>OX459112.1:158789231-159417564 GCA_949775065.1 Brachyopa scutellaris
GGACGCACTAATTAACTCGGCATTCTCTTATTTTCTACAGAACGTATCATCCCGACCGAAACAAATTACCCAAAAGTCGAATTAAATACTCAGGCGAAGGATCTCGAATTCCTATCATCTGGCAACTGGCAACTGGCACCTTCCATTCCAAGGGAAGTTAAAAATATTAAAATCACCCCATCCACACCTAATACCAACGCATCGGCGAGACTTTTTCACATGATTGATGAATTTTCGTGTCCTAGAACGAAACAAAACAAAAAAAAGGGAGAAAATGGGAAAAACCCCAGTGAAGCGACCAAAATGAATTTCCAAGAGTGGGGTGACGCATCCTCACTTGTTTTTCTGTTTTTTTTTTTTTTAATTAAATAATTTTTGGGCGAGGTATAATTATATTTTGGGAAACCATAATTAGCTTTAGAGCAAGCGGCGTAGTAGTATTTCATTTCATCGTGTGATGGAATTCGGTCTGGCTGGGGGAGGACGTTATTCACTGGTGTTGGTAGACGCTGCGACGTTGATGAGTTTGAGGATACAATCCTACATCCATTTCGCTAATGAGTATGGGCTTTAATTAGTGAAATTAAACGCAACGCAACGCGGCGCATATTTGCTAAGAGCAGCGTGTGTGCGAGGGACTTAATGTATTAGATTGTTTAGTAGGGTTAAGATGAGAAATATTTGTTTTTTTTTTTGATGGGTGCGCTTGACATAAGATAATAATAATAATAATAATTAGTATTAGATGGCCAACAGATTCGTTGGGGATAGGGCGTGGTGGAAAACTTTAATTTGTCGGATTAAAAGACGAACGCTGGGTATTTATGTGAAAATTAAGGTCACACCCTGTGAAAGGGCAATCAATGCATTACAATAGCATTCATACTGATCCAAGAAGAGTGGTTATTCGTTGAACAACTTGGCCAAACGTAAGTTAAGTGTGGATATTTCTGATGATTTGCAGGGGTGCTAAATAAATGGTTTTTCATTAAGCGTGTCTTATCTTTTAAATTGAATAAAAAGAGTTGTGTGTGAGATAGAATCATTAATTATTGCGAATTACAGTTTACTTTCAATACCACTATGTTTTAAAAATGATATTATTAAAATGGCATCCGAGGCTTCGTTTACAAGACCTGATCTGAGATGTCCAATTTCGTATGACTCTGTTGCATAAGAGGGGATGGATGTCACCAATTTTGTTCTCCAGTTGGTCAATTGTTGTTGGTTTGTTGCCATAAACTATCGACTTAACGTTAACGTAGCCTCAGAAAGTAAAAGTCTAAGTCCATCCATCTTGCGATCTTGGCGGCCATTTCAGATCGCGTCTTCTGCAAATAACGCGTTCTGGGAACATTTCTTGCAACAACTCTAATGTAACGACCGATGTGTGGCATGTTGTGCCGTCTTCTTGGAACCACACGTCGTCCAGGTCCATGTCATCCAATTGATGCCACAAGAAGTCATCTTTCATGGCCCGATACTGTTCGCCATTGGCAGTCACCGTCTGGCCATTCTGGTTTCGGAAGATGTATGGCCTCTTGTCTTTAAAATCCACACCAAACCGTTAGATTCTCCTGAAGCAGTGGAGACTCTTGAAATCCTGATACTGCTGTGGATTATTCTCTCCCCAAATGCGGTAATTTTGATTGTTCACAAAGCCGTTCAACCAAAAATCATTTCGGCAGTAAATATTTCGCAGCTCGCAAAAAATGTTTATTATAAACTAGCGGATACCCGGCGTGCATTGCTACGCTTAATTTCACAGTGATTTTTTTCACTGTTCTTTTGCCGATACAATGCTGCATGCGTTGTCTATAATGAACGTGGTTATTACTGGAAACTTCTTACACGAATAAGAATGAAGCTGCTTTGCTTATCTAGTTTTGTATAGAAATAAGAATCGGCAAAAATGACAAACCTTGTAGAGAATCTTGCTAAAAAACAAATACAGTAGAACCTCGATTATCCGTGTTCCGATAATCCGTGTTTCTCGCTTATCCGTGTAAAATCCGTTGATTGTTACTCCATACATATTGTTAATCCATACATATTTTTATTAACTTTTCGATTTTCCGTGTTTTTCAATTTCCCGGCAACCGCTTCCCGGTCATTGTCCCGGATAATCGAGGTTCTACTGTAAATAGATATTTTTGTATAAATGCAGCAAATAAAAGAATATTTTCCAAAAAAATACCCTCATAAAGGGATTGTAGATGTAGATTTCTATACATGTAAATATATACATACAAAATGTATTGTCAATTAAAGTTTTCCTATTTAAATGCATCAAAATTGTCAAACACATTACAACACGCACCGTGGGCACCGTAGCGCAAGTGGTTAGTGCGTCGGACTACTGAGCCAGCGGTCTTGGGTTCGAATCCCGCCGCAAACACCTAAAAGTTTTTCACAGTGCCCACCTCTTTCGAATGTCTGACAAGCATCAAAGAGTATCATTTGTCACGATTGAGCTTCTCAACTCGCCGTTCGGAGTCGGCAAAAAACTGTAGGTCCCTTCCATTCGTGCAAAAATATAACACGCACACACACAAATGGTTGCGAGAAGCAGGCCCAGGTTCACCTCGAGCTGTAGCGCCAACTAAGTAAGTATTACAACACGCAATCGCAAAATAACCATTTCAACATTGTATGTATTCGAAACACAGAAAACGCACATGCAAATGTACATACAGTACAAATTAACAGAATCGCCGGCCGCCACCAAAGGGGTACCTGCCTGTGCAAAATAGATCACTGATCTATATACATATGTACAATGTACATTGTACATATCTACCCGCTTTGGTTTGATAATTTTTATTCCTACTCCTTATATACTTGTGTTCATAAACATGTATGCATGTATGTATGTATCCCGGTATAGACCCAACGGGAAATGAAGCGCTTCAAAAGGACTGTATAAGCGCATACGAAGATGCTCGAAGCGCTTCCTGACTATATGTCGCTCCGTATCCCTTTTACATTATGATGTCCGCTTTTGTAAGCGCTTACGCAAAGATTACTATGAAGCGCTTTTAAAGCGCTGCAGGGGAAGCCAGATGTAAGCGTTTTCGCAAAGATTACTATGAAGCGCTTCTAAAGCGCTGCAGGGGAAGCCAGATGTAAGCGCTTACTCAAAGATACCTATGAAGCGCTTATTGATTGATTCAGGGAAAGGTATATGAAAGCACTGACGCGTTTTATAAAATTAAAACTCTTTTATGTACCTTTATTCATGTAACATAATTATTTAATTATTTATAATTACATCATAAAAAAATTCTTAAGTCTAAAAAATAACGAAAATCAAAATGCTCTTGGAACTTAAAAAACGTTCACTTTCAAAATTTTGGAAGCCATAACTTTTCATTTTTGACTTCCCTAAAAAGGAAAAATTAGTGGATTGTAATTAAATTATATTCATTAGAATTATCTTACCGTACACAAATTTGTCGAAAATTAAACTTTGTGTGCGTGTCCACTTGAGAGTAAAACTATTGCGAGTAGGTCTCAGGCCACTCTCGAGAGCAGTTTCGTAAGTGGACACGGTCACGAGAGTAACTCGCAGAGAGTTGGTTTGCTACTCTCAACTTTCCGACTTCTTGAGAGTTGTTTGTAAGTGGACATACATTTTGCTACTCTCGGAGAGCAACTCGCACTATTCAAACAGAGTTCGTATTCTGAGAGCAGCTAGCTGCGGGTAAATGGATTGTGTATACCTACAAATAAATTGTCAAAAAAAATGTATATAATTTTGAATTTGATAACTTGATTTTGAATTTGAATTTCTGGAAATAATAAATAAATAAATATTATGGCATAAATTTGGAATACCGAAAAAGTAAAAGTATTAATAGAAGTGTATGAATCCGAAGAAATTCTTTGGAACACATTTCTTCCTGAGTTTCGGGATAGGAACAAAAAAAAAATAGCTATAAAGATAATAAGTGGACACGGTTGTGAGAGTACTATCCGCAAATTTACTCTCAGATATCTCGCAAAGAACTCTCGATAGTAAATCTCAAAAATTTCACACTCAAATGGAAAGCTACTTGAGAGTAACTCTCCAGAATTTGCTAGCGAAAGTGCTCTCAAGTGGACACGCACCTTAAGACTGAAATATAGTTTCACAACTGAGCGTAATTTTTCAAAAAATAATGTTACAGCTACTGTCTAGACAGCATTTGTCCTTCATTCTTCGCAATTTATACTTAGTGCTTCCCAGGAGCTTCCTCACAGTATAAACAGTAAGCATACTCACTGCATAACAATGCTTCTTATAAGCTTCTAAATAATCTTATTGAAAGCAGTCCTTTCTTCGACGTATATTTTGTATGAAGAGCTTCCACGAAGCTTCCGAGAGTTATGAAGAGTAAGCGCTTATTCTCTGCATACTTGGGAAGCGCTTACTATTTTTCCCGCTGGGGAGCTCATCGCTGAACATTCAACCCTTCCTGTCGCACATACTAAGGAACAAAGATAGACGCGGCGCCGAATAGATAGCAGCATTCACATTACCCACACTATTACGTCACCCACTGGTGCATGACTTTTGGCTGCGATCTCCACTGATCGAAAATTATTGGCTATGACTTTATGAATTGTTTTGAACATTGCTTAGCTTCGAGATAACGCAGAAGGATGATTTATAGCTCAAATGAATCAGTGGAAAATTTACTAAATCTACCTGTTTTTTTGTTTTTCAATCTTATAAGCCATTGTTCAGTTAGGAGCTTAGCATTTTACACCCTTTTTGCCACTTGTTCAGCTCCTAGCACACCGATTTTGACCAAACTCCACAGAAACACTCTCAGAAAAATACAAAAATGTTCCCCAAAATTTGAATCAATCGGATCGGTACTTTCGGAGTCTATAACATAAATACAAACAATGTTTCATTTTTAAAAATATAGATTTTAAAAATTTCGACGCGTTGTGAATGGTGTAGCGCTCCATGGTAAAATGGTGACTATGAAAGAATATAAACATCAAAAAATGACAGTATTGCCAATTGAAACATCAGAGCAATAAGCTGCCAAAGGTTGGAAAAAGTATATATTATAGATACTGAAAAACCCTTGCCCTGAGAAGAGTTCAATGTATTCGTCCTTCCTTCCTTATAAAGACGCCACTTGCAGAATTTGCTGCTTCTTCTGATTGCTACTTTTCAATTTTTGTAAATTTATCAAAACCATTTTTATTTTGAACTCTTAACTTAAGCCTTTAAGTTTTTCTTATATGTATATGATGCGATTAAAGTGAATCTGATGCCAAAATGCACGCGTCTCTGATAGAATCCACACAATTCACGAAAGTATATATAACCGATCCGGTTACTCGGATGAATCCCAGTATCTTCAGCGGATCTAGTGAGCGAATTTCATCTATGTCTATGCAATAGGCCTCTAGACAGTCCCTTTTTTGTCTGAATATAACCTAGCATATGCTTGTAAGATGGTCATCTTCTTCGATACTGCTCTGTAGGGCTAGTTTTGTTCTACTGCTAGTTTTTGGGGTAATTTCTTAGCTGAACTTGTCCGTTTAGAAACGATGTTAGAATTCTTAGACTAATACAGAATTAGACTGTGTCTTGGCTTGTCTTTGTCTACTTAGTTCATTCCAGGGTTTGACTCTATTGCCTGTTCCAGGATAAGCGAAGTCATTGGGATGTGACTATCCAGGTCGTCTTCACTCAACTTTTCTTTGCTTCGTTTGCGATAACGAGGTGGAGGGGAATTGCGCCAAGAGTTGCAGTGGGACATAGTTACCAAGCTAATCTTTGTGTTTTTTTTTTAGTCTTTTCCTTTTTTTGCTCTATGGCGATAACGTCTTGTAGTATTGGTCTCAGACTCGGAAGGATTCTTTTCGTGGTGAAAGTTACAATAGTGGTTTTGGTGGAGTTGATGTTGAGTCCTATTATTTTGTTACATGAAGACCTCTCTTGATTAGGTCACAGAGTGTTTCCTCGAACTTTGCTTGGGCAGTTAGAACCTTGCAGTTGAACCCGTTCACTGTAAGTTTGGACAGAAGTTCGCCCACAACTAGGCTCCACATGATCCCCACCTGGGGGATAGCCCCGAACCCCGATTAGTGTTTACCATCAAGGGACCATCAAGGTCTTGGTGGCCAATTGTGTTTCCGCAGTCCTAGATTTTTAGCATCTTATACATCCATCTCGATGTTTGCCCAAGTACGTCCTTTACTGCCAGTTTTTGTTTTTAACAGCTTCATTGGATGTGTTCGCTTACTCTAACTAATGTCTAAAAATGCACCATTCACTATTTCCTTAGTCTTCTATGCGAGCTGGATATTACTGGTTAGCTGATACAGAACGGTCTCTGTAGATCTGCCCGTCCTGTATTGTCTGTGGTGCAATGGCACCTTATCCACTAATATCGTTCTGATATAATTATTCACTGCCTTATCCATTGTTTTGATGATGACTGATGTAAAGCTTCGGACTTAGGATGCGTGTTATCTTGCCTTCCCATCTTAGGGATAAAGATTACCTTAGCTTAACGCCGAAGCTTATGGTATGTTAAGCCGGGCTACTTTGTGTTATTTTTAACAAGTGTGACACGCTGGTCTTGTTGCCCTTGTTATACGCTTCGTAGGAATTACGTCTCTAAGGGCATTCTATGTTCATCTCCCCTTGTCCGTCTTGTCATAGATGTTATTGCTTAAGAACGAATCCAGCTTATACTCGTACCTTACACAAGAATCCTAGTTACATGTAAATACACACTTCCCGACTGTTTTGAATCTAAATGTAGCAATTGCTAAACATTGAATTCCCACCTTCACTATCAGCAACCACACTCATCAGGTGGATCTTACAAACTTTTACTTAACCAATTTTCGGTTGAATGAATCCTTAAACATTCAGCCAAGCGTGTCGGTTCTCAAAAAGACAATATAAACGAACAGTGGAGAATCTAAACAAGATGTTTGAATCAAAATCCTCTTTTTGATTTAACATCCGGAAATTTACTTCTAATTTAGTCCTTGCCGTTTGTTTAACTCACATATACGTACAACAGAAAGGAAGTATCTACACCTACTGCTATTGGTTTCTTTGGTACAAAACCGCATGCGACAGGCGACATTGTTACAGTGTTTACGTTACGAATTCGAATTTGAATGGAGAAATTTTAAGAATATCACAAAGAGCTGCCATGTCCTTCAGGCGAAATAAGCACACAGAGGCACCAACTGTATATGAGTGCCAGTGCAGTGCAGTGTGCGCCTTTGTGGAAAATTGCTTAACACCGTACTCGTACATACATATATGCTGTAGTTGAAGCTTTTGTGCGGCTCACTAGTATGAGCAGAAATGTTGTTCTTTGAATAAATTGCAAATTAGAAGGACCTGGCAATTGCTGTGCAAATAACTGCACTAAATTAAATGCTTAAGAAGGACGAATGAAGAACACCAGACATTTTGTGAGTGCGTATATTAGATGTGTGTAGGGTTTTTAGAAGGAAAGTGTCCATCATTAGTTCACATGATAGTGTTTCAGTCTCTTGAGTGTATGTAATCTCCGTAAGGATGTACAGTGTAACGAAACGTTCGATTCCAATGTCTTCACGGTGTACAAAGTGGAATTGGAATCTTTAATCTCAATCTTTAGAATCACAAAGAAATTAAACTCCTTATGAAAGGGTTTGTCAGATGAATTTTTCCAGCGCAATTAATTGAACTTGTTGTTGTTATGGTGACACTAATGTGGCCCATTTCACTCTGTCCTCCTACTCGAATTTTTCCGTCCCTCTTAGGCCCTGGCTACACGGTCAATGGCATACTAGGTATTGAAAATTTCCCCGTGGCTACACACAAAATGTGTTGAGGGAAACACTTTGGAAACAGAACACATAATCTCCGTGCTCCGTCCTGCACAGAGAATTATTTTTTTGAGTTTTCCGTGATGTGATATGTGAACCCTCCGACGGTCGGAAAAAAATTAAAAAATGTATGAGAAATGAAACGCTTTGAGAAAAGAACATGCATCTTCCACCGAGAATTATTATCAAATCGGATTTTCGGTGTGCTTTTGGTGAAATCAACCCTTCTCGTTTCAACTCACATAAAATATACCTGTCTCACTGAAAAGAATCGGTATGGAATTGATCGTGTAGCCAGGCACAATTATTATCAAATCGGATTTTCGGTGTGCTTTTGGTGAAATCAACCCTTCTCGTTTCAACTCACATAAAATATACCTGTCTCACTGAAAAGAATCGGTATGGAATTGATCGTGTAGCCAGGCACTTATTAAACGAAGAATCTCAGCTAGTGAAGGAGAAATAACTGTGTTCATCCCTATAACATCTGCAGAAGCAGGACACTAACAGAGGAAATCTTCGGTAGTATCCTCATTTCCAAAATATTATCCGCATGTTGGATCATTGATGATACCTATGATTCTCATGTGGTAGCCACAGGTATTAAGTCCGACGAAGTCACTGCAGTTTCTCCGTCCCAGATTGAGGAAACTACTTGGGATAACTTAAACTGGCCTCTTCACGAAATACTTGGTTGTTTTGCAGTAAGTAAAAACTGTGTATCAATGGACTCCAGATGAGAATTTATCCAGTGTAGGTGTAGGCTACCCGCCAGACTGGCACATATAATAGGATCCGAACTCAACAGATTAGATTCCAAACCTAGATTCAATAGTTAATCAGGAGTTTCATTGTCCGGTATTCCAGTGTGATTCGGAACTCATATAAAAGATTCCTTTTAAAATATGGTTTTATTCTATAGTTGCACTCAAGGCATTCAAGTTATTGTCAAAAACCTACAAAGGCATAACACTAGCAGTAGAATTGTGGTATAGCTGAAGAAATTGATCACGGAAACAATGAGTAATCAGAAACAAAAAAAAAACTGTGAATCATAAGCAACGAGAAAAATATTCTAAATAGATAACTTTCTATAGTTATTCTGGATATCACGCATAGAGTTAGTGTTCTGAGTGTATGTCTCTCGTGCTTGTTCAGTTGTTCCAGTTCTTTAAAAGTGCTTCTCCTCTATCCTCTCCTCTATCCTCTCATACCTGAATGGGATACCCGACCTTAAAGCGTTAGTGCCGATCGGATTGCTACCCCTTTGTATTGTACGATTCTGGCGATATTGACTCTCGATCTGTTAAGTGGAAAGCAGTATGATTCTGCCCTTCGCCAATCCCAGTTTAGGGTTTACTTTCTCTGCAATGGAGATGTCGACCTGTACCCGCGCCCGGATAACTCCACGGCTCTGTCAATACTCTCTATGTTGCTATGGCCAGGAACCCGGAGGAAAGTAATATAAGGCCGGCTGCTTACCCGGAACATTTCTTCCTTACCCTCTTCTACGAATTTAAATTATGTGGTGAATGGTTTAATACCGGACTGACTATCAACTAATAGTCGTAGGTCTGAGACTATGTTGCTTACATGGTTCTTTGATTACAAATACTTCCGCCTGTAACACAACAAAGCAGAGTTCAGTTGAGAAAATCCCCGATCCGGTACTGTAATTCATTTGGGATACATCGGTTTTTAGTACATTGATGTGTTAGAACATAAGTACCCTGGTTAATGGAGTCCCACAGCACATATAGGGGCTCGGCACCTATTCCTACCGTTCTTTTTATTCTTCTGAGGTTAATGCTGTTATTGGCTTTACTTAAAGCGGTTCACCATTTCAGGTCACTGCAACGCTTTGTTATTAACAACGTTGTTTGTGGAATGGAACAATTGGAATGGAATGGGGCAATTGGTCCACATCAGATTTCATATACATATGTGAAGGTTCGTCCGACGACATTACCTTAAAGATGGGGCTTATCACCGCGTTCTTGGATAACACTGAGCAGTGTTACCTCTGAGAATTTTTAAAAAGTCGCAAAAAAAGTCGCACAGACTAAAAAAAAGTCGGAAATAAAGTCGCAGAAACTTCAAAAAAGTCTCAACATATAAATTGAAATGTTCTTGGCTGTGGGACCTTTTTTGGGGGGTATTCAGTACGTCAGGTGTTTTATTTAATTAAAACATTAATTAATAAGAAGCTAACAAATCCATATTTATTTTGATTATTGATATAGGAAGTATGTACATAAAATAAACAAACAATAAAAAAAACGTAAATAAATATAATTATAGAACTTTTTTTTTAAACAAAGTAAAATATACAGCTTATAAAAATAATTTTTTTCCGAGTCACCAATATGTGACTTTTAATTAAAACTTGGGGCGTTTAGGTTTTTTTTTTACACCTTTGTGGATTGTTGGTAGAGGTGGAACCGTGTCACCTTATCACTACGGCCACAGATGGGCCTAATGTGATTTCCTCCACTTATACATAATGTACATACATATGTAGGCCCGTTTTGATAACATATAATTCAAAAATGTCTTTGATGAGCGAGCTGTCAGACACATAAGTACATACATACATATGTATATTATAACCTCTGTCGCGAGGTAAAATTTGCCTAAATGACCATGACGTTTTCTGACTACACAAATTAAATATCACACAATATGTTCTACTGATTCTTCGTCCTCATTGCACATCGTGCACATATTGGTGACTCGGAAAAAAATTATTTTTTACTTTTTAGTTCATTAAAGCTTGTACTTAAAAATTATTTTTTATCTGTGTATGTATATATTTATTTTCTACTTTTTAGTATCTGAGATTTTTAACAAATTGGCTTGGGTGGGTTTAATATGAGAAATTTTACTCAGAATGTTCGAGATTCTACTCGTCAAACCCTTCCATTTGATACCCATTTTATGGGGGTTGCGAATAAAAAAGTATTCCGCCATCTTATAGCATCCACCATATTGAAATTAGAATCACATCACTTAGCTAATCGTATTCTACTTGTCAAATCCTTTCATTTGATACCCATATTAAGGAAGTCGTGAAGATAATGGTAATCTTCCATCTTGAGGGGTCCGCCATATTAGATTTACAAGATCATCAAATATATATTGAGTTGTCGCCGGACATGCAACATTTCAGCATGATCGGATACCTGGAAGTGGGTGTAAAATCGATTCCCAGATTTCTCCCTCGCAGTAAGTAAAGTTAGTATAAATCTCTTAAAAAAAATAGATAGATTTAGTATCCATCTATTACAAATCAGTTTTCAGTTAAATAGGTAGGTACATTAAAAATTAAAAAAAAAAAAACATAGAGAAGGGCACTTAGTAATTTAGTATTAAGCCAGTCAATATTAAATAATTCAGTTTGTAAAGCTTTAATATAACAAAAGGTGCAATAAATTACTTCCCAGTCCTTTATTTCCTGTATTTATCGAAGCCGAAGCCTCAATTGAATTTTTTGGAGAAGTTTCAATGCAGATTACATATTATTACAATGATTCAACATGTAGAGGAAGACAGTTGGTTTGCTTATTTTTCATTAATGTTGTAAGCTTGGACAAATCCCTTTGCACAAGCACTACTATGCGTCATGCGGTAGTGTCAAAATTTTGTAACGAATTTTTATAAATTTGAAAATAAATGGTTACCGAGGTGGTTTTTAACATTGTTAATACTATCTAGTATACAAAAATTTGTCCTCATGTGTTATGTGAATGTTTGAAAGTAAACTGTGCACAAAAATATAGATCTAAGAAAAATCTGCAAATGGATACATTTAAAATTTAAATGAAAATAAATACATTTTGACAAAAAAGTCGCAGAAAACCAGAAAAAGTCTCAATGTTTCTATGAAAAGTCGCAAATTTGGAGTTTTTTGGAAATTGCAAATTTGCAAATTGCGACTTTAGTCGCAGAAGGGTAGCGCTGACACTGAGTAAATACTTTTATTCACTTCGTTGATCATAGAACAAAATACTTTCGTCGATTTAAATTTAAAAAACAGCAATCACCCTTATTTTAGAGATTTGAATGAATATGTAGGTAGTTCGAAAATTATCATTTGAAAACGTATAAAAAATAACAGTTATTTCGAAGGAATAGAATCTCAAAATATGTAGTAATGCATTTTCCAAATTTGGAGCTTTGGCAATTATTTCACTGTCGAAATGAAAAAAATGATTTTCCGGGAAATTTTTCCAAATTCGTCGTCCTAAACTGATTCAGTGTACATTACTACAATGTCATTATTAAAGCTATTTTCTTTGTCTAAGAAACTAGCTAAGTTGTAGATATAGATTTCTCAATCGTCTGCACAGGTCCAAAGTCGTATTCCATAAACTTCTTGTTTCCGATCGTAAGAATTAACCTGCCCCACAATCCCGTAACACAGTACTGTTCTATGATATTATTTCTGCATCTTAAATACCTTTTTGGTTTTGCGTAGATGCATACTACATCCAAGCACACGCACATCCTATGCTTTTCATGTTCCAGGTCAATTTTGTTTGGCCGCCATTTTGGTTTGGATCACATTTGTCAGTTGATATTTTTGACAGTCGTAGATAGTGATCGATAACAATTTATTATGGAGCAGCTAATGTCGCAACAATTGGGGTTCTCGAGTTTTACAACTCAGTATATGTAGACGGCCACCATTTTTGGCAAGCAGATCATCATGAGCGTCGAAGCACATTTCGACTTGGCTGGCTTTCTTAATAAACAGAATACATAGTTGCTATTGTGGCACCGAAAACCATCAGTTGATATGCCAAAGACTACTACACCCTTGTAGAGTAATTGCATGGTGCGCCATTTTGGCTGCCGGCCGGCATCGTAGGTCCATATTTCTTTGAAGATGCTAGAGGTGATGCTGTAACAGTTACTGGTGAACTTTATTGTGCCCAAATTGAATGAATAAGGCCTGCAGAATATGTGGTTCCAACAAGACGGTGCTCCATTACACACAGGTCGTAATATGGTTCAAATTTCGCGACAAATTTTTCACGGCCGAATAATGTTAAAAAGCCGTAACGGTCCCCTGATTTGATCCATCCCAATTTTTTCCTATGGTTTTACTTTAAGGAAAAGGTAACGACCAACAAACCAGCCACAGCATTGATGTTTAAGGACAGCTTCAAAATTAAAGTCTGCGAAATTGTTATGAAAATGCGTTAAAAAGAGCTCGCCTTTGCATCACGGCAAGAGGCGGCCACTTGACCGATATCATATTCCATACATAATACATTTGGTATTATAAAATTGTATTTCATTTGAAATTTATTAAAAAAAACATCGACCTGGAACATAAAAATCTGGTATTCTTTTAGTGATCGTTAGAATTCATCACGACGCCACGTGCTAGACTGCTATGGGTTCCTTGTACAAGTTACGAGTATTGAGGCCTAATCGGTGACCTAGTTTCAAAACGCACAGAAGTACAAGTATCTAGACTTTTTGAATACATTTTCAGAAATCACTTACATTTGATGTTCAAAATCAATTCAATTGAATTCAAAAGTCTATAATTCACTTCGAAAACAACACATACGCGCCCGCCATTACCAATAAACGCTGACTAGTCACTCTTTCATTCCCAGTTAACCTCCCATGAAACAGTTAATCGCACTTAGGGCTCGCCCATCTCCCCGAGTCATCCTCTTAATTCACCGAGAAAATGTATCCAATATCAACTTAATTTAGAAAATTCACTTAGTAGAGCAATATTTTGATTTTTTTTTTGCACTTTCAATCCTCCGCTTGTAGATTTTTATCTGTTTCGATTTAAACTGGCGCCGCCCAAAACTCCTAACCACCATTCGACATCGAGACATCATCAACCCTAACATCATGACTCTCTGATGCTGCTGCTGCTGCTCCTGATGTTGATGTCGATGATGATAATGATGATGTGAAATTTTTGCTTTCACAAAAATTCTCATTCATGACCGCCTCAATTGCTTTCAATTCAAAAAAAAAGAGAAATATATGTGTCCTGTATATTTCTTACTTAGTTCGATGATGGAGGGGATCCTCACTGTCGGGAATGAGAATCAAAAAAAAAAAAAAAAAAACAAACTAGTAAACTCCCAGCGTCATTTGGAATACAAAAATCATCGTTGAGGTTGCGGAAAATCTCCTCGAAGAGAGCTAAACTGCCATTTTTCGAAAATAAAAAACGGATAACCATCAATTTAACATTTATTAGGGATACTTTTTGGATACAATAATAATCAAACATTCCTCCGCCAGTGACAGTTCGTGTGTCTCTTTTCAATTTTCCTAAAACATTTTCGTTCGCCCATCGTGATTTCTCCCAAATCACCAACCACCACCCCCCCACCCTATGGCAGTCCGATTTGGCATTTGTCGGGAGTTTTTTTTTCTCCTGTTCGTGCTCTTTGCTGCTGCTGTTATTGTTGATGATACCCGCTTCGCCAACTTCATCATATGATTCAATTTCTGATCTAACTCTCGCCGCCTTTTCTTTTTTTGGGTGGCTTGGGGATGATGGAATGGTATTCAGGCTCCAGCTCCACCATCATCGTGCTTCTTCTTGTGTGTGGAGCACATCTTTCAGCGAGCTGTGCATTATCCCAATTGGCGTATGGAGTGAATCGTAACGGATAACTTTTAACCAGAGAACTAGAAAAAGGCGGACCACATATCCTTCCTCTTGGCCTGGTGGTTCCTTACACACATGGAATCAGTTGTGAAAAGCACCGAGCACTATATCCTGAATATGTGTGCGTAGTCATTGGACGCGATTTTAAGTCGCCAAAAAAAAAAAAAAAACATTTTTCCACTTGGTACTTCTGTCTTCCGATTGATTGATGAAAAATGCCATCGGGGATTGTTTTGCGTTACTTTGAAGAGAGTCACAGTGAAACTTCCCGCCAATATTGTATCGTCGAATATTGGTTTCACCCCCTTCCCGTGCACAAACATACAGACGGGACTATTCAAGATGTGTTTGGCAAGAGTTTTGGTTTTCTTTCAAACCCCTTCGTCGTCGTATGCTAATTTTATGAGAAACGAACCGAAAATTTGAAGTGGAAACTTTTTGCGGTGAAGTTTTCCAATGAAGTTTAGAACTTATGAGACCTTGAGGATTTCCTGTCGCCTGTCGGTCAAGTGCAACAATTTATAAGCTAATTTAATTAGATGGCTGGGAAAGTGTTTAAGATATTAAGGGCAAAGAGTACGCGGCATTTCTAGTTTCTGATTTTTTTTTTCGTAAAGGCTGTTCTTCAGCCCGCATAATTTTCGATAAAAAAAACAATTTGGTACAATTTATCTATACCACAACTAGCCACTTTGGTCTGGATTTGAGTATATGACGTTCGAGACCAAAAATACTGACTTGGTAATCGATTTTTGTTTGTGTACAGATCTTAGATAAAAACGCACTTCAAGCTAAGCGAGACTATCTATAAATTTTGCACCGCAAAACGACTGTACCAGCAATCAGCCTGGAAAATATCTTTGCGTTAGGTTGTAAATGGTAAACAATAATATTGCATGTACCCACTGTCATAAACTTTAACCTCCTCAACTCTCAGTTCGTATCTGTATCTACCCCATCAACACCAAATTCGAATATTGGCAATCCTGGCTCAGTATATCAACTAACCAAGGAATAAAGCTTACAGATGAGGATACATATAGTTGAAGCTGTTTTGTCCGTCCAATCGAATGCAGCACATTTGGATGAACTAAACGCTAGATTTTTGAAAATCCTCATCGCTTAAGTCGTTTAATTCATAACGTATATCTTCAACTCTATCATAACTACCTGTGAGTATCCGAGCTGGTGGTCGCCGTGGCCGTGGTGGTTAGTGCGTTGGACTACCACGCAATACTGTCCGGGTTCAAACCCAGACCGGGTCTAACACCTTAAGAGTTTATTCACGGTGCCACCTCTTTCGAATGTCTGACAAGAATCAAAGAGTATCATTTGTAACTCATCATTTGTAAAACTGCAATTCTGCAGATATATGTATGTAAGCTATGGACGCCAGCTGTGATACATTTTTAATATCGTTGGATTGCTTGAAAGCGTGCGAGACCTTCATCATTTGATTTCTTGCAAAAAGTTTGGGACCGATTTCGGGCTTTTCCCTCTCGCAGTCAAACTCTTGCAATCCTATTTAATAGATCGTCAGCGATATGTGGTTGTGGACAATGGGATGTCCTCTTTCTTTTCAGTTCCATAAGGAAAACCACAGGGTTCCATTCTTGGACTGTTTTTTTTTTGTTTTGCTATATGTGAACGAACTTCGCCGAATAGTCAACTATTGCCATGCTCACATGTTTGAAGATGACATTCAATTAAATCTGAACTGTCCGTTAGACTGCATATTAAGTAATGGAGTTGACCAAATTAATAAAGATCTTCAATGGTGTCAACTTGGACTGATCATGCAGCTACTACTATCGGTAAGTTATACTGTACTCTCCGTCTGCTATGGTCAAATCAAAGGTTTGTGCCTACTAAAACTAAGATGGTGCTGATCACGGGGCTTCTTTTACCTTTCCATTTGTATGACTGTGAAGTTTTCTGTATTTTTACTACAGTACAAGGCCCAGGCTAAATATAATAGCCGTGTTTTTGTTTAGCCTATTTAGAATAAACATGTTTCAGCAATATTTTTTCCATATAAAATACAACAAAACTTTAGACTGGATAATAATTATCGAGGCTAAGGTTTTGTTGTATTATGCATTGAAAGTTTTTTTTTATTCTATACTAGCGGTTACTCGGTGCGCTTCGCTACACCCATTGAAAACAGTGTTTATGTCATATATGTAATGAAATTGTTCAAGTGACTTTTTGTGAATAGTAATGACTCTGGTGGAGAATTAAATGCCGACAACTCTATTTGAATTTAAGAAAACTATCCAAACAATAATATCCTAAAAACTTACCATCCGATTGAGCTGAAACTTAGACAGTATATTTTTATGAAGCAGGAAGTGCACGTACCCAAATCAAAAGTTAGCTGCGTTAGCTGTTACCGTGCATTGCTGTAGTAATAATTTTGAGATTTTGGTTTTCATTGCCATCTATCGGAAAACTTGAAAACTTTTGATTTACAAATATTTCTCATTTCATAACAAATATATTCTGTAAGTTTCAGCTCAATCGGATGGTTTTGAAATTTTGGTGTTCCAGCGCCATCTATCGGAAAGCTTGAGAACCGTTGATGTACGAACATTTCTCAATTCATTACAAATATATTCTGTAAGTTTCAGCTTAATCGTACGGTGAGTTTAAAAATGTTTGAGTTCCAGCGCCATCTAGCGGAAAACTTGAAATTTTTTGATGTACGAACACTTCAAACATCAGAAAAAGTATATAGTGCAAGTTTCAGCCCAATTTGATGATTAGTTTATGATACATTTGCAATAAAATATATTTTGACCATATATCTACATACACTGCCGCTCATCTGAATAGGTTCACAATATATGATCTTACTTCTCCTCGCCTCTCTTAATGTATATTAAAAGTACACAACTTTGGTTAGTACATATAGCAAGATTATTTATTTATACTTAATTTGACCGAGAAAAACCAACGACAAAAATAACCGTTATTGTGGCAATAATTTGCTGGTTTTTTTTTTAGTTTCAGCCTCTTTAGATTTTTAGCAGTTGGTATAACATGCTTTACCATAGCCAAGTAAGGGCTAACACCGGTTGTTTCCTTTATTTTCGAATTAGCGACGTGAGAATTGGACGCATCTCTGATGATGGCTCTCCAATCTGTTTCTGTAGTTGTGTTATTTGTGCCTCCCTTCATATTTTTCCCGTTGCTTAACACGTTTTACAAATAATTTCTAACAAAATTTTGAATTCGTCCCATTTATTTTGCGAAATTACGGTATTTTAGGCCCGATTCACTAAACTCTTTGATTTGGTCCTTTTCGTCCTACGTTAAAGAGTTATCGCGACCTATTTTCAAAACAAATGGTGGAAAATAATTATAGCTATCGAAAACCAAAAAACCGTTACGATCTCAACGTTATCTGAAGTTATTGCTACTGAACCTATTCTGATGAGCCAAAAATTTCGCATATTTTTTTCGAAGTATACGATCAAAGCAGCATAACACAATAACGGTTATTTTTTCGTTGGTTTTTCTCGGTCAAATTAAGTATAAATAAATAATCTTGCTATATGTACTAACCAAAGTTGTGTACTTTTAATATACATTAAGAGAGGCGGGAGAAGTAAGATCATATATTGTGAACCTATTCAGATGAGCGGCAGTGTACCTACCACAAGTAAACAATGGGTTTGATTTTTGATAACCTCATTGAATTTAGATCATTAATACAATTATTTTTTTTATTTATTTATTTCATCTACAAGCTTCCCTATACAGATTTCAGTGGTTATTACATAATTACATAGTATTATGGAGTGAGCTAATGCGCAAAGAACCGCAGTCCGAAATAGGCCTGATTCAACTGCCTGTACCTCGCTTAGCTTAACATTATGAGGCACTCTTGAATTTCTTTTAAGCCTTCATAAATAACAAGACTGCAATCTTAATGTGAAATATTATTTGGAATAAGTAAATAAATGAATTAAAAATACGCACCAAGGATTCCGTAAAGTGAGTATTTTATTTCCTTAAACTTATACGGTACTAACCTCGTCTGCGACACACTAATCTGCATGTACCGGAACGACTTCTGGAAGATGTTTGATATGCCCAATTCTCATAAGACGAATTCTAGAAAAGACGAATATGATAGCATTCATTGGTTCGAGCTGTATACGGTTTCCAGTTCCCGAAAATCTGCTAAAGTTGTGCCGCGTAATGCTAAAAAGTGAAGGTTAGGTACCCACCCAAACTTTAAAAAAATCGGTCCCTCCCAGAGTGTTGCTATAAACAGAAATTTACAGGCCTTGAAGGGAATGAGGACTATATCATGCGGTACTATTAACAGCAGTGACTAAATAAAAGATGGGATAAACAACAGGGAATAAAAATAACACTGAGGTGATTACTTTGAAATTTTCAGAAAATTCAAGTCAGTTCTTGCATCCAGTAAGAGGTTTTGAAATTGAATCGGTTAACGAAAATGATGTAATAAGCTGTGTTGCAGATTGCAGCTAATAAATAAAATGCTGTCGGTGAAGGTGGGTCCCATTGCGATTTATAAGACTAATTTTGCCCTGTATCGTATCCCACATTTTTAACCTCTGCATAGCATTACTACATCAACTTTTCCTAAATCCTGGAAAATAACTCAATTTTTACCTGTCGCAAAATAAAACTACTCCGATGTCCGATCTCTGCGACTGATTTCAGGCCTATTAGCAAGATGCTTGTTAAAAGTCTTTGAGAAACTCATCGCAAGACAGGTTCTTGACCACTTATCTCTTAATAGGTTCCTGTATGATGATCAATCCATTTTTAGGTCTAACCATACTTGCTTTACTGCGATACTTAGTATCTTGGATGATATAAGACAGGAGTTTGTTAAAGTTTCTCTGCTAGATTTCTAAAAGGCTTTTGACAAGATTTACCACAAAATTCTTAGTGGGAATTAAAGCATCTTTATGGTATTTGTGGCTGTTCAGTGAGAGTTTTTGAAAGCTTACTTTCGGATGTACATATTTCAAAAGTTATAACTTCCGATTCCTTTTCAGCTCTTCTACCAGCGAAGCAAGGTGTACCACAAGGATCAATTCTTGGTCCCATCATTTTTTGTATGTTTTTTAATGGCTTGCCATCGGTCTGTAAATATGCATCGGTCCAGTTATATGCTAATGATGTTCAGCTATGGCTAGGTTATTCAATAATACAGCTGAACTTAATAAAATTTACTTTCGTCCATTTTTGTATTTGTACGAGAACGGACCTAATTTCTGATTCACAATGTCGTGACCGTGAGATGATGGTGCAAGACCGGCGTTCAAGGCACAGTTATGCAGGCGTTTTTTTTCGCGACAGCGAATGTGGTGATTGTGTTTCCTTTGTTTGGAACTCATTTGACAACTATCGCTAGACTCGCTTTTGTTGTTGCCCCGCTTTCAAGCGATATTGTGAAGTGAATCTGGTATGAAATTTCATTCGGTTGCTGATCGTGAAGGAGAAGAAACGTACACATAACAACAACAAAATCGTCTGTTAAGTACTGTTTGGAAGCTCGCGAATTTGTACAATTTTGTACAAATTTCTGTTTGGTAGCCCAAAAAACTTGCAACAATTCGTGAAAAAGGGGCAAAGGAGAGTCAAAATGTTGCGAATTCTTACGAATTTTTACACCACCTTTTTCTTCGGGTGTAGTGAGTAAAATCTGTCAAAACAGCCATCTGTCAATTACTGTTAGTAAAACTATTCATACGCGTACTTTTCGCACCAAATATGTGTTTTTTGTCAAATATCGAAGAGTGAAAAATTACGAAATTGTAAACAAACGCGTTGAAAAAAAAAAAAAATTAAAATGTATGTGATTTGACAGATTTCATATCTGTCCAAATAAATTTCGCGTTCTAAAATTCGCAGCGTAGTTTTGGATGTACCTACGCAAACGGACCTAGTATAACTTCAGATTAACTGAAAAGCGAATGTATTACCAGTGTCACGTTTGACGGTTTATACTACCCACAAAATGTCAAAAAGGAAGTTAAGTGCGTAAGGTAACTTTCTTGCAAGTTTTCCAAGATAATTTCAGCCTCTTTGAAAATTTGACAAGTTTTAGCCACTTGACTACAAAAAGTTACCAAACGGACCTTTTGTTTCCCTATGTCAAAATTTCAGTCATTCCACTGAAGATTCTCTTTTTTTGGTAGGTCCACGACATCCTTGCTATAAATATCTGTGGCTAGGCACTTTAAAATGGTACAGGACCACCCCTCTCTGAAAATACATAGTTGCTTACTATGTATAAACCAAGAGTTCTGACTTATGCTTGTCGAATATAAATCCCTTTCACAGAATTCCACATTTCAACTTCCGTCATCACTATAATTTCAATTCCAGGTACTTTTTTCAGGTCATCTTGCATAACAGAGGACATGTCAACCATTATTGCAGAAATCTTTTCGTATTCCGCGGAAAGAAATCACACACGTATTTTACGTAAAATTTTATTTGTCCTTTTTCTTTTGGTCCTCCTCTACTTTCTTTGGATCTGCCGCTTCTAGCTCTTGTTCCACTTCTTCTTTACCCTGCTCCTCTTCTATTTTCTTTTGCTCCTCATCGTCTCTCAATTGCTGTTCCTTCCTTTCCTTCTTTTGCAGCGCTTTCTTCTCTTTTTTAAGCTGGTTCTTCTCCATTTTGTGCTTTCTTTTCTTTTCCTTTTTATTTTCAATTGCGACATTTTCTAATCTCTCTGTTTCTTCTTCATCAACATATCCGAGCTGTTCCTCTTCGTTGTGCGGCCAGAATGTTGGCTTGTTTATAAAATCGGGAGCACTCTCCGGATGCAGTATGCAGTAGTCTTCCCAAGTCATCTCTGAATACGGAATCATGTTTTGTATCCTTTGGATTTCCTTTTCATAAGCTGCAATGCGCTCATTTGATTTTTTTATGAAATCAGCTACTGCATTCTGCAAATGTGTGCGTGTGTGTTGGTAATGCTTTTTTTAAGGCTATAAGGGTCTGTTTCCGTACCTGTCCAAAACAGCCAAAAACAGTCAAATCCTGTTCTCGTATGAAGATTTTTCATAGGTTTTGACAGAAGAGAGTGTAATTTTGCGTAGTTTTCGGCTGTTTTGGACAGTACGGGAACAGACCTAAACTTTGTTAATACCTTCACCTCTACGCCTAGTTTGGTGTTAATGTATGGCGTGTATTTATCTTCCGGAAATGGAATCTTTACACTTCTATATTTCTTCTCAAACTCCTTTACCATTTTGACAGATTCCACTCGAACATGACGCTTATAGAAATCCCAGTCAATCATTGGCAGTTCCTCCTTCAAATTTCCCAGCCTTCTGCAAAATAATAAAAGTGCGACAAATTATAATTTGTATTTATCACTTTATTAAGTTAATTTAACAAACTCCATGTTTTGATTAAAGCTTATTTGTAAATGGTCTAAATGACGAATTTGGTCTTTTGGACATCGTTTCCTTAGTTCATAGAAATTGAACATTTTCTTGGCTGGTGTCTTGGTGGATGCCATAAATGTTAAAAGCAATTTATAGCAAAATAAAATGGATTCATATAGCAAATGGTGGATTGTTATAAAAAAAAATATATAAAAAATATAAACTATTCAAATAAACATTCAAATGGATGTTTGACGTACGGAATATATAATTACTAGGATTTCAAAATAATACTTTTCAGATTTGAGTTAAATGGCGGCCGTTACTGAGCAGTAAACTTCGTTGCTGGTTTTTAGGCGGAGATTGGCTATTAAAATTGCTGACAGAAATGACTGAAGGAGTCGATAAGCAGCCAATATACTATACTATATTGGACTTTGCAATTAATCGTAAATTGATGAGCTCAAGCTTGACTAGAGATACCTTGTAGGTTCACCCCTTTCACTGAGCTCATACCTTTTTTTTTTTTTTTTATTTATTTTATTCATTATCAATATAACTAGTTTACAATAAAAAAAAAGTTCAATCAAAATAAATAGGTTACAATAAGAATTTTAGATTTAAATATACAGTAATAAGAATAAATTCATTATCATTCTTTAACTTTAAAGTTAGTGTTGAATGATCGCCAAAAATTATAGTACATAAAGAATAATTGACGTGGGGTACCATCAGCTGTTCTTATGCTAAGAACAGATATCGGAAAAAAGAGAAATAGAAAAAATGATAGCGATATAAGTAAAAGAAGAATCTTCTCACGCACGCGTGGGATCTCAAACAGTGCCATGTTATTAACCCGTAAGTTATAAATCGATGAATTTCTAGAAGGAACATTACCGCTTCGTTTGAAAAACTCTTTTAGTTCCTTAAAAACATAGAGGTTTCTCAGTGGCAAAATACGCAGGCTACCAAAGAGAGGCCAACTTTCCGTGTAACGATTCTTACCACACAGAATTCGAATTATTTGCTTTTGAGCAATCAATAATGGCCTTAAAGCATTCATGTAGGCACCTACCTCCCCAGCTCACGATTCCATATTGAAGTTTCGAGTGAACTAACCAGTAATAGAACATTAAAAGAACTCTTTGCGAGCAGTATGGCTTCAAATGATACATTTTACGAGTTACTAGCGCCATGTACGGTTTTAAATATGGAGCATGAACCTTCCAATTTAGCTTGTTGTCAATGAAGACACCAAGATATTTGAAGGAAACGACTGATTCAACTTTGAAGCAGCTCGTTGAACAATAACCATTGACGTTAAAGTTGTGTCTCCCGCAGGTATGTAGTGGTAAACAAAACGTTTCGCAAAGGCTTGAGTGAAAAATAAACTCAACATTTTCTGAAAAATCTTGTGTTAGTTTAAAGTTCATTATTCTCGTTTTTTCACTGATAATGAGTTTGTGAACGGTAAACCATATTCGAAGCAATTGGAGATCAGCGTTAACTTTTGCGACGCATTCATGAATCGAAAAATCAGTGTACGTGAAAGCGATATCATCTGCAAATGCACTGCGATTGCCATAAAAGTTTTGTTTGAAAAGTGAGTTGAGATAAGGAATAATATGGTACCTAGCACGGATCCTTGTGGAACGCCATTTTTAAGTTTGAGCGAAGTACTGAAAATACCATTGACTAACACCCTTTGCTCCCTTTCCAACAAATATGACTTTAGCCACTTTAGCCACGCTTTGGTCATGTCGATGAATAGAGCCATAGTTGATTGACTTGTGTTTACACCACTGAATAGATCGCAACAGACTTTTAAAATAGCATCTTCCGTGAGTCTACCTGGTCTAAAACCATATTGATCTAGTGAGAAAAAATTACTTTGTTTTAAGAATGAGAGCATTCTTGATTTCATTAATTTTTCCAGAAGTTTTAAAATCGTAGGAAGTAGGAAAATAGGACGGTAGTCGCCTATATTTTTGCGATTTCCCTTTGTGAACAAAGGAATAACTTCTGCCTTTTTTAGAGAGTTAGGAATTTGCCGTTGTTGATACTGAGGTTGAAGACCTATTTTGCAAAGGAGATTGCTCGCGCAAATACCTACAGTAGTCGTGGGGAGGATTCCTTTCAACATTTTCCACAATATGCACTAATCCAACCCTAAAAGTACGAGTACCAAAATAAACCATCTAAACGACAAATTTCATCTGAGCTACATCAGACCAGGAGAAATCACTTACCATCGATTCATTCATCACCGTTGACATTAAAACTGAAGTAGAAACTTCAAATATTGAATCATTGGCAATATATAAGTGCATTTGGCTATATACGAGCAGGACGTTTGAACCAAGCCACATCATCAACCGCCTGCACTCCCCAATGTCCATCAAGAGCGATGGCGACCAGAAATCATCCTGAGCTTCGTTCGCAGACATTAAAACGAAGTTTATCCGGAGTTTTTATTTTTTTTATATTTTCCTGTTGTTTAGGATGAGCTCCTCTAGGACAGTCCGGAGATGGGTGAATCGGTGTCTGGCCTCACTTACTCATGCTACCACTTTCCTCCTAAGCTGAGCTAAAAATTCACGTTCATTAGTATAAATTGACGAGTTGGATATGTGAAAAAGCTTTTATGCATTAGTGTAATTGGACATTAGTTGAAATGAAAAATCACTCGTTCCGAGTGTTTCGACCAATTCTAGAATGCTTCGGGATGATGGCGATGGGGAAAGCGACTCGTCGTAGTCATCATCGTCATCCTCGGAGTCATCCGTCGTCGTCGCCATCGTCGTCGTGGTTAATGTCGTGCTAATACGTTCCTCGTCGTTTGCTGAGTACATGTTCCCACATACATATGTATATATGCATCCGTGTCATACGTAGAGTGAGTGGATATCAGGCGGATTGACATAATGGTTGTGCCTTGCACTTGTATACGGGCCAGCTTAGTGCCGGAGCTCTTTTTCAAAACCCAGTAGGTACGGGATATTAGCAAACGTAGTTGGATTGATGTTGAAGCAGTAAAATTAAAAAAAAATACAGCGGAAGGAGGTGGAAAAGAAACAGGAAACCCTCTGCTCTTATAGACGAGTGGAAGAGTTAACAACTTTTCATATGGAGTTGAGTGCAATCTGAGGTTAGGTAATTAAACATTTCGTTCGTTTCAGCTGCCATGTTGATCCTGCTAATGCTGCTTTTGCTAATACTGATTCTGATGCTGCTGCTGCGCTTCAGCTGTCGCTGTTAATGATAAGAACCCATCCTGTTGATGAACAGGACGAGATGGCGATGGCGATAGTGATGATGGTAATGACGGGGATGATGGTGGCACTAATGATGATGCAGTAGTGCAATTTCTAATAATGCAAACAGCACCTAGTACATTGAGGGGAAATAATAAACACACATCACTCAGTCAGAGTATCTGTGCATTTGTGTGTAATGAGAAACACTATGCCAAGTGAAGGTTTTGTCTTATTACTGTCCATGCATCTGGTGGATCACGGCAGTGTGGGAGATACCAACATTACGATGCTTAGATACCGTCTTGTTCAAGGGCAGGCTATTGAGTGAGTGATAATTATGATGCTTGGTGCAAGTGGTTGAGATGCAGCTTGGTTATGATTCAGTTGAAATGTAGATTCAACTGCTGCAGGCACTAGAAGTATAAGAAGATTAAAGTATGCACTTTTAAGCTAATTTCTGTCAGATATCTGTGATTATGGTTAAGCAGAAAGATGATTTCCCCAGTCTACGGAGAAAAACTTTAAATTCTAATTGAGTTTGGCGTAACCGGAAAGAAATAAGAATCTCCTATTTTCAGTCAATAGATTGGTCAATTTTATTTGTTAAAAAAAATCCCTTTTTTATCTTCACTGACTTTGACAACTTGCACATCCAAAGATAGTAAATTAGTTATAAGGCAAAGCAGCTGCTAGCGCCATATCTTTAATAAGTTTTCATAAATTTGTCTTCAAAATACGGTTAGCGTTTAGTTTAGCCAACAATCAAAATTGTTTGCAAATATGTATATGGATACATGTTTTTTTTTAAAGTACCGTCGCTGAACAATGGAATTGCTGGCCTTACTTTTGAACACCTCAGTTCGTCAAAGGTCAATCTTGAGGAAAGTAGGTTAAGCAAAAAATCCAGCAGGTGAGTAAAAGTTTTGAGCTACTAAAATTGTGTTCAAAAGAAACATCAATTCTGAGAATTGAATTAAAAGAAATCTCAAAGTGGGAGCGTGCCCCACTACGACGTTTCGTAGTCGGTAGTGCCTAGTGCGTTGAACTATGCATGCTGACGCGGGTTCAATCCTAGCTAACACCAAAAAAAATTTTCACGGTGTCACCTCTTACGAATGTCTAGCAAGCTTCTCAACTCGCCGTTCGGAGTCGGCAAAAAACTATAGGTGACTTCCATTCGTGCAAAAAAAAATATAGCACGAACACATAAATAGCTGCGAGAAGTAACTAGTTCACCCCGAACTGTAGCGCAACCTTAAAGAACGCCTACTATACTTGAAAAAATGTGAACTTCAACCTTAAGTGTCCCATTTGGCTTGCACGACCATAGTAAGACCGATCTTACTGCAAGGAGTACGCCGTGGCGTAGTGGTAGTCGTCGTCGCTTGTCACGCTGAAGGTTCACGGTTCAAATCCAGATGTCGATGAAACATTTATTTCTCACGAAATAAAAATAACTTGATCAGTTTCAGAAGCTAACATTAAAACCTTCTGCGAAGGCATAACACTGGCAATAGGATGGTATGGCTGAAGAAACTGATCGCACAAACTAATAATAGGAAGCATCTGGAAAAAGCTTCTGTGAATCATAAGCAATGTCATAACTTTCAATAATACAGTTATCCTGGACACCACCCATAGAGTAAGTTGAAACCTAACATCTGAGTTTCCTATCACTACGTCGATCTGTCTGTCTCCCGTTCTTGTCCTTCATGTACTCGCGCTGTGTTCAAGCATTATAAGGGTATTCATATCCCCTTTAGCGTGTGTAGATTATAAAAAAAAAGAAGGTGTAAACATAGTTTGAAAAGTCCACAAAACATTGGTACAAAACCAATGGCCCAATTGTTTTTGAAATAGCACTAAGTCTAAAAGAGTTTAATTTTTTCAAAATTAGACCTTTGGACATCATAGCGTAATCAATAGCGCGAATATTTATTCAGATTTGAAGACCGAACTTATTACAAATATAAATGTTTCCTGTAAAGACTATTGGAGACAGCCTATCGTCGATCCAATCAAAATCAGAACGAAAATGTGGGTGTTGAAGTTTTCAATACAAATTCTAAATACAAACATTGCTTCAAGCTGCCAGATGGTAAACTATAAATGGCAAGGGGCCTGGTTTCTTCTGCAGCGAACTGGAGCTAAAAGTGTCTTTAACCCTTTAGTGCATAGTGATGCATATCTGCATCATACCTTTATATCCGCCCTCCTTAGAGAATACAAACAATTATCTAATTTTTTTTGGTCTTGATCCCTCCTTGACTGTTCTAACGATCATTTTCAATTCCTGGAAATGGTTTGTGTGTAAGTTTTGGCACAAAAAATCAAATTCAAAGTCAGAAAACCAGGAAAAGTAAAAGTGAGCACATCCTGTCAGTTTTGTATATTTTTTTAATTTATAGTTTTTCTTTTGTATATTATATATGATGCATATCCGCAACATCATAAATTATGGTATGTGAATCAAGGTCCTTGAAAATGTGAACTACACACAAATTCATGGCTGTTTATATACCGTAAATGCATCGCGATGCATACCTGCATCTTAGTGAAAATTCAATTTTCCGGAAAAACGTATGGAATTTTTTTTTTTTACATTTTTTTTTTTTGAGTTCAATTAAGAAAATCGCTACATTTTTTTCTACAGATTATTATTCTCTATAGTTTAAGGCGTATGTATGTGAAAGCCGAATAAAAACATTCCCCATAGATCCAAAGTTATCATAGAAAATGTGACGGCCCCACGAGAGTCCGAATCGGGCAGGTGGCCTTTGTTTAAGGCAGGTTTTTTCGGAGTCCTTCAGCTTGTCAGTTCTTTTGATATCCTCAAGTATGTATAGGGAAATTTATAAATCATGAGGAGAATATATTTAGGTTTCTGAAATGAAGGTTAGTTGTATTTGATCGTTCAAACTGAGCTGCGCGTGACCTCGAGCGAAAACTACTTTTTCCGGCACGGTCGGCATGATAACTCATACAGTTTTTAATATTTTTTGATGAATTTTTTTTTTTTAAATATTTGAAATTGCTTTCTCTATAGTCTGTCAGGCCGGATTTTTGATATTTCGATTAAAAAAAATTATAAATATAATTAAAGTGACATTTTTAACACAAAATGCACACTTTTTTTTTAAACTTCCCTAAATTCCCAAATTTTTCGAATTTCAAAAATCCGGCACCACAGACTATAACTACAACTTCACTTAATAAGAATTTTTTTACATTTTGCAAATTCATCAATATTTCAACGAGAAATGATATCGACCATGGAGCAACTTTATTTTCATAGTGCCTTGCAAAACGTTATTTTTTATACATACATATTTAAATTTTTGTAAAAAAGAAATTGAAATACATTTTTTTATAAAGTTTAAATACTAATAAACAATATTTAAAAGTTAGTTTTATTCATTTCCCTTGTTATCCTTTCTAAAAACAGTTTTTCTTTTAACGCATTTTTGGCGCTGCTGGACGTTATGTTAAGCATAAAATGAGTTCCTACTTACTACTATGTAGTTCATTCACTAAGGCATTATAAAATCTCGTAAAGCTTACTTTTCAGCCTTTTTCTAAGGCCAATTTGTCAATAATATGGTCTTCAATCTCTAAACACAACTACACCAGCAGTAGAGGTTTCGTGTAACGAAAGTCCTGTTAGGAAACCAAAATCAACAGTTACGGCAGCTACACTTTGAAATATCCGCCCTATTTGCTGAATAAGTGTGTCTAGTGCAGAGTTAAACTGAATTTTAAACTTTTGAAGTGGTGCCATTATGGCCGCTTACGCTTTTCAAAAAATTACGGTTCTATCGACCGCTCACTTACTAGATTTTTAGCTGAATCACAAAGCTCTATTTGATTTTCTCTTAACTCATTCAAAAAATCCACAAGGCAAGTGATGTTCTCATACCTGTCCAAAACTGTTAGAACTTAGAACCATGAAATTCTACCAAAATCAGTCAAATCCTGTTCCCGTACGAAGATTTTTCGTAGTTTGTTACAGAAGAGAGACCTAACAAGAGAGTAAGAAACTTCCACATGCTGCAAATTTTAGCCCAAGAAATTTATTTTTCCCATTTTTTGTTGTTCAATGCGTTTCTGTACTTTTTCACACTTTTACCTCTCTCTGAGAGATTTATCACCCACTCCATGAAATTTGAGGATGTGTGAATTTTGGGGCAGACATTACGGGAAAACACCCACGCCACGGTGTGCCGGAGATTGGAAAAACGACACAATTTTGGTTTGTGTATAAAGTTTTTTTTTATCTTTTATTAAGTGTTCGGTACAAATTGGATGTGTTAAGTAAGGGGCGCCGGTCTTAATTTGTGGGGGCGCTTATCGTAATCAAGTTCAAATTTTTTTTAAGTGAGTTAGCCTAGCAGAATATTTTAAATTTTTGTGCTAGTGGCTCTGAAAAGTGCGCCCCCCTGAGGGTTGCCCCCCTGGCAGCTGCCCCCCTGGCCAGCCCCTAGCTACGACGCTGGAACTACCCAACCCGCACTATTAAGGAGCAACCGAAAAATGTTCAGGGCATTATGCACGCAGAGCCAGGTAAGACTTTGTTGGGTGCCTGCAAACTCAGGGGTAGAAGGCAACGAGCTTGCCGATGAGTTTGCAACTGCCTCTACCCGGTTAAAGTTACTCCACCGTTAGATAGCATTAAATCATCGGTCAAAGAGAATTTTGCTAAATGGGCGGACCACAGATGGTCTAACACAGTAGGACATAGGATTGCTAAGGGACTTTGGCTGCACTGGACCGTAAAATGACTGATGAAATCCTAAGACTTAGCAGAGTACAAATTAGAATTGTGAATTGATAATTGAATATCATCCGGACATTTTCTCTTGGACAAATACTTCAAGAGGCTCGAACTCATAGACATGGATATTTGCAGATACTTAAATGAGTAATGACAAGGGTTCGGATTTTGTTGACCAAAAAAAGCCAAAAAAGGCAAAATAATACCGCAGAAAAAGGCATTTAATAATAAAGGTTTTTATGCATTATTATTAAAATTGTAACCCAAAATATTTTGAAGTTCTCTAGTATGTTACAATCGCCTTCGATTATCTCTCAGGAAAGCCTTGAATGAATAAAGGACCTTACAACATGGGCAGAGCCTAGTGGAGCCAAGATAAGAGATGTCACGTCCTTGACTTTAATATTCGTGTCCAATTAAGAGTTTGCAGCGCCATTTCGTTAATTTGCTGAAAAAACTGCGTACAATTTTTTCTTATTTTTTTTAGCTTGTTGTAATTTCTCCTCGAGTCCGTTCAAAGTCTTCAAAACCTCTTCTTCTAAATAATACGCAGTGCACTAGGATCAAGTACTCAAATTAAAATACTTACAACTACTCGGAGGTCACCTGCAATTTGCAAACTCTTAAATATGCGGTCTTTCGGGTCGACTAAAAATCATTTTCCAATTTCACCACAAACTCTGGCCTGGGGCATTTTACTTTCAATGACAAGCAACAAAATATTTTTAGAGCAGTACGCATTTAGGCACACGCAATATTCAACAGACCAGCACTAAGTATGACCAGTATAATGTCACAGAATATGAATCTAGAATCCAGATGAAAAAGCGCACAGCTACGAAAAAAATACTTCCCAGAAGTCTAACGGTTTTCGTCAGATGAAACTGCGGCGAATGCCTGAGATTGCACTTACGGCACAAGAAGAAGCGCATGTATATTCAATACAAATACATTTAGGGTTGTGTTGGTGTGTAGGGATTTTTTTTTTATGCACGCTAGTGTAAACAACGCGTGCAGTTATGTATGTGCATGTTCATCCAAGAGAAAAACCTGGGGTCGAATTACGACATCAGTTAACGAGTGAACGAAATCCATACGTTAACGAGTGATCGAGTATCTTTATTGGAATAATCACATAAGAAAGGTCACGTATCGAGTGCACGTTCGAAATTGTACTAGTAACATTCTACTACACTTGATTTGAAGTGACTGACATATGTCAAAAGTGATAATTTTGTTTATAAGATCGGTGTTTTTATTATTTAATCTTCGCTTAAAAATGGAATTTGTGCTATATTTCTCGTCTTCGGAATCAGAAGATGATTGTGAAAGTGGCTTCCGGGTGGCGGCTCATGAAACCTGCCAAAATCTCTTTTTGGGAAGTGTTTATTTTATTAATGTTCGACCTAAAATACATATTAAATAATTAAAACACATAAAAAAACAAAACAAAAAACATTCTTACATTTTCCCTCCAAAAAAACTTCCATCCGTCACAAAAAACCCTATCGAATAAAAAATGACTCGTTCACTGATGACAGAATACCAAAATTCGCTACTTGTCACTCGTTCACGTAAGCGGTCATGCGAAATCGACAGTATTCAGTCACGTATGTGGTAATTCGACCCCTGCTCTCATATGTGTGGATACTGAAATTTCTTTCGGGTGAGCAAGGATAAATCGTATAGTTAAGAAGAAAGTGCACAGCTACTTTGACAAATAGTACCAAAAAGGCAAAAAAAGGCAAAAAAGGCAAAATCCGTTCCCGGGTAATGACATATGTATATAGGTGTAGCAGAAATTCTAAAGTTTTTAAGGGTAATAAAATGCTTTGACGGAATTCTGGCGTATTAGATGCCGTCCTAGAATGGATTTTTCGGTGATCGCGATGAGCCCACTCTGGTGCCTACTCTTTTGTGATGGCACAGCCTCACAACCCCTCTTAGCCTAATGTCGTCACTATGGATAGTAAACGTAATGAAACACCAACTGTGTTGGTGTATCCACGCTGGTTCTGCTCGTTATTTTCGCCCGAACTTGGATAGTTAAACGTTAAACCAAACTGAGAAAAAAAATAATTGTATTCGATTTTAAAGTAAAGCGCACAATTCAGAACTTTTGGACACTTTATTTTTCGTCTTAATACAATGGCGGTTTGTGGTCTAATAACCATCTTCTTCATGAAAAAATTGAAACGAAGCTCTCGCACCCGCAGCCAATATGAGTTTTAAGAACAGAAAGAGACAAGCATACACGGGTTTAGAACACAGTGATGCCCATCTCTCCGTTTCACCGCCCTCTATGAGTGGGTAGAAACAACATGGGAAATGCAGAAGGCAAAAAAAAGAACGTACAGTAATACCTCGATTTACGACGCTTTGATTAACGTCATTTCGACTTACGACGGCAAAAAAATTCAGGAAGCTACCTCCATCTACGACGCTTTTGCTTCGAACTTACGTCAATATGTGACTTTTTAAAATTAAAAAAAAAAATGAATTATTTTTTCTAGTAGGCCATGCATTTTAGCTCAAGCTACAATACATATGTATGTATGTATTTTGAATGGGATTCGTTTTTTCATTTTACTGTTGTCAATTGTCATACATACTTGGCAGTTTTTCGACTTGAATACAAAAGTGAAAAACTACAGTAAACATAATTTAAACCTTTTAAAGCCTAAATATTTATTTTTATTGCGTAATTGCAACCCATTTTGGTAAGTTCAAATACATATCGATATGTATGTACTATATAAACATGTGTTGTACGATGTTTATATACATTCACTTATTTTCTTATAGCTTTGTTTATTATGGACGGAAAAAGAAACGCTTGTGAGCAACCTAAAATTATCAAAAAAAAAGCTAGACACGTTTTAAAAATAAATTCTAAAATTGATATTTTAGAACGCTTAGCAAAAGGAAAGAAGTCAGTTGATATTGCACGGTCTATGGGACTTCCTCAATCAACTGTTCGTACTGTAAAGGCGTGTAAAGATAAAATTCTTGGAAGTGCTGAAGCTGGAATATCTACCTCAGACACTGTTATAACAAAGCTTAGACCTCCTATTATGGAGAAAATGGAAAAAATGTTATTTACCTGGATACAGGATTTAAACCATAGGCGGATTCCGGTGACTACTGGTGTCATTCAGGCAAAAGCTTTGAGTTTATTTCACAAAGTTCAAAACCAAAATGATATGGATATGGATGATATCAATTTTAATGCAAGCCGCGGATGGTTCGACAAATTTAAAAAAAGATACCAGCTTCACAATGTCAAATTGAGTGGAGAAGCTGCAAGCGCCGATACTGAAGCAGCAGCAAGTTTCCCAAAAAAACTCAAGGAAATTATTGAAGCAGGCGGTTATATCCCAAGCCAAGTTTTTAACGTTGATGAAACTGGGTTGTATTGGAAGCGACTACCAGGAAGAACATTTATTTCTAAGGCAGAAAGCACAACACCTGGCTACAAAACTGCCAAAGAAAGACTTACGCTTCTTTTGGGAGGAAATGCACAAGGGGATTTCAAATTAAAACCGCTATTGGTATATAACTCCGAAAATCCACGAGCTCTCAAAAATGTTCCAAAAACCAACCTTCCGGTCATTTGGCGGTCAAATAAAAAGGCATGGATAACAGCGGCTCTTTTTACTGAGTGGTTTAAGAATGGGTTTTGTCCAGCCGTTAAAGAGTATTGTTTGAAAAACAATTTGCCACATAAAATACTTCTGATCCTTGACAATGCCCCTGGCCATCCTAACAGTCTGGATGAAATTGATCCAAATGTTAAAGTAATTTTTCTACCACCCAATACAACTTCATTACTGCAACCAATGGATCAAGGAGCTATAGCTTCTTTCAAAGCATATTACCTCCGAAGGACTTTCAAACAGATAATAGAATCTATGGACAAATCTTTGGATAACGCAGGAAGTGAAACGACCATTAAAGAAATTTGGCGTAAGTACGACATCTATAAAGCAATCTTACATATAAGAGACGCTTGGAATGATGTTACAGCATCAAATATGAGTAGGGTTTGGCGGAAGGTTTGGCCCGAATGCATTCAAAATCATGACGTGGATCAGTTAAACGAAGATGAACGGGTAATTGTAGAAGTTCTTAGTTTTGCAAAAGAAATCGGGTTTTCTGAGATAATTGAAGATGATATAAGCGAGTTAATCAAACAACAAGAAGAGCCTCTTACTGATGAGGAACTTCTTCAAATCTTACAAGATTCGGAAAAACCATGTTTGCCTGAACAATCAGAAAAAGACAAGTTTTCTTCAAAAGAGTTGTCATCTTTTTTTCACCACATTGAAGAAGCATTAGATATTTTGAAAAATGACCCAGACAAACAAAGAAGTGAACAAGTTGCATTCTCCATTTCTAATAGTATTTCAACATACAAAAATCTTTATAAAACTAAGAAGTTGGAGACCATACAGACAACTGTAACAAGTTTTTTCAAACCCACAACATCGCGTGCCCCTGCTGCCGAAGAGACCCAGCAACATTCGGTAACAATGCTACTTTCATCAAGTGATGAAGATTAAAGTTTAAATAAATAAATAACCGTTGCTCATTTCAATATGTATGCATATTATGCAATGTACTTGTTTTCTTTTACTATGTACATATCTTCTGACCTTTGTAAATTAAGTATGTACATATTATATATATGTACATGTACAAGTACATATGTATGCATGTATTTATTTTTAGTCCTTTTAAATTATTTTATCACTTTGTTTACATAATACACATAATTACATATAAAAACACTGAAATAAACTTGAAGTAATATAAAATCTTTGATGTCTGAATTTTTGAGTTTCAGTACTTCGATTAACGTCATTTTCGATTTACGTCAGGACTGTTGGAACCAATTAGCGTCGTAAATCGAGGTATTCCTGTACTTGAACAAACTGTCCAAATTCAATTTCATCGAGTCCAAGCAGTCGCAACTGTTTTACTTTTTGATCAAATTGTATGTGCTTTTTAAAAAGCTTATTTAATTTAGTGTTTAGTATAGTTTTTATAAAATTGTTGCAATCTTATTTAAGTTTTTTTTGCCACTTTGCGTATGCATTTCATTGACATTTCCATAAAAGTAATCGAAAGCACAGTCCTGGGCAAAATGAGTCTGGTATCACTGTTTTTATTTTAAACTAACTACAAGATTTTAATGAGTTAAAATTAATTAAATCTCTGCAATCAAAACAAAAAAGGAATGCAATAATAGGCCTTAAAAATAACATAATAATTAACCTATAAAAATATTTATCTACCTTTTTTTTTTGATATATAAGAAAAAACAAAAAGTTTACCACGCGTTCGCTAATCCAATTTCATTACTTGATTATGTGTATAATACAGATATTCATATGTTTGTAGTTTCCTGTCTGTCCAATTAGGAAACATGATTATCCACACGTTTACGATAGATACATGTACCGTATCTATATCTAGTGAAATGTACCCATATGCGTTATGGCAAAAGCGTAAAATGCTGAACCAATTACTAGCCTGAGGCAACTAATCATTGCAATCGACCCTAATTAAGTTTGCTCTTTGTTTAACCAAACAGCCAATTAATGGCATAATGGAAACCGCATAATCGAATTCATTATGTCAACTACATTTTTTATAACCCTCAAATTCGACCATATTACACATAAGCCGCAGGCTGAAACCGCTTATAATAACATATTTGATTTGGCTCTTGTATGCAATAATAATTATGGAATTGAAATGTAATCTGTTGGTGAATAATGTGCGGCGGTGGGGGAGGGGAGCGCCGTGTCATGGGTCTTTCAAATCATAAATATTTGATACGATTAAGTTTTAAATTAACGGCAGGAGGAACTTGTGTGCAGCAGTTGAATTGAGAAAATTCGAAATATTTGCCTTTGAATAGTCTGGGAAATAAATCAGCGGATTTTGAATTGTATAGCTCATTCGGCATCCTCTATTTTCAAAAAAGTCTGACGTAGTTTTGAAACGCCCGTGTAAAAAAAAGTTCCAAATTGGGTTTAAGTCGCTCTAATATGGTTAACACTTAGTAGGTCAGGTCTTTCACCATTTCAAAAGACAGAACTACATATTGTTATTATTATTATTGAAGGGTGAGAGTACGGCGATGTTCTCCTTCTACAAGTTCTAGACGATGGAGCACCTTTCTCGCCATTATTGCTATTGGAGCTGAATAGAGAGAGCTTCGCTCTAACCTAGTTCACGTGAGGATGTCATCTTTATACATATACATATACTAGCTGATCCGGCGAACTTCGTACCGCCTCAAAATCAATAAATGTTGTATCAACTTATTAGCTGTATTAAATTCTTTGTTTTTTTTTTTTTTCATAAGGTTAAATAAATGGATCATTTAGCAATGCAACTCGCATGTTTGTCGTTGATAATTTGAGGCAAGCGTTTATTTCATCGGCAGTAGTCGATCTTGGAATGATTGGTAGTGTTTGGCGGAAATGGTCAGACAGTAGAATTATTGCGCCTCCAAAACATCTAGAGTCATTGCGCAGATCTTTCATAGTTTCATTGAGTGCTGCCAATGCGCGTTCGTGCGCCTTGTGCATTCATCCCACCCAGATGACGATTTTACTTTTTACCAAAACTTTGGCCGTTGCTGACTATTTCGCAAAGTAGAATGTCGGGTTTCAGGCGTATTAAGATTTGTTCATCATTCTATAAAAAAGCAAAAACAATACTTTGACTCACTGTACATTCCGTTTCTTTATAATACTCATGTACATTGAAATACTCTTTTGTAATTCTTTACTTCTTCTCTTCTTCTAATGTTACATTACATTTAATAAATCTGTCACTTGTATTCTGACTATCATCGAGGTAACGTGTTTCATTTTAACAGGTTATGGGCCCAGACCCAAGTCCACTACAAAAACGGTAATGATTTTTTTTTGAGAAGTATTGGCTGATTATAAAGTTAAAAAAAAAAAATAAAAATTAACTAAGCGCGAGAATTAATAAAATATTTTGAATGCGGATAAAAGATTGGTTGTCTTTTGCATCATAAAGGGTAATTTTCAGTAGCGTATTAATTTTATTTTGTGGGTTTTACTCTTTTCAATACGACTCATCAGAAAATGGAAGGAGGTGATTCACTGAAAATAGATAAACTCTTGGGTGGAGATCACTGGAGCATTTGGAAATTCCAAATCAAAGTTATCCTCAATGCGAGCGATCTATTTGGTGTTGTAAGTGGGGAAATCCAAAAACCTGTAGATGTAGCAAAGGCAGCGGAATGGGAAAAACTGGACAAGAGGGCACAAGAAATTATTGTCATGACTGTAGGGCCGAAACCGCTTCTGCACATATTAAATTATAGCACGGCGCATCAAATGTGGAAAGAGTTGGAATCGGTCTACGAGCAAAAAGCACAGACGAACATTAACTTGCTGCAGCAAAAATTCTACAATTTCCAGAAGGATCCGGGTGAAGATATTGCTACGAGTATATCAAGACTAGAGACAATAGTGCAGCAACTTAAGGATTTTGGAGAAAATATCTCTTCATCTATGCTTGTGACGAAGATTCTGATGACGTTACCTACAGAATTTAATCATTTTTATGCAGCATGGGATTCAACACAAGCAGAACAAAGAACTCTTGAGAATCTAACGGCCCGACTCATAATGGAAGAAGCGCGATTATCTTCTCAGAATGCGGTACATACAGATAATAATGCAATGGTGGTAAGAAAAACTGCGAAATGGCAAAATTCAAAGACGAACTACAGCAAAGTAACAAAAAAAGCGGGAAAATGCTTTCTATGCAAGAAACCTGGCCACTGGAAGAACGAGTGTCCATCCAGAAGAGCAAGTGTCGCTCAGAGAGGGCAATCGAGCGATGCGTTCGTGTGCACGATGGTTGCTGATGGCTCAGCGTATGTTGCTTTAAATAATGAAGATTGGTTTCTTGATTCGGGGGCTAGCGATCACATGTCTTTTCGCAGAGACTGGATGGTGAATTACAAACAATTTGAGCATCCACAGTCAGTGAGAATCGGCGATGGTAAAACAATTTGTGCACTTGGGTGCGGAGATATTAATATTCTAGCATTTAATAAAAAGCAGTGGGTGCCAAAATACTTATCGAGTGTGTTGTATGTGCCAGATTTAACTCTCAATCTCTTTTCTTCCAACGATGCTCTCGATAAAAACCTGAAACTTATTTCCAACAAAGATCAATGCGAATTGTTAACTAATAATGGGTCTACCGTAGCAGTGGGAGTGCGACAATATTCTCTATTTAAAATGCTTTTTAAAATTGAAACGCCATCGAGTGTAAATGTGGGCACAGTGATGAAGTCAATCTCTCATTGGCATGATGTACTCGGACACCAAAATCTAACCTATATACGCCAGTTTCTTGCAAATAAAAAAATACAGTTCACTGATTGTGAAGATTTTTTCTGTGATGCATGTGCTCTAGGAAAGTCGCATCGGTTACCGTTTCCAAAAAGCGATAGTAGGGCAAAGTTTGTAGGAGAACTTGTGCACTCGGATTTATGTGGTCCGATGCAAGAAACTTCTTTTGGCGGATCTAAGTACTTCCTCCTATTTAAAGACGATTTTTCACGCTATCGTGTAGTTTATTTTTTGAAATCAAAAACTGAAGTCCTGCGCTGTATAAGAGATTTCTTAAAAAAAATCAAAATGGAAACTGGAGTGAAGGCTAAATGTATTCGGACGGACAACGGACTTGAATTTGTTAATTCTGCAGTTAAATCAATTCTTAAAGACGAGTGTGTTCTACATCAGACTTCTGTTCCATACTCCCCACAACAAAATGGTAGGGCGGAGAGGGAACTTCGAACAATTGTGGAGGCCGAAGATCAATGATTTATGCGAAAAAGTTGTCATTAAAGTTGTGGGCGGAGGCGGTCAATCATGCGGTTTTCATCCTTAATCGAACGGGTCCAACTGGTGAACATGGAAAAAGCGCATGTGATTTATGGTACGGAAAGGCACATGATTTTAATCCAACAGGTATGCAGTTTTTTGGTGCAGAATGCTATGCACACATTCCTCAACAAAAACGTCGTAAGTGGGATGCTAAATCGCAGTTTGGTATCTTCGTTGGGTTTGCTGAGAATGTAAAGGGATATCGCATATATTTCCCTGGAACTACTAAAGTAGAGGTAAAGCGTGATATTTTATTTAAAAAGCTTTCTTGTTCCAGTGAAGAAAACCAAGCTGTTATCAGCTGCGACCAGGGCATTCCAACAACAGAGACGGATGGGAGTACACCGGATGTAATCAAAAGTGTGAAACTTGAAGACCTGACTGTCAACTCAGATGGGAGTGAATTGGATCAATCTGATGATAAAGATGACTTAAGTGATGGTCTGCTAAATGAAAATGGTGCAACGGCTAACGATGGACAAACGGATGATGATGATTTTGCTGATGCGGAAAGTCGAGACGATGGAATTTCTGAAGCTGTGCAGATTGTTGAGGAACGTACGATTCCACTGAAAGAACGGCTTCGAGGTGCTTGTAGGCGTTCAAAGTCTATGGTGAATTTATCGGATGCACATAGTTTTGTTGCTGAAATACAAGAACCTTCAACGTACGAGGACGCTCTCAAGTCGAAGGATCTAAAAAGATGGAAGGATGCTATGGAGGAGGAAATTGCAGCTTTGGCGAAAAACCATACGTGGGATCTGGTAAGTTTACCACAGAACAAAACAGCCATTGACAATCGATGGGTTTTTAAGATAAAAAATGCTGCAAGCAATGAACCCGAAAGGTTTCGGGCAAGGCTGGTTGTCAAAGGGTTTTCGCAACGATACGATGTGGACTACAAGGAGACTTTCAGTCCAGTAGCCAAATTTGCATCTATAAGGATGATTCTTGCGATTGCAGCAAATAAAAACATGTTTTTAAGGCAGTTTGATATTAAAACAGCGTTTCTCTATGGGGACTTAGAAGAAGATATTTATATGTGTCAACCAAAGGGGTACGAAGATGGCAGTGAACGCGTGTACAAATTGAGAAGGAGCATTGATGGATTGAAGCAGGCATCCAGATGCTGGAACAAAAAATTTATGGAGTTTCTTTGCTCATTCAATCTGAAACCATCAAAAGCAGATCCTTGTGTTTTAGTGGGAGATGACGTGGTCGTCGCCATTTACATCGATGATGGTTTAATCGCAGGTACAAAATGTGCGCACATAGAAAAACTTATCGATCATTTGCGAAATGTTTTTGAAGTCAAGGTGTATGAGGCGCGGTGTTTCCTAGGTTTGGAGATCAATAGGGCATTGGATGGGCCGATTTCACTTGGACAAAAAAGTTATGCAAATAAAATTGTAGCAAAATTTAATATGTGCGACGCGAATCCAGTGATGACACCAGCTGATCCATCTATCTTAATGGATGGCACAGAAGCAGCAGCAGAAGAATATCGTTTCCCATACCGAGAGGCCGTGGGCAGCCTAATGTACCTAGCAATTGGTACAAGACCGGATATAGCCTACGCTCTCGGCATTGCTAGCAGACATTTGGAGCATCCAAACATGCTTCATGTCAAGGCAGTTAAACGTATCATCCGATACGTGAAGGGGACAATCGACCATGGTATAGTTTTAAATACAAATTCTATTTTAACTATAAATTGTTTCAGCGATGCAGATTTCGCTGGTGATCCTCGCACACGACGCTCAACAAGCGGTTGTGTAATTTTAATTGGCCAGTCTCCAATATCATGGGCATCGCAAAGGCAGTCGTGTGTTGCACTTTCAACTATGGAAGCCGAGTACATGACAGGTGCTCAAACAGTTAAAGAAATAGTGTGGCTCAAGCGTCTAATGCAAGATCTACTTCCTGATGAGAGTTGCCGTCCTCATCTTTACATTGATAACCAGAGTGCGATAAAGTTGGTGCGAAATCCGGAGTTTCACAAGAGGAGCAAGCACATTGAAGTGAAGTTTCACTTCATTCGCGAAAAATTTGCAGAAAACCTTTTTGAGCTTAAATATGTGGCCACTGATCACCAATTAGCTGATTTGTTCACTAGGCCTTTAGCAAGGCAAAAATTTGAATTCTTTCGAAATAAAATTGGAATAATTTCATTAAAAAATTAATGTAATATTAAGATAAATTTTTGAATTTGATAATAATAATTTGTATTTGGTAAATTTTTGAATTAACATATAACATATATTTTTATAAAGATGAAAGTGGGAGTATTAAGATTTGTTCATCATTCTATAAAAAAGCAAAAACAATACTTTGACTCACTGTACATTCCGTTTCTTTATAATACTCATGTACATTGAAATACTCTTTTGTAATTCTTTACTTCTTCTCTTCTTCTAATGTTACATTACATTTAATAAATCTGTCACTTGTATTCTGACTATCATCGAGGTAACGTGTTTCATTTTAACAAGGCGTTTGAAGGTTTAAAGGCAATTTCAACGCTAAATGAGGCGTTCGGCAATCTTCTAATGTAGCGGCTATCCCAGAGGAAGCAATTGCTACAGCAATTTCGGATCTCGTACGATCAGTGGTCAAAATCAATGACATGAGGAATGTCTTCCCAGTTCCCCCGAGCGCATCAAAAGGAAATATATGCTACCATTTTGTTGGGGGTTCAACAGTGGTACATTCATTCTAACTGATTCGTTCAATGCATTTCGATCGTATTCACGTTCAAGTTCCAATTCTCGATTGCAAGCCTCGTTCATTCCACGATATGGCGTTGGCATTCCTTACTTGACTAGCAAACTGCCGCACATGAGGTAACACATGTCCTCGATCAAAAGCAAAGCCTGGTTATATATCTCCTAATTCAACTCGAGATCGGGATTCCCTGAACTGACACGAATTCGATGTAAAATGTCTTCTGACATGTCATCCTTGTACTTGTTTCACGTGGATTCGATGGGAGCTCAATCCGATGGTAAGTTTTTGAGTTTTTAGGATATTATTGTTTGGACAGTTTCTTTAATCCTCTTTAGCGTGGGTAGATTATAAAAAAAAAAAAAAAAAAATAGTTGTCGGCATTTAATTCTCCACCAGAGTCATTACTATTCACAAAAAGTCACTCGAAAAAATTGCATTACATTTATGACATAAACACTGTTTTCAATGGGCGTAGCGAAGCGCACCGAGCAACAACTAGTATTTTATACATATAACCTCATCCAGACCAATTTCGCTGAGAAATCGCAGAAGCAAATTGGGTGCTATGTATGAATGGCTGATTCTCTACTGTATGTGGTATTTACCCAATCACTTGAACCTTTCCACCACTCCAGAGCCCATGGAGTTTCAATGAATTCCTTGCAAAATCTGCATGAGAGACCTAGCTTCATGAGATTTCGCTTGAGTTTACTTTTTTTTTAGTTGGCGCTACAGCTCGGTGTTTTTGGCTTTTCGGACTACATCCACATCTTGGTACAGCTCATAGAGTTCGCGGTTATATCTTCTCCTCCATTCGCCCTCCTCGCATACGGGACCGAATATCCGACGAAGAATTTTTCTCTCGAAAGTGTTCAAAATCTGATCTGCTTTCCTGCGTATCGTCCAACACTCGGCTCCATACAGCAGGACTGGCAGGATCAATGTTTTGTAGAGCATGCATTTCGTCTTCCGAGTTAGGAGTTTTGAACCCATTTGTTTTGCCAAGTAGCAGCGGTTTCCTAGGGTAAGTCTTCGTCGGATCTCCACTAAGGTGTCATTCGTGGAGTTGATGTTTACTCCAAGGTAGGTAAACTCCTTAACCACTTCGAAGTTACTGTTGCCAACTGAAGTTTTGTCCTAGGCGGTGGACAGATGCTTCTTTGTTTGTTGACAACATGTACTTGGTTTTGTCCTCATTCACTTCAAGGCCAATTCGTTTCGCCTGTTCTTCAATTGCCATAAAAGCCTCTAAGACGGCGCGCTGGGAGCGACCGATGATGTCGATATCGTCCGCGTATCCCAGTAGCTGGACAGATTTGTGAAAGATAGTGCCCTGCGCACTATCTATTCCCTCACAAGATTGAAGAAATCACACGTTAGCGCATCTCCTTGCCGAAATCAGGTGCATGTTTGGAATAGTTTCGAGGAATTGTTCCCAAATTGCACGTTGCACCGCAATTTTTCCTCATAGCTCATAGCTGGATCAGTTTAGCCGGGATCCCGAATTCGGCCATCACCTTGTAGAGCTCAAGGCAATTATGCTGGTTTCAAGTCGATGACGAGATGGTGAGTCTCGACTTGAAATTCGTTGGTTTTTTCCAGGATCTGCCTTAGTGTAAATATTTGGTCGATCAACGATCTCCCGGGCCGGAAGCCACACTGGTTACGTATACCGATTAGTGTGCTGCAGAAAGGTTTCAGACGTTCACACAGTACGTTGTATAGGATCTTATATGCAACAGCCAAAACACGTTGACTACACTGGCTTGGCCACATCGAGCGAATGGACAACAATGCTCCAGCAAAGAGGATCTACGAATCACAGCCCCCAGATTCGAGACGACAAGAAAGCCGGTTTAAGGACCAAGCTATCGCGAATGCCGCTGGGTCTAGACAACTGGAAGCAGTGTGCCCAGGATCGAAGAGAGTGGAAGGCTGCCGTGTCTCATGCAGAGACTCTTCACGGATTGGGAACCCGTTAAGTAACTAAGTACAGCGCGGGATGAACCTGGGCCTGCTGCTCGCAACCATTTGTGTGTGTGTGTTATAATGTTTGCACGAATGGAAGGAACCTACAGTTTGCCAAATGATACTCTTTGATTGCTTGTCAGACTTTCAAAAGAGGTGGCACCGTAAAGAAACTTTTAGGTATTGAACCCGAGATGGGATTCAACCCGGGCAGCATTGGGTAGTAGTCCAACGCACTAACCACTACACCACGCTGCCGATGTTTTGAGTTTACAGTGGCCCGTGAGGAATGTAGTCCGGATGCAGAGCTTGGTTTACAACGTTACCCAGAAGACATAACTAAGTTTACTACTTCAGTACTTATAGGTCATTGTCATGGGCATACAACGTCTTATCTTAGCCAAAACCCATACAAGTATCGGCCTCTTTTCAATATATAAGTTTAGTTTAGCTATTTAACACTACATAAATTGGTGCCCAGATCATAGAACAATAAGGTTCTGTTCGTTTGTCAATATTATCCACTAGATTTCAACTTAATTGTGCTTCTTTTTGTTTTGACTGTCTAGAGAAAAAAAATCCGGTCAAATCGTACTCGTACTCGCATAATAAGTGATCCTTACTATCAGTTATTTTTACATACACATACGAAACAGATTTACGAGTATGTTGATGGATTTATGGACAGAAATTAATGTAAGCAACTTGATAAAATTACCTATCCGATGCCCATTCTCATCTGCTCAGAAGAATAATTATAGATTTTAGATTAGGTTAGATTTGATTTTATTTGTTTACTTCAAAATTCATTACAAAATAGTTTACAAAAATCAGTTTGCATGGCATTGCCGTCTGCCTGATTGGCAATATTTTAACATACTTTTATTACTACCATCAAAAATACTTAACAGCAACATAATTTAAAATAATGTGTATTAGAAAAGGTATTAAAAATGTTCAGTCAATATTCTTTCACGATATTGAAGAGCGATTGTGCAATACTGAAACAAGTTAGGAACATTGATTTCATTAAGGAGTGTTAAGACTTGAGTCTCCGATAGGACATCGCTTCCCAAGATATGTCTTCTGGTTTCTCTCAAAACTGGACATTTCCCGATGAAATGCATGGTATCATCCCTCTCTGCCAAGTTGCACAAACTACATAGTAGGGGTAGATCGTCTCTGTGCGGTACGTAGTTAAGCCTTAGGAGTTCGCCCCGAAGCCTCAAGATCATCGCTATTTCATCGATGCTGTATTCGTCCCAAAAGTAATTCCTTTCAAACAAATTGTGGTTTAAACGGCTGTATATCATTCTATGTAACGATCCTGAAGCTTCCTTCAAATATCTTGCTCCAGACTGAACTTCAACTCCTTCGATGAGATGGCACAGCTGTTCTTTTAAGCACCTTGGATCATCGTGAACTATTTCGATTCCGCAGTCACGAGCTAGTTCCAACTATTCTTTGAACTATCCAGTTGTGCTACTTATTGCTTGCAGTGCCGCTATTCAGAAGAATAATTATACATCCACACAAAACAACGAATAAAGAATACAAGCAATTCACGCATGTGCATAATTAAATGCGTCGAATTTTGGAATTTGTCCCTTTCTGTGGCTGTACACAAATTCAATTTTTCACAATGAAGTAAAAGGCTAGACAGACACCTATGTTATAAGTATAGGAGATTAAGATTAAGATTATTTTATGTTGATTAAAATCAATGGTTTGAATATTAGCTCAATGCTGATTTTTGGGGACTATTTCTACGATCAATCATTCGATGTTTACCCTTAGACTCTCGCATACTACAGACTTTCTATCGGCCGATAGTTTGGTCGGGCTCTTAATCAGTATGAGGATGTATGAAAGTGCGCACACTACAACGATTCAGTATTAGCCGATAAATAAGTTTGATGTGCGACACGATTGCCTTCAAACTAAAGTATCGGCAAACTATCGGCCGACTACTTAATCAGTATGGAGCTCTTCCACGGGCGCACACTACCGATTATAAGGTCGGCCGATTTTGTCTAAAGCTCAGTTTGCTCTTACGCAATTTTAAAATATCAAATTTCAAACAAAAACAATAACAAATCTACTGCAAAGTGAGCATACATTTGGCATATGAACATAGTTGAAACTTCAAAAGTGTTCAAATGGGACAACGTATTTATATCAATGTTCATATGTCAGAATTTGCGCAGTTGTGTTCATATGGTCCCAAGCGAGTGTGCACACGATATGAACGTGATATGTTCATACGTATGTTCACGACGTGTTCAAATGTGAGCATATGTTTAGTGTTTATTCGTACAAAAATATGGCGTGCACACGATATGATCACGTTTGGGACAAAGTTTTACCCAAATATGCACACAAATTTGCTCAGTGAACATAATCATCTGTACGTAGCTTTACACATACAAATTTCCTTATAAAATCCTTTAAGGGTTATACTTATACGTTATACCCGAAGCGAATTTTCGCGGCATATTTCTAGGATCAATCATTAAATTTTTACTCTTGCACACACAAGTTTTCCTACACATATCTGCTTTAAGGAGGTGGACATTTTTTTCCATCTACACTTTATTCTCAATGTTTTTGATTTTATTAAAATTTTTCTGAGCAATATTTTCGGAGATAGAGCCTGGGACAGCAATTTTTTAACGTTATGTGAAAAAGTGCTGAGAAAAAAGTAACACAATAATATTTTATACATTTTTGAATTTGTGCATTAACGAGCTCTAATTTGACACCCCACACGATGACCTCAAAATTCTTTTTTTTTTAATTTCCTATTCCCAAGTTCCGATCCCCCAAAGTCGAAATTCAGCTTTCTAAGTTCTGGTCTGTGTTTGGGTCACTAATCAAATAGTCAAATAGTCTCTGAGAAAAAAGGCCTGTGATAGACAAACAGACACCGAGCTGATTCCATTAGTTCTGTTTTTGAGTACGGAACACTAAAACACATAAAAAAGTAAATATTTAAATTGTTTAGGTGAGCGCACCGTGGCGTAGTAGTTAGTGCTTTGGACTACTACACATGCTGCCTCGGGTTCAATCCCAGCTAACACCAAAAAGTTTTTTCACGGTGCCACCTCTGTCGAATGTCTGAAAAGCATTCAAAGAGTATCATTTGTCACGATTAGCTTCTCAATTCCCCGTTCGAAGTCACCATAGAGGGGTTTGAACACTGGGCGCCACTATCATCAATTAATTCAATTTAAACAGTGTAGTACTATATTATTTTATTTGCTTACAAAATTAAACAAATCGAAAATAAAGACAATTCAACTTTTATTTTCACACTACCAATTAATTTAATTGTGTGTCTGTCTTTTGCTTGAATTGAAACAGACACCGACAATAATGGTGGTCTGGACGGCACGCGGTGTGCGTACCAACGTCACAGTATGCGCAACGCATAAACGCCAGATTTCATTACATGAAAATTAGCTATACATTTATTTATATGCAGTTCTATATGCTTTATATTAATCACATCCTCCGTTAATTATTATTACCAAACCTATTGCCATTTAAAATTTAATTAGCTCACCATATATTCCGAAGTTATTTAGTAAACTAATTAAAAGTACTCCTCGGCGTGCGTATATGTGTGTGTATTTGTATGTTTGCCAGACGTCCTTTCACAGGATGAGTGTAGGTAAAAGAGAATATACGGTGTGAGAGGTGGTCCTGGAAAAAAGTAAAATAAAAACTGAATACAAACGAATAATATCATAATGGAAGTGAAATAAAGTTGGAGGGGGGGGATTGCGAGTGATTAAAATCCTCCGCAGGGACTCAATTACGGCATGAAAGTTCATATAATTAATAATTAATTATCACAAAGCGTTTAATTGGAAGAAGGATTTATTTCCCGCCCCCACCCCCCGGTTAAAGCATTGACCGCTCATCGTTCCTGGCCACCCGCACCCGTGGTAAAGCGAATTGCTGCAGCTACAGCAAGGATGACACTTTTTATTTTCGTTAGTGTAGTGCTTTTACATTTTCATTTCACTTTGTTAACATTGCATTAAGTTCATGTTTTTGAGTTTAAGAGGATTTAATCGTTTTATTACATCATGTCATTGTAAATTGGTTTTTTTTTTGGCTGGGTTTTTTTTTTGTTTACTGTATATTTTAATTAAAATTGTTTCGGTTTTGGAACAGATACAGGTGAACGCATAATTAAAAATACGGGCATTTAAAACTGATTGAATTGGGTAAAGTTTCGAAGCAAGTTAAAGCACAATTAATCAAATTGACGAAATTATAAAAAAAAACTGACAATCTTGCAATAAAAAGAAAGACATTTGAAAAGTAATGAAATGATAAATCAATCTGGAAAATCTTAAGCGCGTGGATCAACCACTTCAAACGTTAGATTGTTAATTCCTCCCGAGATGACTACATACTCGTATCTCGATCAGATATTGACGAAATTATAAAAAGTTTGCGAGTTAGAAAAACAGGAGGTCTGGATGGCATAAAAAATTAGATAAGACAAGACAAACAATACGCTAAGTGACGACATTCGAAATTCAACATGACGGTCCACCAAGATGGTGAACTACCGTTATCTTCACGACCTCCATTATATGGGTATCAAATGAAAAAGTTTGACAATACAAACAATAAGCTAAGTGATCTACATCGTATTTTTCCAGTCAAGTTTCACTTCTATCGCTCAGCTTTCTACGCAAATTTTTTTTTTTATTTCTCAGCCTGTAGGTGATAAGAAAAGATTAAGGGCTTTAAATTTCCGTAAGTACGTACATATGTATATTGAATTCATTTTATAGTTTTCTGTATTTGCAATTCGTATAACTGCTTCGCTGCACCGTATGAAACGCTGTACCAGGAGAGAGAAGTTTGGGGAACATATCGCCTACACGGCAAGGACACATTACGGTTTATACGGATGGGTCGAAAACCGACAACGGCACAGGCTCTGGTATCTTCTCAAGAGAACCGGCGTTAAATGTGTTTCCTAGACTTCCGGATGACTGTAGTATATTTCAGGCTGAGGTCCTAGCTGTGAAGAGAGCGACGGAGCTGTTGATGATGAAGTTAATAATGGATAAGATTATCATCATCTACATTGACAGTAAGGCCGCTCTCAGAGCACTAGAATCGTGTATCGTCAAATCGGCCATCGTGGAGGGATGTCGCATGTCGCTCTGTGCTCAAATCACTAAGCAGACACAACAGGGTAAAGTTCTGCTGGGTGCCTGGACACTCCCGCAAAGAGGAAAATGGACTTGCGGATGAGCTAGCAAGGAAAGGAGGGGCACTGCCTTTAATCGAGACAGTTATGAACATAGCACCGCTATCATGCGGTATTACGGCAAAACTGAACAACATGATCATAAGTTTGGCGGACCAAGGATGGTCAAAAATAGAGGGGCATAGGGTATCCAAGGCTCTATGTCCGGCCATAGACCGTAAAAGAACCAAGTAATCCTCTAATAGGAATACTTTCCGTCCGGGCACTGTCTCTTAAGGAAACATGCCAAAAGGATGGGTCTTTCAAACACGGACGAATGCAAATACTACAACGACATAGGAACATCGTAGGATATCGAAAATATCCTCTGTGATTCTCAGGCTATAGCCCGCTTTCGTAAGAAATTTTTAGGGAGTTACTTTTTTAATACACTGGAGGAGGCTGGCCAAACTGTCCACAATAGAATTCTAAAATTCTGTAGGGAAATTAAATGTTTTGATGGAAGTGTTTCCGATTAGGTTCCATCATACGATGGTGCCAGGAGATCGCGATGGGCCCATTATGGTACCTAGTGTTTTTGTGATGGCTCAGCCTCACAACCCATTTCTAACCTAACCTAACCTAACCTAACTGCTTTAAAGTTAGGAGTGAATGTATGAGTCAACCATACAAAATAGGTATAAGAAATATTTTTTTTATTTATGTTTTGGAAAAAAAAATAGCCTATCGCCCTTCCGGATAGTGTAGATTTTTATAAGTGAAGGCGTTTTTGAAATCGGTTCAGTAGTTCCAGAGATTACCTCATATATACAAACTTTTCCTCTTTATTATAATAGTAATAAGTTTCCCAAAGGCCGGAATACGTTTTTAAACATTTCTTATGCCTGCCTGCAGATGCAGTACAGTCAACCCTCGTTTAACGCGGTACTTCTATAACGCGGATTCGCTATAATGCGAGTTTCGGTCTTCTTTCGGCATTTGCAACGTTCCCTAGCTCCCTAGTTGCAGAGAAGAGTAAGCACTTATAATGGATTTATTTAAAACTTGATAAGCATGTCTAATATGCACAAGCTTTAGTATGTGGCCCAAGTATCGTATTACGCGATTTTGTTCAATGTGCTGTTTCTTGAAAATCTAACTACCGCGTTAATTAAAACATTATCGACTCTCTGTGTAAATTGTGCGAACACCTCCAATGTATATTTATTACGAAAAGAAAATCGATCTATCTACTCGTATTTTAACATCGTCGAATACGTGTTATTTGCCCTCTCAGCTTTAGAAACTAGCAACGAAGTCGACTGAATTCAGTAAGACTCTTGATCAGTTAATAGTTTTCAAATTTTCTGGACTCGGCCTTGAACCCATATTACTAAAATGGAAAATCTTCTTACCTGGAAAACCGTTTTTACAGTCCGTTCTCCGGGCTACTTTCTTCGCCACCTCTATTTGCATGCAATAATGCTATGTTGCTGACTGCATTTTCTAAAGCCTCAGTAGTAAAAAACATATTTTAACAAGAAGGTTAGGCGTTGGATAAAGAGTCTCATTGCCTTACGATGTTAATTGCTTTTGTCTCTCAGTTCTGTACACTTTCTGTTGTTTTATATAAAATGTATATGTACAGGGTGGGCCAACTATGTACAAGTTTCTTTTTAAAAATGCAAAAAATTAAAAAAATTCAATTTTTTCCATGTGTTATGGCTTTATTAGTAAGAGCAAATATTCCCATTAATTATGGAATACAACGTCGTTCAAATGGCTGCCTCGGCTGGCTTCGCAGTAGCGCATTATGTCACTCCAATTTTCCAAGACCTTGTTGATGGTTTCTTGCTGTAGCTCACGGATTACTTGGATGATATTGGCCTTAAGTGCTTGAATCATTTCCGGATTGTCGGCATAACATCGGTCCTTCACGGTTCCCCACAAAAAAAAAGGGGTCAAATCGCAGCTCCGAGGCGGCCAAGTGACATCGCCAAGACGGCTGATAACACGATTTAGGAATTTGGTGCGCAAAAGATCAGTTGTGGCATGGGCTGTGTAGCATGACGCGTCATCCTGCATAAACCAGAGGTCGTCCAAATCCATGTCTTCAATTTCAGTAAAAAAAAAAGTGGGTTAACATGGCTCTGTAACGCCCACCGTTGACCGAAACTTTGTTCCCAGCCTCATTTTTGAAGAAAAATGGTCCAATGATGCCACTACTCCACAATGTGCACCAAACTGTCACTCTCTCTGGATGCATTGGCTTCTCAACAATAACATGCGGGTTTTCCGAGCCCCAGACGTGGCAATTTTGTTTGTTAACGTAGCCGCCGAGATGAAAATGCGCCTCGTCAGAAAAGATGATTTTTCGCCCAAAATCGTTGTCCAATTCAAGCTGCTCTAAGGGCCAAACTGCGAAGCGATAACGAAGCGGATGTTCATGCGCCTTCAATTGCTGAGTCAATTGGACCTTGTTAGCGAATAATCCCAGATCTTTGTGCAGAATTCTCCTCAGACTAGTGCGTTAAATGTTGAGCTGTTGAGATCGATGGCGAGTTGATGTTTGTGAATTGAGTCTCACACTCTCGGCTACATGAGCCACATTCTCGTCTGTGCGCTAGGCACCGTACGATGACAGGGACCATGAGTGTTGCCAACTAGCATACCAGTCTCACGAACTTTTTGCACAAACCTGCGTACAGCAGGCGCGGTGGGTGCTTCATTTCGGCCAAAACCTCTTTTCAAAAAATGCACTGCTTGGGCTACACAGCACTCACTTTGCAAATAAGCTTTCAATATTTCCCAACGTTTTTTAATGATTAAGCGACTCATTTCGTTCCGCGGAGGTATGATACTGAATGTCAACATTTCGAGCGGGAAACAGCTGTCAGTGTCAAAAAAAAATGATTTAAAAAGAAACCACTAGATGGCGTTCGACTCTTGAGAAATAAAGTCGGGTTTGAAAACATAAAGACAATTTTTTTTTTAATTGAAGAGTCTGATTTTTATTTTTCCTCCTCGAATGCACCGCTTTGGTGACGACTCATTACCCTCTGGTGTTCATCAAGGTAGCCACCTAGATCCCCTTCTCTTTATCGTAACGATAAAATATCTGAAGGCGTCATTAAATACTCATCTCTCTGTCGCTATGCTGACGATGCCAATATTTTCAAAACTATTTCTTCACCCCAAAACTACATAATTTACATAAATAGTCTCAACAAGTCCTCAACATTTTTTCTAACGGGTGGCTGATGAATACTGTTACGAAACTCAAATAACTTTTTTTCAATTCATCTAATTGATTTATTATTAGTTAATTTTAAAGATACAGTGCTGGACAAAATAAATCATACACCGTAATACAACTTGTATGTAGACCTGTAACTTTTTTCTAAAGAATCAAAGAACCTATTATTTGTGCTGAAATCAAAGCTAAATATATAAGTTCAACAAATGTAGAAGGAAGAAATAAAAGTCGTTTACAAATATTTTTAAATAAATTTATTTTGAATTTTTATCAAATTTGGGTTTGGTCAAAATAAATCATACACCTTTGTAATTTATTTTTTTTTTTTGACAACGAATATTGTACGATTTAATGAAAGCTAATATTTAGTGTGATTGCCTTTTGCTTACCATGGCATTACCGCCTCCATGCTTAACGGTTTTCTGAATATGTTGATCCTTAAGAGCCTCGCCAGATTTGCGCCACACTCGAGATCGGCCGTTTCTGTCCAAATAGCCCAAATTTACTCTCATCAGACCACAGTACTTTTTTCCAGAAGTCTAGAGACATTCCAACATGTTGCCTTGCAAACAGGAGTCGTTTCTTTTTATTTTGTTTGCTGATATAGGGGCGCTTTGATGCCAAACGGCTTTTAAGGCCAGATTCGTTTAATCTCCTACGTACAGTGCTGGCGCTAATAGGCAGATCCATTGATTCTACAATATTTCGAGAAGATAGTTTTAGGTTTAGTTTAACTAGTCGACTAATTCGGACATCTTCACGGGCAGGTGTAGCCCGCCTTCGGACGTTTCCAGAAAAGTTCACCACAATTCCATGTAATTCATATTTTTTCCAAATGTGTTGGACTGCTCCAATAGATATAGAATACTTGTCAGCAATTTTTCTATAGGATTCTCCTTTCTGTCTGTCGCGTAACACCAATTTTCGAATATCAAGAGATATTTACTTCCCAGATATTGTTCAGGCTTGACGCGTCTACACTCTACTCAAAATAATCGAAAACCTACAAGTTCGCAAGTAATTTCCTGCATAACGGGAAGCAATTGATCTTAAATATAGTAAATAAAAAGTTGGAAATACGTTTCTCAATCAGGAACCAACGAATTGACTTAATTTGTCTGTTATCCTGCTTTTTTTTTAAAGGTGTATGATTTATTTTGACCAAGTCAAAGTTTGAAAATATTGCAAAATAAATTTATTTAAAAATATTTGTGAATAACTTTTATTTCTTCACTATTACTTTACTAAGCAACTACTTTTATTTCAGTACGGTAGATAGTCTTTTTGAGTCATAAAAAAAAGTTACACGACTTAACTGAAATGCTTATGATATCTATGATTTATTTTGGCCAGCACTGTAATTCATTTTTATTATGTTTTTTCAATGGTTGTTAAAAGTTACTGATTTAAATGACATCCGCGCTCGATGACGCATGTGTGACATCTTATTAAAAAGTTGTTGTCGCTTCAATTATTGTTTGCATGCGGATGGCTTCAAATCTTTCAAATTTGTGGGCTCAGTATTGTAGACTTTCTATTTACAATAACTCCACAAAAAAAATCAGGCAGACCTTGGCGACCAACGGAATGTGGAAATCTGGTTATTTGGGAATTTTCTTTGCAATTCGGTTCTAACAGGCCTGGCTATGTGTGAAGCTGCACCACCTTGCTGAAACCACACAGATTTGAAAGGAATTATCTTTCAGAGTAGTTCTGGGAAGAAAAACGCCTTCAACATCTTTAAATTACGGTCTACAATGACCGTTAAAGTATGGGCGATGGAACTGCACACCACACTGTCAGCTGGATGCAGTTCCGTCTCATGGAGTATCTCAGAGTTAAGGGAAATCCATATTCGATAATTTTGTTTGTTTACATCAGAATGGGCCTCGTCAGATATAAACACTAAGTTTAACATGCTGTTGTCCTCTTCCACCATTTGAATGATTTTTTGGGAAAATTCCAAGCGAATCCGCAAGTCTACTGAGTTCAATTTGCTTGTTATTTGAACTTGGTAGGGAAATCATCCCAAATCTTTGTGCAGTAATTGTCTGCTTATTCCCATTTGAGCAAATAAGTTCCGCCAATTTTATGGCAGCAGCAATCGTATCCTGTGTCCTAACTGAAGGATCTTGTCGATAACGCCTTCGTCCCACACTCGGAAAACGAGTTAACTAGCCTCATCGATTAAATTTGGTGGTCCGAAAGATTATCTAACCCTTATCACATCCCCCTACATAAGCTTTGTTCAACACTAACCCACCGCAACTCTTATGGCAGTAGGTGCTATGCGTGGCAGATTTTCTGCTGTAAGTTGGTACTAATGCAATCTTGCAGGTGTTTACCTTAAAATAACCCAAAAGCGGTGCTTGGGCACCGTAGCGCATGTGGTTAGTGTGTCGGATTACTGAGCCAGCGGTCTTGGGTTCGAATCCCGCCCAGTGTTGCCATGTTTTTGGTGGAACAAATTCCCTTTTTTTGCATGAAAAACAAAATTTTTCCCCGATTTAACGTTTCACTTTCCCCGGTTTTTCCCCGTTTTTCATTTACTTGCGATTTCTTGAATTTGTCGATAAAACACTACTTTTTATACAGTCTTATTTTATTATTAACAACAATACAGAGTAAAAGCATTTACAGTATTAACCCTTTGATGCCCGAATTAATTTGGGCGGTGTTAACATTGTTTTGATGACATTAAGCTGATGGTCGAGCCTCATATATGTATGAACTGGTATCAAATTCAAGGTTCTATGTTTCCTGGTTTGACCGCTAGGGGGTATTGACTCTAATCAATAATTATGTTACTGAGCTCAAACTAAAATTTTTTTAAAATTTATTTTTTTCTAATCTTATTGCCTGACATATTTTGAAGATAAAATTCACTTGTTATAAGAAATTTACTTTTTTTTGAGTCGTTTTTTTAACTTTTTGCACAATCAATTTTTGCAAATTTTTTTTAAACCTTCATTTGATTTGTAGTTACAACGAAAAACCGCTAAACTCCGATCACTCGCAATGCTAATGTCATGAAATTCACTTATAATGTACTCATAACATATCAACCTGTCTTGTGAAAAAAACAGTAAACAAAATATTAAAAAAATACGGGACTTAGAAGCTAAAACGTCAATGTTGCCATATGGCAACAGTGGGCATCAAAGGGTTAACTGAAAAAACCATTTAAGTTGTACATACATACGTCATTCAATAATCGTTCTTTCTATAGATATAGGAGTAACAAAATATAAAACTTAAAATAAAAAACAGAAAATTAAAAACTTAAAGTTAACATAATTCACTTAATTTTAGTATTAAAATATTTTAAGGGAGCAAATACACATCCTAAAATGCAACTGGATATCATTTTTCGAATACAGTGGACGTGGACGTCCAATATAACGAATTATATAATGCACAGCCTTTCGTTAAATCAAAAAATGTGTTAAATCGATCGTCGTTTATCTATCTAATAATGTATTTATCATACTAATGTATACCAATACCAATGTGTTTATTATAAGAAAAGAGAAATCAATTCACATAGACAAAATAGCAGAAGTAGGGATAAATGCACAAAAATTACAAACTATTTTTTTAAATCAGAAATTGTAAAGCATCCGTTAAACCGAGCAGATATTTTTTGCATCATTCGTAATATAAAGCCATCAATGGGAAAAATCTGATTCGTTGTATTGGAAATATGTTAAATCGGATATTCGTTAAACTGGACATATACTATACTGTTATACTGTATAAAGAAAGGGTTGAAGTCAGTCCCGCATGCGCTGTGGGCAGCCTTCAGCCAAATGCAACTGTGAGATTGTGTGTCTCAAATTGTTTGCACTGCATTCCTGTGATATTTTCAATTTATTGCTTTACTAAATAGTATTTATTTATTGAAAATGTCAACGATTGGAAACATTTCTTAATGCAGTTCATTTTCCCCGTTTTGAAATCTTTTTTCCGGTTTCCCCTTTTGGGTTGAAAATCCCCGGAAACGGGGAAAAATCCCGCAACCTGACAACGCTGATCCCGCCGCAAACACCTAAAATGTTTTTCACAGTGCCCACCTCTTCCGAATGCCTGACAAGCATTCAAGAGTATCATTTGTAATGTAAAGTTTCCCAACTCGCCGTTCGGAGACGACAGAAAACTGTAGGTCCCTTCCATTCGTGCAAAAATATAACGCGCACACACAAATGGTTGCGGGAAGCTAGGTTTGGTTCTACCTAGGACTGCTGAAGCCAAATATTTATTTATTTTTTAACCCAAAAGCTTTCTCGACTGCGTTAGACCTTATGTTTTTGCCCAGGACTTATTCCTGTCTTCTCCAGTGCTCGAAGTTCCTCCATGATCTGAGTAGTGATTTCATTGATAGCTGCTTGGCTCTCTGACATTATTGCTATGTACGGTCGATAGTAGCGTTTATCAAGATTGAGTTGGGCACATCTTTCAATTGCGCAAATTTCAGATTGAAAGATACTGGTGTTCGAATAGTTTGGTTCTGGGTCCAAACATTAGTGTTCCATGGTATGATGACTCAGCGTGTAGATTCTAGATTCGTTATTCCAGTCTTTCTTGTTACTGAGTTTAATGTCGAAATTTTTTGACCGCTGGAAACTCTTAAGCCATTGTATCCCTCTTTTATAAATCGTCCTATTTGCAGTTTCTTCCATCACAAGGTGCAGTGCAGTGAGCTCCAATAGCACCTGTTATGCACATGCCAGTCTCTGCACTTTTTCCAGTGTCCATCTACACATCAAACATTATTATTTTATAACTGTTCATCTGTGACAACTGACAGTTTAAAATATTTCCACTAACCATTGACACATGCGATCGAAATTCCGGCTGCCAGAATATATCCAACTGCGCGGTCGGAGGTGCATTCAACTCGAACAACGGTTACACGTTGATTCTAAAACTTCATAGGCGATTTGTATCTCAATTTTCCGATTTTGATTCGGCTTTAGAATTCTTTGTCGGATTTTTTATATCTCACACACACACACACACAAAAACACATACCATATCCTGCAACAGAAGCACCCGAGATCCTCTCTTCGAATCACCACCCCACCAGCACCGTGCCGCTTTATTGTAGTCGCTTTCGCAGCACCTCTACAACGTGCATCGCAGGTGTAAATCAAACTAGCGTCATCGTATAGCAGCAGCGCAGCGCTAGCCTTCCTCCAACTAGTAGTTAGTTGTTTCAGCAAATTGGATTTTAAATTAAAAATAAATGTTAGCCAGAGCCGCTACAAAGCAGTCAAAATTGCTTTCTTTGTTTCCAAGCTGGCGGTCGGTCGGTCGTCCTTTGCAGTGGGAATGGCACATTGGGCGGAGGTGATGGAAATAGTTTGATATGTCTGTTTGCAAATTGAATTTTCCTCGGAATGGACAGGACATGTGTGGAGCTTTGCTCAGCTTAGATTTTCCTATGCGAGAGCGGCGGGAGGGGTGGGTTTTTCCGCGATTGATTTTTCTCTCATTTACGACAACGATGGCCGAAGTGGAAAAGTCATGCGAACCCACCATACCGAAGGAAGAATGTCTACCGACAAAGGGATGAAAGTTAAATTAAATTGAACGAAGGAGATTGACTTCGCCGATAAAAGCAATAAAGTGGATTGTTGCTCGGGAGTTTTAAGATATTAAATTGGATATGGCTGTGCGAGTTTCGTGTCCATTAACTGTGCAATTAATTAGCGCAACGTCTGAAGGGAAATTAACTCGAAATTATTAAAAGTTAACACGCTTCACTGGAATTGGATAATTTAATCAAGATTTTCAATTTGCCTTCCTTAAGTTTTATATCGCAGAGAGAATAATATTGCGACCAGAGAGTTATCGTTATCGCGGATGGAATGAAATCAGCTAAACGATGTACTGACTGTCTACAGCTATATTTCTGTCGCAGGGGACTTTATTTTATGGTTTGTGACATCGATATTGAAATCATAGAGAAATCTTTCGTAGACGACTCAAGGAAGAATGGCACCCTATGAATGATTAGTTTCAGTAACCGGCAGAAGTCGTTGTGTGTCAATGCCTCCGAGTTCCACTATCTACCAGAGAGCCTTTCTGATCTGAAGGTGAAGTAAGTGGGTTTCAACATCTGCGTGGGCATTGATAGAGTGTATATATTTATGTCTCTGGTTCTAGAAGACCAATTCCAACATTTTATGACTCGCAGATGATGCTACTTCCAATTTCCTTGTTTATTGCCATTGAAGCTCCTCAGTCATCTACCCTCATATTCATCGATCAAGTGTTCTTGATTTAAGCTAACTCCTGCTTGGCCGACTTTTCATTACATTGATAGGATATTGATTTCCACACTAATAAACTGCTTAGCCTTCGATAGTTCAGATTGAAAAATAAAACCATTATCAAATTCATCATTCACTATTGTCAAATTCTCGTCCAGTTAAAGCATCAGCGCAATATGATTTCATTCCAATTATTACCTCAGTGCCTGCCTACTAAGATATCGCTTTAAGGATATCGCTTTCTGTGCTTTCTTGGCATTGAAGGCGCTCGAAGCCATCGGTTATGCTGATGACCTGACTATCATATTGAGTGGTAAATATGACTCAACCCTTACGAGTGTGAAGCAAAGTTCACTTCGAATCGTTTCAGAATGGGGTAGCAGGGAAGGGCTCTTAGCTAATCTCTGTAAAACCATTTTAGTACGTTTTAGGCCTCAACTGGAATTCACACCTTAATTCTACAATAAACCGTGCAAGTAGTGCCTTATTGGCAAGTCACCGCCTATATGGTAGAACGTGATGTGGTTTCAACCCAAAATTTATACACTGGATGTATACCACGATCAATTATTTCGTACGGAGCCTTAGTCTGGTGGCTAAAAGTACTTAAAAAGACTATAAAGCAAAGAAGCTTGAAAAACTTTAATGGGTTGCTTATCATGGATATAGTGGTGCTATGCGCACCTGCCCTTCAGCAGCTCTAGAAACTGTAATTGGCATCTCGACATTATAGATCTTCATTAGGAAGTCAGTCGCTGGAAGCGCTATAAGACTCCAACTTATTCAGATGTACAAACCAGGTAATCTTACGGGTCACCTAAACATAATCAACAATATTCGCAATCAGTACATGCTCTGTACCGTCGCGTCGCTGATATTATGATAAGTGAATATTGGGGAACGTACCACATGGTCAAACGGTGGAACCACCCTTGACCCAAAAAGTCTATTATGGAATGGCACATGAAAGGATCGAAAATGGCCTTTGGCGGTGGTGTAGGGTCTTTGAATACAACACTAAAATCATTGTATATCTTCGAACATTTCCCAGCGTGTTTCAAGCTACGGTACAAGCCATTAAAATCTGCACCTTTATTAATCTACAGAGAGGCATCAAGGGCGCTAAGATAAATGTCTTTTCAGAAACTCAAAGTTTCGATCTCAAGACTGGTGAAGTGCTGCTTTAATGCTCTTCAATCCCTAGCCACTCACAATAAAGTCAAACTTTAGTGGGTATCTGGCCACAGGGGCATTCAAGGAAATGAGATTGCGGATCAGCTAGCCCGTTCAGGTTCAACTGCCAAATTCTCAGGCCCGGAACACTTTTTTGGTATAAACTTGGCAACAATCTCAGCCTTAATTAACAATTGAGAACATGATCTTCTACTCTCTCATTGAAGAAATGTCCCATTGCTCAGACAAGCCAAACTTTTAACTCAGCCTTATACCCATCACAGGCAACTTCTCAAATTCAATAAGAAGGAGATTGGGTATCTCAACAAGCTGCCTCTCGTGTCATTTTTATCTACGATATTGCTTAAACAACTTAGGCCTGTCTAGCCAGACCGAATGCCGACTCTATTTAGAGGAGATTGAGACGGTCGACCACGTCGCGTCGTTTGTGAATGCTCAGCACCTTTCAGGGGCAGACTGCTTACCCTCCATAAAGAATTTCTCAGACCTTACGATTTAAAAAAATGCATCAACCAAGGCCTCTTACACTAATAAAATCCTACGATACAATAGATCCTTTGGGACGCAGTATCAGCATTGGGGCAGGCTACACGTTCATTGCCACACACAAAAACAAAAGCGCCATTCAATTAGCGCAAATTTGACAGTTGGGGGTTGTAATGCCTTACAAATGCACATTTTTTCTCCTCCACGATCAGTGACTGAATGCAGTTTAGGTCAAAACGTAACGAAGCGTTCATGCCCGCTCCGAGGATTACTATTAAGAGTGCATTTTCGGTGTACTCTACCCTTCTCTTTCCAAAGCCTTAATTCTGATGCACGTGTGGCCAGGCACTTAACAACACTCGGGTAGTGCTACCCTTTTTTTGCTAGGCACTTGAGGCTTGGTTTTGAAGTTTAGGTTAAAAGTTTAAGCGTGTCTCTGATTAAATGAGAGGCTTTGAGTTGCCTCAAAATTTTGTGTGAAATCTTAGTCAACTGCAGAAATGTCGTGAAGCTGACATTTTTAACTCCACAGCTTGGTTGTCGTTATTTCTTCGGGTTAGTTCATATATTTTTTGGTTATGTATGGTTTCTAGAAATGGTTCAAAGCGGGGCTCTGTTGACATCCCTGCTTTGGCGTGTTCGCTAGCATACTCATTACTACATGACATATTTCGATATTAGTCCTGCATAAAGGACCCATCACTAACCGGCTTGCAGACTAATACCCACCATTGGACTGTCTGTCGTCCTTCATAGTGCTTGATGATAAAACTGCTGATCTAGTATATGTCTTAACATAAAACCTCTACAGACAGACAACACACACGCACACACACTCATTCTCATACACCTCCCGCCGTGCTCCAAATGGAAGGATGTTGAATTTGTGTTGGAAAACATTTTCAGATCCCCGAATTAATTATCTCTCCTCCATTTACATGGAAACTTTTATTTGCTCAAAAGATAAAGCAAATTAATTAGAGAGCCAATTAAAATTTTAACTAAATAACAAGCGACGAGCGAACAGGGAACAGGGAACAGGGTACATGGCAGGCGAACGTTCACTACAACAATAAACCATCAGAGTCAGGACGGGGGATGATGGTGGCGAGGGTTTGAGTGTGAGAATGGTAAAATTCCGAACAAGGAAGGACTGGAGCGAGGGGCCTTCCTTGACACCAGATTTTTGGGCATAGAAAGGAGAGCCTTTTTACTTGTTTGGCCTCACTGGTGTGCAATAGATCACACTAACTCGGCAGTTGCAGGAGGAGGAGGAGGTGTACTACCCGTTAATATTAAATAGAAACTAAAAGAAAACCTCTCCCAATTTGTGGGTGGTATGTGGGTGGTGGGTGACGGTAGGAACTGCTACACCAGTAACTTTGTGGAAATCGTATTTCAGGTTTCCTTTGCTCGGTTTGTTGTTGCGTTGTATCGCATTTAGTGTTTCAACTGGGTTTTTAGGGGGTTCTCGTTGTTTGGTCGAACGGGTCGAACAGGACGCAATGCTGTAGGGGTTTCCGACGTGAATGAGTCACAAGGAAAATGAGTAGAAGGGGTAACAGCATAAATTGCTTACTGAAATGAAAACGGCATTGAAATTTGAGGGCGGTTTGTCGGAGGTGTTCGCCGTACGCAGGCAAATGAAGTGAATTTAGTGTAAATGGAAGTATTTCTTGTGGTTAAATCGGTTTTACCGCTTATCACTTGAAAGCCGAGGCGAGAATATACATGCGATGTATGTAGTAGGTAGTTAGCTGTAGTTTCTTATTTTTTATTGCAATTAAATAACTAGGAATAATATGATAATAACAAATAAGTTTAATTAAGTGTATCGCTGGTTCTTATTAGCCCAGTTTCTAACGATCAATTAGAAGAATGCAAATAAATAGTATGATGCATATAAAAAAGTGGCAACTTTGGTGGTAACACAATGTAAAGGGTTTTCAATATTCATATCGGAACTTTGACAGCTTATTGCTCTGACGTTTCAGTTGACAGCGTTGTCATTTTTTGACGTTTATGTTCTGTCATAGTCACCATTTTATAATTTTATAACAAGATGGTGCAATGTGCCATACATTGGACGTTACATTGGAGTTGTTGCCAGAAAAATTCCCAGAACGAGTTATTTCCAGAAGAGGCGATATGGAATGGCCACCAAGATTGTGCGATTTAATGCCCTTAGACTTTCTTCTCTGGGGATACAGTCGCTTGTTTAAGGTAACAAACCAACAACAATTGACCAACTGGAGAACAATATCATTCAAACCATTGGTGAGATCCAGCCTAAGGCAACATAGTCCTACAAAATTGAACCTCTCGGATCGAGTCCTGTAAACAAAGCAATTTTTTGCTTTCTCTTATGATACCCGATAACTTTTGAATCCTCAATTGCCTCTTCAATATTCTGAAGAAGTAGAGGACAGCTATGGCCTCATTAGTCCACATTCCTAGCATGTCGAACCAAAGCAGGTTTTCCGAGAAGAGACAGACGGTCTCTCAACGACGCGGCAAGAAGACTGATTGTCTAAGAATGAGACGGACGGACGGAAACAATGGGACGGACGGTCCTCAACGAACCATCATAACCAGCGATCATTAACGGCCGAGAGCCCAACCTAACTAATATGATTTTGTATAAAATAGCTATCTATGGGTCCCTCCATCCCCAAATCTGCACAAAAGTCCACCGGAGTAGTTTTGATTCCCGAATATTTTTTTTCAAGTCCTGATTCCTTTTTTCTCGGAGGTGATAAACTGATGATTCGGTGTAGCTTCTTCTGCGATCGGTTCAAAAAGTAAAATAATTATTTAGTGAAATTAAAGTAATTGGGAGAGAGCCCAAATTGGTTTTTTATCGTTTTGGCGAGCGCTTTATTGGTCCGAAAAGTCAAGTCAAATCGCTGAACTCAATCATGAAAATCGCTGTCGCAGGCCGCCTTTGAAATACCCCAAAGTGCTGCGAGTTCCAGTGTAAGTGCAATACAATATGTGAAAGAGCATAGTGGGGGATCGAAAACGATAGTCTAGCCAAAGTGCAGAGCACCGCTTAAAAAGCCGCAACTGGATCCCACTGTGGCTGAATGAATGAATATGGGTGAGTTTCTTTGTGTCCGAGGTGGATAAAACAACCCACTGGAAGCACCTTTAGGTTGACCAGTGATAGTGAAATTTGATTGTGAGGAAAAAAAAAGCGTTCAGAAAAGGAAAAAAAAGGGAACGTTAGAAAAGGAAAAAGAAAAGAACATTTTGGAACAAAAAAGTTCCAAATGTTTGTGAAACATAAGTGTAGTGGACAGATCGTGGAAGAATACCTCCCTTGAGTCAGGCGAAAAGTGTTAGGAAGGGACACTTACCCAGGAGGAGTGCGATTTGTTGTGTCAGTTATATATAAAAGAGTGAGGATTTATTTGTTAGATTATTCGCCAGTAGACTTTTGAACGAAAAAAATCCCGGTGAATTGCGGGACACGCGATCAACCATTTTTGACGACGATTTTTAATTTTCTTTTGTCTCGGGTTGGTTTTTTCCACCCCCATCCTAAATTTAGGTCTTTTTTCTTAAATCTTTTTATTTCATATTAAATTTTTTTTTTAAATTTAAATAAATCGACCGTTGAATACAACGTACGTAGTACATACAAAAAAAATTCTATTTCGTCTTGATTTATTTCTTCGTTCTTTACCCCTTTTATTTTATTTTATTTTGGCCGCGGTGCGTATGTATGTATGTATATAAAGTACTTTGAACCCACCCCCGCCGGCGCAACAGCTTCCAGGGGATCAGCTTTAGGCGTTTTTCTTTTTTAGTTCAGAGTAGAGCGTGAGTTGTCAAAAAAAATGTTTGTTTTCTTTTTTAGCTCAGAGTGTTCAGCGTGTGGAACGTTGTGGAACGTGTGTTTCTCTATTCGCTTAGAACGTGGTCAGAGTGCGCTCTATGCGCTCAAAATAAAATAACTGGGCATTCTGAGTAAAATCCTGATCGCAGCCAAAACAACATTTGACAGATTAGAAAAAATCCAAAACAATTGAAATAGCGGACGATGCTTTTTGTTATGGCTTTGAAGTTAGTTAATACAATTTAATAATTGTTTTCAATAATATTAATAATTAGTTTGGTTATGCATAAACTTAATTTAAGGTTATAAATGGAAAACAATTTAAGGTTATAAAAGATTGTGAAAAATCATATGACAGCTAGGTGCTCAAGTGTGTTTCAAAAATAAATCAGAGCGCTCAGTCTCAGACTGCGCTAAGAGCATACTTTTTTTTCAGAGCGCGCTCGATTCGCTCAGGCTCTTTTCAAAGCTCTGCGCCAGGGTTCGGACCCTATTCTAATCGGAGTAGATCTACTCCGCTTTAAAAAAAAAAAAACTACTCCGACACTCCGCTTCGCTCAAAATCTACTCCAATTTTTTCACACAGAAAAATTTAACCAAATAATGGAATGTCAATCAGATCATTTGGAAAATCTGTTTTAAAAAATTTGTGAAGGTTTAAATTTGAACATGCATTACTATTTTCGATTACTGACTAGTGTGTACATTTCTGTGTTGTTGTGTTATCTAGTTACTTTCAACGTAAATAAATAATGAGAACCAATAAGGTCATTTACAAAAAAGCGTTGTATAATTGTAGTTATTTTAAGTTATTTTAAATAAAAAAAAAGATGTTAGAGTTTAAGTGGAATAAAATAATCGTTCAAAAAAAAGGTTACGTTCAACGTAAAATACGATAACAACTTTACCTATATAGAATTAGTTTGGATAGCTATCGGGTATTATGAGTTGAGCCTCGATAAAACATGTGCTTCCAAATTACTTTTATCGAAAAGTGTTACACGAAATATAAAAAATGACAAGACGTCTTGAGAAAAGGAAATAATCAAAAAAAAAAAAGCCTAATTTAAACAATTTCTGAATACAAATATCCTTTTTTTATCTATTTAAAGAAAAATAAATACTACAACTGATGTGTCACTATGCCCAGTAGTGCCAGATATACATTTATAGAACTTAAGCGGCGAAAATGGTTTTTTTATGCGAAATTTTTCTTAGCCTAGATAGGTCACAATACATGCATCTAAGGTATATTGCGCAGGAAAAATGAAATGAAATGAAAATGAACCCTGCTCTACGCTGAACTAATAAAGAAATTTTTTTTGTTATTATTGATTTGGAGAAAAAAAGTCCAGCCGAATAATACCATTTTTAAAACATAACATACGCTTTAATCCGCAATAAAGGTTTCTGTCATATCTCACACACAGCTCTGTTTATTCAATTTAAAAGTTGAAAAACCCTTTATTTGTTTTTATGAAATAAATAGTCAATCAGGCAGACGGCAATGCCATGCAAACAGAATTTTGAATTGTACAAATTGTTCTGTTTTCACAATAGTATAAAAATAAAAAAATCTTTTCTGTCTATCTATCTATCTATATCTAGTCAACTTAACTAACTACAAAGACAATTTTTAATAAAGAGGGCGCTGTTGATAAGAACCTAATTCAGATATTAGGGAGTCAACAGAGCCTTGGATACCTTATTCGGTTGAGGGGAACAAAACTTGTAGACCTTTCAATTAAGTATTTTTTTTTTTTTTTTGTAGAATTGAAAAGTAAATTACTTTCACATTGATGTAGAAAAATTGAAAACAGCCACAAGGCTAGCACAACTAATTACATGCCTATGGTAATAAGTTCTTAAATAAGTTTCACTCCACCCCCCTAAACGCAAGGCACTAAGAAAAGTAGAAAATTAAAACAAAACAAAATAATGTATCATCTTTCAGCAGTAGCAGCAACAGCAGTCCCCACCCCCACCTGCCAACCGCTTATCTCCTGTATATACCCCCATAAAATAGCAACCAACATAACTAAATGATTAATCAAAGGAAAGTTTAATTAAATTACCTGCCAGAGGTAAACCACTTCACACAAACGCACGCTTTTTACATTTGTCGGCAACATAATTCACCAGGCGGAGGATGAGCTTGCTATGCTGCGGCGCTCATATTGAGGGGGGGCAGCGCTGTGTCGGTTGGAGAATGCTTTTGAGCTCAGTGGTTGCCAGTGAGTGGTTGGCTGGAACCTTCTTCATCAGTAGGCGCGTGTGTATATTTAACCTCATCTTAAATTAAATTCACAAAGTAAAACAACTACCCCCAGCTCATGTCACCCAAGTCCTCGCCATTCCCCATCCCTGCCGCGAATGTTTCAATCCCCTCCCACGTCGTGCACTTAACACACGAAATTACATGATTATAGCTCAAAAGAGCTTGTTTCAAAATTAATTACCTTGTGTAATTGATAACAGCCTCACATAAACGCTCAAAGGGATGCCACAATCTCTCTCTCTCTCTCTGTCGCTCTTACTGCTATTTACAACCCCCTTCTCAGAAACACTCACTTAGGGGTTTCTCATGCCCCCCCTGCATGCACACAATAACAGCTTATCAATAGGTTTTGTGTTGCTATTATGCTTGGTCGGGATAGGAGTGAGTTCAGAGGTTCGGTGTCCTTATGTGGTTTTTGTTGGTTCGGAAGCTCACATAATAATAATTGTGCGTCTAGTGCCTAGGTGCTGTTGATGTTTGCGCCCTTAGAGTGAACATTTTGGAAATTTCATAATTCCTAAATAATCCAGAGTGCAAGTATGATTCACGCACAATCGTATGCGTGTCAGCTGGACCAAACTCTTACCCAGTCTGGCAGGATAGGGTTTGTGTGTGTGAAACACCCTTAGAGTGGTTTTAAGTTGACTAAGTCAATATAAGAGCTGTCAAAAACAATAAATGAACAAAGCTTTATGGGCCATTTCCTCTCAAAATTTGATTACCTACATAGTTTTCTGAAAGATTTATGCTGCAGGTGCCCAGCGCTGCTCCTGCTGTACCAGCATTATTTGATTTTAGTAATCTGGCTGAAAATATTGTTGTTTGTTGGTCATTTTATTGGGAGGGGGTCATAAGGAATTGATGTGCTTGGATTGCAAATTTATAATCGAAAACCCACTGCAGCTTGCTTGTGATGCCGTGGGTGGGATTAATATTGCTTTAGAATTGCCGGGCTTATTTCTCACAGAAAATCAGTGGACATTCATTATTTTGTGCGTGCGTAGACCTCCACAGTGCATACAACTGCTTCTGACTAATTTCGGGTGAAAAATATTTTTGGTTCTTGTTCTTAAATTTCGGAAACATTAAAAATCGCTATTTTTTCTACAGATTATTATTCTCTATAGTTTTTGGCGTATTTCTGTGAAAGGCGATTGTAAGCATTCCACTTCCACATATATATCCAAAGTTATTATAGAAAATGTGACGGCCCGACGAGAGCCCGAATAGTGCAGGTATCTGTTTAAGCTTAAGGCAGCTACTTTCGAAACCCCTTCAGCCTGTCGGTTCTTTTGTTATCCTAAAGTATGTATAGGGACATTTATAAAGCATGAGGAGAATATATGTTACTTAGGTTTCTGGGGTGAAGGTTTGTTGTCTGTGATCGTTCAAATTGTAGGGTGACCAGATATTTCTGAAACTAAAAGAGTAGCTGTAAGTCTTTAGTTGCATTTTTTTGCACCAGTAGCAACGCTAAATTTTTTATTTCTGATAAGAGAACAGAGTAACAAGCTAGATTGTTTTCTGTAAAATTAAGGAAATATGAGATTTTTTTTAACTTTACATTTTGCCACCCTGTACAGTGTACAGTTGGTTCACAATATATTTGAGCGATACATAGTCCCAAATATGTAGATCACCGAAATGTGTAATTATGCCAAATTTCAAGTTTCTAGGTAGAACGGTTCTAAAAGTTTTTATCATAAAAGACATTTTGGAGTTAGAGCAAACCCATAATAGTTCTGTATTCTTTTCATTCGTATTATAGATGGCGCACGCCACTTCAAACGCACTATCATTTTGGAGATGACAATCCTAGGCTGTCATTTCTCATCATTTAATTCTAGGCTATACACTATCATTCCAGGAATGACATTTTTTCGAAAATTGTTTGCCTACACATTATCATTAAAACATCATTCTTCGTCATTCCCGCAAAATCCACGAAAAACAATCCACATCATTCTCGCCTTTTTTCATTCTAAGCTACACACTGTCATTTTTACATCATTCAAGCCAGAATGCCATTTCATGGAAAGTGAAACAAGATATACTAGTTCGGCTGCAAAAAAAAATATAAGGACAATTACATGAGGTTGCATTCGACTCAACGTTCTCATACACGCAAGAATCAGGGCTACAAATGCAACTAAAGAGGCCAGAACAGCTCGTCGACTGGGGAAAAATGGGCAACAACAATTATTTACCGACAATGAATGCGTACAATATGAAGCTGAAATGGGAAATCAGACGTAAGTTAACAAAATAAATCAAAAAATTCAAGCGCACGACCTCGAGCGAAACGCACTTGAAACTTTAAACGCGTTTTTCTCAAAACAACTTTTTCCGGCACGGTCTGCATGATAACTCAAACAGTTTTTAATATTTTTTGATGCATTATTTTTTTTAATATTCAAAATTTTCTCTATAATCTGTCGAGCCGGATTCTTGATATTCTGATTAAAAATGTGACATTTTTTACACAAAATGCACACTTCTTTTGAAACTGCCGTAAATTGCCAAATTTTTCGACTTTCAAAAATCCGACTCGACAGACTAACTACAACTTTACTTAATAAAACTTTTTTTTACATTTTGCAGATCCATCAACATTTTAAGTAGAAATGATGCAGACAGTGGAGCAACTTTTTTTACATAGTGCGTTGAAAAACGTGACTTTTTTTTATCTTAATTCTTGCAAAAAAAATTGAATTAAATTTTCTTATAAAGTTTAAATACTAATAAACAATGTGTAAAAGTTATTTTTATTAATTTCTATTTTTATCCCTTTTAAAAACAGTTTTTCTTTTAGCGCGCTGTTGGCGCTGCTGGGCGTATGAGCCCCCACAGATTAATATAAACTCGTTCACTCTGTTCATCAAGCATTCGTCGATATTTTTTTTATTAATCAAAAATATTACGTATTTCATTATTTATGTAAAATAATATCCATTGAATAGGCACCTTTGGAACGTCTGCAGGTGGAATCGATCCTATCCAAGCAAGTTGCGCCACCTTGTTAGAACCACATGTCTTCCACACCAATATCTGCGATTTCATGGTCTAGTGCGCTCACCATTGACTATAATTGCCGTCTAACACTCAAAATCTTTCAAAAAGTGAGGCCGGATGTGCATCAAACAGTCCCTTTTTGGACTTGGAATGCTGCTCTAACACGCAATCTGCGTAAATTCTTCGCTGTTCAGGGTTTCTGGGCTTCAATTCTTGCGTTAACAAAATGTTATACGGGTGCAGGTGCAATTCGTCAGTCAAAAAAAACGCCAAAGAAAGCCGTGAGTTCCGGGTCTTCGGCCACTTTTTCACATACAGTAGCAATATTTTCAGCTGAGTGAACGTCCAGATGATGCACAGGCCTTACCCTAGCTGCACTGCTTCCAATCTTAAAATTTTGTCGTAACCAACTCAGTAAGATTACCAAAATCTTAGCATATATTTCGGTACACACTTGATACAGAATTGTTACGATTTTAACTAATTGTAAATTCCTTACAGTAAAACTCGCTTAAGCGAAACGACAAAAAATCAAAAAAAAATTTCACTTAAGCGGGGTTTCAGTTAACCGGACCTCGAATAACTGAAAAACAAATTTCAGTTAAGCAAACCTCGTATGTATAACAAAACAAATTTTGCTACTTATCATGTTGAGAAGTGGATGACAGTGCCACCACAAGTGAAAATAAAATGAAACAAGTCAGCGCGCGTTTACAAATATTTTATTCTGTTCGATTTTAAATTTTTCAGTTAAACAAGTTGTTTTCCAAAGAAAAATAGAAAGTTTGAAAAATTTTTTTTTAGTTATCCGGGTTTTGCACTTATGCGAGTTTCAGTTAACCGGGTTTCACTGTATTGCAAACTAACATTTGACTCTTTGAAAGCATCTGCTTATTAACAGCTGCTCGATTCGCAGTGCTGCCAATATAGAAAGCACAAATGGAACCACCCTTTATAAACTGTGTACTTATTGACTTTAGATGTCGGTAATGTTCGATTGTTGAGTATTCTGACATTAAGAGCACCGTGGTGTAGTGGTAAGTGCGTCGGGCTACTGTGAAATGCTCCCTGCATTCAATATCAGCCCGGGTCCAACACCTAAAAGTTTTTACACAGTGCCACCTCTTTCGAATGTCTGAAAAGCAATCAAAGAGTATCATTTGTGAATGAGCTTCTCAACTCGCCGTTCGGGATCGGCAAAAACGGTAGGTCCTGTCCATTCGTGCATGATATAACACGCACAATCAATTGGTTTCAAGAAGCAGGCACAGGTTCGCCCCGAGTTGTAACGCCACTTATAAAAGAAAGAAAGGATTCCTGACATATTTTTAAAAAAAATTGTATGTGATCAGATTTTAGAATTTTTATACCTAATGGTGGAAATTTTAACTACCAATGCAACAGGCAAACATCAAATACATATTGTACTAGAATTTTGGAATAAGACTCAAATGATCAATCAAACAATTTTACGTCTCGATAATATTGGTACATAAATACTAAAAAATATAATACTAAAGGTGAGAGCATTGGGTACTTCCGCGTTGGCGTAGGTACTTTTACTTACAAAAACATTTTATTTAATTAATTCGCTTTTGTCATAACCTTTTACGACTTATGTACTCATACATTCGAATAGGGCCAGTGTATTTTGATTTGATTAACATTTTATGTCTTGGTCATTAAAAATATATACAAAATGGAATAAAGGCATTCCAATTCATCCGCAATAAATAAAAACAAAAATTAAGATGTCAATGACCGTATTGAAATTAAATTCTTGTTCCTTAATATTTCTATACAAATATTGCGATTCAAAATTGTTTTTATTAAAAGCTTATTAAAATGTTAATGCGAAAATTCTTATAAAGTGATTTTAAAAACATCAATTATGAATTAATATGAAATATGATTATGATGAATATGGAAGTTATATGAATTATAAATAGAGTAGGATCTAAAACGGGACTTTATTGACCAATCAACGAGCAAACATGACAGAATAAAGTCAATCAAGTAAAATTGATTTGTTTCATACTTCTATACGACATGAGTATTTGGTAGAGTAAAGTACATGGTACTGTATATACATATCTACATATGGGAGTATATATCCTGTATGTATTTATGTTTGTGTAAATGCCATTTCTCAATATAAAAGTTTTCTATAATTGTTAAAACATACATAGAATTCGTGACAAGACATGACATGAGTGTCCTATAAGTACCTATGAATACACATATGTAGGTACAAAAAGAAAGGGGAAAGGAGCTCTGCCTATATTAGACCAATTTGGATTCAGGAAATCGCGATTCACCAGTGTTGCCATAAAAGCGGTAATCGACACCACAGAAGCTACCATTGAAGGAGAAAAACGGCTATTTAGCGCAAAAGAGTAGGTATAGGTATAAGGCACTGTGCAGTTGTCACGCTGGACGTTAAGAACGCCTTTAACTCCACAAACTGGTTGATCACTCGCCAGGATCACCATACTACCTGTTGCGGATAATAACGAATTACTTCAACAACAGAAAGTTGTGGTACAACACAGATGAAGGAGAGAAGTAGTTCCACAGGGATCGGTTCTTGGGCCCCTATTGTGGAATATCATTTACGACGGAGTTAGTTCTACGACTAATGCTGCGGAACGGTGTATCAATAATTGGATTCAAGGTTTATCAATTAGCTTTGAATTAGATAAATTTTTAGTTTCAGAGTTTAAGGGACTTCAAACGAGAAAACTAAAATTCAATTTAAAACCAACGGCTATTACTTCAGAACAGCTTCTCCCATGTGACTGATATTCATTCTCAGCTTAGTTACTTTCAATACGCAGATTTAAAGACCAAAATCATATATGTGCAATAACTAGAAGCTGAATAATAGTACAACGGTCGTTTTGTTTCTATTTTTTTTTCAAGCAGAAGCTGAATCTCACAGCACTCAGTGGCAATCGTGTGGAGTTGAAAATGATTTTTTTTTTTTGTAAGTCGCACTTCTCCGAAACGGCTGGACCGATTTTTATGAATTTTTTTGTGTATATTTAGTAGGTATGAGAATATGTTGTAAAGTATATTTCATCTCGCTAGGTGGCGCTGGAGTCAAGTTATTATTAACTTCTATATTAATGGACCAAAAATGATCATATTCACAATATATGTTGGTTCAGTGCCAAAAGAGAAAATTATATAATAAAATCTGGACCCGATAGGTGGCGCTGGAGTCAAGTTATTAGATCTATATTTATAAAAATGAATATACATAATGTACAATGTACCTTTGCCTTTTATAGACTCGGAAACTACCCAACCGATTTTGGTAAAATGTTCAGAGTACGTTTTTCTTAACCCTCCGATTGGCGACAGCCCCGATAGCAATATATGTACAACCTGTAAGATTCCTAGGTCCCTAGAGGCATTTGTGTACAATTTTTCCAAAAAATGTACTGCATTATAATTATGCTAGTTCTGCCTTAATAGTATTGTATATTTGGTTGTAGAAAGTGCGTTAGTGCATATTGTAGAGACAAAGTTGTAAACATTAAAAAAACCTTTTCCTTTTCCTGGACCTTTACGCCAATCGGAATGTTAATATAGAATACAACATAGCATCAGTGCAGTTACTCAACAACCGGTGGTTTTGGTACCTGTCATACAAAATTTCGTAATTTCAGGTGAAATGACAGACAGCCAGACAGATAGATACATAGATAGATTGACAGACAGACAGATAGATGGATTGACAGACAGACAGACAGAGGGCCCGATTCTTCGAACTAAATGACAATGTATGTATTGTAAGTAGCACTATATTTTTTCGACACGGGCGAAGCCGGTTATAAACTGCAGTTCGAAGCACACATAGATTACTTCAGCAAAAGTGCTTCACAACTACAGGAAGCCGCCAAGGCAGCGTGAGCAACTATGTGCTGAAACAACACACATTAAAGGTAGGCGGATTTACAAGCTGATTCCGACAATCAAGGACTGGATAAGTTGAAAATATGGGGACTGCCTGGCTTCATCAGGAATGGTCGCGAATCTCACAGGACCAGAATGCTTTTATCAAAAGGATTGGTACATATATCAAACAGTGGTTTAGATAAAATCAAATGTATTTTTAACATGGTGTTAAAATATGAAATAAAAAACTTTTCGAAATGAAGGAATTGGTATCTCTTCATTTGAAAGACCCCTATACACCATGTAGACCGGGCACTCCATTTATACCAATCAGGCAAAGTTCCACTACAGTTCCATCCAATACCTACATATGTAGGTACATCAAATCTTTTAAAACCTTGGCAAGAGAAAATGCCTCCAATTTTCATTCCACATTCCACGGGAGAGTTGCGCTACCGTACATCGAAACTTTCTATATTCAGTTGAAATGGAAACCTTTTACTCCAAATCAATTCATATCACTTATGGAGTAATATTTTATCCTGACGGAATAAAAATCAATAACCAATCCTTTTTATCCATCCAAACTGTAATTCATTCATTAAATCTAATTCAATTTTTTTTTTCAGCTCTCTTCTTCGATTTTTACTTTTTTTTTTGCTGCTGCTGTTGTTGTTGTTGTTGTGTTGTGCTGTATGAGAGAAGAACTTCGCTGTCTTTTCTCGAGGGATGAAACAAAGCAATTACATTATCGCATACATTTCCATTATTCCGACTCCAATCTAGTCACTGTAATAGAAGGACGAGTGGAAGAGCCAGAAACGTCGTCGTCGTCATTGTCATTGCCATGAGTGCTTTGGGTGAAAGGAAAAGGGATCAACTACCATCATGCAGGATGAATACAAACAAACACATACGTATTTTGCGAAGCTTATACATACATTACATATAGGTACATCGACATATACACTCAACGATGAAAGGATGAATGAAAATTCAATCTGTAGCTGCTCGACATCTTGACACCCATCAGATGGAGCGGTTTAAATTTATTCTGACAAATCGATAATCTTTTGGATTCCTAATTGCAAAGTGCGCCTAACTCAAGTTTTAAGCGATTCTCTAAATATTTGGTTGGGGAGTTTTCATTTCACAGCTAAGCAAGAATATTTCTTGAGAATTTGAGTTGGTATTTTTCAAAATTGTATCTACATATAAAGGAAAACGGACCAACCAACTTGACCAAACAAGTCAATCGCAGTCAATTGTTATGCTCTTTGTATGTATTCAATCATAAAGGACAGCTGCTGTCACTTATTTGTTTGTACCCTTTTTTCAGTCTAGGCCAATCTTCTACATGCAGTAAGTAAACAAAATGTACTGACAGCTGTCAAAATATGAAAGATGTCAGTTAGATTCATGGAAGTCAGAAATGTGTTGTACATATGTATAACTAGAGACAAATTCGAAATGAATAGTTATTTCCTTCGTTCCTTGACAATTAGTGCCAAATTAGCAGTTCTTTTGTAACCTGATTATTGCAGTCAAAATTTTCTGGGTCCCTGAAGCATGACCTCATCATGACTCAGTATTCCAAATTTTAACATTTCCGTCTTTTAGTTTAAAGTTAATATCGATTGTGATTTAACGTGAGATTAAAATGAAATTTGGCAGCACTTAAGTCTAAAATTCACCCAGAAATAGCATACGATTAACTACGGCTGACTTCGAGAATTAAATAGAGCGTTAGGTCGTACATATATGTATGTATGCATTATTTTTGTACAAAGTGCGTTTAATGTTCCAGGTGATTTTTTAATAACTTTTAAATAAAATACAAATTAAAATATTTTACATTTTTCTTTAACGTCTTGGCGTAAAGGCGAGCACTTCAAAAGCACTTAAAAAATATTATTTAACATGAGATTAAAATGAAATTTGGCAGCACTCAAGTTTGAGTTTTATCTAAAAAAAGCACACGGCTCACTACGGTGGACTAAAGAGAGCGTTACATGATACACATATGAATCTAGTTATGTGTATTATCTTCAACAGTGCTTCCAAACTTAAGTATCTACCAAATGATCTTAAGGCCTGGCCTTATCACTTAAACTAAAATAAAAACTGAAATTAAATGCAAAAAACTTTTAATTATTTTCAATCTTCAAGGAACACCTATTGAGAATCATCTGTCCCACGCACATATCAGACTTTCAAGTACTTAGGCAAAGAATGCCACCAATATAATGATAATCAAACGTCCTCCTCCATAGTTATGTATGTATGTATTGCATGTGGGATATAAAAGAATGCTATTAGAGAGATTGCTGGTAAAAATAAAGTTTGCGAATCTACAAGGGTTCGGTCGGATATAAAATCGTTCGACGAAGCATATCGATCATGGAGAGGAGTGTGACCGACCATCGGCAATTGTGGTGGTGAGACGAGTGATGCCATTTAGTTGATTGCTAATTCCTGGATTCGAAAGAAGAAAAAAAAAACAAAATTAATCACGAATATTGCTCAAATTCATATCTATAAGAGATAACTCATGCAATTGTCGAACGAAGTTGGTAGCAAATAAATTTCATTAAAATAAAACTTTTATTGACAAATAGTCCGAGTACGAGTATAATACTCTTACATTGGCGCGAGAGGGAGCTAAAAGATTACATTTTATGTTTTATTTGTATAGCTATGTTACAAAGTAATATTCGGAAGTAGTTCTGTGTCTAAATAATTAATGAAATAAATTAAACAAGACATTTTTAATTATTTCGCGTACATTATGGGATGAGATTTGCCATAGCGTAGCTACAATTGACCAAAGGCTATGCGATCACTGAACTCGATTCTTGATGTGCGAGTGCGATGTGCGACATGAAATGAAGAATCATAATCAGAGTCTTATGTGCACAATAAGGTGTATTTGCTGAGCTATAATTCATAGAATCGAATTAATAAAACAATATGTAAAGCGGCCCCTAGACGCTCAATATTATTGTGCAATAATAAATGTTGCGCAATATTATTGACCGCCTGTAGATAATATTGCGAGGTTGTAAAATATATTGCGCAAAATCAAAATCAGTTTGATATTTATTGCGCAATATAAAAAAATTGTATCGTCTGTAGATAATATTGCACAATATTTTTACATTAATTATTCGAAGTGTACGAAACCCTGCCAGTTTTGTGGTAAATAAGGAGCAAGGAATACAGCAACAGGGATAAAAAAAAATGAACAGTATGAAAAAATGCTCTCTGAATATAGGGGAAAATATCCGGATGCTGATAAAGTGCAGTTAGTTCACAACTGAACTCTCTGCGCACTAATTTTAGAAAGGAATTAAAAAGAATTTCTGACTCTGAAAAGAGTGGAGACGAGGTAGTAGGGCCAACATTGTGTTACTTTGAGGCGATGCAGTTTCTCAAAAACCAAGAGGAACCGTGCACGTCTCAAAACAGTATCCAAACAATGGACGAAGGAGGATACCACTCTTTCATCCAGCTGCGCTTTTTCTTCGTGTTGAGCACTCGGCCAGTGCAATGGCCACACAACAAACTTCAGTATCACTCAACATGTTTTCTATACAAATATCAGCCGACTTCTAAATTATTGGGAAAAATATTGTATCGTCTAGGGCACAAAGCAAATAATATTGCACAATATATTGCACAATAATATTGTGCGTTTAGGGGCTGCTTAACGCGAAATATTTACGACGAGCTTTTTTTATGAATTTTTACTGTGGAACCTTTTCAAATAAATTCATCTATTGGATTAAAAAAAATTTGGATCGAATTTTCAGTTTAATTAAAATCTGTGCAGCATATTAAAGGGTGAGCTTGGCTTATGTTTGACCTATGCTTACTTACTTAGTAAGGCAGGTAAGACTTGATAATCCGGAGGGCACCAGATATCCAAATATTCCGTTAAAGACTGAGCTATTTGCAATGGGCCCTCACCCAGGTAGATTATTAGCACGGGTCGTATAACACTTTAATCCAGCCCAGGGGAAGGGGAGAGGGAGGAGGCGTGGATGTGAGAGAGTATGACGAGGATGGCTATCCCTTAGCTTCTGATCTCCTCTGGGTGACCCGAGAGTCATTGACCGTACTGAGCCCCTACACCGCGACAAGGTGGATAGTCAGATAGGAGTGCGCACTCCAAGTTGGTTTAGTTCCTTTTCTACTTCTGCGTACCACCTACGGTTAGGTCGTCCTCTGCTGCAGATTAGAATCGAATTTTCTCCGAGCTGGAGCAGTTTTCTGACCAGATCGATGTAGCTGTATAGGTTGTATAGTTCATGGTTGAATCTTCTCCTCCAAAACCCGTCAACGCAAACGGGACCGAAAATCTTACAAAAGATTTTTCTCTCGAAGCGACCAAGGATATCTTCCTCCACTTTCGAAAAGCTCTATGCTTCAGCTCCATAAAGCAGGACTGGGATAAAAAGGGTCTAACATAGAGTCTCCTTAGTTGTTCAGGAAAGGGCTTTTCTACTCAATTACCTTCTTAGCCCAAGGAAACAGTGATTGGCAAGAGTAAGAGCATTACGTATGCAGTAATTGAATTGTTTCTTAGGCTGTATAGCATGTGGCACCATCCTGTTGAAACCACATGTCATCCCCATCCATATCTTGCAATTTAGGCACAAACAACTGAATGATCATGTCGAGATAGCGAGCACCATTAACTCTTATTGCCTGACCAGCTGCATTTTTAAAGAAGAACGGTCCGATGATGCCTGCAGCCCAAACAGTGACACGTTGTGGATGAATTTGTTTCTCAATAAATCACTCGTGAATTTTCTGAACCCCAAATTCGACAATTTTAACGATTAACAAAAAAAAAAGCCACCAGATGAAATGATTTTATTAGAACAATCTGATCTGAAGGGTTTTCGTACTTTTATCAGCGAATGCAAAACATACAGCAAGTGATTGTCAAAGTCACTTTCTTCCTTTTGCCCGAGTTATGGGTTTGCTCCCAGGTCTACAAAAGTATAACACTTTGATCAAGTTTTTGGTTCTGATCGCCTTGACAATGCAGTCAGATACGAAATGATACGGACCATACTACTACATACGGCTCAGTGTCAAATCGCCCAAAACCAAATCGCCCAAAATGCAGAAAATCAAAAATATGTCAAATCGGCCAAAAAAAAAAGTTGGGCGATTAGACATTTTTACATTTTGGGCGATTTGGCATAATGTCAAAACACCCAAAAAAGTGATTTTGGGCGATTTTGTGTTTCGGCTTTTTTAAGGCGGATCTGTGTCATATCGCTCAAAACCACATCACCCAAATCTGAAAAATGTCACATTCCCCAACATTTCTGGGCGATTTAACACTAAATATGACAAATTGACCAAAAAATAAAAATGTCAAATCACCAAAGAAGAAATGGGCGTTTTATCGGAATCCGAAAAAAAACCAACATACATATATATGAGTATAGGGGATCCGTCCAAGTACACCATTGTATTTTAAAAACTGAGAAATGTAATGGCCCGATCTGAAGCAAGTAATGAAAAGAAAAACAGCTTTAATCCGAAATGAAGGATTGAAGAAATGGACACATTAAAACAAAAAGTCCGGCTCCACTTAAAATCTAGAGCGAAACAAACGAGTGGGGAAGGGGGGGGGGGGGTGGCGTCGCGAAACGGTTTCATATATTTCATTTCAGTATCATAATATGAAGAAAAAACTGCATTCTGCTGTGACCTTTACTATAGTTGTTACAATTCGCTTTGAGCACACTTTTAAACTCAAATTAACGAAGATGCTAAATAGCCCAACAATTAAAGATGATAAATCACCCACAAAGATTTTTGGGCGATTTAACCTTTTTCGGATTTTATCTCATTTTGGGCGATCGGAAGCATGAGTTCTGACAAAACGCCCACACTTTCTTGGGCGATTTGACATTTTTTTTAATTTCTGGGCGATTTGTCATAGTGTTGAATCGCCCAAAAATGTTGGGCAATGTGACATTTTTGCATTTTGGGCGATTTGACATGGAGCCCTACATACAGGTTATAATTTTTTTTCCGTTTCCGTTTCCGTTTTTCCGAATTTCAGTAAATGCATTTTTCCTTTTTTCTGAACTTACTTTTCAGCTTTTCCCACATAATTCACTTTTTCAAGACATGAAGAGCGCCATAAGTGAATTCTACTGTACTTTTTTTTCTATTTTTGTTTCCAACTATGGAAACGGTATAAACGGTATATTCTCTTGTTGATTTTCTTATAAATAAGCTTTAGTCCATTTTTTTTTTATAAATAGCGTCTATTGTAAATATTTTTAGTTAAGCTTTCAGGACCTCTAGTGTTGTTAATTTTGCACATTTGTTAAGATTTCGAATTGGTTTCTCTGTTTGAAAAAAGATAAAACTTTAATTTTATTGCAAAACATTTTTTTTACCGGTACTGTAAAATTCCATACATAGGCTCGTTCCCCGTGTAAAGAGAATATTTAGGCGGGCAACACAATTAATGACAGTGGCGGTAAAGAAAAGTTAAACTTGAAACAATTGAAAACACTAAAAGTAAATGCGCGTGTGTGTGTGTAGATTGAATGGTAGAAGTTATAATTGAATGGCCTGCCATCTATTTTGCTAATTGCGCCCAACCGACTCATCGGTTATCTCTCTCTGAAAGTCCAATCTCTCTGCGCCGAGATGTGATTACCAATTGATTTCTCTTACTCTCTTTACCCCTTTTGATAGACAACGAGTATGTACATCCATCCATACGCCAAGCCCATTTACTTTTGTCGTTTAGTGGTGGTTCAGTTATAAAAGGATTAAAAGTGATCACACATATAATGGGAGTGACAACTTGGAGAGCGGGTGGCTGTATAACGAAATAACAATCATGTAGCCGATTTGAGTAATTTAGTGCAATTAGCGAATTGAACAAGGTTCATCTTCTGCTGGGCCTCCTATCCTATCCGGTCGCCCATCACGCACAGAATCTAATTGCAAACGAAATACTTGTTGGGTGGGGTCCGTCCATGACTCGTATGGAATGCGTCCCTGTTTGCCTTGAATGGGATTTTCGTTATTAATTTGTTAATTGAATTAACGTTTACATGGGAGAGAAGAGGGACATTTTGAGGGCGGGCACATTGTACTAAAAGCAGATTGAATCGCCCGAGTGCGGGGTGGTGTGCGGGGAGTTATCGGGCGGTGAGGACTATTCCATGTCCTGGCAAATGTCGGCGATTAGGTGTGATTGGAAGTAACTTCTGTAATTAAAATGGGTGGATTGCTGGTCTGTCGGGTGCGGGTGTATTTTTAATGTGATTAAAGGGCACCATTTGTCATAGTAACGCGCTATAGGGATAAATTGAATGTGTCCTGGAGTGAGTGTCATAACTTACGACAGCAGTTTGTGTCATAAATGTGTTGGTTCATGATTTCACATATGTTTTTTGTTTTTAGTAAAACTAATAGTGATGATGCTTTAGTACTTCTTTTGTCTAAATAGGTGTGGTAATATGTTTGTTGCTCTTATGAAGAATAATTTTGGATGAATACCGACGAATACCGGTATCTCTAGAAAGGCGTTGGTTTTGATGGAGTGTGCAAGCGATATCAAGACTTCTATACTCAACAACAACTGCAAGGTCATCTGCATAGGCAAATGCTGTACCAATTTTGAAGTACGTTTCTTAACAGGATGAACAATAAAGCACCTTATTTCGACCCCTGTGGTACACCATAATATATACTCTGTGTTTCTCTGCTTATTGTATTAGATACTTTCACCATTGCCGTTCGGCCTGATAGGCAGTCTTGACTCTTGAATCTAATTAGCCGCCTAGCCCCTTATTCCAATTCGGTATAGGCTTTCTTAAGGCCGATTTCTTCACATTAGTACTAAGTCTGTCTAATACCCGAACCAGCTAGCTCTGGAGCTATCTCTAGTACTCGGTATCAACGACAAGCTAGTACTCGTGCATTTCTTCACATTTCTAGTACCGGTACTAGGTTCACGCAGGCGTATTAGCAACCTAATTAGACGTATTGTAACTGGTATAAAATCGATTTTGATACTATTTTGACTTCTGAAATTAAATTTTTATATAAATTCGGCTGTTTTCTGTCATTTTTTTAATTATTTTGTTCTAAACTGAGTATAATTGAGGTTTTACTCTCTAGATTTGTATCTAGATACTCCCAGGATACAAAATCTAACAAAGCCAGTTTGGTGCAATAAACGCTTATGCAATTTAAGAAAGGCCATGTACGGAATGTACCGATGTAAGAAAAAAGAAGTCACTCGACATACCCTGCACAATGAAATTCAAGGGATCCGCTAGTACCGACTTGACTGAAATTTGTAATATGTTTGCTTCATTTTTCCACTCAAATTTTGTTGCTGAATCGACAGCATATTACTCTCCATGCAATGACGAGCCTTATTTTGATTTGGGTTCCTTAAGTCTATCGGCGAAGGACATTCTTTTAGAGCTCTCTAGTCTTGAAGAAATCGTTACCTGTGCCCCCGATAAGGTTCCTCCATTATTTCTTTAAAAAAAAAACGATTTTGCTTGGTAAAGCCACTTCAAAAGATATTTAATTTATCTCTAAAAAAGGGTGCATTCCTGAAGCGTTGGAAATCCTCACTTATTTCGCCAATTCATAAGTCTGGTTCCAAACAAATGGTTGAGAATTATAGACCTATAGTGAAGCTGCAGTTTATACTGAAAATTTTGAAGCTATTGTCAAGAAATACATACATACATCTACTCAATGGTACGAAATCACATATCAGTATTTAAACATGGCTTTGTTAGTGGAAGATCGACCACCACTAGCTTACCAATTTTTAGTAATTGTTGTCTTCAAAGTATGGAAAACCGTGGTCACGTCGGTACTATTTTCAGAGATTTTTCCAAAGCGTTCGATCGTGTACAACATGATATTTTAATCCAGAATTTAATTTCTTTTGGATTTCACTCGAATTTGTTAAGGTGGAAATGAAACAACTGAAATAACATAGAATTCGTTTTTTTTAACGTGGCTGTGGGTGCTGCAATTTGTCCACTACCAATTGGAGAACGAAGTGAAATGTAGTTTTCGACTATTGAAAACGCCGAAAAAAATCCACTTCGTCCCAATTATTTACTGTATTCCGTTGTGACATATGGTCATGACATAGATGCGGCGGTAAAATCCACGAACTTAGATTCTTTCATCGTTTTCGATGTCTTCGAAATCGCGAAATAAATTTTCGACGCCAAAAATTAAATCCATTTTATCAATGTACACGAAATACACAAATTAATAACAAATTATAGAATGACAGTCAAGAAAATATCAAAATCGAGTACTGTTTTTGTTGTGAAGAAATGAAATTGACTTTTTTCAGGTATTAACGCTACTAGTGCGGCAATTTTGAGGGTCCAGCTGGTACCGAGTATTAGCTAGTAGTCGGTACCAAATTCAGGGAGCTAGGCAGTTAGTACCTGGTGAAGAAATGACTTAGTACCGATTTGAGTACTAGCATTTGGTCTAAGCCCCAGTATTAGGGCTAGTACTCTGTCAAGAAATCGGCCGTTATAGTTGTTTGTGTACTAGTGTATCAATGGCTTTACTGGATTTAACGAACATCATAAGTACGTGATGGCTCACAAGTTGCCATGTTGGTTCTTATTTGTCACTCTGAATAGAGCAATAATTTTAGGTATCGACTTCTTTTTATGGGGACATTTTATGCATGTATAGTATGTACATTTTAAACTTAAATATCAAAACCGATAATTAAGAAAAAGTTCGTCGTACCTTTTCCATATTACAGTGGTGGTCCAGTATAACGAATGCCGATATAACGAATGATCGGCTCTATATAGCGAACGAACAAAAAAATGATATTCGATATAACGAATGTTGCTACAATATCTGTGTATGTGTTTAAAAATAAGAGACAAATTTACCTTAGAATTACAAATGTTTAGTATACGGTCGATTCTTTTTCTACTGTTTACCTTGTTTTATTGACTTTACGAATAAATTAAATAAAATGTTATGAATTAGAAACAGTATTTTTACATTTATTTAATGTTTCATACAAGGAAAATGTGTTCAATATAACGAATTTTTCGATATAGCGAATGCAACTGGACATTATATCATTTGTTATATTGGACCATCACTGTACTTATATTTTTATGCAGATCGGGTTTACTTTATGCTTAAAACGATCTATGATTTGAAATTGTCATAGATATTAAAATATTACTTCAAATTCATTAATGTTTGTATTAGTTTTATGTATTAATTAGCTTAAATTAATTTTGGTACTCGAATTCCTCACCATAAAACAATACTTGAGAATTGGCGGGACCACAGAACAAAATAAACCATTCCCGGTACATACATACATACATATGTATGTAAAGGGTGATTTTTTAAGAGGTTGAGAACTTTTTTTAAAAAAAAAACACAAAAAATTCGAAAAAATGAATGAAATATTTATTTGAACCTTGCAATTTAATGTTTAAAGATAATTTCATGCAAATGTTGACCGCGGCTGCGTCTCAGGTAGCCCATCCGCTGAGTCCAATTTTGGCATACTCTTTCACACATATCGGCCGGTATCTCACGAATGAATGCATGGATGTTGGCTTCCAGTGCGTCAATCGAAGCGGGCTTGTCGCTATAGACATTAGCCTTGACATACCCCCACAAAAAATAATCTAATGGTGTCAAATCGCACGATCTAGGCGGCCAATTGACCGGCCCGAAACGTGAAATTAACTGTTCACCAAACTCGCCTCGCAATTGCGCCATTGTTTCGCGTGCTGTGTGGCATGTGGCACCGTCTTGTTGAAACCACATATCATGCAAGTCAAGAACTTCCATTTCGGGCAAAAAAAAGTTTGTTATCATCGCTCGGTAGCGTTCACCATTGACAGTAACGGCGCCGAATCGACATTTCGCGGTCTTCTGTCACACTAGCTGATACGGCCGCAATATTTTCTTCACTACGCACAGTACGTAAACGTGTTGGTGGTTTAATGTCCAACAAAGTAAATTTGGTGCGAAATTTGGTCACAATCTTCCGAATAGACTGCTCAGAAGGTCGAGAATGCCGATCATAAAATGGAAGCAGCGCGCGATGAACATTTCGAACCGAGCACGAATTTTGATAGTAAAATTCAATAATTTGCAAGCGTTGTTCATTTGTAAGACGATCCATGGTTAAATTGCAAACCAAACTGAAGCTGTTTGACAGTGACACAAGGTACTAAACACACGTCAGCTGTCAAAACCAGTGTTGCCAAAACCAAACCAGCTAAAAAATCACCCTTTATATGGATCTTTGAATTGCAGCGTATTCCTTTAAAGAAGTCTTAAGACTGAGCTAGCTTTTGACACATTATTATTATTTATATTATGTTATTTGCCATCTCACATAATGCAAATAATATTCAGTGTGAGAAAAGTGATGATATCCTTATGTAGGTACGGATTTAACTTGCTATTACAAGACTTTCGTGTTAGCTCTTCATTATAATTTAAATTGGATACCTTGAATTTGAACAAACTTCGAAAGTATAGATTCCGTGATTTGTCATACTACAGGGTGGCTAGGAAATAATATTGCTACATTAGCAGACTCAAATAGCTTTATGTTTCAATTCATAAAATTATAATTTTTGAATTCATTTTAACCCAGATATTGCCACCGTCCTTTTAAAAGAACACCAAAGTGGTGTACTATTAGAGGTTGACAACAGCGTCGTGACAATTGCTTCAAGCAACTGAGATTTTCCCAACGCATACAGTCCAATGTTTTTCACAAAGGGAAAAAAAGAGACAGGAAGGAAAAAAGAGAGATGACAACATGGGAGGAGTCGATAGAGCTGATCAGAATATCAGTTTGTACAGGACGTCTTTATGTGGAAAAAAGTGGTGTCTTCCACTAATAAGTCACTGTTTGGACATGTCAACTCGAAATGCATGGCATCTTTATCGAAACAGTGGGCAAGTTGGATCAACTAGGTTTTCGTAGACAGATTGCAACTTGCAGGGTTTCAGTAGACAAAGTTTGAACCAACATGTGCAGTCACGACTCGACGGACACGACCATCTAGTGAAATATAAGATGACCTAACGCACTGCATTCTGCTGCCATAAAAGAGTCAATTTTTTCTGTCGAAAATGCGATGTCACATTACACCCAAAAAATTGTTTTTTTTGGCATATCATACAGCTTTGTAAGATATTTTTTTTAATAATTGTTTTCGTTGTTTAAAAATATTTGTTTTCGTCAAATGAATAAACATGAATAAAATGAATTTGAAAAATATAATAAATAACATCTTTGAATTCAAATTTGGTAGCGCATTTTGCCACTGTCCTTTTAAAAGGACGCCCATTACTGACTTAACTATACACAAACTCAAAAAAAAAGTCTTAATTTATCACCGGGAAGCTATTTTGAACTGGATATTTTAGTCCAAACCAAAATTAAAATAAATAAAAACATCGGCAATAAGTGGGTTAAAGGCAATTCAATTATTATGTTTTTTGAATGGTTTTTAAAAATTACTGATTTTAAATGGCCTCCCCCACGGTGGCGCATGTGCGACATCTTATTAAAAAGTTGATCATTAATGCCTCTAGAGGTGCGGAAATTGCTCTAAAATTGCTCAATATTTATTCTTTGGATTGATTGCTTCAAATCATTCAAATTTGTAAGTTTAGAAAGTTTTGTAGACTACTATGTGAAGCTCCTGGAAATCAAGTTATTTGGGAATTTTTACTGTAATTCGGTCATAACAGTCCTGGCTATATCGGAAGTTTCACCATTTTGTTGAAACGAAACAGGGTTGAACTTCTGAACTTCTCTTTCGGAGTAGTTTTGGGAAGAAAAATTCGTTCAATATCCTTAAATAATGGTCTATATTGACTGTAAAAGTGTGGCCGATGAAACTGCATATCACACTGCCACTCGAGCTGCATGCAGTTCAAAAGTCCGCCTAAATTCTATTTGGACTAAAAGCACAGACTCCAAAGGATGTTAGCGATACACTATCCAAATTCCAGTGTCATATCATCTAACAATTTTTGTTAACCTTCATCTCATCCTCAAAAAAAATTACGTTGTCTAACCTTGTGTGTAGTTTTCTACACATATGGGATTTAAGTGTGTTTTCCATGAATTTGATTTTTTTTTTTGGTTAAAATCAACCAAACAAATTGTCATTATAATTTTATTCTAAAGAAACAAGTGAAAATAAATTCAAATTAGTTTTCTTGAATGCATTTTATACAAACATTTCAATTATGTTGGTTTTTACAATCAGCTTTTGTGCAAAAACAACAAATTGGCTCATATAATATATTATTTTTGGTGGAATTTTCTTCATTGCAAACGTGACATTTTTTTTTTTTAATTTTTTTTTTTATAATCTACACACGATAAAGGGGATATGAATACCCTTTTAATGTTTACACACAGCGCGAGCACACGAAGGACTAAAACGAGAGACAGACAGATCGCCATCTTGTACTGCCTTTTATTTATAGTAGTTTATAGTCGTGATCGTTCTGATGGATTTAATAAAGATGATGAAGATGATGCAGAAGTATACTCTGAATATTGTGCTGGTAAACTTTCTTCTGAAACTTTTGCAAGCAAAGATGTTGATAATGTCGGTCTTCTTCTTTTAGCTGCCATATGTGGTTTTGCAAGTGAATTCTTAGTTCACTTTCATTCATATTGCTATTTTTTTTGTGTTGATTGCCAATTCAAGTTCACTTCCTTGAAAATAATTAATGAATTCACATCAGAAATATCAACCATATTTTGCTATTACAGCCATTGGCCATCCATTTGTTTTTCTTTTGCAGCTGTAGCAAGGAACCATTTTGTCAACTTAGCTACATCGCCTAGATATGAACATAATTGTAAATCGAATGAGAAAAAAAAACATTGACTTGAAATTTTAAAAGGCAGTGTATATGAATAATCCTTTTGTTTTATTGTAATACTCTGTTATTCATATTTCAGCAAATCCAATTTCAATAGAGTTACGCATTGTACTTTGCAATACAGTACATTAATTTGTTTTTCCTTCCAATGAACGAAACAAGTGTCAGTGTTGTGGTTGCAAAATATTCGAAACGATAAGTTTGAAAACCTTACCATATTAAGCTTGCCAATACACATTAGAATCTTTCAAAGTTATACTTTCAATATGTGGTGGGAAGAAAAATAAAGAAGCATCTTTGATATTCAGGACGAAGCGAAATCATATTTTCATTCCGAATCTTCTAGTTTGATGTCCAACTGGTTGTGGTTGCCACACAATCCCATCTTTCGAAATAAGCAATCTATCCATATTTTCACCTTCAACAACTGATGTTTGTTTAATTTGATTCACTCGCTACCTTTGTGACATCAGAATCTCTATCATCTCTATCACATAGTAAGTCATCGTTATCATAAACATTTTCTTCTGGCACAAATTCTTCATCTCTGTCTCCAAAAATATCACTATCATCACCATCACTTTCATTCAAACATGCAACTATCTTGGTCCCGACATAGTTATTTTTTATTACTATTGAATTCCCAATATATTTTCGAACGTTGTTCACTTGCGAAAAGATTCAATACGAATGAAATTTTATATGAAATGCACTAAGTTTCCATATGTGTAGAAATCTACACAAGACGGTAAAAAGGTAAAAGGTAAAAATGGGGAAAAAGGTTTTTTTTATTGTAATATAAGGTTGTTAACAAAGTCAAAAAATTCCAGAAGTTTTCAATTAGTGGTTTTTGAAAAAAGTAAGAAAAAAAGTTGTTTTTGTGTAGTTTTCTACACAAGGATGAGATGAAGGTTAAATCTAAATGCCAATCTGAAAAATAAAAAAAAGAGCCGATTGATTACACAGAAAAAAAGTGATTACGTTTTCTTTTGGTAACACGTTTTGTCAGCCACCCTGTAGAATGCCAAAACCTTAAACCAGCAAACAATGGACATTGTAAAAGTGAAAGCTTCAATACATTCATCGATTGCTTTCAAACGTCGACGATTGGCTAAAAATTGCGAAGGATACCACTTAAACTATTTTGAATAGCACTCAGCACGGTATGAGGATTAGATGTCAGAAAATACAGAAACTACTCGCCAACTCCCACTTTTTTGGAAGCAAAACTTCTAACCAATTTCAGTAATTCGTTTTTTTAATAAATTTAATATTCACTCGTTCCATTAATCTCTTTTCAAATTCATCCCCACCTCCTCCAAATGATCATCGTTTCATCTAAAAAATAAAAAAAAATTAAAGAAGAACAAGAAACTCATTAGGAATGCACACGGACTTACGATGTTATAACGTCGTATTCATTAAGCAATGCAGCCACCACCCTCCCCGTTGGCCGTACCCGTACAGTCCACACCCACTGATACAATCAGCCATCCCTCAACTAACCCACACACCCACATACACTCATTATGACGTGGCAATTTTAATTTAACCTCATCTTATTCCCACAATTGAAACCTGAAATGAGGGTAACTGAGTGAAAGACGTAATTAGTGTATTTGACGTTAATTCACTTAGAGCAGATTAATGAGCAGAGCATGAAGGATGTACGAGTATATACCGACTCACCTCACCGCTCACCTCGCCCTTCACTGATGTTCATCTAAACTGTACCTTTGCATGTACGTAGTACTTCCAGTGTCGTGTTAGTTTCGAGCCAAGATGGGTGTGTTCAGTGGGTGGTAGCTCAGTACACGTTGTACGATGAGCGGCGGGCGGTGGGAGTCGATTTCACTGATACAAAAGGGGATAATTGCATCGACGGGAAAATGGATGAGTTGATAGAGAAAAATTTGCTAAGTGAAAGGTAAAAAAAATAATGCCAGAGCATTGGTTTTGTGGACATGTATTTAGTTTATGAGAAGAATTGTTCGTTTGCGTCAATCGAGAGGAACAGTCTACAAAGTTGCAGGCTTATATTTGTATGAAAAAATGCATTTTTTTGAAAAACTGTATTTTATTGCTAAACTTAAAATAAAATAAATATTGGGGAAAAAATAACAAACACAAAAAAAGTTGCACAAAAGCACAAAACTTAAAAAAATATAATTATTTTATAATTATTTTAAGGACTTTATTTTTTTTTAATTATAGACTAGGAAGAAATCCATAAAAAAAAATCAAGTACTTCATTAATTAGAAAAACAGAACGTATATTTTATATAACTTCGAACGAAATAAGTATAACACACAAGATCTTAAAAGCCAATTCTGCTGTAAAAATGTCAGTAAAATATTTTGAAAATAATATTTAAATATTTTGTTCTTCCTTTTTTGGTTAAAACTGCTACTAGGGGTCGAGGCATTGAATTGAGTAAATTTTAAAGTGTGGATATGTCAATTTGTAGCCATTCTCCCTGGATAGCGGTTTTTAGCTGCAATTGACTCGAACTGGGCTACACCTGAGTAAACCCGCTTCGACAGTATGGCCCATGATTTCTCTATGGGATTTAAGTCAAAACTTACTGTAGGCTAGTGATGTAAAAAGTCGTTACTTCTGAGTATTCATACTCACTCGTTACTTTCGCCCAAGTAATCACTCAAAAGTAACGAATACTTTGTACTCATTCGTACTTTTCGTACCCTCTCTATTTTTCACTAGGTCGGTACGAGTATTACATGATTTTCTTCTTTTACTCTATGCAAAAAAAAGGGTGCATTCAATATCCAACTATTTGTCTCAGTCAACACTTGCCAAGCATATTATATCTTGGTGGTTGTCTGGTGTTATAAAGAAACCGAATAAGAAATACATATTACATATATTTACACCACTACTGTAGGCCAACAACAGCGTTATCGTGCTGGGACGCCCATTTTTCTCCCCACAAATTTTCACCAAAATCAATAAGAACATTGTCCAGCAATTCCACATATTTCTCGGAGTTCATTTTATGGGAAACAAAACAAATTGGAGTCTTACCTCTGTACCCAAAACCAGCCCATACTCCCAGGCATCCTTGGAAGTTCCTCGAGTGCCAAGTTTCACGATCTCGGTGTATATATCTCTCCAATACTTGTGTCTTCCGTCAGGACCAGCGGCTCAAGTGTTTTTGCTCTGGCTCAATGCTCCGAGCCACAGAGAAATGGCTCACATTTGGCTCATTTGGCTCAAAACTTTATTCTTTTAACAAAAAAATACTAAAAAAAATAATAAAAGCGTTATCAGGAAATAAGAATTCACTCTTCAAATGACAATGAGACAAATAATTGCAATCGCATAAAATATGAAGTAGTTCACTCACTTATGAGTTTTAAAGAGCCTTTAAAAGGAATAACAAGAACATGTGGAAATTTTGAACAACCTAAAGATGAATTAAGGAAATGTTAGCCGTATTGTTTCTTTCCTTGGTTATTTGTTTTCGACTTTATTTACATATTCTATTGTTTAATGTGATTTGTTTTATGCCTCAATAATTTGTGACACTTTTTCTTAGGACTTTACTATGGTTAGCGGAATTGAATGCTTGAATTTTCGCGAACCGTAATAAGTCGATATCACATTTCGCCAAATTTGTGACTTTAATCGACGATATCGTAGTTGTCCGCACTTTGAAAAATTAATTCGTGATATTTCAGATTTTCAGTAATTTTACTAATTTGGCTCAACCTAGGTGAAATGGCTCAACTCAAACATTTCTCTGGAACAACGCTGGTCAGGACCATCCATATTAAATTGCTTTTCATCACTGAAGATGACAGATTTCCATTTCGTGATGCAAAACTGATGTTTCTCAGCAAAATATAACCTTGCCTCCTTATGCCGTAAGAGAAGCTTAGGTGTCGGTAAGCGCTATTGATATATTTATAATGGATTTATCCTCCTTTAAAAGTTGTTGGACTCTTTTTCTTGTTACTAGAAGAGACTACTGGAGCCTTATTTGGGGCCCTTTAACTCTTTCATGAACTTTTGGTGGACGACCAAGTCTGCTTTGTTTCCCAAGTTTTAGAAAGTGTTTTTATTTCTGCGTATTTTCTCCGCTTTTTATCTAACGGTTAACCGTTAACCCAATTCTTTGAAAATTTGGGATTCCTAGCCTCTCGTACAGAGACAGTGCCTTTCCCCTAGGCATGTTTTGTTGTTGCAAAAAAGAAGGGTTATTTGACTACAACTTAATATTAAACACATTAAATGTTTTCAACTACACACGGATTTCCTATTATTTGTCGGTTTAAAATTAATTTCGCCACTTAAATTTGCGTAGCCTATAATAATTGGAGAGTGTGAATTTTGAATTCCCAGAGGGGATGCCAAAATATAAAATCTTTTCACGTAAGATTATCTGGGCAAGAGGCAATCTTGGGCAAACACGCCAAGCGGCTCGCACTCGTAGGCACGGATAGCATATCCCGCATATTTTGTGGGAATGTCAGGGCATAGCACGCTGTCGTAGGAACTTCTTTCGTAAACTGGAAGAGGTATGCCTAATCAACTATAGATTCGTTCTTAAATTTTGCAGGACTATAAAATTCTCTGTGGAAATTGTGGCGCTTTATGTGCCATCCTGAGATGGATTTTTCGAGGATCGCGATCGCCCCTCTCTGGTGACAAGTGTTTTGTGATGGCTCAGCCTCACAAACCCTCTCAACCTAACCTATCCTTGCATTTCATGTAAGATGTAATATTTTTCTGCCAAACATTAAATGCATCAAATAGGATCTGTAATAGAGTCGTTTGGGGTAACAACTTCTACGAAAATTTTCCATTTAACAGTACAACGAAAATCATCAAGGAAAAAAAAGCCGGATTTTGTTAAAAAAAAAGTTAATTTTTAAAAGTGTGTCAGGAAAGCGTGGCAGCTCGATACCCCATAAGTAGTACGTAGGCATAAACAGTGTATATGTGTGTTTGATTTATCATACAATTTTAGTGGATAATATTATTCGTTCTTAGATTTTCAATACAATGAAAAAAAAAGTAGCCTCTAGGGAAAGAGTGCGCAGGCGTTATGTGGGTAAGAGTGCGCAGTGCTTTCTTACCCAGTATTTAACATTTTATAAGAATATCAATTTATAGGCTGTAACCTTCTGTCGCAAGATGCGGCGAACACATCATAGTCATCGGCGGTAGGTCGTAGCTCATAGCTGAACTATCTTTCTGTTTTTGTTTTTCCACAAAAATGCCTCGTATCTTCCACATACAAACGGTATGGAAATTGATAACCCAAAGTTGATTTAAAATGGAAGCAGCCCATAAAACGCTGCCGAAGAACTTGGTTTAAGTGAAAGCACAGTTTCAAGACATTTAAACTACGAAAACTGTGACTTAAACTAGTTGCGCACTCTTACCCTGACTTCGGGGCAAGAGTGCGCAACTTGACTTACTTTGGTTTTTTGATCAAAACATATGAAACATTAAAAAATATATAAAATATTTTTGCATAATTTTGTTCCTAAAATATAGAGCTACCAAATAATGGGCTCTTTTGTTTGTTACCTGTTGTAAGTTTTTCAGAATTTAAGCCCGAAGTCCAAAATGCGCACTCTTGCCCCGAACGACTATACAGATTGGTACATACACATAGAAAGATCCAATAGCTTCCAACAGCTTCTAGTAGAAAGTATTAGATTAACAAAATATCAGACCATAGTCTTTTATTTTTCACTAATTTATTAAATCTTCCTTTGGTCTTTTTTAGTAGCGAAATCGATTCGAACGGCAAATGAAAATTAGTTATCTTAGTAAACCCACTTTGTAGTCCTCGGGCTTTTTTGAAGCCCACATTGCAGACCCCATGGGGTGGTATTCCCAGCCTTTTATTTTTGAATAAATCTCGTGAATGATGAATAAATGCAGCAACATGGTCACTCAGAAGTATGGTATACCTTGGCTTAAGGGAACCATGGCTGTCTTTTTGATGATTACAATATCGGTGTAAGTAAAGGGTGATTTTTTAAGAGGTTGAGAACTTTTTTTAAAAAAAAAACACAAAAAATTCGAAAAAATGAATGAAATATTTATTTGAATCGATAGTTTGAACCTTGCAATTTAATGTTTAAAGATAATTTCATGCAAATGTTGACCGCGGCTGCGTCTCAGGTAGCCCATCCGCTGAGTCCAATTTTGGCATACTCTTTCACACATATCGGCCGGTATCTCACGAATGAATGCATGGATGTTGGCTTCCAGTGCGTCAATCGAAGCGGGCTTGTCCCTATAGACATTAGCCTTGACATACCCCCACAAAAAATAATCTAATGGTGTCAAATCGCACGATCTAGGCGGCCAATTGACCGGCCCGAAACGTGAAATTAACTGTTCACCAAACTCGCCTCGCAATTGCGCCATTGTTTCGCGTGCTGTGTGGCATGTGGCACCGTCTTGTTGAAACCACATATCATGCAAGTCAAGAACTTCCATTTCGGGCAAAAAAAAGTTTGTTATCATCGCTCGGTAGCGTTCACCATTGACAGTAACGCTGCGATTCGCATCATCTTTGAAGAAATATGGCCCAATAATGCCGCCGGCCCATAAACCGCACCAAACAGTGGCTTTTTCGGGATGCATTGGTAGCTGTTGCAATGCTTCTGGCTGATCTTCACTCCAAATGCGGCAATTTTGCTTATTTACGTACCCATTCAACCAAAAATGAGCCTCATCGCTGAACACAATTTTTCGATAAAAAAGCGGATCCTCGGCTCGGAACCGAGCACGAATTTTGATAGTAAAATTCAATAATTTGCAAGCGTTGTTCATTTGTAAGACGATCCATGGTTAAATTGCAAACCAAACTGAAGCTGTTTGACAGTGACACAAGGTACTAAACACACGTCAGCTGTCAAAACCAGTGTTGCCAAAACCAAACCAGCTAAAAAATCACCCTTTATATGATCGATCGATGTTCTGTACAAGCACCGCGAGGTGACTAGAAACTATCCGTTGATCAAAATGATTCACTTCGGCATTGCGAGGTAGTTCAGATCTCCAATCCTTTGCTCGGGTATCTCTTTAAGGTCGTCAAATAAAGGTTTGTACAGTTTGCCCTGCCTAGCTGTCATTTGTAGATAAAATGAATAAGACTATTTTTAATTTTGTCATTGCAGCTACAGCAGACAGACATTGTTGTGAGGGATCGCTAGTTTGGCTGCATGGTCCCCTATTGGTCAGTGCCCTATACTTATGGTCACTGCTCTTGAGATATCTACGCGAGTTGTTTGTTCATTTCTTCTTGACGTACTATAGGTAATTTGACTATATATTTTTGGATATGACAAAGTTTTTCATCACCTGAGACCGGCTAGTTTTAAGAAGTGTGAGAGTCTATTGCCCTTAAGCATTGCAAATGTCAATGATCAGTGGATCCAGAGTCTTAACATTGTTTAAGAGGTAATTGAGGCTACATAAATATAAATGGTATTTTTTTTTAGAGCTGTCGGATTTGAAATTAAAATGAAGCACACACAAGTTGAGCTAATGAGACAAAGTTTTGGTAGAATATTTTATGGAAAATGATTTCCGGTATATGGCTCCAATTTTCGAGTATGTGAGGCCGTATATAACGAATGTGCGCTGGATCTGGTTTCCCAGGCTAGAATTATTGTTCTCTTGTTCGCATAGACCAAATGTCTACCTCAACAGAAAATAGTCAAGCGGCGTCCAATCACACAATCTGGGATCAATGTACATTTTTGGTGATAATGTGCAAAAAAATCGTTGAGCATGGCTCTGTCCCGGGCACCGGACGGTGACAGTTCGATTTTCTTCATTTTTGAACAAGTACGTTCCGATTATGTCGCCAGCTTATAAATCACCCCAAACGTGGGGTGCGTCGCGTCGGTGGAACAGCTTGGTCTTTTCCTCCAAATTCGACAATTTCGTACTTATTACCAAGATAGCAGTGAAGCCTCATCACTGAACAAAATTTGGAGATTTAAAATTTTAAAAAAGATGGTGTCACCTGTGAGTTTATCTTTAAGCTGTCTGAGTGTTGTCACATTGAAGAAAACACCTCCTAAAACATCCTTTACCTTCCACTTTAGAGATCATCTAGTGCTGAGGGTTTGAAGGGTACATGCACAAAGTCGTCGATAAATAATGGATGGATGAAGTATAAGACTCAACTAAAGAAATACTACCCTTAGTCCTGTAAGAAATACCAAGATTGGGACTTTCCTCTCTACCGTTTTTTTTCGACTGTTTGAAGCCATTCTACTAGACACTGATAGGCATGTTCAAAGTGTGAGTATTGCTCGTGGACTGACAAATTGAAAATAGACCTTAATTTCACTTGTAAGAGAAATGCTGGCCAAATGATAAACCTCTCGTCTGCAAGAACTTTGCATACAACACAACGACTGAATGGGGGACCCCAAGGAAAGCAGTCCACTTTGGAAAAAATCCTTTCTCTTTCATGCACCCAATCGAAGTGTGCAGCTCTGCCAACTATTTCGTTACAAACAATTAGCAATCAGAAAGGAATAGGATTTAAAAAAAAAAATCTTTTAATGTGGAAATTGAATTTCCTGCCCAAGCAATTACTTCATCCCAATCACAAGTGATTCGACTCCTGAATCTGACTTCAAATGTGTGAGTAAATCACATAAAGGGAAATCTCTTAAGGGTGGTTTCGCAAGAAACGAGTTTGTGTGATTTTGGTTTTGGTGTTTTAATTGGCCAATTTTTCTCCGCACTCGTATTCCGTCTCCAGTCGTTGTAGACCTAATTGAATGAGACTACAAACAAGCACATGAGAATTGTTGGAGCCTTCTCACACTTGAGAGAAATTATTAAAGAACTAATTAGTCCTTTTTTTATACTAGCAATAGGACAATAATGCCGACGATGACGGCGGCGGCGTCATGGAACTTGGCAACGAGCGTAGGACTATGACTAGGAAAATCTCCGCATCGTGCATTATAATGTATGCCTATTGCAACGGGCTATACAAACAGGATATTCATAATTGGTTTGAAGCCAAGGGTGCTGTTTTGGCTCTTTATTTTGAGGAATTGTGGTTCTATGTTCTACTACAAGCAGCAGAAGGGTGATCGGACTTAAGTGGATTTTGTGGTTTTCCTTTAGGAAAATGCAGACTCGGCTGCAAATTAAATTTCGCAATTAATTTGGCTTAGAAAAAAAAACAATTATTGGGATTTCGCAGGTATACATATATCAGCAAACTAAGTAACTGGAATGCCTCTATAAATTGCTTGACTAGAATAGACACTTTTTAATATGCAGACATCTATACTGGGATGCCGAACATTTTCTCAGTTAGACTGAATAGTGATTTTGGTAACGCGGTGAAAAGTTGTAATGCACTGAATAATGACGGGTAACATGGTAGCGTAGTGGTTAGTGCGTTGGACTACTATGCATACTGCCCCGGGTTCAATCCAAGCAAACAGTCAAACGTTTTTTCACCGTGCCATGTCACCTCTTCCGAATGTTTGACATTCGTTTTGTAGTATCATTTCTTCTAACTTGCCGGTTCGCAGATGCCAAAAAATGGGAGGTTCGTGGTATTGCACAGTGGGTACCTCCATAGGCCAAAATAAAAAAGTTATATGTATGTCGTTAATCAAGAATTCAAAGTGTCAATAAGGCTCTTTAAACTCCCGCTAAACTAAAACCAAAAAAAAAAAAAATTGACGCATTATTTTTTTTTTTTCATTCCTTTATACTTTTATATCCATTGATAGTTAATATAACATATAATAAAACATACAGCTCGCTTATCAGTGCAGTTTTTTACTAGAGAACTTGTGATAGTGATAGCTTGTGTTAAGAAAGTGTGAGCAATATTTAATTGCTATGGATATTAAACAAGAAGGAGAAGAAGAAGAAGACATACATTTTATTGTTTAATAACTTAAAGCGTCAATGTAATAGGACCCCTGCGCGAAACACTTTTTGGAACTTTTTTTTAGCTTAGTTTATAGTAAATTAAAAATTTTGTTGGTTTGCCTTCGAGTGCCCGGTACAAATGAGGTACTAAAATGAAGAATATTGTTATACATTTTCAAATAATAAGGTATTTTTTTCCACGTTGATTCCCTTTTTCGAGTTATGATAGTTTAAAAAACTATACATATTTGTTAATTTTCGGTTTAAAAAAAAAAAAAACTGTTGTGACTTATTAACTTTTGAATAGACTTCTTGTAAGTTCCGACCCTTTTTTTCAAATTTGAGAAAATTACATATTAAAAAAATTGTTTTTATCAAAAAATGCATTAGAATTGTTAAATATCTAATTTTCCAAATATTTTGTTTTGTATGAATTTGTTTATATTTTTTTTTATTTTGTAAGTTAAAACAAATAAAAATAATAGTGATTAATTTAAAAAAAAACATGTATTATATTTTTGACCGCGCTTTGTATGGGCGGGTACCCACTGTGCATTGGTTCAAAAATTTAACACATACTCAGGTAGTTGCGAGAAGCAGGCTCTGGTTAGCTAGCAGCACCTAAAAAAAGGGACTTTCAATTAATGATCATGATTAGGGGCTCCATAATCTAGGATTTAATAAGCGTGCTTGGCATACTGGGGGATTTCCGGGTGGCTCCGTATACTCAGCAAGTCAAACACATAAAATTCATTTCTGATAAAGACAATCTGACTGAAAAAATCGTGCGGCCAAATTGTCTTAATCTAAAATCCAAATAACGGTTTTGTTGTTACAAAAAGAACGAAAATACGCTAATTTTGACAGCTAATTCTCATATCGAAATTTTCTTCGAAAAATTTTGCGGACCACTATCAGCATTTTAATGTTAAAACAGCTTCAAGCTAAAAAAAAAAAAGTAAACCTAGATTTCCGTCTGAAAAAGAGCTGGGTTCAGTAGAAGATCGTCGATGAATAATTGTAAGCGACCTGCCTATGCTCGTTGAGAAACATTTTGAAAATTGAAAATTTCCCCACATAAAGTTCAATTCTTAACATACTAAGAGCAATATAATTAACCATGCAAACTATTATTATTCTTGCTTGATACCACACCCAGAGTTCTCGAGCCCATGGAAGAAGGATTAAGTGCTGCAGCACACCAGTATGAGTTTATACAACCAACTATGCGTTAATAGTTGCACTTGGTAGATTTAGGAGGAGCTCTATAAGAAAGTGAAACTTGTGGGTTAAGGGAAGCTAACCCGGTTAAAAAATGGCTAAAGAACAAAATGAGGAATGTTCGTATCACTAAGCTAAAACTATTCTTATCTGTAGGGTAGGTAGAAATACTGGTTTCAGTAGCGCAAAAAAGGGCGCCGGCCGTTTTGATATCACAACCACCCTGTGGAGTTGAGGAAGAGGAACAGTTCTCCAATCATTTTCTCCGATATCTCTTTAAAGTCTTGGAAGAAGGGTTTGCTCGGTATGCGTTGTCTGGCTCTCGCTGGAGACAGACATTTGCACAGAGTGTGAATAAGCGACTCTTTGTCATTTTCATCGTCGGGACAGCTTCGGGACAAATTGCTGTTGTTAAGGATCGCTACTTTGGCTGCATGATTCCCTATTGGACAGTGGCGCTGCACTGACTACTCTTGCGATCTCTACGCGGGTTCTTTGTAGCAGCTTGTTTGTTTTTGACCTGTTGTAATTTAACCATATCTTTCTTAACAGTTCCACCAGCTTTCTCGTTTCCCTCAATGGCACTATGTTCTAGAACCCAGTGATGAGTGACTATAGCTTGATTGCACAAGCGATTACACTCTTCTTGAAATTGATCACCCAGCTCTGATTGCTGAACTTATGGCTTTAATTGTGGCATGGGGCCTGTAACATAACGCGACAAGTCGACAAGTCTAATTTCACTTGTCGAACTATGCTTGTCCGACAAGTACAAATTAATTCTGTAACAGAACTCAAACCGTTGCAGTTGTCAAAAGAATTAATTTCCCTTGACTTGTCGGCATTCGTCGACAGGTACATTTTTATTTAAATATTATTTTATTTCTATATTTGTATTCTACTTTTTCAAAGATATTGCATAAAAAATGCACTTGTCAGCTTTTGACAATATTCCAGTCACCTGTCCTAATTGAACCACAATTCCACAAGTGTTTCTTGACACTTGTCGTGTTCTGTTACAGAAAGAGGGAAATTATATAATATATTTATTTCCTCGCGAAAATTGTCGAAGAGCTCGTGGACTTGTCGTTTTTTGTTACACAATTTTTTATAAACTGTCAAAATTCACTTGTCCTATAAGTACTTCTCGCGTTCTGTTACAGGCCCCTGGTTATCTGTAATAACAGCGATGTAGTGTTGGGTCATTAATTAAATTGTGACAAGCCTCGAAAATCGCTACTTGATAGGCAATAAAATGTTGATATTCTGAGTTGTTCCGAGACAATTTGAGTGCGGTGTCCATATGGCTTAGCAGTCCGCCACCCAGATTCCTTGAGTCGGACTGCACTCCACAGCGCTGTGCTTTTGATGTTGAGATCAAGTGGCAGTTGGTGCAATAGCATAGCAAGAGCATCATGTGGGCATGACCTAAATGCACCTGTGATTCCTAAGCTTGTCGATCTTTTGGACTCTTCTGATTTTGTTGACATTATATTTGTTGATAAGGCCGGACCACTACAGTTGTATACATCCTTAGTGTCATCTTTGGCTGAAGTCCCCGTTTTATCCCAAAGGTTTTATTGCAGGCATAGAATGCAGTGCGCAGGATTTCTTGGCCCGTAGTTCTATATTCTTCTTCCAACAAAGTTTTGAGTCGAGGACAATGCCCAAAAACATAGCACTGGAGGATAGTGAGAGTATTTCTCGTTCAGTTTGGGAATATTGAATGTTTGTACTTTGCTTGTTTTTGTGTTTTTGTGGTTTTGCTTGGATTAACACCCAGGGCGCAGCCTGCCGCCCAAGTACTAATTTAATGATAAGATTAATCACAGAGATAAGCTCCGCTGACACTTAAATGACCACGTCATCCACGTACGCAACCGCCTTGATCCCGTCATTGTCTAGGCTTATGTAATGTCAATTTGTGCGATTACCAATGAATTTCGTGAATTTTTCTATACATTATGGTATTCTGCCAAAAAAAAGTCAACGATGCCCACGAAATTATATACCACCTGCTCGAGCTGGGTGCGACATTGGTCGATTTCAAAAAACATTAAACTAAAATGTATTTACCGCTGTCAAATAGTTTACCATTATATCGTCATGAACTGGTATTTTAGTCTCAACCTTCAACCTTCCTGCGGAACGGACAAAAATTATACACAATAATGAACAAATTTTCACGTAGCTTCCGAATTTACTTTCCATTCAGAGCTCTTGGCAGCAGAGGGATGACGTACCTCAAAAACTGTGTGTATGTGTGCGTGTGTTTTTGTCACCATATAACCCAACCCAAAGCCTTAAATTCGACGTGCATACGCCTAGGGGCCCAACGTATTCCCATACCATTCAATTTGGATTGTGAATGTATCAGCCGTGTTGACGACAACGCAACGGTCGGAGCGGAGCGGAGTAGAAAATTTCGTTTTGGCACAATCAGAAGCTGTAATTTGCCGATTCAAACCTCGTTACGAACGTTTCACGTATAGCCTCATGATGAGACGTTTGTTCTGCGCTCCATATAAATGATATTCCCACCGTCATCACCATCATCATCATCATGAGCATCAACATTCACGTCGTCATCACCATCATCAACAGGAGCATTGGGAACTGATTCATGAATCCAGAGTTCAGGAGACATATACTCGTACTTCTATGGTGTAGCAGAGGAGGGCCAGTCATCGGCAACCATCTCATCATAATGTCGACACCCAGTACCACAGACAGCAACAACCGCGCCCGGTTATAGGTTCCCAATTCTTCCCGGTACGGGGAGAGGTGGACAGGATGGTACATTGGTAGGCACCGACCGGGTATTGGCACAAATGTAATGTGGTTAATTAGGAAAATATTGTTCTCTCGATGAGCGTATTATTCAATGGAAATCAACTACTGCACTTGTATTTGTTTAGTTATAGTGCTTTGCGCTTTGACATCCGTATCCGAGAAGCAGTTCCAGGAGCTGACTGACTGGTTGGCTGGGCTTCGCATATGCACTGTGTGGTAATAGATTGTGTTCCTTTTTGTTTGATGTATGCGTGTGATGAGCATACCCAAACCTAGTTGCAGAGTTACGAATGAATGGGAAGTAAATTGGAAGACGATTGCTTTCACCTAATGAAGGGGGATGTTTCTTATGCGCATTTAAACATATTGTCGGTGAAATTTTGTTTCCCATTCATTCGAATGAATGAAGGAAGAGGGTGGCATTATTTTAAACCACAATAAATGGAATGTTGAAAATGTATAATAAACTGCTAAGTTTTGTGGCTTTGGCTTCTTTGATTGAAAATGCAGTAAATCCTGATCAGTCAGAAATGTTAGGTACAGTGGTGGTCCAATATAACGAATTATATAATGTCCAGTTGCATTCGCTATATCGAATAATTCGTAATATCGAACATTAAATAAATGTACAAATACTGTTTCTAATTCAGAACACTTTATTTAATTTATTCATAAAGTCAACAAAACAAGTTAAAAAGTAGAAAAAGAAGTGAAAGAAACTAAAACAAAATTAATTTCTTTCCTTTCCTTTTCCAAAAAGCAATCGCCAATAGGGACATGATTTTGCAAACGTTTAACGCAGAATTTTGTAGCTATTTCCCGTAGACTTATTAGAACAAGTATTTCAGAACCTCCAACGTCCACCGTTAATACGTTGATACACTGTCAACGGCCGCGTATCTTCTTGAAGAAGCATTTCAGCATTGTTCCAAGATTCCAAAGCGAATAATTGGATCAAGGAGCTTACCTTCGGTTGCATTTACGACACCCAAATTTTTCCATCGACCAGTTCCTAAACGTTATTGTATTTCTTAGGTCTGTTTTTTAAGTATACAGATTTTGTAGCAATATTCCTTATATCGAATATAATTTTTTTTGTTCGTTCGCTATATAGAGCCGATAATGCATTTGAAAAAAGTGTACGTTATATCGATCATTCGTTATATCGGCATTCGTTATACTGGACCACCACTGTATTTGTTTTCCTATGAAAACGAAGCACACAACATTAAATAGGGACAGTTTGCCAAAATTATTGGTTTTCTTAAATTTATGAAATTTTAAGTATATACTCAAAGCTCAGTGAAATGGAGGATAATTTAGTACTTGGTACTCCCCCCTCTCTCTCTTATTACCACACGAAATCTCCTTGGTATACTTTTCATGATGTTATCGATGCTATCTTGAGGTATTTGGTCCAATGAATCATGCAAAGCACTTTTAAGCTCCTCCAAAGTGCATGAGTCCAGAATTCTCTACTTCAACTTATGCCAAGCATGTCCCAGACATGCTCATTGGGATTTTTGTAGGGCCAGATGAGCATGCTTGCCAGACTAGGCTGCTCAGTCGTGCCTCTCGAAAATTTACCGAATCCCTATTTGCAGTGAAGGGACGAGCGTTATCTTGCATTAAAACGAAATTGAAGCTCATACGGCACAACAATTTCTTCTAAAATATCTTTTACATACCGTTCTGCTGTTAAGGATCCATTTTCTACCACGAGCAACTCTGTGCGTGCTCCCAAACATATACCAACCCAGACCATTATGGAACCTCGACCATAAGCCACTCTTGGAACGATGTTGCATTGTACATGTCTCTCAGCTGGTCATCTATACACTATACACTTTTTCCCGTTCGTCGTCTGGCTTCAGGCAACATCTGGACTCATCAGTGAAAAGCACTCGCTTCCAGTCGCCCTCAGACCGTGGCTTCAGGCGAAGCAAACACGGGCTACTCTTTGGCGTCTGGTAAGAAGGGGAGCATTTGCTGGTCTGTATGGTCTTGAACCAGAATCTTTAATCTTCTTCTTACAGGCTTGGAAGATAACCGAACGCGAAACACTCAAGCTTAGTCATACACATTGAATGACCATCAATGGCGTCCGTAATAGAGCCATGATAGTCGAATTAATGTGGCCAGCACTAGCGAATATCGATATTGTAGAGATGTGGTTCCAACAAGATGACGGTACATGCCATATATCTAATGCCGAAGGATCATCTCACGACAAGGATTTGTGAATTGGCTGCCATGAATGTGAATATTAAAAATAAACTCAGACTTAACCCTTAACGGCCCAATGTATCAAATTTGATACATATTAATAAAAATGCTGTAAATTCGAAAAACCTCCTATTTTATCATTATTGGCCATTGTATCATATTTAATACAAGCCTCTTCAATATAAATGTACCTAAGAATATGCAATTTCAAGTTAAAATTCAAATAATAGCAACAATTTGAAAGTTGGTCGTGTCATATAAGCAGATTCGACAAAGACCAGAAATTACTTTAAAATGTTAAAATGAATCCGGATTCAAAAATATACTAAATACTATGTTTTCATTTTCACAAATATTTTTTCTTTCGTAATATACCTTACATCTCGTATTTAAGCTCAAAATGTAGCCCTAGCGTCCGTTTGATCGAATTTGATATATACCACAATATCCGCCCCCACAGGTAAACAACGCAACGAAATACATTATTAAGTACGCAGAATCACTTTAGATGCTATGTTATCTTCAAGTAATTTTAATTCATTAGAAAATAAAAAATTGGGCCGTTAATGGTTAAATAGCTGTTAAGTAGCTTTTATGTTTTATGTGAAAATTCTATATTTGTAAATACTGAAAAGGCAAAATCTTACAAGTCCTTTAATTCCACGACGAACATCTTCCTTTAGCTCAGGAAGCTCAGGTCAGTTAGTTGGCATAATACACGGAAGAGTTTACAAACCCCTACAGGAAGAAGTCACACACAGCTTTAGATCGTACGATCTCGGTGGCCAGTTTTGGTCACCAGTGTGAAAGATGACACCGCCAGGTGTACGGTACATGAGCAAAGATATTTTTGATAACAAAATCGGCGTTTTTTAACCAACTTGACAAAGGTATGGAATTGCGCGTGATCACCTCCCTACCTCCCTTAGTTCTTGGGTCAATTGAATTTTATGAGGATGCAGACAGATGGGGAGCTTTCTTTTAAAATTCTCTGCAAATTGCATACCGAACTGGCCAGTCGGTGCGAATGGCGGGTAAACGATTTGGCGTGGTTCTCACCAACACTGACTCTCACTAAGGCAATTTGGCGTATGCTGGAACAATATGGATTCCTGTATAATGGCCAGAGTTCTATTGGCGATCCTCAACAAGTCGGCCTACTTAATTAGTGGTCGCCGTGGCCGTGGTGGTTAGTGCGTTGGACTACCACGCAATGCTGCCCGGGCTCAACTCCTGGCCGGGTCTAACACCTAAAAGAGTTTTTTCACGGTACCACCTCTTTCGAATGCCTGACAAGCGTTAAAGAGTATCATTTGTCACGATTAAGCTTCTCAACTCGCCGTTCGGAGTCGGCAAAAAACTGTAGGTCCATTCCATTCGTGCAAAAGTATAACACACACACACAAATGGTTGCGAGAAGCAGGTCCCGGTTCACCTCGAGCTGTAGCGCCAACTAAGTAAGTAAGTACTTAATTAAGCTTAGACAAAAAGATACACGTTCCATCTCTGGTACATCATTGGGCACTGTTCCATTAGTATTCATGCGAACGTCTCGGGATCTTTCATAACAATTTCTTTGGAAGCTGCAGGGATGAAGAAGGAATTGATTATGTAAGTCACCTACTGTGTGACTGTCCCCCCCTCGCTGACAAAATAATGAGAACTCTTGGTAGTTACATCTTCGATGAGCTGGAGGTAAAAGTTGAGCTGAAGAATCTTCTAAGATTCAAATCTCTATCTCTATGGATCTAAATCAGCGATCCTTTCACTGGTTCCAGTGTCCACAATGGACCCAGACGTTGGTCTAAGTAAGCAGGGCATCTACCTACCCAACCTAGTCTAATGCAATATTTTCAATACGCCGCCCTTACCTGATGATTTTTCGTTTACAACCGAGCCAGTTCGATGAAATTTCTCGATCAATCTCTTAATTGTCGAATAATTTGGTGCATTTTCAGCTAAACTTTCCGCTGAAATTTGGTGTTACCATTTTTGAAATAAGTTTTCACTTTTCGAATCCGCTGATCGCTTGTATATCGTTCCACTGATAATCACGATGCGTCTAGTTGACAATCCCGCAAAATCTTACGCTCATTTTGAAATACCCTTTAGGTCAAGACGTTGAATTCACTTTCATTGTGTTAAGTAAGAAGTAAGAAAAAATATTTCGAACTAGAAAACTTTTTCAGTAAATGCAAATATTTATTGCTTCTTGGAAACGCTCGTCAGAAAGTCCTTAGAACCTCCTTTTTAAAGAATTTGTTGAAATCAGTGCACAATATAATTAAATATGCCCAACTAAGAAGATAAAAGTTAGCTGCAAATCAATCGCTATTTAAATCAACTGTAAATCGTCTATAATTAATAACAGCCTGTACCCATAAATCCTTGATCTAATATTGACCTCCAACCTCTGCCTCCACACTCCACAGCCACGCATTGCTTTTGTATCTCGTGCGTTGTTCAAACGAAACTACACTCAAGGCGTTTTGATTAAATCTGCGAGGACCGTTGTACAAGCAAATTTCTTCCATAATACCTGAATTAATTAGCTAATTCAAACACTATGAATTTATATGTATTTGCGTTATAATTAAATACTCGTCCTACGAGAATGTGTATACGCTAGTAGATGGCAAGTGGCAATGGCATGGCGGCGGCGTCGTGGTCCTTTCGCTTCTTCGTCGCCACCCCTTCACGATGGGACTGGGATCTAACTTGCTCATTAATGCCTCTAACGAGCTTATTAAAATTTAATGAAATTCCGTATTCACAAACAGTTCTCAAATAATCAATCAAACTAATTTGCTAGTTAATTAATTGCGATAAAAAGAGCTGCGCAAATTGATGAAGGGCGGGAGGGAATACGGCATACGGACAATTGCTGCTTCGTTACGTTATTATTACTGTTTTTCTTTTTTGCGTTCGGGGTTGATGGCGGAAACACGCATACACAAGCATATACTTAGGTATACCATCATCAGCAGCACGCAGATTGGTGGGAGCATGCGAATGTAGTTTTCGGTGGGGTGAGGCCGGGCTGAATGTTGTAAGTGCCCCAGATTGTTTGCGCTCCATTCACCTTGAGGATATAATTAAGCAGACATGTGTTACTAATTGTAAGCGAGGGGTACCTACTACCTACACAGCTCTGCGATGAAATGATGTGCGTTGGCTTGTGCTTCTTAACTGGTAAAGTTGAATGTAAGAACAGCCAACAAAAGGCAAAGTTTTTCATTCGCTTTAGTTAATTGAAGAGTTATACATCATAAAGGCTCCGGATGTTGTATTATGAAAAGCTAATATACAGTACATTAATAATGTTTTGTATTATAAGATACGAAGAATGTCGTAGCATTAGCATAAGTAGCCAGAAACCTTGACAACGCTATGCCGTGGAAGATGCAAATTGTTTTTTGAAAAACAGAAGTTGATGCGTTTGAAGTGAATCTTTGTATCTGCATTTCATTTTTAATTTCAAAATGAAACGTAATAATGATTCAAATCTACATATATGGTATTTACATAATTTGTTAATTCCGTAATAATAAAAAAAAAAAACTATAGCAGCCTATTCTGTAAATTGGATTTTATGTAAACTTATTTACAGTGTTGTGCAAAACAAACGCAACAAACTCAGCAACAGCATTTAGAAGCGAATTTGTTGCCGATTTATTTATTTTAGAAAAAAAATGTTTTGTGGAACTATGTCTTCATAACACTAGATTATATTTGTATACTTTTAACAAAATAATAATTCATTTATTAAAAAAAAAAAATATGAAACAAAAAAAAACATCACAATATGCCTGTGCAAAACTAACGCAACATATGCAGTACTTTGTGTATTGTCCCTTATTTTGAATTATCTCGGCACATTTGTGGTTCATGGATGATATCAAATTATTAATTGAGCTTTGGGGTATGTTTTCCCACTCCTCTTTTAACATTTTCAGTAGCTCCAGTTTATTTTGGAATCGTTGCCCTGTGACTCGCCGTTTGAGTATCCCAAATACATTTTCAATGAGATTCAAGTCTGGTGATAATTGTGGTCAATCAAGAACTTGAATCCTATTGTTTTCTAACCATTCCTTAATCAGCTTCAATGTGTGTTTCGGCTCGTTGTCGTTTTGAAGCACCCATGGAAGTGGCATACTCCACTCGGCGTTAGGTATTATCTGTGTTTCGAAGCTATTTTTGTAAATAAAGCAGTGCATTATCCCTCTAATTTCATGGGAATGATCAACTCCTTATGCCCAAACCATCACGACACCACCTCCAAGGTTTGCTGTCATTTTGCAATTTCGTGAATTCAGTCGCTCACCTTTGTGACATTATACTGTGGCCATACCATCGGTGTTAATTAACTTACATTTTGTTTTGTCACTAAAAAGGATGGTTTTCCAGTTTTCAAATGACTAATTAATATAAAATCTTGTAAACTTAAGCCTCAAATTAAAAAAAAAAAATTGATTTTGGATTTATAATGCGTCTAGATCAAAGTTTAAAAGAAAGTACATTTTCTGCAAATGCGTCTTTGTAAGCATTAGCTTTTTAGCTGACCTGTAGCTCCCAAGGTCATTTTCCATGGCACATCTCCGGACTGTGGTTGAATGCACATTAAGTTCCAGTCCACTCACAATTTTTTGCGAACTCAGAAATGTATCTTTTTTTAATTATAGTGCAGATTCATCTCCACGTCCTGTAGGTCGTTTTGCGAAGTAGTCCACCTGAAAGCACTGGTAAGGACTCTACCTGTTGCTTTATATTTTTTTACTAATTGGCACACAATAGACCTATAAGTGCTTTATTTTTTAGCAACAAATAATAAATAAATAATCTTTAATTTTTTTGTTTTTAAATGGTCGCTCAATGTTTTTCGAGCCATGATGAAAACTGCATTAACTAAAAGGATCTAAATTAAACTAATGCAAATTCTAATGATTCAAGGTCTTCAGCATTGAGAAGCATTTTGCAAACTGTAAAAAGTACAGTTAGTTCCTTGTATTGTGTTGTTTATTGCAGAACAGGAAGGTGTTGCGTTAGTTTTGCACACTGTCATGTGTTATGGATATTTGTTTTTGTACGTTTTTTTTTATATGTGAATTGTTATTGTTTTCAATTACATGCCGTTTTGTAGCAATTATAGAGTTAAGTGAATATCTGCTATAAATTAGTTCGAAATTCAATTGAAAAAAAAGTTATAGCAACAGAACGCCAAAACCGAGTTTTGTTGCGTTTGTTTTGCACAACATTTAATCACCCTTATCATTAAATCCGACGGATCTGAGATTCCATTCACTCATTCGGTTCACATTCACCTATCTTCGTGATCATTAAATCCGCCGGATACGCTACTTTATCTACATCCCTTTTTATGTTTTCGAAATCAGCTGTTTTCTGATTTGACACTTGAAAAGGCGATTGTGGAGTGAAAACAAAAATCTAAGGAATAAAAAATAATAAATAAATACTTTTTTGGTTTTACTTTAAGCTTTTGTTTTGCAATATTTCGCATTCCAATGTCGTGTTTCATTTATTTTATTTATAAAGTTCAACGTTTCTTGTACATATTAACATTTATTTCCATTAAAATGTTCTTGTTTTGGTCGCATGTTTTGTCAAATGATCTGTGCATTCTACGTATGCCTGAAGTTTGTTCATCATTTGTTTGTTTCTGCACGTTCAACATGCAAAGTTTTTGGCAGTGACCAGGTCAACTCTGTGCCAGTACCATTCTTTTGAATCTTCCATCTTCAAACTACTCTTGGGGCTGATCTTAAAAAGCGGAGTTATACGACAACTTGATTCCGTTTACATAACTTTCGCGACTTTTAACGATACGCGTCGAGTCCACTTGAACATTTATGCACACTTATCCTTCCCGATTTGTGACAACACCAGAGAAGATTGGAATTCTGTCCCGTTTGTATTGCATTGCATTGCATTCTGTCCCGTTTGATTTTGGCCGAAAATAAGATCGATCCAATGGTGGATGTTATGCCGCACTATTTCCGATTCCATTTGTTTGTTTATGCACTTTCAACGTTCAAAGTTATTGGCAGTAACAAAAAATGCTAGCCAACCCCACAGCAAAAGCACCAGATCCGCAACGATTTCCTCGCGGATCTGAAACGTCAAACTTTATATGGAGAGATTCGATCCGTTCGTTTTCAATGATCAAGTGAAAAGTTATTCACATTACCGACAAGTGGACGATTCCCTTCGAACGGATTCAATGATACCGATTTTCGAATTTTCGTGAATCATTCCCCCCGGCGGATTTAATGATAGGGTTGAATAATTTAAAATCACCAAAAATTACCTCTTAAGAAATGACTGCTACAGAAGGCCCAGAGTCCAGCATTTGATATATATTTTTTTTTAGATAAAATATATCTATGCATACACCCAAAAAAATTTGTGCTGTGAATTTTACATGTGGAAGTCAAATGTGTACAATAAGTTGCAAATTTGTATATTCAACAGCAAATGCGTTCACATTTACAATTAATTGTAATTTTAACAGCATTTGCATTATTTTTTGCAGTAAATTTGTTAAAATGATTAACATTTCTTGTTGTAAAATTGACAGCGCATTGTCAATTTTAGTTGTTAAATCTACAAATACGAATGTGTAAAATCTACATATGTACATCGCAAAATTATGAAATCTACAACCACTTTCTGTAGTAATTGCAATAAGCGCTTTGCACTAACGACTTGCATAGACATGAACAATACATAATATCAATAGCAAACATTTTCAAATGTAAAAAGTACAAAAAAAACTGTAAAATCGACTACAGAATTGTGAAATACACAATATGTCATAAAATCTACAACAATTTTCTGTAGAAACTACATTGAGTTGTGAATATTATTAGTTTTAACGCAAATTTTTGATAACATTTTTTTCCAAAATAATAGTGAAAGTGATTTACTTATTTTAAACGAAAATTAAGCCAGCATTTAATTCAATCGTGAACAATATGAAATACTATTTAAAACCCATCTAAAACCAAAGTATCATTTTCGACTTTATTATTTGTCAGCTATTAAAAAATCAGAACCAATAAAATACACTTGGACATTTAGGTATGAGTCCTAGATCCTACCATCAGAATAGCAAACAATACTTTTGTTTTTTTTTTTTTACTTTTAGGTGGCGCAACAGCTCGGGGTGAACCTGGGCCTGCTTCTCGCAAACATTTGTGTGTGCGTGTTTTATGTTTTAACCAGCTGACCCGTACTCGCCTTGCTTCACTCGCCTGCCATGTTTTTCTGATTTTCAAAACTTATATAGGTGCATACTTATTGTATAAGATGTATTGAGCGCACATTCACACACTACGACATCACCCACAGCCAGGGTTGGCCGAATTAACTACACTACATTTTCTACATCATTAACTACGCGTAGTAAATTGAATAAACTACACTCCTTATTTACGCCTGCTTAGTACGTAGTAAATACAGAAAAACAATAGAATTCCAGTAAACAAGATTCGAGAATTTTAATAAATGAAGAGCAGAAATGGAGTAAAAATCCGACTTCGATTTGGTTTTTAGTTCTTCAATGTTTTTTATTTTTTTTTCTATTTTTTTCTCATATGAACTAAGCAAACCACAACCCAAAAAGCAAATATCCAACTTCGAAGTGACTACTAAATGATCATTTGACAGTTGAAACTACGTCTGCTACAATTTGTTTCATTTACTACATTAACTACATTTAACTACATTAACTACGTAGCAGACGTAACATATGTAGTTTTTCGAAATAGTGACAGTTCGGCCAACCCTGCCCACCGCTGTACGGCTGTTGGCTGCCGTCTCCACTGATGGAAAATGGTTGGCGAACATTTCAAAAACTATTTTGAGCATAGCTCAGCTCCAAGATAACGCCGAAGGATGATTCATACCTCAAATGAATCAGTGGAGAATTTACTAAATTCACCATTTTTTTTGTTTTTCAATCCGGTAAACTACTATTGAGCTAGGGCCGAATAATCATAATTTTCCTTACAAATATGCAGTTATTTTTTAATATTTTGTAAAAACCAAAAAATGTTGACCAAGAATATAAGCAATCACTATGTCAAGTTTCATCAAAATCCGTCCATTATTTTCTGCGTGATGTGCGTTCAAACAGTAAAGATATCCTCAATTCCTCGCCAGTTCAAAATACAGAAAAAAAAAACGGTTTTGGCGCACACACGAAATTATCTCCACTTACTTACTTAGTTGGCGCTACAGCTCGAGGTGAACCTGGGCCTGCTTCTCGCAACCATTTGTGTGTGCGTGTTATATTTTTGCACGAATGGAAGGGACCTACAGTTTTTTGCCGACTCCGAACGGCGAGTTGAGAAGCTCAATCGTGACAAATGATACTCTTTGATGCTTGTCAGACATTCGAAAGAGGTGGGCACTGTGAAAAACTTTTAGGTGTTTGCGGCGGGATTCGAATCCAAGACCGCTGGCTCAGTAGTCCGACGCACTAACCACTTGCGCTACGGTGCCCAATTATCTCCACTGGTCGTTGGTAAAATCCAACGATTTAAGCTTTTCTTGAATTGTATATCATTTTTAATTGAATGTTAATTTTAATTTAATGCTTATTGTTCAACTTCTGTATAATGTACGAAGATGATTTATATCTTAAAATGTTTGTACAAAATTGAACTTTATAATAAAAGAAATTCCATTGCCATCGGCCAAGTCATTCTAAAGCTAGGAGCTAGAAGGTATTCGTAAAAATACTCTCTGCCCAAATATCAGCTTAGATCTCCGCTTCTGGATAGCAGATAACGATAAAAAATATCCTATGCCTGTATTCCTGACAATTTGCAATCCAACTGTGAAAACCGGATTCAATTTCGTGCAGTAGTTTTTAGGACAAATGGGAACAAAGTCTTTGCAATCGAAAAAGTTACATTTTTATTATAGTAAGGATGTTTTAATAGTTTTAAAATGCTTTTACTGAAAATTATGAAAGTCTACCTTATTTTTCCATGTTAAATAATATGAATTTGGCCATACAAAAAATAGTTTCAAGTAAATTGCTTATATACGCTCTATTTCCCGCTTAATACGCTCACATAGCTAAACGATACAATTCGTAAAATTTGTGTTTTCTTGTTTTTTAATTGTTTTCCAAAAAAAAAAACGATTCGGTGGTGCATTGGGATATACGGCGACGCCGACGGTCACCGCGGTTCTTATAGGAATTTTTTTGATTTTCAAAAACAAACCATATTAATCGTGTCGTTTTTGTGGTCGTTACATTTTTCAGTTTTGTTTCATTTCTTGTGTGCGCTTTACGTACATACAGGTGGTGTCAGTGCATTAGAATTTGATTGCGTACAATGGTTCTGTAGTTTTTACACCTAGGTATTGTATATTTTACAAAATGTGCTGTACATTCAACAACGAATGCTGTTGTATTCCCAATTTTTCTAGTTGTAAAATCTACAACAATTGTTGTAATTTTCACAATTCGGTTTTGGAAAGCACAACCATGTCTCTGTTAAATTGAAAGCATTGGTTGTCGGGTCGGTTATGACAATTAATGCAGTGGACTCAACAGCGTTTTTCAACATTTTTACAACATATTTTTTTGGGTGTAGGTATATACAGCCGTATTCATTACATTTCCTTATTTGTCTTTTGATTCATGTTTAACTAATGCTCGATTAAAAAGTTGATCATTGTGTTCATAACAACATTGTGAACTAATAATACCTAATTTTGCAATGATTAACGGTTTTGGAAACACTGTTTGAAATTGTGATGGAATAGTGTCATATTATGACATAAGGTTTGGTAAGGTTGAGTGAGAGGGGTCTGTGATTGAACGAGCAATCACAATAATATTGTTTTCAGAGCTGGCTGACTATCCACAAGAATGGCTACCTCTGGCGAAGGGAGGTCACTTTCTTTCATGAATATTGCGGCCTTTCCAATCGCTAGTAAATCCGCCTGGAAAACACTACATATATCCGGTAGTCTGAAAGATTCCCGTTTATTTAGTGTATCTAAGTAGAACCCTGCTCCAGTACATAAGTCCATTTTTGAGCCGTCGGTCGCGTCGGTTAAGAGTGATATCATCGACTGTTTGGCAGACTGGTCATGGTGGGATGTGTGCGAGTTTGAGGAAAATTACAAAAACCAAACCTGTGAAACCCAGTGGTTTGGATTGTATTTCAGAGGCCGTGAGTGCCATTTGCTGGCACCAGTGTTTAAAAAAAGACCCATTAGGCCTGTACCAACAATTCGGTTGGGACAGAGTATAATTCAATTCTTTTCTTAGCATTAACTTTTTTACTAATTTGATATCCCCTCTTACAGACTGAGTGGGCTCAAAAACCATCAACGTGAATTCACGAAAAGAAGATCAACTTCAACGAATTGGGTACTTTTTTGCAATTACCTACCTTGTGAATCACTTCAAACTTGGTATGATTTCCCAAAAGCCATCGAAAAAGTTAGTTATCGTTTCCATATATAATCGTCCATAAGTTTTGAGTCCAACTTTGTTGGTAGGGGTCAATTTATTAAAACAGATTTCCTCTGAGTTCACGTTAGTGTTACATCTGGTGTTCCTCACGGGAGCCATCTTGGGCCACTATTGTTTCTGAGTTCCCGTAAGTGCTACATTTCTGGTGTTTTCTGAAACTATTTTGCTCCATCAAATCAGAATATGATGGTGACTTATAATATCAAGATGTGGCCGCTTTCAATGACTGATGTAAGCAAAATAACTTTTTTGTTAATGTTTCTGTCAATAAATCGTAATGTCAAGCTTTTACCTGGAAAACATCGGCACTAGGACACTAACTAAAACACAAAATGAAGTAAAACTTCGTACACGTTACATAGGCCCCATTTGAATTTTTTAAGTTGGGCAAACATTCTTGATACTTGCACCGCAGTCGGCCAACTTGCCAAGGTTTCACTGTACTATGAAAAAAAGGATCATTTTTATTTTATTATTATTTTTATTTGATTTCACTTATTTTGCAAAACAACTTGACTCTGACAATCACCATTAAGCGTTCACAGTTCACATACTCCTATTATGATGGGCAACCTGCGCAATTGACATTTTGGAAGAAAACTTGACGTACGATTTTGACAGTAGCTGAGCTTAAAAACCCAACAAATATAACAGAAATGTATAGAAAAATTTATTTAAATATAAGATCCATTATTTACTAACAACATTTTCCCAATTTTTGGGCAATTTGTGAATACCATCAAAATTTATTTTTTTGAATCATCAAGCCATTTTTTTGATATCGTTATAGTTATAAAAGTGCTGTTCCCAAAGGCTGCTGTGCCATTGAACGAAACTAATGGTAATCATGTCAAGAGAGTAAGGCAGGTGAGGTAGCACCTCTCTGGTGGCTCTGATCGGTTTTGCGACGTAAGGTTGGGCGTTGTGGTGCAACAAAATCACTCCTTTTTTTTTGTATAATCTACACACGCTAAAGGGGATATGAATGCCCTTATAATGTTTACACACAGCGCGAGCACATGAAGAACAAGAACGAGAGACAGACAGATCGATGAAGTGATAGGCAACTCAGATGTTAGGTTTCAACTAACTCTATGGGTGGTGCCCCGGATAACTGAAGAGTTGTCTATTATTGAAAGTTATGCCATTGCTTATGATTCACGGAAGTTTTTTCCAGATTTTTTCCTTTCATTAGTTTGTACGATCAATTTCTTCAGCCATACCACCATCCTACTGCCAGTGTTATGCGTTTGCAGTAGGTCTTTTTGATATTAGCTTCTGAAACTGATCAACTTATTTTTATTTCGTGAGAAATAAATGTTTCGGCGACGTCTGGATTTGAAACGTGGACCTTCAGCGTGACAAGCGACGATGACTACCACTATGCCACCGCCACGGCCACCCACCTTGCCATGTCTTGTGGCTCATTCCATTCGTTTTGCTTGCAGTTCATGGCTCAATTTCGTTAATTGTTGTTCATAACGGATGGTAGTAACCGTTTCACCAGGTTTCAAAAACTCACAGTAAAGAAAGCCTTGTTGGTCCCACCACATTTATTTATTTTTTTATTTATTTTATTTAAACATCAATGAAGCATTTTAAGACTATTCGTCTTTTTGTGTAACACTACACTACAGTATAAAAATATTTAATATTAAGCCTTAATTTACTTTAGTGTCTAGTCGCTAAGCCCTGAATCCCTACTGATATTAAAATTATATATGTACATGAAGTCAATTACAATTTCAGAAGAAAAGAAAACAAAAATTTAAGTTAATTACTGTCTATTAAAATATTGAATAAGGTCCCTCTCGAAGCCGCCGCTGCCGTTCACACCTGCCGGAAATGAGTTCCACAGTCTGATGGAATGGACAAAAAATTGCTTTTTAGTTATGTTATATCTAAATCTTGGTAAAATCAGAGCCATACTTCTGCCCGAATTAGCAAACTGCAACCTTTGGAAAAGGTACTGAGGACTTTGGTTTAACTTAAGGTCGAATAAAAACATTAGAATTTTAAATTTTAAATAATTCTTCAAAGACATGTTGAAGACATTGTGCGTATATTCGGAGACATGATCAAATCGTCGTAGATTATAAACGAACCGCACAGTATTGTTGAATGCAACCTCAAATTTATGCTGGCTTAAACTATCTAGGTCATAAGAAACGGGATGCGTATAAAATAAAATCGGCAACAAAAGTGATTTTACCAACATTATTTCAGTCTGAACTGGAAGGCACTTCCCTAGCCATAAACTCTTCCTACCGAGTATGCAACGTGATCATTCCAACTAAGCGTTTGTTTAAAAATTACTCCAAGATTTTTTACGGATCGGCAGTATATTATTATTGCTGCGCCATTTATCTCGATTTTAGGAAAATATGATGTGTCAATAGTTTTACGAGAGATAACTATAGCTTGACTTTTTTTGGAATTCAACCTAAGTTTGTTTTTTTCTGACCACTGAGCAACAAGCCATAGATCCTCATTAATTCGTGCTGTTGCATCTTCAACTAAGCCCAAGGGATAGCTAAGGTGGATTTGCACGTCATCTGCGTACATTTGAATTTTACAATGTTTTAGTACATGGGCAGATTATTGTTGAACAGAGTAAAAAACAAAGGTCCCAGGATAGATCCCTGTGGGACACCTGCATTAGTTGCTATAAACTCCAACCATCCCCAAGATTTTTGAAAAAATTGTATATGATAAACTTACTTTCATTCTAAAAGAAACCGTTTCTCCATGTCAACATGGATTTGTTGCTGGTAGATCAACAACTATATTCTGTAATCAGATCAGCAGTAACCTGGAAAATGGCTTTCAAACTGATGTCATATTTACTGATTTTTCTAAGGCGTTCGATCGAGTCAACCATTATGTGTTAATAAATAAGATTGAATCCAGTGGATTCCACTCTAATATTTTAAGGTGGTTTGAATCCCATTTGAAAGGTAGAAAACAGTTCGTATGCATTAATGAATCTTTATCAGATGTCATTCAGGTCACCTCAGGTGTACCTCAAGGAAGTCACTTGGGACCCCTTTTATTCTTGTTGCTGATAGATGATATTCCTGATTCGATCAAAAATGCTTTTTGCTTAATGTTTGCGGACGACATCAAAATATTCCGTTGCATAAAATCTGTTAACGATTGCCTTCTACTTCAAAATGACCTTCAGTGCTTATCAGAATGGTGTGCAGCAAATCAGCTCTTTTTAAATATTTCTAAGTGCCAATCTCAGTCTTTTTGTCGGAATTTCTCACCGATTCTGTTTGACTACGTCATCGATGGAACTAAACTCTTAAAACTCAACGTAAACAAAGATTTTGGAGTTCTTTTTGATTTCACGTCCCACATTGACTTTGTGGTTGCAAAAGCTAATTCTATGTTAGGATTTATTAGTTGTAACTCTAAAGAGTTTACGGATCCTTTAACCTTCCGATCTCTTTTCTTTGCGTATGTTAGATCCTCGTTAGAATATTGCAGTGTAATCTGGAATCCTTATTATCAAGTACATTCCGTGAGGATTGAAAACATTAAAAAAAAATTTCACGAATTGCTGTCCGCTGCCTAAACTGGAACATCCAAATCCCGTCTTATAAAACGAGATGTCAACTTCTTGGCCTACAATCTCTTTCTGTTCGCCGTAAATGTTTTTCAATTGTATTTTTAAGAGATATTATATCTTATCATATTTATTGCCCCATACTTTTGTCTTGCACATCTTAAATGTATAACCTGGTGATATATGTATGTATGTTTCCTTATCCGAAGTTGTTATTTATATTGTTCTTTTCAATTGTCAACAATGAAATACTGTTCTGTAGTCTGTAAGATTATATTTAGTTGTATAAGTCTGTTTGATGAAAAAAAAAAAAAAAAAAAAAATAAACTTCGAGTTAAATCCGCCTGCAGAAACTTAAGCTTAAGTTCTTCCACAAAGATAACTATAGACTAACTTCAAAGCCGTTGCTTCAAAGTGAAAATTGTTTCTGAGCTTAAGTAATAGCAAATTGTGCGGAATAGTGTCGAAAGCCTTTGAAAAGTGATGATACCTGGGGCCTGTGCCACAATACTACAAGTACTTGTAGTATAAGTGAATTTATTCAAGTGTAGAATATTTGTGTAACACGTACCATAAAGTCAACTGGCACTTCTACAAGTGTAATTGAAAATATACTTGTAGGGAAATTTAGTTATTTCCCTGTTTCTGTTACTGGAAGCTACAAGTGTAGGAAAATTTGAAACTTCACTGGTTGAATAGTTGATCAATTCTTACAGGCGATTTTAGACTTGTAGGGAAAAAAAGTCATCATTCTTTCATACATTTAAAAGGAAAAGTTGTGTCTAGCGCGTGTTTGATCAATTAATAATTAACTTAAAAACTTAAATGTACTTTTTTGATTCAGAGTCCGAAAGTGATAGTGACGTTGAAAATAGACTAAACATTTATAAAGAGAGGATAAATATTGAAGTTGAGGACCACTTGTTTTGCAAAGAATTTCGACTATCAAAAACGGTTATAGAGTATCTTTTTGGGCAACTTTTGCATAAGTTACGGTCGCCAACTAATAGAAGCAAAGCGCTGAGTGTTTGAGAACATTTTTGTATTGCTTTGCACTGGTTTGGATCGGGATCGCAGTACCATACTATAAGTTATATGCACGGTGTCAGCAAAACGACAGTATGCCGTTGCATTCACGAAGTTACTTCTGCAATAAATGAGGTGAAATTCAAGAGACAAGTGCGTTGGCCAGAAGATGTGGCCTCTATTATTCAAGTTTTTTATGAAAAAGGTGGTATACCAGAGGTTTGTGGTGATATTGATGGCATCCTTATCAACATTGATACTCTGATTGATAATGCAGCAGCTTTTGTTGATCGGCATAGTAAACACTCCTTGAACTTCATGGCGGTCTGTGGACCCGACCTGCGATTTTTTACGTCAGTGCGAGCTGGCCAGGCAGTGCCCAGCCCATGATACACGAGTACTGCGCAATAGTTCGTTGTATGATAAAATGGAAGGGGGGTGATGGCCTTTTTCAAATTCCGTTATCTTAGGAGATAGCGCATATCCCTTGAAAACGTGGCTTATACCGCCTTCAATTTCAAATTATCGGAGCGCATCTATTGTTCGGTACAACAGGACCCATAAACGAACAAGACGCTTTGTTGAGTGTGCATTTGGAGTCTTAAAAGAAAAATTCCCGTGTTTGGATCATTTGAGAGTACAACCTGTATTTGCTGTAAACATTTTCAAGTGTTGTGCCACTTTATGCTATATTTCTCGGAACCAAGTTAAAGAAGTTAATATATCTGAAATGCTGCCTACCGAGAGTTCTCAAAGAGAAGAAAATTCCGTAACTGCAAATATTTTCACAGCACCATCCCGAGAAGCTCAACGAAGATAACATAACTTTGGGATTTCTTTAACCAAGAATAACAATTCTTTAATATTTATAATTAAATAATTTAATTAAACTAAATTAATTAAATTAAATGTATGTCCATTTTTTATTTTGAGGAATAAGACTAAGACTGCTACTTAAAACAAATGTCTCCTTCCATGTCGCACTTTTTTTTGCTTTTTTAGGACTTCGGAAATTGCACCAAAAAGAATACTTTTTTCGAAATTTCGTTAAAACCGCAATTTTTGTTAACACTTTCTTTTGCCATTTTATTTGCGTTGCTCACTCATTTTCATAAAACTGAAAGATATTCAGAAAACCATAGCTAAACAAACAAACAAAAAATAAGTTCTATCATATACAACGGCTACAACGATATTTTGAAAATATTTTGATATTTGAAACAGAAATTCTACACTTGCATGTCTACAAGTCGAGGGAAATTTCTGTTTTCTACACTTTTACGGAATTTTTCTGTGTTACAGAAATAATTTACACTTGTAGGTAGTGCTTCAAAGTATCCGGATATTTCGGATAATCGGATAGTGTCGTATACTCGGATCCAAGATTCGATATCCGCCTTTTTCGGATAGTGTCGGATAGTTTCGGATCTTCGGATAGTGAGAATGAGACAAGACGTGTCTCGCATCGCTATTTCGCTGAAATTGGGGAAAAGGCGATGAGGCAAAAAAGACAACGGCTCAATGATTAGTTATCAGTGTAATTGAAACCTTTTGTGAGAAAGTGACAAGAATTATTCTTTTATAAAAAAAATGCCTAAAAGCAGTTGGGTATGGGAATATTTTGAAGAAACAGAAGCTGGACCGACGTGCAAAATATGCAAGGCAGTGTTTAAGAATTCGACGTCACCTTTAAACAAACATCTCATCTTTAAGCACCAACAAAAAAAGCACGACACACAGCAAGACAGGAGTGCTGACGATGAAGCAGTTATGTAAGAACTATTATGTTTATATTTTATTTTTCGGTTTTTTTAATTCCTTATTATATACATATTTAAGATTTGAGAGTAATTTCGACGACCTTTCATCGCTCCCTACATCATCTCGATCTCGATTAATGCAGGCTTCTCCGAGACTTCGTAAGACTCTGACCAAAGTTGACAGAAATGAAAAAATTAGTCAAGCTTTGGCGAAAATGATAGCAGTAGACAATTTGCCAATATCTTTTCCTAACGTTAAGCTACAGTTTTAAAATGTTAGTAACGAATGTAAATACATATTTGTAAACATACATATATCGCTTTTGATGTTTTTTCTCGAACGTGAGAATGACAATCAAATCACACGTTTCTCCTCTACGGGCATGAATCCTTATATAATATTTTTTTTGTTTTTATTAACACATATGTATGTACATACTCGTACAAACATAGGTCAGGGGTTTCGGGATTTCATGTCGACTTTGGAGCCCAGTTATAACATTCCTTGTGAGCCAACTATTAAAAATAGACTTCAGCTTATATACGATGGGCTAAAATAAAAAATTGAAAGCTATTTAAATGACGCCAAATACGTTTCACTAAGCACTGATAGATGGTCTTCTAGGGCGCATGATACGTACATAATTGTCAACGCTCACATAATAGATTCTGAATGGAACGACCACACTTTTACGCTGTCGACGGCTGCACTGGACGATAGGGAAACTGCTTTTAACATTAAAATGCGGTTGGAAGAAGTAGCTGATTCGTGGAAAATCAAAAATAAAATCGTAGCAGTTGTAACTGACAATGCTGCTAATATAAAAGCAGCATTGCGCAGATCTAATTTTTTAGAATTTACTTCAGGCTTGACATGCGCGGCGCACACATTACATCTGTGCGTTACCCAATCGTTACAACAGCAGGGAATAACTGAATTAACAAAAAATGTAAGTAGACTTGTTTCACATTTTCAGCACTCCAATCTTGCCACAAAGGAACTTAACAGAAAACAAAAATCTCTGGATATAAAGAAACAACTGTTAGTTCAGAGCTGCTCAACCAGGTGGAACTCAGTTTATTTAATGCTCAAATCAGTCCAGCACAGTAAACTTGCTATACAGGCAGTGTTGAGTGACCGAAAAGTTACATCATTCAACAACGATACTCGTCTCTCTCTAACGGATGTTGACTGGAAGACAATAGATGAACTTGTACCCCTGTTAGAACCATTAAATCTAGCCATGACTGTATTTTCTGGTATCAATGCCTCGACATCCTTAGTGCTGCCTGTAGTAAGTAGTCTTCTGAAGTTGCATTTTTCCGACAGCGAGTTGGCAAGTCACAATGTTGGACTCACCAATGAAGAACCAAATGCCACCTGCAGCGACTTGGCATCTTCTTTCGCATCAAACGTCTCAAAACAAATTTATGACCGATTTGAAATTAATAACGACATACTTATTCAAACGCGACAGCTTGCTGCCTTATTAGATCCGCGTTATAAGGACCTGGAACATGAGTACCCAGAAACAAAGATCGCAGTAAGGGGTAAGTTGCGCTCAGTAGTTAGTGCTCCAAGGAATGTACTTGCTGATGCAAGCGAGAACACCAACGACAGACCACAGGAAGTGACGCCGAAACTGACTGCATTCGATATTTTATTTAAAAAAAAAGGACAGTCATCATGACCCAAAGCATCAAATCGAAGCCTACTTAAGTGAGCCACAGCTAAGTCACAACGCAAATCCGTTAGAATGGTGGAAGCATAGAGCTAAGCGATATCCACTTGTAGCTGAACTGGCCAAAAAAATGTTTAGTATTCCCGCCACATCCGCAGCTGCAGTGCGAGTATTTTCAACGGCTGGAAATATAATTACATCAAAGAGAAACGCGCTTCTCCCGCATAACGTAGATCTTTTAGTTTTTATAAACCAAAACAAAAACTGTTGTTATTGTAACAATGCAAATAAAAATAAAGTCTCATAATTTTCAACTACCCGTAATTTTTACTGTGAAAATAATTTATAACAAGACGTTTTTCTTTGAATGCCTGTTATTTTGCCTTAGACTAAGCAGCAAAACAACTTTTTATTTTAGTTTAACATGATATGTATGAACATACATACATGCATACATATGTATGTAGATAGTTTCCATACAACATTATGTAGCAACTGGATCCCAGTATCTGGCACTATCCGAAGATCCGAAACTATCCGGCTTTATCCGCATTCACATGGATCTCAACATTCTCAACTGTCTCATACTTATGTATTCGGATATCCGGATATCCGGATAGTTTGAAGAGGAGAGTTTTAAAGCATTGCTTGTAGGACTAGTTTACTTATACAGAGACTTGTACACTTCTAGACTTGTAGCATTGTGGCACAGGCCCCTGATCATTATCCATTTCTATGCGCAAGTCATCAAATAGATTTAATATTGCTGTCGTATAACTATGGCGTGCTCCAAGACCTGATTGAACATTCGTAAGCAAGTTGCCGTCTGCCTTTTTGGTTTTTGTAACATCCTAATTTTTGAAAATGCAAATCGAACCTTTTTTGTGTCACTTTGTATTTTGGATGGCAACTCCAGACAGAGACATCCCAACAGTCGACTGGTCATTAAGTAAGTAATTAAGCGAGACAGTTGTTGCTATGATATTCCATAAAAAAAATACAATTGAAAACCACTAATTAGTTGCCAATCGTTTCGTTATTGGTTGCTTTATATGCCAATCTACAAAAGCAACAAACAGCTATCAGCTTATAAACTTCAATAAAATTTATTAATAATGGCAACAACGAAAAGTCCTTATATTAATTTAACTATCTAATGCGAGCCAATTCAAATTGCGCGCCGGTGTTCAGCCTGTCATCTGCTCAATTAGCTGCTTAAATATATTTTTGGCAAAACGAGTCCTGTGGCTCGTTCGTATTCCTCTTGGCAATCGTAGTCCAATAACAGAAAATGTTCTCAACGTTTTCGATTTCCTCTCGAAATTACCCGAAATAACAATTCAACTTTATCCAGTTGTAATTGGCTTAAGCTAATCTTGATTTTGAAGTATAATAATGTAATATGAGCAGCATTGTCGGATTGTCTGCCAGGAGGGTATCTACCCCAACCAGCAATGGATTCATAATGGCTGGGGTTATGGTTTGGATCGTGGTGGTGGGTGATGGTTGTTCTGCCGCCAGCAACATTCGTGGTTAGTGTTGAAAAACCGATTTCAAATCTCATTTGTTTTTCTTTCGAATGAAGGAGGGCAGGAAAAATCCTTGTGCAAAGAAGGAAACAAACGAGCATACGAGTAGGAAGGATTTTTCCATCTGGAAAAGGAAAAAAAAACCATACCTCGGGGCTTCGAGACATGGAACCGGCATCAATCGGTGGTCAAGCAAGATATTTAAGTTCCAACGTCGAGTAGGTGATGGAGCATGTATGGACTTGGTCAAACTAACTGTACGCCTTTGTGTGTGTAATGTAATTTTAAGCACACATACTCGTACACATATGCTTTTACAAAGCAAACGCATTACAACATATCCTCACCCTTTGGAGATACTGTGGGTCGTCGGCTTGAGGCTAGCACCGTTTGCCGTAACAATTTTCTGCGGAATGGACCAAAAGGAAGATGCAATCATTCGGTTTATCGCAAATAACTTGAACAAACCCAAAGTTTATCTCGTCGAATCCAGCAATTTGCCGATTTGTTTTCCGTTCTTTTTTTTTTTTTTTTGTTCTTATTTTCATTTTATTTTCCTTCGTCCTTGTTTGGTTTGGAGAGTAAAACTCTTCTCTCTCTCGGCGGCGGCGACGGCGGCAGCGGTGGTGGTGGCCAAATCGTTTCTTTTGCTGGCTAATGCCAAAAGATTTTCTTCCAATTGGCCATTTAAAGTAGATTTGTCCAATGGTAGAGTAGCCAGAGGGAAACCTAAAGACAGAAATAGATTTTGTAAATACGAAGAGTTAGAGAACAATAGTCGAGCGTCGAGGAGTGGAGATTTTTGGGTCTTGTGTTGTTTTTATTTTTTTTTTTTTTTGTATTGAAATTTTTAAGTGTTCTTTCGAGTGGAGAAGTTTTTGTAATAAAATATTCGCATGAGGCTTCTGGGTAGTTCTTTGGTTAAGAGAATGCTTTGGATGACGCAAAACATCCCATGTAGACATGTAGAGCTTAGAATCAGAGCCGCTGTAATCTGGGGTGAAGCTGGTCTTAATCCTTTTCAAAAATCCCGATCTGGTTCCAGTTTCGTTCTATAAGTCTTCCGATCAGGTCCCCTTTGGCTCGTCTGAATCCTACTTTGGCGTTTGAGGTTAAGTTAGGTTATTGGGTAATGGGTATAGTCACTGCTTGGGTTCATTGTGCCCATATTTTGTAATTCTGGGAAAGAAGAATAGACACTGATTTGGAGCCTTCGAGAAAGGATATGAATCTCATGAGGTCTTTTAGCTCAGTTTTATTTAACTCCTCCCCAGCTTCGTGAAGAAATAGCTAGAAGGAGTCCTCATTCTTGATTTGGTGAGGACAGAACAATCGCATAAGGTGATGAACCAATCATCCTTGCTGCATCTACAGAAGTCATTATGAAGTCTGTCTGAGATGGTTTGCATATGTTCCAGTGGCACAGTGCCTCATAATGATGTGATGTGTGAAAATAATCCAAGAATCTCGATGAACTTCTTAACTAAGCTGAAAAGGATCTTTATAAGTGGGAGATGCTGAGTCGACCCTTTCATGACCAATTCATCCGCTCTTTCGTTATCTGTGATACCTTTAAGACCCAGTACCCAACAAAGTATCAACACATTAGTTTAAGATACCTCGGTAAGACTATAATCGATCTTTTAAAAGCAGCAGGCGTTTTCCATCGTCATTCTGTACGGGCCAAACCCCTAGCTCTGTGAAGATCGTGTCTGTATTACCTGTCATCGATTTCACATCACTTGTTTGCGGGGTTGGAAGCTTTCAGCTGTCGCTTGAAGGGTTACTCCTTTTGTAGAGTTCGTTGGTGGTTAGAAAAGAACGTTTGATTATCTTTAAGAATCGTCAGGGCTATGTATACATGGAGACTCATCAAGCTTTGCTAGTTCTAGCTAAGACGTCCAGATTTAGGGCTATCTTCGGCGAATAAAGAACGCTAGAGTGACTGTAATTAAGTTATTCAGTTAATGCTTCTCTTTGCGTTTGTTTGTATACCTTTTACTTTTCAATCGTTTACTTTCAGAGCGATTCAGAGGTTTGAAGTGTATATCTGAATGTGTGACTCCGGAATTGTAGTCCTCCAGATATCCGTTGAAGTTTCAGTGCGTGAATATATTTTTGACATCAATTGAGTTAAGTATTAACCAGCCTTATCTTACTTCTTAATTGGTTATCAGGTTCTTTGGAAGGTGGCCCATTTTATTGGGCTTGACCAGCGCTCTTAATTTGGGAGAAATCCTTTTTGCTTCGAATTCTTTTCCCAAATTCATTTACTTGTTCCATTATGATCCTTTGAGTATTTATTTACTTGTTCCATAATAATCCTTTGAGTACCTATTTATTTGCAGGAGCAAACCAACTTGCTGTTTCCTCAGGGAAATATGTGCCTTAGATGTAAGCAGGATTATGCCCTAATTTGTACAGACGGGTAGGTTGCCCTTTTCGCTAATCTATAATAGAATTCCTTGCGACCGGTTATCTAGTATATTTTCTTCCACTCTGGCGGCATAAAAAAGCAGGTGGAATTGTTATGACAGGACTAGCTTTCAAAATGAACTTTGGCGTCATACACGGACTTATGATTATGATTATAATGAATCTGGGGTACGGTAGAGGTGTCCGCTAGCACTGCGACCAAAATTGGTCTATTGGTCTTTTTTTGTTGTGATTGACGAACTTTTTTGAGTGCTTCGGGCCCTCTAAGTTGTTCCAGTGACTTTTAAGTTGGTTTTTGTCCATTCTACGATGACTTTGTTTGTGTCTTCTCTTGTGAAGCCATAAATAGACTGTTAGCTCAATTTTTTTGGCCAGGATATAAGCCTGTTCATTGCACTCCCTCATGTCCTTTATGCCTTGGCACCCACATCAGTTTAACTACCAGTAGGTTTAAGTTTAAGTAACATTCGAATGTGGCTTTTGATTTGTTTATAGTTGTAGTTTCTCTGTTGAGCAAAAATGTTTCGTAGTTTTTAACAAGGCTTATTTTTAGGAACATGTGATCGCTGACACTGGTATTTTTTTAGCTAGATAGGCCTTGTTCAGTACACTCAGATGTCCCTTAAGGTTAACGTCTTTGAATTTATAGATTATTTGAAGAGCAAGAGCTTATTAAGCTGCTTCTTCCTGTATTGCTAGGTGAAGTGTGTTGGTGTGGTTATCATTGCCCCTACTACGCTCAAACAGGCTAGTCTCTGGATATTGTTTAACCTGTAAATGGCAGTTTTACGGTTAGTTTTATTCCACCATTCCGTATATTATACTAGGTCTAACCATTTGTGTTTAGATCCACAGTTCCCAGACTTTTCCTAGTAGTTGCTTCGTGCACCATAGTGCCTTTTTTGTTTTCTTATAGATGAAATTTTGGTATTATTCCCTTGTTAATTTGCTATCTAGGGTCACTCCTAGGTATTTTGTTTCTGTTTTTGGAGTGACTGTAATTACTTTGATATTAAATGTGCGGAAGTTCACCATTCTTCCATTTACAAAAGGGACAATAGTGGTTTTGGTTGTATTTATACTTTTATAGGTAGTCAATTCCCATGTTCACTTAAGTGCGGCTTACATAAGGTCTCTAATGATACCAGCATGCTCTCCTCTTATTATGACTGAGATGTCGTGTGCATTCGCATACTTACTTTAAAGCGATTTAGTCGATTTTGACTTCCTGTTTTTTTTTCCACAAATATGTCAGATGGTAAAATTACCTACAAATTGTAAGTCTGCAACTTATTGCTTTACTTTAGGTGGCGCTACGTGGCCCTGGTGGTTAGTGCGTGAAAGAATTAGCAGAAATCGCTACATGAGAAAATGTGTGCTTCACAGTGCGCAGTGCTTGTCAGACATTCAAAGAGGTGTCACCGTGAAAAAACTTTTATGTGTTTTTGCTGGGATTGATCCCGGGTAGCATTGCGTATAACGCACTAACCACCACGGCCACGGCGATCACCAGCCGATTAGAATACAATTCGGATAATAACAATTTTGGGCTATTACCTTCTATCGTAAGATACAACGAGCACATCATAGTCGTAGGTGGTAGGTTGCAGCTCTATCTTTCTGTTTTTGTTTTTTCCCAAAAAATGCCTCGTATCTACGAGTACTAAAGACAAACGGAAAGGAAATTGATAACCCAAAAGCAAATGTGCGAAGCAAGGGAGCTGATTTAAAATGGAAGCAGCCCATGGAAAGCTGTTGAAGAACTTAGTTTGAGTGAAAGCACAGTTTCAAACCATTTAAACTACGAAAACTGTAACTTAAAATGGTTGCGCAGTCTTATCCATACCTCTGAGCACTTTTACCCTGACTTTGCGCAACTTGACTTACTTTGGTCTTTTGATCAAAACATTAAAAAAAAGTATAAAATATTTTTGTATAAATTTGTTCCTAAAATATAGAGCTACCAAAAAAAAAAATTGTGCGACTGTATCCAACAGTCCCGACCTATGTGTAAACGGATGGGATGTGTAGCTCCACTTCATTGGAAAGAAAGTAAATTATATCTAGTCTATGTTCGATAAAATTCAAGCCCATCGCATATATTATACTCATCGAATCCACTCCTTTGCTCCTGAGAGTTTATTGCTGCACTGATTTCAATGATTCTAACACTTCATCAGTATAAATAATTTTGAAAAAAAGCATATGAATATAGTTATTACGGAAAAACATTATTTCAACGTTATATTCACAAATGAGGTGTCTAAAGAAAATAATGTCTTGGAGCAATGACGAAATGCACTCTGATTTTATAAATATAAACAATTTGTTTACACTTAATCTTAATATACATCAGGATCTCTATCACGAAAAGTAGCTCTTATTTTTTGGAATAAGATGCCACTAGGGCACTAGTAGGTACCCATTTTATTCGTAAATTCGTGGAGTTCCGATTTGCATCCCGGCGTGTACGGACGTGTGTGGGAGTCCGCCGCTGCTCCAATTAAAAAAAAAAAAGTTCTAGTGCCAGTGCAAGTGAAAGCGCAGTGCATCACCCGACCAACACCAGCGGGTCGTGGAAAAAAAGAAGAAGAAACAAAAACAAAAAAAAAAAAAAAAAACAAAAAAAAAAAAAAAAAAAATCAACAACAACCAGTGCGAGTGCAGTGAATCGCCCCGAACACCTCCAACGGCACGCGAAAAAAAAAAAAAAACAACAACTAACGCACAAAGCACCCAGCAGCGGCCTAGGGTTTTCCTTCTCTTCCCATCCACTGTCTTCGCGGTCGCATAGATTCGGTTATTGCAAGCACTGTGTGAGATTTTTTTCTCACGCGGTGGTGCAATGACCGAATTTGTGTAACTTCTGGCGGATAGCGGGTCGTGGGTGACTTTCTTGTTGGTGAGCCAATGCATATTGTCATACGGGCATAGCACCTATGATAATTTGTTTTGGTAAACTAATGTATGATTTTCACTTCGCGGCTCTGCTTAGTAAGCGTCGGAGTTGAGTTTTTTGTGTTTGTGTTTTGTCATGGTAGGGAATTTTCGTGTTGATTTTAGCAACATTCGTGGGTTGAAAGCTAATCACTTTGCTACTTACGTCCACACTGTAAATTACAGGCCAGCTGTTCTGGCACTATGTGAAACACAGGTGGGTGAGAATGCAGATACTTCTGTTTTATCCCTGCCTGGATATAATATAGTGCCATTATTCTTTCCTCATCGCGGTCTCGCCATCTATATCCGTAATGATATTGCTTACCAGCTTCAACCTCAATTCGGCCACTGTTCCAATCCGGAATTTAATTTCATGTGGTTAAAATTTAATGTCCGTAAGCATTTAATACATTACTGCTTTATTTATAGAAGCCCAAATTTGGACAGCAATTCATCTTGTAATGAGTTTGATGCGCTGTCTGATTCCATCACAAGAATTGTCGCCCATTACCCTCATACTGAAATCGCAATTGCGGGTGATTTCAATATACACAATTCTTCTTGGCTTCGTCACTCTGGACCGACAACACCCGAAGGAAGGTATGTTGAGATCTTCGCTGAGATAAACAATCTTACTCAGCTTATAAATGAGCCAACACGCATACCAGACATTGCAAGTCATTCCGCCAACACCCTGGACTTGTTTCTTACCTCCCACCCCGATAAATACACCATTGATGTATTATCGTCTCTTGGCTCGTCAGACCACTGTGTCATATCAGCTAATTTCTCGTACTCCAGCCACACAGTTAGAGAACAAATACCTAAAAGAATAGTTTGGCAATACGAGAAAGCCAACTGGGACGGCCTTAACAGCTTCTTTAGGTATTTTAACTGGTCGCTATGTTTCCTCGATAGCGACTTGGACGCCGCCACTGATATGATCACAAACACTATTCTCTCTGGCATGAAAACCTTTATTCCCAACAGAATGAAGGGTATCAAGCCTAAGGAAAAAGCGTGGTGTGACTCGAGCTGCAAAGAGGCTATCGCGATAAAGGAGTTAAGTTTTCGGTCTTTTAAAGCCAACCCCACTGAGGATAACCGAAAGAAGTTTAAACAAGCCAGAAATGACTGCAATGCTCATATTCGACGTGTGAAATTCTTCCATGACCAAAAATTGAGGCAAAAAATACTACAGTGTCCCAAGGGTAGTAAAAATTTTTGGTCATTCGTAAAAAACATTAAGAATTCTGCCTCGTCATCGATTCCGACGCTCATTTGCAATGACATTCCAGCTGTCAGCTCTTTGGACAAAGCCAATCTACTTGCTGCACATTTTGCAGCTAGCTCAACGCTTCCAGATTGCGCTTTGCCTCCGCCTGTACTTGAGAGCGTTGAATACTCCATGGGACAAATCCACTTTCGCACTCGTACAGTTGCAAGAGTACTTAAAAATCTTAACATTCACAAATCCGCCGGTCCAGACGGTATATCCCCCATAGTTCTGAAGCGGTGTTCTTCCACGCTGGCAAAACCATTGCGTAAGCTTTTCTATCTTTCCTACTCCTCTGGGCTCTTTCCGAGTAGATGGAAAACAGCATTTGTCCAGCCCGTCCCTAAAAAAGGCGAATCTTCTTCTCTCTCCAGTTACCGACCCATAGCACTTACGTCCCTCCTTTCCAAGGTCATGGAAACTCTGATAAACCGTCAGCTAATGAAATATCTTGAATCACGAAAGCTTCTCAATGACCGACAATACGGCTTTCGTAGCAAAAGATCCACTGGTGATCTGATGGCATATCTCACCGAAAAGTGGAACAAATCCCTTCATAACTCTGGTGAGTGTAAGATTGTTGCACTTGATATTTCAAAGGCATTTGACAGAGTTTGGCATCAAGCTCTTTTGTCGAAAATGCGTGCATATGGCTTCGATGAACATTTTCTTCAATGGATTAGAAACTACCTTTCGGGCCGTTCAATACAAGTTGTTTTGGACGGTTTCAAGTCTGCAATTCACCCTATAAATGCTGGTGTCCCCCAGGGCTCAGTTTTGTCTCCGACACTCTTTCTTATTTTCATAAATGATCTCTTGTCTGCCACATCTAATCCAATACATTCCTTCGCTGACGATAGCACCCTCAGCTTTACATATTCGTTTACAGATTCACGTCCCTGCTCTTCGGCTGTGGAACTGGAACGGTTGCGTATGTTAAGCTCATTAAATTCCGACCTTGACAGCATAACCAAATGGGGTATAAATAATAGAGTGGAATTTAATGCTTCAAAAACCCAATGCTGTCTTCTGTCGTTAAAGCGTAATCTTACCCAACAGCCATTATCCATGAATGGCTCTTGCATCGTTGAAACCGAAAAGCTTTCCATTCTCGGTATGTGTGTTAATGCCAACCTACGTTGGAATGACTACATATTCGAAGTCGCCAAAAATGCCGCGAAATGCCTAGGTTTCCTCCAACGATGTAAGAAATTCTTCACCCCTTCTGATCTAGCTACAATTTATAAGGCGTATATTCGCCCCAAGCTCGAGTACAATGCTCATATCTGGTCGGGTGCTCCAAAAACATCACTGCACCTGATCGATAGAATACAAAAGCGCGCGATAAAACTAATAGGGGATAGAAACATCACTGAGTCAATTGACTCTCTTGAACACCGTCGTAATGTTTCCTGTCTTTCCCTGTTTTATCGCTTTTTCCACAAACAGTGCTCCAGTGAAATAGCCAGCTGCATTCCTCCCCTTCAACAATTTTCCCGCAACACACGTCTCGCAAGGAATGCCCATCAGTTTACCCTTAAGCCCAACTTCGGACGTACAGTAAAATATAGAGATACTTTCTTTAACCGCTCAACACGAATGTGGAATGCTTTACCAAACACGATTTTTCCCTCCCGTTACGATCTACAGGCATTTAAGACCAATGCGCATCGGTATCTCCTCTTTCATCCTCCCTAAATTTCCCTTGGCCCGCGCTGTGCAAGACATTTTAAGGGTATTCATAACCCCTTTAGTGCGCGTGAATTATAAAAAAAAAAAAAAAAAAAAAATAGGTTGTAGGTTTTCTACATGCGAGATTGTTGACAAATAATAATATTTATAAACTAAGAATGCAAATCACTGTTCTAGAAAATCTTCTTTCTTTTGACACCTCATTTGTTAAGATTGGTTGAGTGGGAGAGCCGCAAATAGTGATAATAATTGCAGAATTTTGAAATGCAAAGCATTATGATCATGTAAGAGCGCGCACATATACTAGCACACACACTATTGCAACGACACCCACTGCTGCCCCCTTTCCGGGATAAAAAGTAATAAATAAAAGTTGACCAGGGACATAAGCAATCACTTTGTCAATATTTCATCGCGCTGCTATGAAATTTGAGTTACAAATTTCGTAACCGTTCGGAATTCCGTCCCCGAAAACGCGGAATTACTCCACTAGAAATTTTGCTAACGCGCGAGTTATCCAATCACGAATTGTTTATATACATATATAATAATACAAAACATAATAAAACATTACTACGAGTTTAGACATTAAGACAAAAAATATATATACTTATATATACTTGCATATAGATATGTACTAACACTTATTACTACACAACTTAAAATAAGCAATAATATATATATTCACATGTACCTATTAATCCACAATTATAATAAAAAAAATAACACAAGCCATTATGTAAAGCATATAGCAACAGATTCTCTCGACAATAGATAATGTAAAAATCCACGCTCTGAGATGCACAATGATAGCGTAACAGAAGTACATACATGCAGTTGTACCGAATCGAAAGTGAAGCTTAGCATCAAAGCGTAGCATAATCAGTGCGTGAGTTAGTTCTTGTTTGGCGGTAAATGACGATACATAGTCTAAAACTTAAAATTAAACTTAAAGTAGAAAATAAATAAAAAATTATACTAAATAATTTCGATCATTTGTTTAGTTTATTTTAACTACGGGATCATTTAACCCATAACTCGCGCTTAGATGTTTACACATCAATAATAGGACTCTTTTGTTTGTTATCTTTTTTACATTTTTCAGAATTAAAGCCTGAAATCCAAAATGCGCTCTCTTGCGCCGAACGACTATGGGTCCCTTCCATTCGTGCAAAAATATAACACGCATACACAAATGCACCTACAGTTTTTTACCAACTCCGAACGGCGAATTGAGAAGCTCTTGACAAATGAGATGGCGCTACAGCCCAGAGTGAACCTGGGCCTGCTTCTCGCAACCATTTGTGTGTGCGTGTTATATTTTTCCAACTTATTGGTATTTCTATTTATTAGCGTGAAAAGCTTTCACGTCCGCGATTGAATCTGTAGAAGTATTTCCAAGTTTATACATCCCCTTATAGCCCAGATTCTAATAACTCAGTAAATCTGAATGTGAGGTTATTATGTTACTTGTATCTGGCTAAATGTCACCAAACATGTACTTTAACCACCCATTTCTACTTCAAATTATCAAAAGCTTGTCTAGTTTTAGGAAAATGCTGTAAAACATTGGAAAACCGGTAAACACTCCTGCGGTAGACAACATTTTAATTTGATTTAAGCACTTTCCTCATTTAATTGGCCCACTTTTTTTTATTATTATTTAAAAGCATTCATACACAGACTAACTTGGCTCCTAAAAGCCCAATTACTTCTCAAACAACCACAATATTCCAACTAAATTGAATAAAGTGAACAAAGCAAAGTCAAACCCACCCCCACTCATCCATTCATGAAAACGATAAAAAAAAACAATGAAAAGAAAATTGATTAAAATTATTAAGAGCAGCTAATTGAAAGCAAACAACGTCATCATTGCCACAACTCATATGGGCGGGGATGAGAGCCCCCTTTAGTCCATAAATGTTTGCAAGCCGAAAGCACATACAGTCACAGCCACGTGCAAATCCTCAATCGGCAAACAGAGATTCTCGTACCTCCCGGTTCTCGGTCCACTCAACGAAAGTATGTAAAACTTTATCCCTCAGTACGCACGCCAGATATCCGAGCACCCTCTACCACACCTATTCCACCCGAGATAAGAATTGTACCGCAGATTGCCTCCAAAAAACACTATCGTGCCAAACTATACGCCAGGACGAGGTTTGAGTCGGCGATAGGCGTCGAGTGTTGCTGACCATATACTCAACGAGGCCGTCGTCGTTGGCATTGGCGTTGTCCTTGTCGACGTCGGTCGGTGCGGGCGGCGGATGATTGTGTTGTTCGTCGAAAATTGCCAGAGAATGCTTAAATCCTTGATTAACGAATCCAATTAGGGCGCTTGTTTCAACATGATGCAGAGAGAATGGATCCAGGATTTGGAATATCTCATGCAATGTGCGAATGCAATTCCTAGGTAGTTAGCACGGCTCTCAGCTTAAGGTACCTCCGTGGCTGCATGCACAGCAACCCGTCCGCTGGGAATGGGCGAGAAAAGTCGAACTACTGTGGGTGGCAACTGAATGGATGCACAGTTATCCACGAATAATTTCCGAATATGTATAGTTTCGAATCTCAAACGATGGCATCGTGTCGGTGGGAAGAAGCTGGTCCACCACCGGGCTACCCGACTCACCATCCAATCATTTTCTAAACCAACATGTACTTGCACCCATTTTGAAGGGGGGTTGGAGGCAGCCAACTTGATTATAATCTAACATCGCCTTCATACCGAGAGGGATGATGATTGCAGCGTTCCGAGCATGGGCGGGAGGGATGTTCCTATTCGTTTCGTTAGCACGTAGCGTAGATGAGTTCTTGCCGGGGCTGAATGGTGGGGCGAATGCACGATATTGTGTTAGTAGCAGTAGTTTCGAATAATAGAGAATCATTGTACGAACATGCAAGCTGATAATTGAATACAGGCAACGAGGACATAGACAAGCTGACATTCGCTTTCGGGAGATGCGGAGGAAACAGGATCTTCAGAACGCGAAATTATATTACCGAGTATGTGTTGAGATATTATTTTTGTTTTTATTACTTGTTCGTCGTCGTCGTTTGTGGAGGGAAATCCTTTAAAAAAAAGGCTGACGATGTATCGCAGATAAATAATGTTTGCTTAGTAACCGCATCGTTGCCTTGAATATAAATATATACATGCATCGAACTGCAGGTTTTAGATGTTATATGATCCTGTGGTCTCGCACCGATAGATGTTAATGAATACATGCAGTCAGAACGGCTAACGTCCATAACACCGCGTCTCCACGTGCTATTGCAAATAGCAAGATTTCATAGCAAGCTATAAAAAAGAGAACTATCAAATTTGTGTGTGGGCAAATTATAGCTTGATTTTTCACTTTATTTTTTAAATCCAATCGCTTGTACCCAGCACTTCTATAATTCCACAAACATGGAAACTGCCGAAAATTGTTTATTAATTTAATTATCTCTTCTTGTGACATTTTCCAGTCGGCCATAATTATTTTTTTCTTATTCAAACGCAACGAACGCAACCAATTTCACTCAAATGTCAAAAATTAGCAAGATATCTTTAGCTTGCTAAATATCCTGCTATGGATAGCTTGCTATCTCAATTATCTTGCAATTTGCCGTCTCCAATAGCTATTTTCATTGCATGCTAATTATATTGCTATAAATTTTAGCTCATGGAGACGGCCTGTAAATGTCAGAATTTCAGCTCAAGCAACTAACCCTGTATAAAGCTACATTATGTGTACGTATGTACATACAACATACTAATATAAGAAAGAGTGTGACTAATAATGCGGTCTCACTTCATCTAGAGTAGTTCCAACCAATGTCTCTGGCTTGCATTGATACGTTGACGCTGTCGTATATGTTGCCATACAATCCGTCGAATACGATGACAGCCGTAGACAGTTCCTTATTATTGATTAATTGAACTGTCATTTGGTTGTCAACGGATAAATAAAATAGAAAGCTTACCTACTATGTACTATATCCGTTGTATTCATCATAGCCGTTGCTTATACAGTCGAACTTCGATAACTCGAATATTTAATAACTCGAATGAAATTGGTTGGCAATAGCGTCAAGACTGAAATGTATAGTCGTTCGGGGCAAGAGTGCGCATTTTGGACTTCGGGCTTAAATTCTGGAAAATCTACAACAGGTAACAAACAAACGAGCCTATTATTTGGTAGCTCTATATTTTAGGAACAAATTTATGCAAAAATATTTTACTTTTTTTTTTAATGTTTCATATGTTTTGATCAAAAAACAAAAGAAAGTCAAGTTGATAACTCTTGCCCCGAAGTCAGGGTAAGAGTGCGCAGAGGTATGAGTAAGAGTGCGCAGCCATTTTAAGTCACAGCTTTCATACTTTAAAAGGTTTGAAACTGAAAGCACTGCGCAATCTTACCCACAGAATGACTGCGCACTCTTTCCCTAGACGCTATTTTTTTTTCATTGTGTTGAAAATCTAAGAAGGAATAATAGGCGTTTTTTTTGCAAATCTATGTAGGGTTGACAAGTTTAGATCCAACGGCTCAGTTATTTTTTTCGATCTAGTTCTAGACCAAATCTTAGTACCGCTTACTCTCTCTCTATTGTTACAATCAAATGTCAATTTTTTAACATGAATCGATACGCAGCTACGGAAGTGAACGGTCACGAACGCACAGTATAACTGTTACATTCTTAATTTCTTAATTTCTTAATGTCTAAATTCTTAATACTAAATTCTAAATTTACTTTTATACATCTGAATTCTAATAATAAAGCCTAAGTGAATTGTTTCCTTGCAAATGGACGCTTGTTTTCAATTTAAATGGCAAAGGAAACCCACATAATGGTGTCAGAAGTGGGATGTGCGGGCAATTAATAAAAAAAAAAATAAAAAATTGCGGCCTTACTAAATATATTGAATAAGCTTGTGCAAAAAAAAGGGAATAAATGAAAGATATCCCTTTTCGAGCAAAAAAAAAAAAAGAAAATATAAAAATTGTTCCTGATATCTGATAGCGGCAGATTAACTGGATAATTGAACCGTTTTCTTGCCATCATCATATCGGTAAGATCATTCCAATTTATTTAACTGTTATATTGTGCATGCTTTTTTGAATGCATGCAAAATCCAGGAATTTTTCGAAATAGCAAGAAAAATTTATGGAAACACTGAGCTCTTTAACTGTACGCACTCTCCAAGAAATCTTAAAATCGAAAGGAGTACCAACCCGATCTTATGCGAAACCCGATCTAGTTAGATTAGCATTTGATATCTTGTATGTTCAAGGTGGGCACATGTCAGACACGAATCTAGCAGGTACACAGGCTAACCACATCGAAACGGAAACGGCATTATTTGAAGACGCACTTCAGATTCTAGATGATATTCCTCCCCCTATTGAGGAAAAACTTCAGATAAGCAACGAAACTCCCAGAATGACACAATCAAATAACTTTGTCTTTCGCGTCGTGGAAGAATCATTGGAGCAGTTCTCAGGTGAAGCAGGCAAGAATTTCCCCGACTGGATACGTGACTTCGAAGAAATCGCAACGGCTTGCGAATGGAGCGATATACAAAAGTACCTTTACGCACGGAGGCTGCTGAGGGGTGCCGCTAAGCTAGCGGTTGAATCAGCCGGTGGAATTTATAACTGGGCCAAATTAAAAGCAACACTAAAAGCAGAGTTCGATGAAACTCCAAACAGTATAAATATTCATAAAATGCTTGAGTCGCGACGTAAGCAGCAGAATGAAACGTATTTGGAGTATTTATTTAGTATGAAACAAATAGGTAAAAAAGGAAGTGTTGATGAGCAATCTATCATCCTTTACATCATCCAAGGTATTTCTGATAGTACCTTAAATAAAACCGTTTTATATGAAGCCACCACGTTGGAAGAATTGAAATGTAAAATCAGGATATATGAAAATATGCGAAAGCATATGCCCAAACCAAATGGGAGCGGACATGTAAATACTAGAGCAGTTGAGGTTCCTAGCGAGGTGAAACGAAATGTGGGAATGGGAAAGCGATGCTCAAACTGTGGGTCCTTCTCTCACTCATTAGATAGCTGTCCAGATAAATCAAAGGGGACACGCTGCTTTAATTGTAATTTGTTTGGCCACTTATCTCGAAGTTGTCCGAGTAAAAGGTGTGGCGACAACTCTGCGGCTAAATCTAGGGACAAGGTTAACCGAATTCAACTAAGGGATGATTATGTCTCTGTTCAAATTGGCAATCGGAACTTTTCGGCACTAGTAGACAGTGGAAGCCATGTCTCACTCATGCAAAAATCGGTCGCATTGACAGTTGGAATTTTTAAGTATGATTTCCCTGGAAAAGTACTGCACGGATTCGCTGGTACACCAAAAAGAACGCTGGGATCATGTAAAATTAACGTATTGATTGAGTCTTTACAGAGGACCGTTACATTTCACATTGTACCCGATGACTGGATGTTTGATTCAATTATTCTTGGAAAGGACTTCCTACGTAACGAAAAAGTAGTTTTCGAATATGGAAAGATAAGTGTTGTTACCGATTTCATACCACCGCAACTTGTAGAACTGGAAGAAAACGATATCAACTGCATCGAGGTTGAACATCTTGTGATGGCCACAAATGAAGTGACAACTAGCATTGAAGATAAACAAACTCGTGGCGAAGTGTCCCGGTTAATTAAAAGTTATGAACCAGCTAAGTGTACCAAGTCCTGCATTGAGATGCAAATCGTCCTGGAGAATGAAACTATCATTTATCAAAAACCCCGGCGGCTTGCACCGATGGAAAGAGACATTGTCAGGGCCACCATACGGGAGTGGTTAGATGAAAACATTATTCAACCGAGTGCCTCCAACTACGCAAGTCCTATAGTGCTTGCAAAGAAGAAAGATGGTAGTCCCAGACTTTGTGTTGACTACCGCAAAATTAATAGTATCATCGTCAAGGATCGTTATCCATTACCAGTAATTGAGGAAGTCTTGGAAAAATTATACGATGCTCGCGTGTTTACAACTTTGGACCTAAAAAATGGATTCTTCCATGTAGATATTGCCGCCGAATGCAGAAAATACACGTCGTTTATAACGCCCGACGGGCAATATGAATTCTGCAAGGTCCCATTTGGTCTTTGCAACTCCCCAGCTGTCTTCCAAAGATTCATCAATACAGTTTTCAAGGATTTGGTTCGAGATGATGTCTTACTGATCTACATGGACGATCTCGTAATACCCAGCAAAAATGAGGAAGAGAACCTGGCCAAACTAAAAACGGTGTTTCAAGTAGCTGCAGAGCATGGGCTCCTTATAAAGTGGTCGAAATGTTCATTCGTTACAAAGTCTATTAAGTTTTTGGGACATATAATTGAAGCTGGAACTGTTCGACCAACGAACGAAAAAGTATGCGCCGTGAGAGGATTCCCTCAACCAAAAAACGGGAAGCAAGTGCATAGCTTTTTGGGTTTGACAGGGTTTTTCCGCAAATTCGTGCCGGGTTATGCAACGATCGCAAAGCCGCTTTCTGATCTGCTTAAAAAAGACAAGCACTTTGTTTTTGGGGAACGACAACGCGAAGCATTTCACTGCCTTAAAGATGCACTCTGCAAAGAACCGGTTTTAAAGTTGTTCAATCCGAAATTGGAGACAATACTTCACACAGACGCTAGCAAAGTCGGTTATGGAGGGGTCCTGCTTCAGAAACATCTCGACGATTTCCATCCGGTGTTCTTTTTAAGTTTTAAGACTACGTCCGCAAAACAGAACTACACTAGCTACGAACAAGAAGTCCTAGCTATAATAAAATGCCTTAAACGGCTAAGGGTCTATGTCCTGGGACTAAAGTTAACAATTTTCACGGACTGCAAGGCTTTTCAAGCTACCATGAGCAAAAGAGATTTATGTCCACGAGTTGCACGTTGGGCTATCATGTTGCAGGAGTTCGATGGTAAGGTAGTTCATCGTTCAGGCACAGCAATGCGCCACGTAGATGCTTTGAGTCGTTATCCTACGATCATGGTAATTGAGGATAGCATACTACATCGTATAAAGGAACGTCAGCAGGTGGACGATTTTTGCAAGTTGGTCACAACAATTCTTAAGGAGAGGCAGTACGAGGATTATGAGATACGGGGCGGTGTTCTTTATAAGTTCTGCGATGGAGCTCATCTTCTAGTAGTACCGAAAGGAATACAACGGCAAATTATCCGCGATGCTCATGAGCAGGGACACATAGGAGCCAAGAAAGTTGAAGCAATTATACGCCAGGATTACTTCTTCCCGAAGTTAAAGCAAAAGGTAGATGGAGTCCTCACCAACTGCATAACCTGCATCCTAGCTGCGAAAAAACAAGGAAGGCAAGAGGGATTTCTGAATCCTATAGAAAAATACGAAACACCACTCCACACGTACCACATGGATCATTTGGGTCATTTACCGTTAACCAGCAAAGACTACAAGTACCTTCTAGTTATTACAGATGCATTTTCCAAGTTCGCATTCATCTATCCAGTCAAGTCAACAACCAGTGAAGAAGTCATCAAGAAGTTGGAACATCAAATTGAAGTTTTTGGTCACCCGTTTCGTATCATAACCGATAGAGGTACGGCATTTACCTCCAACTTATTCCGGGACTACTGCCAAAATAATAGCATTTACCATGTTTGCATAACGACTGGAACCCCACGAGGCAACGGCCAAGTCGAACGGCTAAATAGAACGATCGTGAACGTGCTTACAAAGATGACGATTGACAACCCCTTGAAGTGGTATCAACATGTTCCTCGGTTGCAGAAAATCATCAATTCAACTGTCTCCAGAAGTACGAGCAAAACACCTTTCGAATTAATGTTCGGGATTAAAATGAGGAATCCAGCTGACTTAGAGCTAGCAAAGGCAATCCAAGAGGCTATCTTAGACGAATGTGACGAAAATCGATGCACAATGCGACGCGAAGCCAAGGAAGAAATTGCGAAGATTCAAGAAGAAAATAGAAAAACTTATAATCGTAGCCGAAAACACTCGAGAAAATATTCTGTCAATGAATTAGTAGCTATCCGAAGAACCCAGTTTGGGGTTGGATTAAAGTTGCGTATCAATTACCTTGGACCTTATCGTATAACCAAAATTAAACGCAATGATCGCTACGATGTAGTTAAAGTTGGTGAACATGAGGGGCCTATTAACACAACAGCTGCTGCAGATTCCATGAAGCCATGGGCAGAAGAAGAAGACGATGACTCGGAAGATGACAGCCTTTCAGTAGGCAACTATTCGCCTGGGTCAGGCGATTCGCAGGATGGCCGAATGTAGGGTTGACAAGTTTAGATCCAACGGCTCAGTTATTTTTTTCGATCTAGTTCTAGACCAAATCTTAGTACCGCTTACTCTCTCTCTATTGTTACAATCAAATGTCAATTTTTTAACATGAATCGATACGCAGCTATGGAAGTGAACGGTCACGAACGCACAGTATAACTTTGTTGATTAGCTTGTTACATTCTTAATTTCTTAATTTCTTAATGTCTAAATTCTTAATACTAAATTCTAAATTTACTTTTATACATCTGAATTCTAATAATAAAGCCTAAGTGAATTGTTTTCTTGCAAATGGACGCTTGTTTTCAATTTAAATACCAAAGGAAACCCACATCTATATAGGCTAAACATGTTTCCGCAACATGTTTTCAATGTAAAATACAACAAAACCTTAGCCTAAATAATTATCCAGTCTTATTTTTGTATGGAGAGCTTTTTCGAAATCTATATAGATTTGAAAAAAAAAACGCGCCTAATATTGTCCACTAAAATTTTATCCTAAATCAAACACACATATACACTGTTTATGCCTACATACTACTTAAGGGGTATCGAGTTGCCAAGCTTTCCTGACAAACTTTTAAAAATTTACTTTTTATTTTTTAAATCCGGCTTCTCTTTTCTTGTTGTTTTTCTTTGTACTGTGAATTGGAATGTGTTTGTAGAAGTTGTTCATCATTGGCGGTTAGTGAAGCACACATTTTCTCATTTACCGATTTCTGCTAATTCTTTCACAGATGGAGAAAATGGCACTGCATACTCTTACCGCAAACGACTCTACATGTAATTGTTTTTTGATAACTCGAAGACTCGAACTTCTATTACTCGAATGTCTTGATAACTCGAAGAGATTATTTGGCGTCACCTTCGATAAGTCGACTTCTGAAGGGGAATTCCCAAATTCTGCGTATTTTTACAAGTTCGTTTTATAATGCATCGCTTTCGGGGTCACTGTGTCTGTATATTCCTATGACCTAGTATGCATACGTGTTATGTGTGAGTAAGAATAAGAATTGTCAAATTTCTTGTTAGTACTGTACGGATTAGAACACACATACTTGGTTGACATATTGGGCGATACGAACGCAATGCTTAGTTTTTATTTTTGAAAAAAAAATATATTGATATTAAAAATAAATAAAACACAATGTAATATAGGTAGTTACTTACTAGTTAACGAAACAATAACATAACGAAAAAGAAGCAACTTCAATAGCTTCCTTGATTATATTCAGCTTCGTAACAGCTTAATCTGCTATAACAAGAAACCACAGTGTTCTTATAATCTGTTTTGAGCCCGACACGACAACATCGGTCTGGCTGGTGCATATAAAACTAAATCATTATTTCTGAAAAAGCCGCTGAGTTCCATAGCTAGATGTGACTTATGACCATCGATCAGAAATAGTACTTTGATGTTATGTGTTAGCCAATCATTGAAACTGTTGGCCACGTACTCAAAAAACATCTCGGAGCGCATCCAGTCACTCTTTGGCATTTCTAAAGTCCATTTGTGTGGCGTGCTTTTGACAACAGTTTGAAAGGGGCCACACATTTGGAAAAACGACTTATAGAGGTAACATTTTGCCATGGGCAATGAACACAAAAAAAATGTTAATCCTCTCTGTGATCGTAGAGGTATTTCCAGCCCTTAGGAGCCAAAACACCAGATTTCGGGGGTAATTCTTGAATTTTATAATAAATTTCTGAAAACCGTTATAGGTATCTGCTATCCCTCTTTAATTTAAAACTTAAAGAGCCAACATAAAAAAAACCTGGGGCCCAACTATGTAACTCGATTCTACTTTCGATTCTATTCGAAAGTTGTTTCTGATTCTACGTTCAAACCGAACTACGTATGATATTAGAATCGAACGTTAGTAATGCCAACTTTTTCCCACAAAATTTTCGAATTTCGAACGAGTCTCGCCTTGTGTTTGACAGATAAACGAAAACTAAAATAATTTATTATTTCCTGTGATTTGTGAAGCAAGGAAAAAAATAATAGATACTTAATATTTTAACGTGGTGCGTGTCGCATTTTGGTTTTTAAATGAAGAAAACCAGGATCACAGTGGTCAAATTGAGCAAAGACGAATTCGGGATAGATCCAATATAATGAACTAGCTGACCCGTGCTCGCGTTGCTTCGCCTGCCCCCCCCCCCCCCCTGCCGCTGTTCAGGCAAAACAAATTGTATTGGAGCTGAGTGCCGAATTATTTTTCCGAATTCACCCACTTAGAGATGGGATTACAAAAAATCCTCTCTAAGTGGATGTTTATGTTATTATAGCAATGTACTGTCCAAATTTCACCCCTTTAGGTCCATCGGTTTGGTCTGTGCGTTGTCTGTCAATCAGTCAGTGAACTGTTTTATATGTACATAGAGATAGCTGACCCGTGCTCGCCTTGCTTCGCCCACCTGCAACTTTTAAGAGAAAACCAATTGTTTTCTTCTAATACATTTCTATAATATAGGTACAGCTGTTGCCCGCCCGCCATTGCCCGTGCACTTTTTTAAAAATTGAATTTGCTTTAACAATCATATTTATCGTAGTAGGCCGGGCACAATGCATCAATAGAATGCTATTTTAGTAAATTTAATAGTTATTTATTTATTTCTCAGCATGTACGTAGAGTTAAAAAAAGATTAAGGTATTAAAATTTGCGTAAATATATTGACTTTATGCAAACATTTTTCTTTTTGCAATTCGTTTAACTGGTTTAAAGTTAGGAGTTAATATGTGGGACAACCTCAAAAAAATGGGTATAAAAATATAAAAAAAATACATTTTCTTAAGAACAGACAATATTTAAACAAAAAAAAAAATAGCCTAACTGGTTTTAACGAAAATAACGATAATTATAAAATTTATTTCATGTTAATCGGTGCAGTATTTGCGGAGATCATCGGTAACAAAGTTTTTTGAAGTTACGTCCTTATATAATAGTAATGATGGAGCTGAGTGCAAAAGTGATTGTTTAGAATATGTACATTTAATAATCAAAACATTTGTAATCCAATGATTTAATTTTAGTTTAATAAAAAACTGTCCAACAAGATGCCTTTTTGTATTTGCTGTCCGGATTTTCGTCTAGCCTCCGGGGTTCTCAAGTATTCTTTGTATACAGTGCCGTTTGGAAAATTTTGCTCAAACCATTTCTTGCTCTTTCGGATGGGAGCTCTTGGAATTTATGAGAGCTACGATGTTTTTTGCACTGGATAGCAAAATATCATTCAATTAGTCAACGAAAGTCGATGAAATTATAAATGAGAGGTGCATAAAGCTTGTGATAGCCGTCCAAAACGAGTCAAAGTGATTGAAAAAAGAAAAAATGGGAAAAATCAGTTCCGAGTGCAAATCTAATATTTTGTGTCTGTCACGTCTAAATTCGACAACCCGTCAAATTTCTGAAAGATTTAATGTTGTTCAACGAACTGTAGCGTGGAATTTAAAAAAATTCGTGAGACCGTGACTACCAGCAGAAGGAAAGGCTCAGAGAGGCCAGAAAAGACGACCTCAGTGAAAGATCGTGTTTTGGTGCTCCAAAGCCGTCGGTATCAGTCTAGGACTTCAGTGGATATTGAAAATGATCTATTTCGAGCTAAAGAATAAATTATTTCAGCAAGATCAGTGAGAAAAAAGCTCGTTAAAGCTGCGTGCTCTAACGCAAGCAAATACTGAAGCCGGATTTACCAATAATAGTCAGAGAAAAAAGATTAATTTGGGATGAGACACATATTAATTGGATTATGTGGAACAATAATATCTTTTCCGATAAATCCAAGTTTAAGCTGCACGTGGGAAATGGGAGGAGTTTTGCGTGAAGAGAACCAAAGGATAGATTGAGCTCTGAATGCCTCTTACGGATGCCCCCAGAACTGATGGTGTGATGGTCTGGGGATGCTTCTTTGGAGATGAAAAAGGAAGAATAGCCTCTTCAGAATCGAAAGACATTGCAGCAGTTTATATAAGGGTCCTAGAATATGAATTAAAGCCCTCCAAGCTAGAGCTTTTTAGTGACACTTGCAGATTCATATTTCAACAGAAAAATGCTTCTTGCCATACAGCCAAAATTGTAACTATGAACTCATTTTAGTTTTTGAAATGAAGGATTAATTTATAGCTTTAAAATTAGCTACAACTTCTATGACTAAAAACTAAATTAGTATTTTTTTTAATTTTATAGGTTTAAAACTACTTCGAAGAAAATAATATTGATGTGCTAAGCTTGCCTCCCTACAGCCCAAACCTGAATCCAATTGAGAATATCTAGTCAATAATGAAACTTGAGATTACAAGAGAGCGTCCAAAGTCAATTGACATCTTAAAAAATTTACTAATCTGGATTAATATGGAAAAACCTATCTCAGTCAACGAATCGAAGATGTGCAGCAGTAATAAAAGAAAGAAGAGGTACAAAGTTGAATGGACAATGTTTCTGGAAAGCAATAAAAAATATAAAAAAAAACCCTTAATAATTAAGCATTTTTCATTCATTTCTAAAAATGATCCAAGTACCCAAAAAACCCATTTTTCGGTCCAAGACGATTTTGCTCCCTTGACTGCAGGTAAAAAATTCTAACACTCTACAAGTGTCATGAACCGTTTGAAAATACCTAATTAAACAAAACCTCATTAAAAAAATATGTAGTTATTGCAACCAATTCACCAAAATTTGAAAAAAAATAGTTTGAGTAACATTTTTCGAACGGCACTGTATATCAATAGTCCCACACAAGCTAACCAAAGCTAACCACGAGTGAAAACGATTCGATTCACACAAGTCCCTATGAGGCTTGTAACTGATTATGATCATCGTACTAAATGCCTTCAAAACCAAAAAAAATGAAATAAAATGGAGTGCACTTATCGCTTCGGAGTTATTTAGTTTAAATCGCTGTAGCATTGCAATTTTATTGAATACAGTTAGCATCAAGTTTCAAGCACATGCATAAAAGATACTACGCAATATTTCGAAGTACGAGTCCAATTTGCTGACAAACACATTTTTTATTTGACTGCAAAATGATTAAAAACAAAATGGCGAAGGATCACCAGCTTTGTTGTATAAAACAGGGTAAAACGATTTTGAAAAGCAGTTACGAAACGCGGGAAAGTCATTTGAAAAAGTATGGTTGAGAAGGATTTCCTAAATCAGGAATAAGGAAATTGTGAAGAGACACCATAATTATAGCAAAATTCCACTCAATACCATCCAAACCTAACGGCGAAAACTTGCAACTCACAGAGAATGTTAAATTGAAGGAATATCCTTATGAATATCAGGAGCATATTTTAGAAAAAATATTTCTAGCACTAAAAACAGAACTGTTTGTTTACATTTAAATTGTATTAGTCTTTATTGTCTAGTTATTGAAATAAGAAATCCCTTAAAAAAAACCCCTAAAATTTGAATCACACATTTTTATAGCTTCTGTAATAAAATTGTTATTAGCTCAAATCGGGGAAATATTCTGCAGTACCCATAATCCATAATTTTCTTTCGTTTAGCTAAGGTCTAAACCAATTTACCCCGAAAGTGTGTGTATTGGGTTCAGTAAAAAATGTATCGGATAATGGCTATATTCTGAACTATGTATCTAAAAACACCACCATCTCCATTTACTATTCGAAACAATAATTCTAAACTCTACTTGAATTTAAGCACATATTACAACCTTAAAATAACTTCCGGGATGTACAGACGGTACCCGATTAACCGGAACTCGAGACCGAGCTCATCCGAGAGCGGATAGCATTGCCAGCGACTACGAAATTGTTTTTATTTGAATTTATTACTTTATAATTCCAATTCAATGTAAATCTTTTGCGCAACGCCCTGCCGCACATAGACCAGCGTTCTCAGCCAGAACTACATCGAAACAAAAGTTGAGTGACTGGTGGAAATACTTGGCCACTGTTAGATGGCATTAAGTCTTTTGGCTTGGGCCATTTGCTTGCCAATTATTATATCAAAAAGTAGGTTGTTTAGTGCTGCGGAGGGCGTTGTTTTTCATGCTCCACTAATGTACAGACTACAGACAAGCTTGTCTTTGGCTTACGCGGATCTTTTCTGGATATTGAGTGTCTAGCTTAGTTTTTTTTATCCAATATTAGACCCAATTGCTTTAAAGACTAAGTTGGTAACGTTTGGAGAACGAGGTTCGATTTGAGGAATTTTGTGTTTCCAAGTAAAAAAAAAAACACATCAGATTTTTGAAGTTTGACCGCCAAGTTTTTTAGTGCATTTTGAGAGCTTGTTAAATTCATTTTGCATGAGCTCTTTAATCGTGTGAAGATTCTTGCTGGCGATTCCTATAGCGACGTCGTCAGCATATGCGATTACCTAACCTTGCATCCAATGCCTTTCAGGAGTAGCAAAAGTTTATTTTCTCAAGATTCCAAAGAATGAGCGTGTGGGTGGCAGATCATCTGGGGTGGTGTTTGTGTCTCTTCTGGATGAACACTCACGAAGTTCTGTGTTATTCGGCTAATGAGTAGTAAACCAGAAGTGGAATTAGGTGTTCTGTAATCCGAACGAAATCATGAATTGTGGATTGCAGGTTCAAAAGTGAATATTTTGGTGTTCTACATTCCACTCGAAATGACAACTGTAAATTCGTGTTCTGCATTCCGAAAATCCTTTGTTTTTAGTGAATAGAATTTACTTGAGTTTCTTGACGTGAATTGAATTCACATGCCGTTCTTAAGTGAATTAATTAATTAATTTGATGATCAGAATCGTTTTGAAAAATGCAAGTAGAATAAAAAGACTTTCCATTAGTCTATATTAATATAATTTGTTTGTTTAATAGAGGACAGCACAAAAACTAGAGGCAAGAGAGTATTCTCTTGAATTACATGAATGTTAAAGGCGACAAAGCGTATACTGAGGATTTGTGGAGCAAGTTAGTACAACGGTTAAAGAGCGAAGGTCTTCCAACGACTGAATGGAAAAAGATAAGAAATTGTAGTTAACAACTTTTATTGACAGAATAAAACATCATATTTTTTAAGAGGAGAAGGTAAATGTCTATTATATGTACCATCCAAGTAATCTATAATCCCGGAATCCCCAATTTTTCAAAAAAGATTATCTTTTCTTCTTCCATCTGCGTATTTTGCAGTTTAGTCCACTTAGAATAGAACTTGTTTTGCAAAATGTTTAACATCTAGTCGAGAACTTTGCTTACTGTGGATCTACCAAGGCCATGATCAAAATCCTTTCCCTCTGATCTTTGGTAACATGGTTTTCACCAATCATATAAAAAAAATAGAATTCATTTTTAACAAAATAATTTTTTTTTGTAAATAAATATTGATTCACTTTCAAAAAACAAAAACAAGTAGGTAACTGAAAATCTCAAATACCGTCAAGCAGCAATACTTTGACCAGTGATGATAACTTTGACCGAAATCGATAAAACTTTTATTTTAACTCTAGTGTCATCTCTATTTGAGATAATTTTGTGCAGTAAGCGAGGATCGACAACTAGATATATTTCCTGAGTTGAGGTAAATAAGTTGTGGTGAAAATATTCAAATGTATCTGGTAACATTCAAAAATGTCAGTGTAACTTTTATGTGTTTAATTTAGATCCTTAAAGAGGTTCCGTGTTTTTAATTAAAAAGCTATGTTATCCACTTGAATATACTCAGAGGAAGTAGAATACTATTTTTTCTTTTAATTGAGATATAAATCGTGACGATTGGCCGTTTGGTTCAGGTTTTATGCTTAAATATATAAACGTCTTCCTAAAAAATCAAAAATCGTAAAACTTTGACCGCCAGTTTTACTTTGACCGGTTTAACTTTGACCGCTTTAATTTTCACCACATCTGAGCTATGGTCTACTCTTATTGCGTTTTTTTAAAATCTATAAAAATGTCGCATGCAAAAGAAAACAAACAATAGTTGTTCGGGGGACGGAAGACGGGCCAGACGATTGCGGTTGTTGTTCTTTCGAATACAGTAGATTCCGCTTTATTGGGACGGCGGATAATCGGGACAGCCGCTTAAATGGGACAAATGGTCAAGAACAGAGCAGAACAGATTGGTTTTTTACTTGATTTTCACATCGCATCATTGGGACAGCTGCTTAATTGGGACAAAATCTGTCTGGACCAAAGTGTCCCAAATAAGCGGAATCCACTGTACCGTCCAAATTGAATTTATTTTCATCCAAAAAGACAACTTTTCTCCAGTCATTTAAAACACCTGTAGTTTGCACATTCGATGTCATCTGATCTTTGCAAATTGTAGTCGCTGTTGCTTATATGTGCAGGATGAAGGGGACGTTTTTTTCTAAGCTTTCTTAGCTTTCTTAGCTTTAAGTATTGAGGGCTCATAACTGGGCGACGAACAGTTGATTTTCTGATAGTAACCACAGCTAATGCCCTGATTTTGTTTGTAGAATGAGTCGAATTGGATGCTAACCTCTTAGTTTTCCGCTTGTCTTGGGGCGTTAACACTGTTTAAATTCTTTCTTTGTGATTGGTCCCATAGGAATCTTGATTATTAATGTAATTTCGCACAGCATGTTCACATCACTCTATTTTACGGGCTTTTTCGCGGTTTGAAGAACATTCCGAATGGTAAGCATCTATTTTTGCTTCTCGCTTTAAGGTCAACATTTTTTTTTTTTGCCCATTTCTTTCTTAAGTAAAAGACCTTTAATCACAAATTATTTCACTGCAGTTTGCTCGGTTACTCTTTGTCTATTAACTAAATTTGCCCGTGCGTCTAATGAAATGAACCGAAAAAATTCAGCTTTTTTGACATGTTTGAGAGAAAAGAGAACAAAAGTACCATTAGGTGTCACTTACCAAAAATGATTTTTTGTTTATTTTTCAGAGTATTAACTAACTTTCTGCTAAATGTAATTTTTTTCTTATTGCTGCCAATAAGGGGAAAAAATCAAGATTAATGTCAATAGTTTAAATGCGTCTAATCAAGTGGATCGCACTGTATAGTTAAAGACAGTTGTTGTTGATTTTTTTTTATTAAAATCATAAAAAATATTTGAATATTTCTACTTAAAAAAGTTTCGATCAAAGTTAAAATGTTCGGGGTAAAACTTTGACCGGAACCTTTTTCGTTAATAAATTAACGTGCAGCAGTCTTAAACATTCGAAAATACTGACATCTTGTTGGTATGGCAACGCCCGCGGATGTGTGGTGAAGTTTTCGTATATATTGTCAGTTTTGGAGCCTCTGTAAGGGTTTTAAATTTAAAATCGGCCAAAGTATTACTGTTTGACGGTACATGATTGTGAAATGATCTTACAGTTGATTTTGACATTTCAAACAAATGAATTCTAAGTGGATTCCAAAAATTCGTATTCACTCGGAATGCAGAACATTGAATTCCATTTCGAGTGAATTCCAAATTCCATTTCAATCCATTTTCACTCGAAGTTTAGAACAGGGCGGATAATATGGCCCTGTTAAAGAGCTGTTGTTTCGCTTTCTCTTTTAGCATAATAACAGGACATGACACATCTAGTGCTTTGTTGTAGGCGGATCTGAGCATTCCTACCATGCGGTCGAGCTCTTCAAGATTTCCCTGTATTTAGCTAGTCAGTTCTCCGATACTCAGACAAACATACAAGTAAAATAAAAAAAAACAATTCAAGGTTGCTTATAGTTTTTTTTGTTTTGTTTTTCATTCATTTCGAAATTTTAATTTTCAATCAAAAATGTATGATAATAATTTTCACAGAACATAACACACGAATGCAATACATAATTATTAATTTTTTTTTTTTGTTTCCTTTATAAACAATAACATGAAAATTCTTTATACAACAATTATAAGTTCATAACTGTATTTAAACTATGTAATCATATCAAACTGTGGAAAAATATACTGTTCAATTTAAAAATTCAAAGTTTTGAAAATTCAACTGCCAATCACTCAGTAATTTTTGTGTTTCTTTTTTTTAAATGTTTTATACGTTATAAGTATATCACTAGCAACTAAATTCAAATATTCATACAATAAGTTAAAAATGTAATCATTTACTTGCTACTTTATTGAAATAATTAAAATCTCTACAATTACAATTGTGTATTTTTAAATATTGTGGGAGAGTTTGTTGTTCCGCAAAGTTGTAATTATAGCAATTTATTTAAATGAATTATCACTAAACGTTACATTTATTGTTATATGCATAAGTAAATATAAATTAGAACCTAATGTAGCTCCTTAAAATTGTTATATACTTAATCGAAATCAATGAGAAACAACAGTGCATATGTATTTCCTGGCGAATGCGCTAGGATTTTCGATCCTTATGTCGGTCACTTGGTTTTTTCTTCATATTCTCTCTAAATATTAATTTTCCTTATAGTCTAAGTACTATTTACAAACATTTTACAATAAACAGAAAATAATAATAATAATTTAAGAACTCCTAGGTCGAACTTTCTTTTCGTTTTGTTTTGGATGCCATCTTTGAATTGCTCCGAAACGATTAGACTACACTCATGCGGCTGGCACAAGCTTACTTGTCAAGTATTGTCGTTTTATTGGTACAGCCATTCGTTTCCGAATGGCGTCTTCGCAAAAGATCACCGGGCATAAAGTGCAATTGTCCGTTCGGCTCAAAAATTAGTCCATTTTGAGTTTGTGAATAGAAAAACTGCCGATCGAGATTATCGAGTTTACCTACTATTTTTGGTATCTTATCACTCTCTGTTGTGTGTTGGACAAGGCCACCTCCGGAACTGCCCAGAGCCGATGGCGTGCTCTGGCTGTAGTAACTTGTACCGTTGTAGGATTTTGGCGTCAGCAGAATTTGCTGGAATTCGGTAGGTCCTTTGAGGCTCGCTGTTTTGCGAATGAGTTCACAGTTTTTACAATTTTTCGCCTTGACTGCCTGCATTGCATTGTTGCGAAGTATTCTGCTGCGGGTAGCGGTCATAACTCGTGTAGGTGACTGTGGAACTGTTGTAAGAGGTGACGTCGGATTACTGTGATGTTCCCCTGTTTCTGGTGGTGTTGAGCCATTGCTTGTCGTGGAATTTAAATCATTCGAGAGATTATCACTATCCTGATTTGCATCGGGATCTGGATCAGCTTCATCATCATTGCCGTGGGTATTTGGTTTGTTTTGTACTTGTGTGGCTAATTCGACCCAATGGCGGCAATTTTCTCTCACGCCATCGACGAGGGGCTCCAGCTTTTCAGATAGATGAGCGAAAGCCTAAAGACAAAAAAGATTTTCATAAGTAACGCACATTTGAATTTAATTAAAATATTTTTCGTACCTCATAAATCGGCAGGCAAATTGAATCAATGAAACCCACTTGCATCATGGGAAGCTCATCCTCCTTCTCCCGATTCATTATGTCCTGAAAAAAAGTGGACAATTCTTAAGGAATTCCCAGGAATACAACAACATTCCTACTTACGATAGGTGTAATATTCAATTCCTGTTTTTCCATGTCGCCCTGTTCAAAGAACTCTGAACTCACCAGATCCGCAACACGCTTCTCAATATCCCACGGCTTAGTTATAGCCGATAAATCACAGACTGTCATGCTCATAGCACGTAATAGTGCTCGGGGCTCATCGGACGCCCAATAACTCATTGGTTTCTCCTCGACATACTTTAAGAATGGTCCACGTTTCCTGCAACCAAACGAAATTACTTACCAACAAAATCCTTTACGTTTCATTATTTACACTTACCTAAAATAGACAGCTAAATCAGTCGAAAGGATTGCATCCTCAAGGACATGTATCACACGGCTATAGTCCTCTGATGATAAATTCGATAAAATTTGATTTCCAGGACTGTTCAAGATCATAATACACTGATCGAAATGATGATGCTCCATGGTGGATGTCGAATATAATTGCGCTAAGGGTGATGAGGCTCTGTAGATGGATATTAATTTAGAAAAATTGCTAACAAATTATTCACTTAATAAGACCATACTTAATTTGAAATGAATTATTTGTCCCCCGATGATCCAGATCGTGGCATAGACAGCCAATGATTAGGGCAAGGCACTCGATTTCGCCAAATATATTCCACCATTGGGTGGCCTATGAATGAGAATTTTATATTTTTAAAATTGTTTTATTTTTTGTTAAACAAATCACTTACTGTAAGAATGGCAAACATCATTTGAGCTACATTGAATGCGTGCCGCCAATTATGATACGTTACATTGCGATAGTTTTTCTTTACGCTTAACAACCATCGGCATAGGACTTCGTACTCGATATGAAAGCGTTCAACAAAGTCCAGATCTAGGAACATTCGTAAACAGGCCTATAAAATAGTTAAGCATTTAAAAATGACCTGTAACTTTTTTGATTATTTTATACCTTAAGTGTGTCATCGTCTTCAAAGGTGATATCATCGAATTTGAAGTCGTGCAGTTGAAAGTGTGCCGCAGAAGGTACTCGCAGTCTCTGAAACAAAAAAAAAAAGGATAACTTTATAAAATGTTGTCTTTAAATCTAAATTCTAGTTTATCAGAAGCTATTTTTCAAAACAACAATACTAAAATCTCCGAAACTGAAAAACTTCAAAGGCTATAAGAAAAAAAGCCATCAAAAATTCTATATGAACTGATTTCTAGTACGCCAGCTGCAGAGGAGTGCCTTCGGGGTATTGTTTCCAAATGTCATATTGGAGCTTACTCCATTGCACCTGGTAGGGCTAGAAGGGGAAGCTTCTTGGCCATTGCATTATGGTCTTTATGGCTGATGCATTTTCCTTTTCCTATTCCTTCTTTGGCCATTCTTAGAAACGTCCTATTTGCCGAATGAAACCGCAAATAGGACGCAAATCTAGAATTGTCGGGGAATGCCTAGACAAACTAAATAGACTGGGCGAACGAAACAACGTCACCATATACTAGGTACCAGGACACCTGGGGATAGAAGGTACTGAAGAGGCGGACAAACTTGCCAGGAAATGGGCTGCCACGCCATTTGTGGGCCCTGAACCCTTCTGCGGCATAGGGGAAGACACAATAAAAGAGGAGCTCCGATCACTGGAGAAGACAAACAGGGCTAAGTCCTGAACAAAAAGTCAGGGTCTAAGACAGGCAAAGAAACTGCTGGGTTATTATAACCTAAAGAGATTTAAGGCTTGCATTAGCATCCACATCCTGACTGCATTTCTTACTGAGCATTGTAAACCCAGGGGACATCTCAGAAAGCTAGGTCTATCAGATGAAGACTCATGCAGATTTTGCGATGAGTCCAGCGAAACTCCAGAACACATACTGGTGGAATGTGGGGCATTAACCGAGAAAAGATTTAAATGCTTGGGTAGATACCAAATTACAGCAGAGGATCTACCACTCATAGCACCCAATCTCTTGCTGCAATTTTTCAGGGAAATTGGTCTGGATGAGGTGCTGTGACCTATGAAATTCTCACCTGGGCTAGATGTGAGCGAAGCTCTCTCTAACCGATTCCAATAGGAATAATGACGAGAGGGATGTTCCTTCGTCTAGGACTTGCAGGGGGCACAATAGATCTTAAGGTCGCGGTGCATCTCACCCTTCAATAATAATAATAATAATAGTAATACCAAATGTCAGGATTTGGCCTGACGCGTCAGGCTTTTAAGGTCTCTGTCAGGCTCAGGCCAGACTTTTCAATTTTTATTGTTGATTTATTTACAATTTTACATCAATACAAAAAAATATCATAAAAGTCAAATTGGTTCTGAATGCATCCAAACACGAAACGAAAAAACAACGAAATATCCTTCCATCATTAAAGGGAGAACCAACTGTGAAGTTCTATATATGTATGTAAACTTTGCCAGTACATCAGTATATAGAAAAAGTTTATGATTGTTAGGTTGGGTTAGGTGGGTATCTACCGCGTTCGGTAGGATTCACTTAGACCAAAGTAGGTCACGGGAGCCAAATCTATCTACCATTTTTAAAGGTGTTTATTTTCTATATTTTATTAATATGTGTTGAGGTAATATCTTGTAGGTCTAAAAAGAAATTTTCTCCCACAATCTTTTTTTTTAAGGAGAGTGCTGGGCAGCTGCATAGGAGGTGATAGGGAGACTGCTCCTCCTCCTCCTCATCCATGCAGCTGTGATAGAAGTCATTGGCGAGGTTTCCCAGCTGCTGTCATTGCAGAATGACCCGTCAATACGCCGACTAGGGTGTTTATTTTTAGCAGACTATGAGTTTTGCATCGATTAAACAGAAGCCAAATCTGCTTGGCGTAACTACACGTATCAAGGTTACGCCATATTTCATTAGTCTGTTATGCAGTGCTTATGCAGAGATTTTGTGATTTATTGTTTTTTATTGGTGCCTACATGGGGTTCACTTTCTGTGGTAAAAGTCCCCAGTTGTGTACCTTTTCTGGCTAGTTCGTCTGCTTCATAGTTACCTGGTATATCACTGTGACCAGGAACACAGCACAGCAGGAGCCTGCATCTGCTCGACATCTCATTTAGAGATGTACGGCTGTGCGGTGCCTAACCAATTTCGATCTTCTAATTGGCGATTCGAGTGCTTTAATAGCGGCTTGGCTGTCGGTGTAAATGTAGCAATTGCATTTTGACTTTATCAATAACCATTTAGCGGCTTAACGAATAGCCATCATATTCCCCTGAAGGATACTGTAATGATTTGGAAGCCATAAGGAGAAGTTTAGGTTAAGCGGACCTGAGAGTACATCAGCTCCTATGCCACGAACAGAATCCCCATTTACAGATTTACACATACTTGCTCAAATACAATGCAGCACCGGTTTTTTTTGGTGTTCAAGTGTGTTAAATTTCCAGGTGACATGAGGAATGCTGTGCTTCATAGTAAATACCACAAGCTCTATTTTTGCTAGGTTAATACCCAGGCTGCTCTATTTGGAGCTGCTTCTATCAAGTGGCTAATCGTTGGAAGATGTCCTCTATTAATAGCGACGGTAATTTTATCGGCATAAGCTATAACTTTACACCATTGTTATTGCAGGGTGAGCAAAATTTCACTCAGAGTTATGAGCCACAGTTGTGGCCACAATACGCTTTACTGACTTTTTGGATTTATAGTTTCCCCGTGCTGCTTTACAGCATTTGTTGGATCCAGAAACATAGTCTACCATTAATCTTCAAGTTGTCAAGTGCTGCTGATATAGCCTTAAGTTTTATATTATTGAAAGCTCCTCCTATATCCAGGGATGCTATCATTGAAAATTCCTTACGAGGGAGAGATTTCTCTATATGTTTCTTATAACTTTGTTTTATATATATTTTCTTATTATTTTTCTATATAACCGATATAACCGAATGAAGGGCTATTTCCGCAAATCTCCGCTTGCAGAAAGCATGCTTCGATATCGAGAGCACATTACCTGGGATCTTACTGCGAATGTAAATATCTACTAGTCTCTCCAATATTGGAATTAAACAATTAATTTTTAGAAATGTAAGAGTGAAATTGAAATTGAATATACCAGATTGGGTCCGTCATGGACCCGGGAAATGCATACTTTGTATTGTGGGTTTCATTAGTTAAACAGTTTAATTAACTTTAAAAATACCTACAACTACATGCATACACATGGACTGGACATATATGTTATGTACATAACATATATGGATATAGTACGTGTACATCTGGTAGAGGAAATAAAATCACAAAGATTTAATCATAAAGAGATTGTGTGTCGAGATAAAAGTCATATTATGGACGTGATAAATGAGTGACTGCATCAGATGGTGTTGATAGTCGTAACAGTGTTCACAAAGGACATCAGTTTTACGGGGTTTCATTTTATTGACCAACAGACACGTACCTACTACATGTATGTTTCCTTAAATTGCTTTCTACATAGTGTAGTTACGTAAAAGTAAGTAGCAACCATGATATTATGAGGTACATAACTATTAAGCAATATCTGCCGCATTATATACAATTTAAGAATCAGGAACTTTATCTAAAGACGAAAGGAAACCGAAGAATGAAAGCCAACTCTTTAGTATGGATTACCATTTAAAAAATTCAAAATGGAAAATGGCCTTTAACAGAAATAGAGTTTTCTAATAATTAAGTAAATAATTCCGGCGAAATAGTAACTTGCGTTGTATAAAACGACAAAGAAGTAAAATACGCTAAAGACGTATGCAACTCGATTCAAACAGCTCTCTTAAGCTAGGTAACGACTGGTGCGTAAGAGAAAATTTCTCAATTAATCTAAGTAAATCTATTCTTGCCCCTTTTACTCGCAAACGAAATCTGAGTCTAGAGCAGATATCTCTTAACAATACTATAATATAATATTTATAATAAAACCCGGCCGACAGCTGCCATAGAAGCGCTCATTGGTCTAACGCCACTCCAGCATAAAACAGAAGGCAATCCGCAGCACAGTCAGACTACTGCAAACAGGAGAGATTAAGTACACAGATCAGACAGTTCAAGTAAATCTTCTCTCCGAAATCCCAGAGCTTGACATAATCTGCGCGGCGAATGACCGTCTATCTAAAACCTTACTCTTCGACAAGAGGTTCGATACAGTGATCAAAAGCCGTGACGCTAGAACTCTAAAAATCGAACCTCAGACTTTAAAGGTAATAAGTGGTATACGGATGGATCAAAGATGGAAACCAGGGTGGGTGCTGGTGTATTTAGACCAATAACTGGAATATCCATGAAAATGGGAAAAGGTCCCAGTGTGTTTATAGCTAAAATTCATGTCATTCGAGTGTGCGCCAACTTCATCCTCGAATCAGGAATAAAAGGTGTCCTCATTCATATGCTCATGGATATTGAAGCTACTATAAAAACACTAGGTTCACCCGGATCAGAGTATATCTAATAATGAGTAGGGACACTCTCCACGTGTTTCTTATCAGTTCGATTTTCAGTCACACAGACACGGAGAAATAGACGGTAATAAGAAGTGTTGTCGTGAAAGAGATATAGAAGAGAAGAAAAATTATTTCAGAATTTGCCACAGGGTGCTAATTTCAAAATACGAAAAAATTAATTTCTGATACATTATTGTTAAAAAATATTTGTATACATTTTTGCCTTTCGATCTTCGTTTTTACCTTCTGTTATATTAGCTAATTTTTTTAAATTACCAAATCAGGTGTACTCGAATAATTCCAACACTTGAAATACCTACATGTTTGTTTTAGAAATGCCTCTTTGATCCCTCGAAATTTGTTTATGTTAAAATTGTGGTATCTTAAAACAATGGAACAACTTTCGCTCATCCAAAAAATTGGAAAGGACGATAAAGTTTTCGTATGCACACATGTAATTACAATTATGTTTTTATTTTTTTTTTTAATTTTGCTTAAATCTCACAATTTTTCGGTACGCTGAAATATTTCCCACTTGAATTTTAGTTCTTCTACCGCCAAGCACTTATAAAAAATTATTACGCATGGTTTAATTTGAACTTTTAAAAACGAACTTTAGCTTTTACTTTACTTTTTAACATTGCTTTTATTTGAACTTATGTGGTTTTGGATTGGATAAAAATGCACTTTTTTCCATCTCGAACAATTTTTATCGCTCTATTATAATTTTCATTTTCCGAAGGGCAAAAAAAGTTTTTTTTTGATCGAGATCAATTTTCGTGAATCTAGATTCCAACTCGAGATTCAAACCCACCTGCACTTACACCAAAACATTTTATACGAAATTGAAACGCAGCACATAAAAATGCTACCACTCAACACAAATATTATTAGAAACTCCATACAAAATTTAGAAAATATAAAGAAAGTTAAGTTAAAATTGTATTTATTAATATTTATTTCTTTTCTTTATTTCCTATTTTAATTTTACGAACAAAATGTCAAGTGACACACGAATGCAGATACAGAAAAACAGATCAATCTCGTTTGATTTCCATTCAGCACGAAAAATCCGAAATCTGAAGAGCCCAATAGAAAACGACATTGTTTATTTTACCGTCATAAGCATACTCTCAATTAAACATATTTACTCTGTATTTTCCTTGTCATTATCTACCTACCTACCTAATTTCGCAACTGTGCATTTTCATTCATCATAATAGGTAATCCCGAAAACAAAGATCGCGATTTTATTTTTTTATACCTGACCATAAAACGTTTTACTTATTTTACCACATGCATGTAATAAAAGTGTCACCCTGTCACCCTGCGGTTTGCTGTCTCTCGCTCAACTGATAAACACTCCGAGGGGCACGCATATAAAACTACGTGTATAAAAAATGTAAACAAAACCCACCCCAGTGTGACTACACAAGTAGTGTGCCAAGATGCTATGCTATGCTGTGCTAAATGTAACTTCTAAAAGTGTTGAATATTAGACTAAATATAAGCTTTAGAGAATTTATTGTAATGTACGAATGTCAATTTTCATATATCAGATTGATATAGTTATTTAAGTAATCCATATCTACGCCTATTTAATCAAAAACAAATTAAAAAGAAACATAAATGAAACCAATTTCACAGCAGCAGACTTGGTCACATTATATCTTACGATGACAGCGCAGAGCGACTAACACATTGACGTTCTCGGGGCATGCAATGGAAAAAAGCATTATGGGAAAACCACACGCAATTTATCTTACGCAGGTAGCCGCGTGTGGTGGTGCTGCTAAAAAGTATCTCCGACTCTTTTCATTATATGCAATCGCAGGTAAGGGTCAATCCTTTTGAGCTACTTTTACTTATTGGGCGATTTTTTTCTCGCTTTTCTTTGTACTAGTAGCAGTTGCATGTGTAGGAAGAGTGTCCCTACTCATTATTAGATATACTCTGACCCGGATTGACTCTAGATCAGTCCTGAACTGCTTCAGTACTCTCCAAGACATCTCCCACAGAAGTCAAGCTTTGCTGCGTGTCCGGATATGAGGGTATTGATGAAAATGAGAAAGCCAGCGAACTGCGTACAAAAGGTTCGGCTGACTCCTTTACCCGCCCTGAGCTGTTTTGCAACACTCCTAACTCAGCTATGTATAAACTTAAAAATCAAAACTTGGGAAAACAAAATGTACGTTTCTCATTGGGAAAACACCCAGGATCTGCGAAAGGTTAAAAGAGCCAATAAATCCATAAAACACCTACTCCTCGGTAGGAATAATATCAAGAGATTAGTGGGATTTCTAACAGGACTTTGCCACCTTCGATATCACCTAAACAAAATGGTTCAGGAAACTTAATTTCGTCTCTACATGGAAGACGACGAAACTGCGGAATATATTCTTAGCGACAACATGGCACTATGTGTCCTCAGAAGACAACATTTCCACCGCGAAATCCTAACTCCCGGTGAAATTCGTTAAGTCTCCACCAGTAAGATCCTCAATTTCATCACAAGAATTTAACCTCTTCTGGCTTACTAAACTGACTTTGTGGCCTAAAAGATGTTTTAGGCTGCAGTGCCATCCGCAACTGGCCTTTTAAAATAAATATACAGTACACTCTCGATTTTTGCAACCTCGATTACTGCAAACCTCGATATTTGCAACTGACGTAATCGGATTCCCTGTTTCGATTTTTGCAACACATCTAAAAAAAAATCTCGATTTTCGCAACTTTGAGATTTGATTCTCGCAAATACAAAATCTAAGTGTGTAACAGTGATGAAATATGGGTTACAATTGTAACTTTTTGGATACAATCAGAAATCAAAGTTACAGAGTTACAATTGATAAGAAAAAGTTACAATTTACCAAATACAAAAAATCTTTAAAAAAAGTACCAATTTCAAAGTTTTGGACTGAGATTAGCCTTATTCAAAATTAATGTGGTAATTTTATGTTAAACATACATACAGAACCTTGTACCCTGTGCATGACGAGTAGATAAACAACACAGTAACTCGGCATATAGACTCTGCAGTCTTCACGGACGGGTCAAAAACTGCAAGAGGCACAGGGTCTGGTATCTCTGGTATCTACTGTGTGGAACCAGATCTAAAGGTGTCCTTAAGACTCCCGGATACGTGCAGCGTTTTTCAGGCAGAAGTTCTAGCCGAATACTTAGAGCTGCAGAGCTTTTGAATATGAAACGAATATTCGGTAAGGATATTGATATTTACATCAACAGCCAGGCTGCGCTTAAGGCGCTAGAATCGTGCACTATTAAATCGTAACTAGTCAGGAGCTGCCGCGGAATGCTCAGGGCATTATGTGCGTAGAACCGGGTAGGACTATGTTGGGTGCCGGGTCACTCCAGGATAGAAGGCAACGAGTTTGCCGATGAGTTGGGAAGAGTGGGAACTGCCTCTACCCGAAGCGTTGGAATTAGCTCCCCCACTTTGCTACATTAAATCAAAGGTAAAGGATATAATTACGAGAAGGGCTGACCATAGATGGTCTAACATTTCAGGACACCGGGTTCCCAAGGCACTTTGGCCAGCGCTGGACAGTAAAAGGACCAGCGAAATCCTTATACTTAGCAGGGCAGAAATAAGTACAGTTGTAGGAATATTATTCGGGCATTGCCTTCTAGGCAAACACGCCAAGAGGCTCGGACTCTTAGGCACGGATATTTGCAGATATTGTAATGATCTAGGTTTAGCAGAGGATATCACACATATTCTGTGTGAATGCCAGGGCATAGCACGTAGTAGCAGGAACATTTAAGACAGGTACTTCTTTAGCAACCTGGAGGTGGTAGGCCGAATCAACCATAGACTCATTCTAAAATTTTGCAGGGTAATAAAATGCTTTGAGGAAATTGTGACGGTTTGGGTGCCATCCTTGGATGGATTCTTAGGGAAAGCGATGGGCCCACTCTGGTGCTTAGTGTTTGAGGATGGCACAGTCTCTCAGCCCCTCTCAACCTAACCTAACCTGTATATAAAATAGGTCAAGGCTTACTTTCAATACTACATTCTTCGGCCTGTGTGGTAAGCATTTTTTTGCATTAAAATTTAATAAAAACTAAGTGTAAATCGGCTACAGGTGGTTACTTGCTCAGCTCTGATTGAAACAAAAATTCGTTGTGAAAAATTTAGAGTTCATAATTTCAAAAGTGAAAAAAGTCTTTCAGACACGAATATACTGATAAATGGTAATATCAAAGATTATCAAAAGAAAAGTTACAATTCAGTCGTAAAAGTTACAATTTCAGCTTGGGAAAAGTACAATCTAAAAATTTCATTTTCCATCACTGGTGTGTAAGTTTTTCCATGCAATGTTTGCAGGCAAGAGAAACCTTCTGCCGACATCATAAATTGTCTTGACGCAGTGCAGTAATAACAATGCGTCTAGTTTTTTTGTTTGTTTTAAAAACGATCGAGCCCCGAGTAAAACTAATGGAAAACAACATTTGTCTTTCCTTGCATCTAATTCGGGATGGAATTTTGTCAGAAGGTCTGACATCGCACCAATGCATAACCAGATGTTTTCAGACGAGAGCTTTGGCAGCGAAGACATTTCCGAATGGATCTCCGAGAATCTGCAAAACGTAGAAGCCCAAGAAGAAGAAGAAGAAAAGGAAAAGGAAGAAGAAGAAGAAGAAGAAGAAGAAGTTTCTGCCCAAAGTGCGGAAATGGATATAATTGATATACAACCCAAAGTAAAATAAGAAGACGCAATAAATGCTTGACCACATGCTTGTAGTGAACAAAACAAAATTACCTCAACATAGAAGAAATTATGCAACTTCAGAAAATGCGCGATAAGGCTGTTGCGAAGTAATCTTCTGCAAAACCACTGCAAACCAAATTTAAATTTTTTTTTAACTTAATGCTGTATGTATGCACATACCTATTAATTTACCTGCATTTAAGTTTCGTATAAATAAATTTAATTTATTTTTTTCTGAAAATTGGTTTGAATGTATAATTTTTCTTTTTAATAAAAATCGAATTCTTAAATGTGGATAGATAAACGCAGTTTTTTTTTGGATAACTCAGAGAATATGTGTAAGCCTTTTTTAAGTGTTTTAATTTTCTGTTCGATATCTGCAACAACGTCTGTTTCCAAAAATCGAGAGTGCACTGTATATAGTAGGTACGGCAAACTAAAGTTTATAGGAAAATTCGTTGAAAACCTGAACTACAGACCATCGCTAACCACCTCTGTTATGGTTATTGTGAACCCACAGACAATGTAAGCAGGATGACATTGAGTAGATTTTAGACTCTCGAAATTACTCCTAATTTTTGGCAAAGTATTGTGTTGAGAATAAAATGAGCTGGATAGTCACGTAAGGAAAATTATCAGCAAAGCTAAATAAAATGAAAAGAAAATGGGATGGATAGTTCCACCTTAAAATAAATCCAACAATGAAGTTCCAACTCCACCCTCAAACGACCGTCACATAAACTTAAGCACAGACGTATTCTATTTCCAAACCAAGAGCTTCGATGAATAACCTTGAATCTGATGATGATAGAGCGTTGCATATAAAAACTCTTTATATTGACAGAAAATCGATTTTCACAAAACTGTTAAAAAAGGACATGCTATACGTAGATACTCATATAGTAGTAGTCAGAAACTTTCTCTTGTTCAAGGAAAATAACATAGTACTCATATTAATAGAACTTTTCACACTCAATCATATTTAACACTCACCCTTAATCGATGAGCATCATCCATCGATGCTGATGCATGATAACTGAGCACCTCCAATGTGACACTCTGTTTGGCCATCGCCACAATGGCCTTCTCGTACATATGCGTATTATGGATACCCATGCCACAAAAGATCGCAAACGCTTCTACAAAGTTCTCATCGTTTTTGGTAAAGATCTATAAAAACAAAAGAAAAATCTCAGTAAACATAAACAATTCAGAACGTTCTGTAAAACAATGTACTTACCAGATCATCAAACTTATTAACTAATTGAATTACACCTATAATTTGACCTAATGAATTCTTTATAGCCATACAAAGGATTGATTTGTGCTTGAATGTCTGCGCCTCATCAACACTCGGATCAAATCGATCGTCATCGTATGCATTTGGTATATTAACAGTCTGCAATGGAAGACACAGTTGGGGGGTTGATTTTCGTCCTTGAAGACAACTTTAATATTTGTTTTTTTTTTTATTTCCACTCACCTCACCCGTAGTAGCTACATGACCTGTAATTCCGACATTTATGGGAAATCTCGACTCAAATGGGCTACAATAAAAAAAAGGGGAAAAATTCAATTTCAAATTTTCAATCAACAACAAAAACAACAGTTACCTGGTTCGGGAAATCGAGTCCTCCTCACTCAAGTCGTTTGCCTCAAAGTCAAAGACCCGTGAAAAACTCCCCTTGGACGCTTCATGCACTAGCAATATTTGTACTCTTTGGCATTGTATTAGACTTTGCATATGTGATAGGATTCGGAATACCATGTGCTCAATGGTGCTCTGCTCCTCGAATATCATTCGGGCTAAATCGAGCAAAACCTGATTTCGTTTGACTTCCAATTGAGATTTCTCATAAAGTTGGGCATTCCGAAGTCCAATGCCACAGAATTGCAAATAGGAAACAAATACCTGTGGATGGGAAAATTTCAAATTCTGGTTGTATACGAGAACAAAGCCTCATGTGGAATCCAAATGGACGATATTATTATGGAATAAAAGGCGACTTAATCGAAATTGGAACATTTGCGGTTTTACAATTATGGAACGAGTATATCGATTGGAAAGTGCTGCAAAGTTTAAGGGGGTTAAAGGTTTTTTCTATTTAAGGATTGGAAACGGGAATGTAGTGTTTAATATTTCTTTGCTACCGTAGAAGATATTTTGTCAATCGGTTTTCATAAGAGTCAAAAGACAGTCGTACTGTATACTGACGTAGAATATTTGGAGATTTAAAACATGCAAGCGCTTTTAAAATATTGAAGATAGTAGGTTAGGTTAGGGTTATGAGGTTGAGCGGTCATAAAACACCAGGCACAATAGTGGGCCCATCACGATCCCCTGGGACAATTTTATGATGGTACCTTAATCAAAACATTTCCGTCTAACCATTTAATTTCGCTGCATAGTTTTAAAATTTGATTGCGGCCAGTTTGGCTTACGAGATAAAGCAATGGCCTGACATTCATAAAGTTAATGTTCGACATCTTCTGTTGTACCTTTGTCACTGTTGTATCTGCAGAGACAGTGTTCGGAAAGTATTCCTATTAAAATTCTTAACTTTGCCCTATCTAGTCCAAGGATTGGCTTGGTGCTTTCTTAGTCTAAGGTCAGCCAAAGAGCCAGAGGACACCCTATTCCCCTCTGTTCTTGACCATCTGTAGCGCGCCATGCTTATAATAATTGTTGTATTCTTTAATGGCCCCCTGATACCGTGTGATACTATGTGCAAATTAATTTCTGTGTACACCAAAGTATCCTGGTGCCAGACATAACTTTGACTCTGTTAGGTAAGGTTAGAGGGCTGATGAAAATGGTTACATCCTCATCACACTTAGGTCCATGTGGACCCATTGTGATATCCATAATTATGTCCCCAACCGTGTTATTAGTGTCTAGGTTCCAACCACCCGGACGCCCTAGCAGATTCAAATATGTCCGATGGTGATCCATCCGATAGGTCATCGATGTGAATGAATTTGCCCAGGGTTTTATTTCTAAGTTGACTTGACCCTGTTATGTCTTGTTAATATTTTAAGGACAGAATGATATCCTTCTACAATTGCCGATTTTGCGATACGATACACGATTCTAGAGCTCTAAGCGCGACCTGACTGTCGATGATATCCTTATACCTTATCTGATATCAGCTTCGTCACCCACCGCTCTCTGCACCGCTAGAACCTCTGCCTGAAAGACACTTTAGTCGGCCGGAAGTCTTAGAGACGTGTTTAGCCCCGGTTCTCTTGAATAAACTCCAGAACAGTGAAGACTGAATTGTAGCATTCACCGTGTAGGCGCAATACTGCCACAACCTTCTTTCTCCGGGTACAGCGTTTCGTGCGGTATAGCAAAGTCCAGAAGTGACAGTATGACAGTTCTACTGAGGTTGCCAATATCAAGTTCATTAAGAATAGCGCTATGACCGAAGCTTCTATTCTGATGTAGCATAGGTTAGTAAGTCTCATCGCACTCAGGTGCGTGCACATCGAGTGGTGTAAGATACAGAAAAGTATTTTGTGCTGCCGTGGGAAGAAAGTAAGATATGCCACATTACTTGGGATCATCTGAATACATATTTCTGTTAGCACAAAAATAGGCTTCAATAAAGGAATGTTCAGAAGATAACGCATACATATACATATGTACAAGTATGTATACATAACATAATCTATCTTATGAGTATAAAAACTTGATCTTATCAGTGAGTTTTCTTGGTAGAATCGGTATAAGAGCCACTACATAAAAATTGGTTCCTAACATCAACTTAACTAACTTTTGGATTAGTTTTTTTTGCAGAGCGTCCTCGTTGTGTGCACCGACAGACATATGGTATGTCTGCACTATCCTTTTTATTTTCACATTAAAAATTTATATTGTTTGATATGACTTAAAGTTTCCTGATGGAGCAATACGTGTGTACCATTTATGTGTATGTATATATAAATTTTAACGCATTACAGTTATTTTAAAGTTCGAAATAAACCAGGATAAGAAAGTTTGAGCAACATTTTCTTTTAATTTTGTCGACACTGTTAAAAGTTTCGGTAGCTAATCTTCATTAATTGCATTGGGTGGGTATATAATCCTACAGTTATCCAGTTATAAAGTATACATAAATACATACGATATGTAAAATGGTTCGGAAGTCCTTTGTACTCTTAGAAGAGGGAAACATGAAACTTCTCTTGGAAACATTTGACTTTATTAAAGCAAGAATTTTGATTGCATCCTCCGGCAGGAAGGAGCTATTTGCAATTAAGTATTAGAAGATCTGCTTTTCTACAATCAATTCCTCTCTTAATCTGACATTTTAAAATAGAATATTGGATCCAATGACGGCGTCAATATACGGTCTGTTTCAAAGATTGGGGATTACGACAAGTTTACTGCTTAGTTCAGTGGTTTTGTCCTGAGTATTGTTTTATTTCTTTGAGTTGGAGTGGATGATAGTTTGAAATAAGTCTTATGGAGAACTATGGCAAATTGGGACTTTTTAATGCTACACCCCTTGGATTGGATGATGTTATTTGTATTAATAATTTTTGGCACCTTACTAAAGTTAAGTTCACGAAGGAAACTTAAGTCTAATTAACCGAAAGCCCTGGTAGCTAGAGCTGTATATTATATTATTAACTAGCTGTCCCATGCTCGCGTTGCTTCGCCCCCCCCTGCCACTGTTAAGGCAAAACAAATTGTATTGGAGATGAGTGCCGAATTATTTTTCCGAATTCACCCACTTAGAGATGGGATTACAAAAAATTTTCTCTAAGTGGATGTTTATGTTATTATAGCAATGTACTGTCCAAATTTCAGCCCTTTAGGTCCATCGGTTTGGTCTGTGCCTTGTCTGTCAGTCAGTCAGTGAACTGTTTTATATGTACATAGAGATAGCTGACCCGTGCTCGCCTTGCTTCGCCCATCTGCAACTTTTAATAGAAAACAAATTGTTTTCTTCTAATTCATTTCTATAGTATTCATAGCTGTTGCCCGCCCCATTGCCCGTGCACTTTTTTAAAATTTGAATTTGCTTTTACAATCATATTTATCGTAGTAGGCATCAATAGAATGCTACATATTTCAGTAAATACGCAGAAATTCAAATATGCCACATACACACACCATGACGTGACCCACTGCTGCATGGCTGTTGGCTTCGGTCCCCACTGATGGAAATGATTTCATGAATTGTTCTATGTTTTTAAAATAGTTATTTATTTATTTCTCAGCATGTACGTAGAGTTAAGAAAAGATTAAGGTCTTAAAATTTGCGTATATATATTGACTTTATGCAAACGTTTTTGTTTTGCCAATTCATTTAACTGGTTTAAAGTTAGGAACGGAAACAAAACCTTATCTGAGCTACTCCGACATATTCGGAGCTTAGGTCGATAAGGATTTCCAAGTACTAGTCAGGGTCTTGGAAAAGAGTTGGTGGCGGATGAGCCCCTAGTGGGCCAACGGCAGCGCTCACACCCCCGTAGTGGGTTACTGACACCGGTGTACCCGGCCCCTTATCCTAGGGGTATACAAGGATCTGGCCCTCCAGGTTGGGGGTTGTGCGTGAGGCTAACTACCTAACCACGTAAAAAAAAAAATTTGTTCCGAAACAACCAAAAGCCTCGGAAAAGGATGGATCTACTGTTGACAACCACGCTAAACGAAATAAGGACAACGACGTTCGGATATGTACCTGGAATGTTCGTTCAATGAACGGCGACGGTGCATCCGAACAACTGGCAGAGGCCCTAAACTGCTACAAGGCAGATATAACCGCCATCCAGGAAGTGCGATGGAATGGGCCAGGCAGAAAAAGGATGGAAAACTGTGATATCTACTACGGTGACTGCTATACAGAAAATAAACAGCGCTTATTCGGATGCGGATTTGTCATACGCGGCAGACTTAGGCAAGAAGTCTTGAGCTTTCGGCACGTGAGCGAGCGTCTTATGACAATCCGTGTCAAGGCAAAATTCGCCAACATAAGCCTTATATGTGCTCACGCCCCCACAGAAGAAAAAGACGACGCTACCAAAGATAGTTTCTACGAGCTCCTCGACCAAACATACGAGCAATGCCCTAGACATGACGTTAAAATCGTACTGGGCGACTTTAACGCCAAGATAGGAAGAGAGGACATCTTTGGTAGGACGGTTGGAAGACACAGCCTACACGACACCACGTCCGAAAACGGACTAAGGCTGATTGACTTTGCTGCGGGGCGAAGTGTCAGTATAGCAAGCACACAGTTTCCACATCTCAATATCCATAAGGGGACATGGCGGTCTCCGGATCGAATAACCGTCAACCAAATCGACCACATCGCGATCGACACCAGACATGCCTCCAGTATTATGGATGTCCGAACCTTCCGGGCGGCCAACATTGGCTCGGACCACTACCTTGTTGTAGCCAAGGTACGAATGCGGATATCCACAGCGCCACAACAACGAAATACTGTGAGAAAGTACAATGTCGAAAAGCTACAATCGCAAGACACCGCCAGAGCCTACAGAGAACGCATATCCCGATCTCTTGCTACGAGTCCTACCGCAGCAACAGCTAGTACAGAAGACCAATGGCAACAGTGCCAGCAAGCCATCATAAGTGCCGCGAATGATGTGCTGGGTTTCACACGACCACCACCACGAAACCCCTGGTTTGATGAAGAGTGCAGACTAGCTAACGCGGAAGAACAACAAGCGTATAAAGCGGCGCTGCAAAGAAGGACTAGATCTGCTCGCATGCTCTACGAGCAAAAGAGACGGGAAGAACATCGGCTTCTTAGAAGGAAAAAGAAAGAGCACGAGAAGCGTGCATTCGAGGATATTGAGAGATGCTACTCCAGGAACAATGTACGCAAGTTTTACCAGAGGGTAAAAAGAATGTGCCAGCAAAACAAATCCCATACAGAAACCTGTAGAGACGCGGATGGAAACATCGTAGTAGAAACACAGTCGGTGCTGAGAATTTGGAAAGACTACTTCTGCAGACTGTACAATGGCGATGACGACCAAAATTCCGCTGTCAGGCAGAATGAACCATTCAACTTAGATGATGATAGCCAAAACTCCCATCCACCTGATCAAAACGAAGTGCGGATAGTGATATCCAAACTTAAGTCCAACAAGGCTGCTGGACCTGACGGTTTACCCGCAGAGCTATTTAAAGCAGCTGGAGATGACTTGGTAGTGAGCATACACTAACTCATCTCTAAGATTTGGTCAGATGAAAGTATGCCAGATGAATGGAATCTCAGCATCGTTTGCCCGGTTCATAAGAAAGGAGACCCTCTCAACTGCTCCAATTACAGAGGCATCAGTCTCCTGAACATCGCCTACAAGATCCTATCTGCCATATTGTGTGAACGCTTGAAGCCTTTCGTCAACAACCTGATTGGGCCTTATCAGTGCGGTTTCAGGCCAGGAAAGTCCACTATAGACCAAATTTTCACACTCAGGCAGATCCTGGAAAAAACCCAAGAAGTCCAAATCGATACCCACCACCTGTTCATCGATTTCATGGCCGCCTATGACAGCATCTGGAGGGATGAACTGTATAGAGCCATGTCTAGTTTTGACATCCCTGCCAAACTCATCCGTCTGTGCAGGATGACGATGGAGAAAGCTCGCTGCTCCATCAAGGTCGGTAATGACCTCACCGAGACCTTCGACGTCAAAAAAGGATTCAGACAAGGTGATGCGCTGTCATGCGACTTCTTCAATATCATACTTGAAAGAATTGTTCGAAACTCACAAGCCAACACACAAGGAACGATCTTTCAAAAGTCCGTTCAACTACTTGCATACGCCGACGATATTGACATCATTGGTAGAACACAGCGAGCTGTCACCGGCGCGTTCGCGAGTATAGAAATGGAAGCGGCCAAAATGGGTTAACGGTAAACGAGGGCAAAACTAAGTATATGCTGTCAACAAAAAGGGACAACCAACATCGACGAATTGGACAGAACGTCACAATAGATAGCTACAACTTTGAGGTAGTAAAGGATTTTGTCTACCTCGGCTCTGCCATAACATCGAAAAATGACATCTCGTCGGAAATCAAACGAAGGATTACTCTTGCCAACCGCTGTTTCTTTGGGCTAAGAAGGCAATTGAGCAGTAAAGTCCTTTCCCGATCGACTAAGGAGACTCTATATAAGACCCTTATCATCCCAGTCTTGCTATATGGAGCTGAAGCATGGACTTTATCGAAAGCGGATGAAGATCTCCTTGGTCGCTTTGAGAGAAAAATCCTTCGTAGGATATTCGGTCCCGTTTGCGTTGACGGGTTTTGGAGGAGAAGATTCAACGACGAACTGTACGAGCTATACAGCGACATCAGCCTGGTCAAAAAACTGCACATTGGGCGTTTAAGATGGCTAGGACATGTGGAGCGCATGGAAATCAGCGCTCCGGCTCGGAGAATATTCAACTCTAACCCGGAGGGTCAGCGCAGCAGAGGAATACCTCGCCTAAGGTGGCGCGACCAAGTAGAACAAGACCTCAACCAACTTGGAGTGCGCAACTGGAAGCGGTTAGCTAAGGACCGGGCTAACTGGAAGAGGTTGTTGGTTGAGGCCTTGGTCCACCCCGGACTGTAGCGCCACCTAAGTAAGTAAGTAAGTAAAGTTAGGAATTAATATGTGGTACAACCTCAAAAAAATGGGTATAAAAATATAAAAAAATTACATTTTCTTAAGAACAAACAAAATTTAAACAAAAAAAACATAGCCTAACTGGTTTTAACGAAAATGACGATTATTATAGAATTTATTTCACGTCAATCGGTGCAGTATTTGCGGAGATCATCGGTAACAAAGTTTTTTGAAGTTACGTCTTTATATAATAGTAATGATTTTAAATCACTTACTTAATAATAACGGAAATAAATAAATGTTTAAACATTCTGATAAGAGCTCCGTATAAAGTCTAGTTGATCCAATCTCTTTGGATCCTTGACTGGAGAAGTTTATTAATTTCATATCATATTGGCAAATTAAAAAGCAATTAAGACTAAAAACGAGAACATCTCACAGAAAGTAGAAAATGGGAAGATATTGAAGACTATCTTTCATCGCCTACACATGGAATTTAAAAATTGAATCAGCGAATTCAAAAATGATACATTTACAAGATTTCTTAGTAACTGCACAAAAAATGTGTCGACCAATTACTCTTTATGGAAAGTAGCAAAGCGTCTACATTAGTGGTGTAAAAAATGTATTCATTTGTTACAAAGTAACGAATACATGAATGTACTCGCAGTAACTGATTAGTGATTACCTTTTATGTACTCACTCACTCGTTCGATCTCAACTGTCTTAAGAAAATGAATAACTCAATCTCACATCGAATACAAATAGCCGCGGCAATGCAAAAGAAAGAGACAAATGAAAAGGATAAATTCATCAGTATTTAGCAGAAAGAGATAGTTGATGTCCACGGGGTATACGCTATACGGTATACCTATGTACGAGTATGTATATGTATTTCTTATTCGGTTTCTTGCCGAACCCAGCTGACTTACCTCCAAGTTGGTGTGTGTGATTTCGGTCATATGTGTGTGATTTCGATCAGCTGTTAAGTGTGAACTGTCAAAGTATTCGCCATTCAACCAAATCGATTTTTTTTTATTTGTTGTGAAGACAATTAATTTCGGTAATTTATTCAATGGATAATTTACATAAAGTGATATGAAATCATAATATAGTGAATTATTTCTGTGAAACATCATTTAGTAATTGAAATTATATAATTTTCGTACACGGCAGTCTGTCAAATGTTCTACAAATCGCTTTAAGCGCCACCTTGCCGTGAGATATCGCAACATTCCTAGCCAGCTGCTTTTGGCTGCGGATAAAATCAAGAGTTCTAGCCAGCTGGTTGTTGTATTTGTTTTACGTGTGAAATTTGACTTTGCTAGCAACTACTGGCTAGCTACGTTTCAAAAAAACACGGCTAATAATGAAATTAAGTTGCAAATATGTATGTGCTTCAAGTTAATTTATTTAATTTTAATAAGGGCAACAGAAACAATTAAAGTAAACAATCCATTAATAGCAGTTCAAGAAAAAAAAACCAACATAAATTCAAAAAAAATCATAATATAATTCAGTCTTCTGTTGATAAGAAACATTAACAAAATAAAGGACACACAAGTGCTAGGACTGTATAGAGCATTGCATAGAGTAAAAGAAGAAAAATCATATAATACTCGTACCGAACCGAGACCTAGTGAAAAAGAGAGAGGGGACGAAAAGTATCAATGAGTACAAAGTAGAGTGATTACTTGGGCGAAAGTAACGAGTGAGTATGAATACTCAGAAGTAACGACTTTTTACATCAGTAGTCTACATAGACCACAGAAACAAGATCATGTGGTATGAGAAATCAGTTTGGAAAATATAAGACAAAACTTTCAAAGGACAAAGATTTGAGAATAAGCATTCGACGATAGACCAATTATACCAAAGCACGAATAAAATAGGAAAAGCGTTTGAAACAAAAAAAAAAAATAGTCTGTTCAGCAGATATTTTTAAGTGTTTCTCAGGTATTCGATAAAGTAATGGATAAAGGGAGTACAAATTACATGGAGGTGTACCAAAATAATTCTCCGAAATACATACTGAAGTCTTATCTCTTAGATGAAATGTTCCGAGTATGGTATTGCCAGAAGTATTTAGAATTGAGACGCATCGAAACATGGCTCCCGCAGGGAAATTTACTTGGTTCGTTTATTATATACGAAAGGTATTCCATTAGTACACGATGCCATGATAACTACCCTCGCAGATGACATTTCCATCTTAGTATATGAAAAATACGTCGTGAAGGCTACAGAAATGCTAGAAAATGCAGTCAACAGAGTAAGAGTATGTACTCGAAAGGCGTATTAATCCAAGTGAAGCAAAATCAACTCACCTTACAAACAATAAGATAGACAGTATTCCTGTTTATATCAATAACAAATGTCTACCATATGCTTATACATATATATACTGCTAAGTACCTGTGTATGACATTAGATGGTAAACTAAAGTGGAAAAAGCATATTATGAAGAGAGGCGAAGTGTTAAATATTAAGTATAGAAAAATGTGCTGACTACTGAGGCGCAATTCAGACCTGTGCATCAAGAAGAAATTGATGATTTACACACAAGTACTAAAACCTGGACCTATGGAACACACAAAGAAAAATTCCAAAACAAAGTCCTTTGTGGAACTGTAAATACCCGATGGTAGGTAGGGTGGCTTTATGACAGGTCACGCCATACACAACTAGCGCCCCACGGTAGTCATATACGAAATAGCGATCTACACCATAAAAAGCAAGCTGCACTCCACAATCAGCGATTGCAAACTCATGCTAACTCCGAAATGGTGACCGTACTAAAGGTACGAAATAGTACTTACTCGACGTTTGAGAAAACCCCAAGCAAGCTTTTTTTTTTGTTTATAATCTACACACTTGAAAGTGGTTGTGTGTGTGTGGGATATGAATACCATTATAATGTTTACACACAGCGCGAGTACATGAAGAACAAGAGCGAGAGATAGACAGATCGGCGTAATGATAGGAAACTCAGATGTTAAGTTTCAACTAACTCTATGGGTGGTGTCCAGGATAACCGGAGAGTTTTCGTGTATTATTGAAAGTTCTTGCCCTTGCTTATGATTCACAGAAATTTTTTTTCCAGATGTTTCCTATTATTGTTTGTGCGATCAATTTATTCAGCCATACCACCATCCTACTAGCAGTAGGTTTTTGATATTATCTTCTGAAACGGATCAACGCGAGAAATAAAAGTTTCGGCGACATCTGGAGTTGAACTGTGAGCCTTCAGCGTGACAAGCGACGACGACCACCACTACGCCACAGCCACCCACTTAAGCTAAACGAATAAAAGCTATAGAACTTCATTTCGAATTTTAATAGTTTCCAAAAGAAGAATCGATAGTAAAAGAAACAAAGATCATTAGTCTAGATTCGTCATAATAAAAAGATGTATTTAGTGGTGCTCAAGTCCCACATTACTATGGTAATCAAATGAGATTTTCAACTATCGAAAAAGGCATAATCGGAGTCAAAAATACTTTCCCAGATTCTCCTACTGTCCCATATGTGGGACACCTCTGCTTTTCATTGTTTGCTATGTTAGCAGGCTAAATTCGAAAAATCTATCTATTTACTTCATTTGAATCCGTTCCCTAGTAATCAATAGCAAAAAACCAGTGATAGTTTGCTCATTTTATTTTTATTTACTGTTTGTGAGTGAAGCGAAGTGAACTGATGGGATAATGTCTTAAAATAAAAAGTTTCAGGAGAATGAGGGTTAATATGTCTAACCGCTTGATGTTTGTACTGAAAAATGTGCGCCAAAAAAGTGTTACCAGAGAAATATATACCAAATTGGATACTCATGTTGTAAGATGGGCGGTAGCTCAGTGTATGGTATGTCGGCTTCTCATCTCGCAGGTGTCCGGTTCGTCTCCTGGCGGGGGCACTTTTTTTTTTTTGTTTCTTTTTGTCATATGTATTTTCAATCGTGATGCCGATGATAGAAAAGAAACATGTTTCCTTCGGTTGTTTTTGCTGACTTAATCAGCCTTATTTTGAGATTCGAATGAATAATCAATTCGTTCGATTGTGTCTATTCCTTCGAATGATTTTTTTTCGTATTTTGACATTCGAAGGACTAAAATTCATTAACGAAGGATATCATGAAATAAACTTCAATTCAATATTGCAAACGTAGGAATAATGACAGTTATCTCAAAATAGAAGTTATGAATAAACTTTCGTTTCGTAAAATAAACTCTCTATTCCTTCGAATGTCAAAATACCCACCGTTCGACTTTTTCTCACTTTCGAATGAAAACGAATCTCAAAATAAGGCTGAATATTTTTTAATCGTGGAGATAGGACTTTCTGTTCTGATAGCAAATATAAAAGTGAGTTTGCAACGGTTCTAATTTTTGTGTCTCTTCGATTTATTCCTTTAGATTAGTTGTTTGCTTATTTACTATTTTTTAATCATGACGACAGAACTTACTATTCTGGTAACAAATAAATAAATAATAGGTACTGTTTGTCAAAAAATAGGTAGGTACCTAAATACCTTTAAAATTTATTGATAAATGATTTAAAAAAAAAAAATAACTACGAAGACATATTAATGTTCCTTATGCACTTCCGTGCAGCGGAGGTCTTTGTCTTTTTTTTATAGAACATAACTGAGCTCAAAATTATGAAAAATAAACGCTTTTCAATAGTTTCAGTATAACTTTGAATAATTTTGGAACTTTTCCCAGCACAAGGCAAACATCCTTAACCAGTTAAGCCATTTTAAGCCCCTTTTATAGATTAAAGAAAAAAAATTAAACGAATAAATCACTTGCCAGACGCATTCCTTAATTATTCCTTAATTCATGAATTTTCCATTGAAGAAATTTACTTTCACCAACATTCCATCTCTCCTACCGAACATTAACTTTCCGCCATATATGTTAGACCGTAAATGTTCCAATTTGTCACGTTTATGCCAAATTAACTTTTACATACCTTTTCATCGTTTTCAGTGAAACGTTCGCCATCCAATTTATTGATGACTTGTGCCACACCAATGACATCGCCTGCTGAATCCTTTATTGGCATGCATAGTAAAGCTTTGGTCCGATAGCCAGTAATGCTGTCTATTTCACAATTGAAACGGTTGTCCTGCAACAAATAAGGTAATAATTTAGGGAAACATTTCTTTCGTTATGGAATAAAAAAAAATACACAAACTGAGCATAATTAGTTGTCACATTAGCTTAATTGCTAAACTTCAACGCCCCTAATTTCTTTATGGCTATCATTATCATCAACATTAAATATTTATATCGATATAAGAATAATATGATGTTTTTTTTTTGCTAAGTATACCGTGATGTGCCATCAATCTTCATTCCACGCTTCATCTGTTTAATAGATGACAGGATGTGTATGTAAAGGGTGATTTTTTAGCTGGTTTGGTTTTGGCAACACTGGTTTTGACAGCGGACGTGTGTTTAGTACCTTGTGTCACTGTCAAACAGCTTCAGTTTGGTTTGCAATTTAACCATGGATCGTCTTACAAATGAACAACGCTTGCAAATTATTGAATTTTACTATCAAAATTCGTGCTCGGTTCGAAATGTTCATCGCGCGCTGCTTCCATTTTATGATCGGCATTCTCGACCTTCTGAGCAGTCTATTCGGAAGATTGTGACCAAATTTCGCACCAAATTTACTTTGTTGGACATTAAACCACCAACACGTTTACGTACTGTGCGTAGTGAAGAAAATATTGCGGCCGTATCAGCTAGTGTGACAGAAGACCGCGAAATGTCGATTCGGCGCCGTTCCCAGCAGTTAGGCCTTTGTTACAGCACTACGTGGAAAATTTTGCGGAAGGATTTGGGCGTAAATCCTTTTAAGATACAGCTGGTGCAAGAACTAAAGCCAGCCGACCTACCACAACGCCGAGATTGCGAGGCGAGTTTGGTGAACAGTTAATTTCACGTTTCGGGCCGGTCAATTGGCCGCCTAGATCGTGCGATTTGACACCATTAGATTATTTTTTGTGGGGGTATGTCAAGGCTAATGTCTATAGGGACAAGCCCGCTTCGATTGACGCACTGGAAGCCAACATCCATGCATTCATTCGTGAGATACCGGCCGATTTGTGTGAAAGAGTATGCCAAAATTGGACTCAGCGGATGGGCTACCTGAGACGCAGCCGCGGTCAACATTTGCATGAAATTATCTTTAAACATTAAATTGCAAGGTTCAAACTATCGATTCAAATAAATATTTCATTCATTTTTTCGAATTTTTTGTGTTTTTTTTTTAAAAAAAGTTCTCAACCTCTTAAAAAATCACCCTTTATGTATATTTGGTTTTTACTTTTCTCTTTTCTGTCGAGTACCATTTCACAGGATCAAAATGTGCAAAGAAGGTGGATACGTTTCACTATAACAGCATATTATTAAATATTTATGTTACAGATACTCATGCAAACGTTTTAGGTTTTTTTTCTCGTAAAATTGTATACTTATGAGAAATATGACTGAGGACTTGAACTCGGAATAAGAGTCTGTGGTTACGGTAGCTCATGAGGAGACTTAAAATCTGCGGCGAGGTCATTAAGTTAGTAAGAGGGATGTATACACAATGCTTGGCTAATTAACGGCATGAGAGTCTTTTATTGAATAAATTATTGTGCGTGCCACTCAGGCTATTTCCTTTCGCTGGTAGGTAATTTAATATGTGACGAAATTTTACTCAGTTTTCAACTCTGATGCGCTTCTTGAATATAATTGATATACATATTCAATATATAAATACCTTATAAGCATCGGGTATGTTTACTGGTTCACCACTTTCAGCGACATGGCCAGCTATTCCAGAACCCCATGCGACTCGAACCTCTTCCTGTTGTTCCATTTCTTCAACCGTACTGCGAGGACATACATCGAATAGTTTCGACACAAGACACCTGAAATATTTAGAAAAATATTGTTATAGGGTTACGTATACGACACGAGTATGTTATTCAAGTTTTAAGTACGACTTGGCGTGCTTAGATGCCAAATTCACATATGTATTCCAATTAAGAAAAAGTTGAAATTGTCTGATGATGATGTGTTGTAGATTTCTTAAGAAACAGGACGCAACACTGAAATTATAACGCGCCTTTGACACACGACAGAGAAAATACTACGTCCTGGTGGCGTTCTAAGGTCTCTTTGGCATATGTTTGTCAGAGATAAAAATGACGGGATCTGATAGTTCAACATGAATAGAGAATGGGGTTGCACCAAGCAATGATCGGGCTTGTCAAAAGAACAGGAGGTGAAGGTAAGTAAAAGTGGTGGTGAAAGAAAAACCCATTTAGCGCAAAAGGACGCCGTTTTGATACCACAAACCTCTGGTGAATCGTTTACTCGAGCTTGAGATATTTCCACCCTGTCGAGTTAAAAAAGAGGATCAGTTCTCCAATCCTCATCTCGGATATCACTTTCAGTTCGTCGAGGAAGGGTTTGCCAGTATGTGCTGCCTGGCTCTCGCTAGAGTCGGACATTTGCGCAGAAAATTAATAAGCGGCTCTCTATCATTTTCATCATTGCAGCTTCGGCCGAAATTATTGTGAAGGATCGCTAGCTTGGTGGCAAGATCCCCTATTGGCCAGAGGCCATGAACTAACTGCCACTAGTCTTGCAATTTCTTCGCGATTTCTGTGTTGCAGGTCATTTGTTTTTGTCCTATTGGAACTTGGCTATATATTTCTGGATATGATACAGTTTGCCAGACTGGACCACTTGAAACCTGTTAGTTTTAAGAAGTGTGAAAGTATATTGTTCTTAAGAGCACATATGTAAGTATGAACGTTTTCCGCTAGTGAGCTGTTAAGGGCTGACCATCACCTTGATAGTTCGTCGGCTCTCTCGTTCTTTTCTATGGCACTGTGTTCTGGAATCCAGAGAAGAGTGACTCTAGCCTGATTGCACAAGCGTTTCGAAGACGTGATTACCGAATTTATGGTTTTAATTGCGTCTTGGCTATCTTTAAAAATAGAAACGTTGTGTTTGGGTATTGGGTCGTTTATTAAGTTGTGACAAGCCTCGAGTATTACTAGTAGCTCCACCTGGAAAACGCTAGCGAAATTCGGTGAAAGTATATTACTTTAATGTGAATGAGTTGTAGGTCAGATCGCGGACATTCTACTGAAGCACTTACGGCTGCTTTCTTCACCGAGTACTAGCGCTAGTATTGGGCTTTAGACCAGCCATTAGTTCTCAAATCAGTACTTAGTCATTTCTTCAAGAAGTACTAACGCCTTAGGTTTCCAAGTTTGGTACTAGCTGGACCCTCAAAGCGACGTTAGGAATAAGGTATATTTCATTTCTTCACAACATAATGAGTACTAGGACGTCGAGAACGATGAAGAAGGAGGAAGGAGGAGTTGAGCCCCGTGGTGTAGTGGCAAGTGCGTTGGACTACTACGCAATGCTGCCCGGGTTCAATCCCAGCCCGGGTCCAACACCTAAAAGTTTTTTCACGGTGCCACCTCTTTCGAATATCCGACAAGCATTCAAGAGTATCATTTTTTACGATGAGCTTCTCAACTCGCCGTTCGGAATCGGCAAAAAATAGGTCCCTTCCATTTGTGCAAAAATATAACATGCACCTACAAATGGTTGCTAGAAGTATACCCTGGTTCACCTCGAACTGTAGCGCTCCCGAAATTATGAGAATGGTATGATTTTTTTTTTGTCGTTTTCGGTGTTCGAAAATGATTCGAAGTCTTAATGCACCGGAGGGCACTATGGTGCCGAGAAATGTCGATTGTTTCGAAAAGTATCATGTCTAATGGAATTAAAAAAAAGTTAACTCAAAATATTTTATGTCATAATAAACCTGAGGTACACATAGTATGTGTACCAAAAGTTTTCCTATGGAATTAATAAAAAAAAAAACATTTTTTTAATGCTTATCTCTTATATCATCTTACATAAGATCAAAGATCCAATAAACCCAATCATTTCGCTTGTTGTATTGTCTGAAGAGGATAATATCCTAATAATAATTACATACTATGTAATTCCGATTGGAAATAATTGAGATTCTGCCCGCGTAAGCGCTTCATACGTTGGATCACAATATCCTAAAACGTTTTTTTAATTTTGGTCAAACGTTTCTTCATTCTAACCAGGCAGACCAGTTAATACCTTTTAAGTTTCTAGTATGGCTGGGTGTTCTAAGTTCTTAATACTAGCGATGTGAAGAACTAGCTTTTCGTGAGTACCGAGTACTCGGGTCAGTAACTGGGCTATCTGGCTCGGGTACTAAGCCAGATTGGTACTATTGTCAATCAATTAGAAAGTATTTGATTGTACTACTACTTAAAAAACCCTATTCAAATGTACATATGAGAGTTGTAGGTACTTTGACAAGCTTAAAACTACAACTGTATATGGTCGTGATCTCTCTTATTTTCCTTTATTTAGTTTTAACCATGGTACAGCAGTAAGGTCCATTTACAAGTTTTAAAACCTGGGGTAACATTTTACCCCACGAATAAAAAAATTTAAGTAAACGGTAAATGAGGGTCAGATGTGGCAAGATTATTCACACAAAATTAAGCGTGATTCTTTTATTGATCACATTATATAATAAAAAATATATTTTATGGACAAATGTTCCTTTTATGAAAAATGGTAAAAAAAAATCAAATTTCAAACCTGAAATACACTTTCACTTTTCACAAGTATAACTTTAGCACTAAGTGGACTGCTTTCAAGAAGCAGTTGTCAACGGAAAAAACAATGCACAGGCAGATAAAAATAAAATAAATAAATGAAAATTGCTTGGAAATAACTCGTGAGCTTTTGAAAAAAATATAGAAAAAATATATGGGATTCTCCCAGATCGTTAGAAACGTTAAAAATGAATTTAGGACATTTGTAGTAGTAGCACAAAAATCCAGGTGTCAAAACTCGGCAGAAAAAAATTTGTCTGATTTCAAAATAGCGTTGAACTAACATATTACCCCAGTCCCTGTATTAGGGTTAAGATTGCTTTTCAAAAAATTGGCACAACTTTTCGCAATGAAACAAAATCTTATCTTTGCATAAAATTGCCTGTCATTTTTATTTACTTTTATTGACACGAGTGATGCCAAGTGTTTTAATATCCAGACAGTCTTCGGGGGAAAAATGTGACAGATCTATTTATGGACAATTTTCAAATCCATTGCTGGAGGATTATGAACGGGCATGTGTACATAAGTTCAAATGAAAACAAACTCATATGTCATACGTTACTGGAGAATTTTTTCTTCGAATTCAGAGTTTATTTCGGTCTGTAGGTTTATTTAATTAAGTAATAGCTACCTTTCCCTTGCATGAGAAAGATAAAAATAGGCAAAGGTCTGTATCTGTACTTATTCTCTTTCCAATGCTTGTTTTTATTAACAGGAAGGTCTAACTTGCTATATAAAAAATTGATGAATTTCGAATAAGGAAATCTTTTATTAAGCAGCAATCGAGGATGGAAAGCCCGTTGATATGAAATAAAGAAAAACCCATCGAAATAGTGAAAACTTTGGTCAAATTGATTTAGGGAAACCCTCTCAAGGAATTACAAAGTCGTAAAAGTTCATCGGGCCATCAATTCGTGCAGAACCACTTAAAATGTAGTAGAACAAAATACCAAAAGAAGCTTTGCTAAGCAACATCAATCGTTAATCATATGAATTGTGTACAAAAATACTTTAATCAGTCAGTCTTGTAGAAATGTACAAAAATAAATAATCCCTTGACCATCATTTATTCATTCGTACAAAACAACTCGTGCCAACCCAAACCAAATAAAAAGTAGCATTGAAAATTTTAAAAAAAAAATCAATTTCCGCAAAAAAGGACGGGAAATAGAGTGTGTCTTTGCGACGTGTCCTCTTATTGTGAACCCACGCGCAACGTGCGCCTCATCAGCGTTATACAATGTACGTACATACATATGTAGAAATATACGACACACAACCAGCTCAGATACTCGCAAAAGAACCAAGCGACAAAATAATAATAATTGGATGCTCATTGACCGTAAAATTAAACAGACTTGCACAACAGGAGAGGAAAGCATCTCTAATGCGACTAAACAAAACGACGACAGTTCCACCAGCATTAGCCACGTATACGGATATTTCATTTATATCACACGGCTTTACTCGTATGGGTGTGCAACTTTACTGTTTTAAAGGATGCAATTACGCGCAATTAAATCTCTGATAAAAAAGATGCAATGCACAAAAGTTAACACAACAATGCGACAAAGAGACCGCTAGAGGCAATGCTATCTAGGAAAACTCGTTAAAAACAACTCCTTGCAATTATTGCAATTTTACTACTAAACTATTTTATCCACTGTTACTTCGACGATAAAATAGGGAAACAAAGAGTGTGGAATCCTTTTGTTGGGATTGGGAAGGGTATGTTGCTAAGAAGGAGAAATTAAAAAAAAAATGTGTATGCTATGCTTACTTCTTTGGTCCATCTGATCCATTGCATTTACCTTGGACAAGGAATAATGAACCTCGGTCCGCATTGAGGAGAATTGAAACATTTTGCAGGATCTTATGACATAGTGATCGAACTTCGAGTTCATTGCAGATGTCCTTGACCTAAAAGAGAAGTGAAAGAAAAGAGAAAACTGTTAATAATAGGAAATAACGATTGAATGCAATACAGACTACGGGGCGTATGTGGAACATTTATCAGTCGATTTGAAAGAAAAATTTATAACGTGTTTGTAATGCTTATTTTATCTAATTTATTAAATGTATATATGAGCGTATATATAAGAAATAATTAAGCGAAACAGGCCTATCCCTTTTCCTTTTTTTTTTGGGTCCCCTCTCGCCTGTCTTTCTAGGGGAGTTCTTCCTCGACTGTGATTCCTCGTATCTCTTTAGAGAGAACTAGTTTGAAGCAGAGCCGCAAGAACAACCTTCGAAAATAAGACGATATTACATCTAAATATATTCGCTATACGCTTAATCACCGGAATAATCACAGAGATGAAGAAGAAAGTGAATCGATACTGACCCACCCTCCAAGAACGACGCCGTTAATTAGGTCATAGATTCTTGGCAGACATAGCAGAGTTGGGAAATTAAAAGATATTGGATCTTCCAAGATTCGCCAAGAGCACAAACTGGTTTGCGAGTTGGTAAGAAGAGATTTAGTTTCAAACTATGAGGGAATTCACAATTGACCTTCGGGTTTCCAGGTGGAAATGATTGTTCAAACAATCACACACTCTTCCTAACCTATGTATGTAGATATCGAAAATTCATTTTCAACGAAATCTCATTCTAAGCGTAGAGTTGTCTGTCTCTATCACCACAAGGATAAGTGTACCACCAGCGAGTACATACATAGATGCGCACGGCGGTATTTTTAACTGATATATTCATGGTATAAGGTGTTAATATAAAGAAAAAGCCTTTAATCCTTCTGTGAAGGAACCAAAAACAAAGAACAGTGACAACAAAAGCGTACACTGTGGAGTCACAGAAAACTCTTAGAGAAACTTTGGTGAGTTCAGCACAAAGGAGCAACTTTCCACTAGCTATTTGAAAAACAATCATTTTTTTAAGCGGCTTTACTTCATTCATATTAGAAACAAATTTTAAGACACGTTTTTTTGCATTAACAAGGATCTACTCCAACCAGTTCAAAATAATTCGTAACGTTTAACCAGAGATGGGGCGTAGGCTCTAGCTGAACAAACGTGTTGGAATTGATTTGCACCTTTTAAAAGTGGTGATTTCGATTTGGAAGGGAACGACCTGGACAGTCGAACAACTTCGAAGATGAAGAATTGAATCACCAGTTGGAAGAAGGGAGTAAATCACAAAATTTCCCAAAATTACATTTTATGGCAAATGTCATCTGTAGACGTAGACGCACCTCTTAGGTCGAAGAAAGCAATAAAAACTCGAGATATAGTGTCCTTTATTTCATATATAAAAAAAAAAAATCTCAAAACAATTGTATGAAGAAGTTATTCAGTTTTTTGCGATTTCCCAAAAGTTATGTCAGATGGATTTACTCCCTTCTTCTAACTGGTAATTCAATTGGAGGATTCGATAAAGATCCATGTCAAGCAATTCAAGAATTGTCTGAATCGTTGGGAGTTTGCTTGCCAATAGTAGGAAAATGCCATAAAGCCATGGGTATCATCCAAAAGCAAGACAATTGAGTCATATACGAATTGAAAGGAATGTACTTTGAAATGCGTTTTTGTACAGCTGCTTCAATGGCAGAATATGAAGGGATTTTTGCATTGGATTGCCACTGGCGAAGAAAAGTTGATCAATTACGATAATCCCAATCGCGGAAAGTCATAGGCTAAGCCACGGCCAACCATCAACATCAACGGTGAAGCCAAGTGTTCATGGATCCAAGCTAATGCTCTGTATTTGGTGGGATCAGAAGGGTGTGGCCTACTATGAGCTGCTCAAACTGAATGAAACTATCAGAGGAGATCGCTACCGACTACTAATGCGCTTGAGTCGTTCATTGAAGGAAAAACAGCCGAAATAATTCGAAAGACACGACAGAGCGATTTTACAGCGCGACAATGCTCATCTGTACGTCGCACAAACGGTCAAAATCTACTTGGAAACACTCAAATGGGAGTTTCAACGCCACTGCATAGACATTGCTTCTTCTGATTTCCACTTGTTCCGGTCGATGACTCATGGCCTGTCCAAGAAGAAGTTTACTTCTCATGAAGATTGAAAAAAAAACGTCGATTCGTGGATTGCATCTAAAGATGAGGCGTTCTGCCAACATTCTATTCATATCCTGCCCGAAAGATGGGAACAAGTAGTGGCTAGCGATAGACAATACTTTGAATAAAATAATTGTTTAGTTTCATTTTAAATAAACATTTTTTTTTTGATAAAAAAAACGCTACGAATTAATCCCAACTCCAAACAATACACCATTCTTTGAAATCTGTTTCCAAGAAAGTGGTTCTCCAAACTTACCGCTGCGACTTCAAAAAACGATCTAATTGTGAATTCTCACTATAATGATAAGCTAATAATTTTCCGCTAAATAGACTGTGTAGCGATTCCCCTACTACCTATGTCTCCTACCCCCTTAAATGTCAAAAACTCAACGGAATCTCTAAGAAGCAACCAGACAGGTAAAACAAGCCGTTCAATTCAATTTCACCCACCACCCTGTGGCGGCTAACAGTTTCCAAGGCAGCAGACATTTTCCCTTTTGTTATATTAAATATTCATTAATGTCCAGTTAACACGACACATACATAGATTGCAGGTTTATCTTGTCTATGTCTACCTTACCACGAGTTAATTGATATTGGCCTAACAGCATGTAATGTACATACATACATATGTAGTCGACCTTGAGACAATCTTAGCAGAGACATACATACATATAACAAATAAAGAGAATACACATACATATATGTTTAAACAAAATAAAAAAAAATAAAAATACATTGACAATACCTTACCAATTCAAAAATCAATTCCTTCTCATCCAACTGCTTTAGTTCATTCCTTGACAGTCTCTGTGGTCGATAGTATTGACCACCATTGTGATATCCGCCAGGTTGACCACATGACGTGTTTGCCGAGCAATCATTTTGTGTGCTAATGCTTAAGAACGTCGGTGTGCCATCTATTGTGTTCACAATTGGTTTAAGTAGACCACCACGTTCAAACTCATGAGCTGATATTTTCCTGATAATCAAGAAAAAGGGATATAGAAGGAAAGAGAATAATTATTAAAAAGATACAAGTGGACATTAATAATGTAAATATTAATGTTAGATATATATTTAAACTTTTTGCATTCGATTCGTGTAGTGGCGGATAAATAATATGCATCCTACTCCGCAAAATATATTCATTTCAATCTAATTATAAAAGACGTGGAATATAACAGTACAAACATATAAACATACATAATATATATGTATGTATGTACGAGTACATTATACTCGTATGTATTTTATAGCTGCCTCAAAGAAAAATGATGAATACACAATGGAACGTGGAAAAATTACGTTGTTATTAGAAAAAAATGCTTAATTTATTTTTATTAGGAAAAAAAATATTTTTTAATTTATTTTTATTTAAAAACAAAAAAAAAACCGAACTTTAACCCTGAAAAAAATAAATAAAATTCTCTCATTCCTTGGTTTTATGTTGATGAGTAATAATATACCTACCAAGAAATATACATGCATTTGTATATGTATATGTCTACAAACGAATATTTGTGGCGTTTAATTTTTTCCCCACAGTGTGTGTAGAGGAGTGGGCATAGGGGGACTTTATTTTGTTTTTTGTTTTTTCTAATTCCACACGGATCGCTTCCAATTACTGCACAAGCCGGTGTTTCAGCTAGCATTTCAACCATACAACGAATTCTGAAGCCTTCACCTTACGTTAGGGATACGGATATTCATACAAAAAATACATCGATGTTTTATTCGATTCGAAACGTTTCATCGATGTATAACAAGTATAACGATACATTTATGTTTTCGATGCATAGAATAAAAATATCGACGCATTTAATAAAAAAAATAAAATAAAATTTACATTAGGCGTGTTTTTTTTTTGTAATCTATATAGCCTTAGAAAATATTTTTCATGTTAAATACACTAACAACTAAGCCTATATAGAATAATGAAATCCATATAGCTATCGAGTCTTATGTCCATAGCCTGGCCGAAAAAAATGTGCTAAACTATTTTCTGTCAATTGTTATCGAAATGTTATCGAAAATGTGAAATATGACATGTAAGTGACAGTGACAAATTTGAAAACAATTGCGACGATGAAAACGTGATGCTATGCAAAGGAGTTTGGAAAACAAGTGGAAAATTGAGGAAGAAATATTAAAAGTCAGAAAAAAATTACATTTTTCTCAGGCAAATCATTACATAGGGTATCCCGCCTTTTAAAAAAAAAAACAGATGTTTAAATGTCGAATGTCAATTAGCATAGTGCTACCAAATCATCGAATAGCTTTTTTTTACAAATACTTTTTTAAAGTTTTATAGATTTTTTGAATTGAATTGAGTTTTATTAACATTCAAATTTTATCGAAATTGGAAGTTTTGGAATACCTGTTACATATTTTGAAATTAGATATCCCAATACTTCCTCTCTAAACTTTGCATAAATAAAATTTTACTAGCAAGTTTTTCTTGAATTCTGTTGCGTTGCTAATTTAAAACTACTTGTGAAGCTTTTGAAAAAAAGTCTTTCTCATGGAACTGAGCTGGCTACCATAGATAAATATTTATACGCAAATTTGTAAAGTTTTGGAAATTGTAGTTTGTAGTCGGACCATACTTCCAACGGATTTTCTCCGAGGCGACCAACAAATGTCCTCAAGTGGATCGAAAACTCATCACAAACACTTCATTCACTTTTGAAACATTAAAGATGATAAATGCAAAGAGAAGAGAGCATATGAAATTAATTGAACTGGAAATTCGGTACAGTGTACAATGTTTGCTCTCATTCGATGCACCGAAGGAAATACATCGATGTATCGTTAAACATCGAAAGTATCCTACTTGTATTTATTTGATACATCGAATAGTGCGTATGAAAACAATTATGTTAGTTTCCCTAAAATAAGAAAATTTATATTCTTCAATCAACCGGTATAACATCAATTTGTTGGAATATTTCGTAGTACAATTTTATTTTCTATTCGAAAACTTAGCTTTCGAGTGCTGTCATCCCAAGGAGGTTACTCGATCATTCGATAACGAGTCCTATTCACTCACTCATTATCGAGTGCGGTAATTTGGCCCCTGATATCTTAGCCAACAGTCCATTTATTGGACCAGGTCCCCACCATGGCTTCACAAGACTGGACACTTATAGTCATCGTTGAATGGACAACAAACCAACTCAAAAGATACTGGAACAACAAAGAGGGTCTAAAGCACTCAAACAAGTTTCTTAATCACAACAACAAGATATCAAATGAAACCCTAAAACAAAACAGTGAACATTTAAAAATTATTTTGCGCAGGTCTGACGGGACATTCTTTCTGTAACAGTCACCTCTACAAAATGAAAATCAGCCACACAGACACCTGCTGATGGTGTTAATAAACAAAAGAACATACGGAGCACCTGGATCTCAGTGTGCCCTCCTATAGCCAAGAGCCAAAATACTTGGAAAGTACATATGAAAGGGATTATCAAATTTCTAAAAAAAAAAATCATACGATGCCTAGACATGAAAGGGAGTACAATACACCTACTTTCGTGGCAGTTTCTACCGCACCCCATTTACATTTAACTTCAGTAGCTAGTGCTGTCAAATTGGATAGATCCTTAACCTACTGAAGTATCAGTATATGCCATTCTCCAGGAAATGAGAACCAACTAACTTTAATTATTTGACATCGAATCATTCTCTTTGTTTGGATTTAAGCTAAGGATATAAACCACATTATTAATAATGCAAACTCAATGTTAGGTTTTAGTAAAAGCTGGTGCAAGGAATCTAAATGTTTTTATATCACTCCTTAACTCTAACTGCAGCCTAAACTCTAACAAAGCAGAAGATGATGAGCCTTTTAATGCATACTATATTGTGGTTGTTTCTTGAAGGAACCTTCCTATAGCCGCATAAAATGGAATAACTCATATCCCCGCGCATAGTGCCGCAGATCTTAATTTCTAGAGCATGTTTTGTATAGTTTTTTCGTTTATAGAAAGAATTAGATACTGGTTAGCTCATTGCGATAGATAGCTCTCCTGTATTGAATCAAAAAAACATGTGTTAAAAACGTGCATACTTAACACAAATGCCACTAATAGCCCGCATACTGACTGATGGTTTGATAGACATCACTTTTAAAAAACCCATCACTGCAAAAGAAACCACCCACCCAGGAAAACTACTGTAACTAAGAAGCAATTAATCTCATGAACCGGAAAGCAAAGGACTAGGTCTCTGGCTCTCGAGAGGGTACATTTTTGTAATATTTGCTAATTATTCTTATTTAGCATTCCTTGACTGCTCACGAAACCTGCGACAACAAACAAAAGTTTTGAGGCAGAAGAAAGTGGATATATGTATTAGTTAAGACAAATTGGTGAAATTAAGCGTCCTTATAAATGGTCATCGCGCCTAAGTTATTAAGTACTTCCATAACACATAGGATTTAAGAGATGAATGGATCTCAAATGTGTTTGCCATTTGCATTGTACACCTACACAGCTACCAAAAGAAATTCTGATAGACTGGGTTTTTCGTTTCGTGTTTCCTTCGTGTTAAAGGGCGCTGTTTGAAAACGCAGTTTTCTTTGGCGTTTTTCATCGTTGCCACAGAATCGATAAGGTTCGTCCTAAATTAGTCATTGTCAGTGTGCCATTATTGGAAATCTCTAATACAGCAAAGTACCTGGGTATGAATTTGGATGCTAAATTGAAGTGAAAGGAGCATATTAAAAAGAAAGTTGAGGAGCTAAATATTAGGTATAGATAACTCTATTGGTTACTGGGACATAACTCAGAAATGTCTACCGAAAATAAGATCCTATTGTATAATCAGATATTAAAACATGTCTGAACGTATGGTATTCAACTATGGGGTTGTACAAAAAAAAACGAATGCACAGATAATTCAGACATTTCAAAACAGAGTCCTTCGTGGAATAGTCAATGCACCATGGTTCATTAGAAACAAGGACTAGGATCGTGACTTGCAGATTGACCTGGTAGCAGAGGTGATGAAAAAGAATGCTCTTCGTCACAACCAGCGTCTGCAAATACATATTAACCCTGAGATAGAAAACGTATTAAATTTCCGATCAAATATTCGTAGATTAAGGAGAACCAAACCTCACGAACTTATGTTGTAGAATTTTGAGAATCTGTATTTAAGCATAATATATTCTCCCAAGCGATTTCCCATAGTGAAAAATAAATCATTTTTCGATCTGTCTTTGATTGGTCATGATTTAGGAGGTGTTTTTAGTGCGGTTAGAGTCCCACACTACTCTGGGTACTCTAATCCCTTAGTGTCTTTCGAGATTTTCACCTTCATTAACAAAAACAAAAAAAAAGCAGATGAGCTGGCTACCACCAAGTTTTTAGGTCCGGAACCATTTTGTGGTATAAACTGGATAACAGCCACAGCCATTATTAATAACTGGGAGCATAAACTTCGACTTTCTTATTGGAGAGGTGTCCTGGAAAAGTCAAACTCATAGGCAACTTATTAACGTGCTTAGGATTATATTCAGTATCTAGTAGGTTTGCTCTAAGGTCATTGTTGGGCCTTTCTGCGGAGATGGAGTGTCGACTATGTTTAAACGAGCTCCAGGTGGCCGAACATAATAGAACATAAAAGCCTTCATTAGGAAGGTACTAACAGTACTTACAAGTACCAGCATGTTTAACTTCAAATGAATTCCCTATAAGGAACAAATTTAGTCATTAAAACTAAACGAGACGTTTAAGTACTATATAACCTCAATGAAATTTGTTCTTTATGTATTGGATCATTGCAAAAGTTCGTGCCCGATTTTCATACGTGGCAGAAAGTTTGCGGTATGCCGCAACCATTGTTTGTTTTATGGACTTGTTGTATACCAATGGATAGGTCATGGCATCAGGAGTCAGTTTATCGCTAGAACCCGTTCAGTGTAGTCAAATTGTGTGAAAAAAAAGTTCTAAAATGGAAAACGAAAAGTTACATCTTCGCCATGTATTTGGTAGGAGTTTGGTAGGATTCTAGGGGTATAATTTTTGTTGAGCTTCTTTCACCTGGCGAAATAATCACAACGAATAAGTACTGTGAGCTACTCTATAAGCTTAATGAGAAAGTTGAAGAACATCGTCCGGTTTTGGCAAATCGAAAAGGCGTCATCTTCCATCATGATAACGCCAGGCCACATGTCGCCCGAAAAAACGCTGCAAAACTGAAGAAGTTAAAATGGGAAGTCTTTAGCACCCACCGTATTCCCCAAACCTTGCTCCTTCAGATTTTCATCTGTTTCGGTCCCTTCAGAACGGTTTGAATGGAAAGAAATTTGGTTCCATGGAGGCTGTCGAAAACTACCTTACGACATTTTTTGAAGGAAAACCGCGCAGTTTTTATGAAAATGGAATCCGCAAAGCTTGTAAAACTTTGGGAGACAATTGTAAATAAGAACGGGACTATATAATCGATTAATAAAATTGTTTTCTTTAAAGTAGAAGCGCTTGTGTTTCACTATCAAATCGGGCACGAACCTTTGCAATGATCCAATACATATGTTTACCTTATCTTAGCCACAGATATAACGGTTTTCCTGATAGCATATTAGACTTTGAAGAAAGTAATTTTAGTCGATTTCGGTGTTAGTAAACTATATTGGTATTTTTCCACAGTTTCGATAATTATTTATTTTATTAAAAAATGTATTAGAAAGCCAAAAATATAATAAGTAAATAAAAAATCTTCGTCCCCAGGTGTCATTGAAGATTCTAAAATGTTGTTTTCTATATTTAAATACCCTCAACTAAAAAATTCTTCAAAAAAATGGAGATTATAACTTTTTTCAATAGCTTGGTCAACAAAGGGTTAAAGATAAAAGAAAACATACAGTATACTGCATTTTTGTTAACGTCAGTCACTTAAGTATGTATGTACCTACAGGCTGAGAGCGATTTATACTCATAACAAGAGTATGAACACAAAGTGTGAGGACATACTCTTTTTTTATTTTTACAATATTAAGATACGTGCCTGATGAAAGGAAAACAAATGCAATTACATAGTTTTCTCTGGTTGATTATTTTACTAAAATTAATTACCTTACGGGCGTAGTGGCGCCAGAACCACCACGCGATGAGCAGTTTTGTCCATTTCCATGTGTAGGTGAACCAACTATATCATTACCAGCTGAAGTAGCATGTGAAACCAACCATGCATCTACAACTTGACGTGTTGCTTTTCTGTGGAGAAAAAATAATAATTAAAAAAGATACCATACCAGTAGATAGAATTTACATAATAATTAAAAAAATATATATTTCAAGTGAAAGTTAAAATACTAAACCTAATTAAATCAATTATAATTTAAAAGTAAATAATTAGTTTTATTATTATGGTAGGTAGGTAAGTGGAACTAGCCATATAACAGGGTTCGTCATATACAATTGGCGCCAGTGCGCCTTTTTAATGCCACAGTTCAAGTAACATGATAACCTAAAGTGTGAGTAGGGAAAGCAATGTTCAAATCCATCCCGTGGAATTGAGAAACTTAATAAGGTTGGAAGCGTGAGTTCCAACAAAATGCCCACACTTTCTTGGGCGATTTGACATTTTTTTTAATTTTTGGGCGATTTGTCATAGTGTTGAATCGCCCAAAAGTGTTGGGCAAGGTGACATTTTTTTCATTTTGGGCGATTTGACATGGAGCCGAGTACTTTACAACTCTATTCCCCCTTTTTGCAGGAGGTTTTAACATCAATTGGGTCGATCACTACCACTTAGTGCCTAGTCAACTTAGAACTAGATCCATCAATCAGTAAGCATTCTCCCAATGCCTTTATAACCTGAAGTGATTGACCCTAAATTTGCAGACCTTCACGAAGTTTAGTGACCATTGGCACTTGAGTTATGTTCTTTTTGGCATTCTTCATCCAACCATCAAAGAAAAAAGTAACGACCCTTAGAAAGTACAGACATTAACAAGGTTCAACGCACTAAGGAAAATGACCAGGATTCGTGTTCATTCTTCAGATAACAGGTGATTATTGAATGCTTGTATAGTAATAAAACACAAAACCGTTGTCCCAAAAATCCTAATGAATTATAAGACTTGTACGAATAGTTTGCCAAGGTTGCCGCCACAGAAGAAAAAAAGAAACATTAAGGAAACAATTTTGTTACTCAAATAGAATGACAAAATCGAAAGGACAAGGTGAACAAGGTGTCGGAAAGCAAGACAGGTTGGATGACCACAAATAGATTTGGTGAAAGCGATAGTAAAATTACGAAACAGAAACAAAAATAATTGCACTTCGGACACCGAACAAAGGGGGAGGTCGTGAATCATCTAAATACCAAGCCATAAAGGGTCTCTTCAGAGTTTAAGAACCTTATTAACATTCCTGGTTGCCAACAAGTCTGTGTCTTTCATAAAACAACCATAAAATCCATCATCGTTTAATTCGAATGCTACACTTATACCTAATCTATTTTAGGGTATCTTAGTTTTTTCCTCTTTTTTGTTTGGTCTAAATTTAGCCAAAAACTTTCTACCGAATATTGATTTCATTCTTGTTTGGCTTTGAACGTGAATTTGGCTGAAAAGGAAATTCCTTGTTTCTTCTTTAGACCTAATAAAAGCTCCTTGATTACCCAGCTTGCTTGCGTCAAGCGCTTTGCCTCATAGCAACGATGATTATATTTACATTTGCCTTAGCGTTCAGTTTGTATATATGTACATGTACACTGTACATATGTTTTTGCAACAAGGTTATTCCACAAATAGAACTTCCTGAGTGAACGGGAGTGTAAGTTTATATAAAGTATTGTTCCTTAAATAAATACTTGAGTTGTGAACTAAAATAATACAAATGACACGTTTAGCTTGTATGATTATCATTGTCATTGAACCTGGATGGTATAAATATTTCGTATCCTTAAAAGCGGGTTTGCATTCCAATTGCCTGTAGAAAATAACATCATTAAAGTGTCACACAGTTCGGTGAACCGGTGAACGAAATAAACTTAAACTTACACTTAACTTAAATGGAATCTCGAGCAAATGCCCCCATATTCAGCTAGGTGTGCTCTCATTGGTCTTGAGAGCTTAGAAAAACGACGATCTGTTCAGTGTATAATGTTTGTGCATGATGTTTTCTCTTATCGTATTAAGTGTTCTGATGCTTTGAGATTGTTTGATGTATACGTTCCGGAAAGACAACTGCGCCGCAGGCAACTGTTTCATGTTCCTAGTCATAGGTTTAATTATGGATGCAATGAGCCTTTTACCAGATGTGTTAAATTATTCAACTCCATATGTACTGAATTAGATTTATCCCTAAATCGAACTGAATTCAAAGCTTTGGTACATAATTCTTTAATCTAGCTTTCTATAATAGGTACAGTATAGGTATAGTATATATTACATTTAATTTATTTATAAAAATCTAATTTATAAAATAAAAAATATTTTTGTACTTTTCATATCCATATGTTTTGTACATACAATTATTGTAAATATTGTTAGTAATCTGTTGAGTATACTCTGTAGATGAAATAAATAAATAAATAAATAAACCGCCTGATGACAGCACATATGCAGTTGTGCTCAAACATTAATTGATTGGATTTTGTGCTCCGGAAAACTTTTTATTAAATTTCAGTTAATTGCAGTTGTTTTGAGTTGAAAATGCTTAAAACGAAATATTATTATGTAAGAATTATTTCTCCCATAAAAACCGATAACATTCGTATTGAAATTAGATTGATATCAAAACTTTTCTTGGTAGGAGGAATATAGTAATTGTCCAATTTTCAATTTTCGCTTGTCAGAATTTTCAATTAAAACACAAAAACTGTTCGCCATTCATTGTATGTATAGATGAGTACTTCAAGAAGCAAATTCTGTCATAATTTAAAATGACAGCACCACCATTGAAAGGTTTATTAGGTATGATAGAGTTCAGTGCTGAAAAGCAGAACTTCTTTATCAGCATTCATCATCATGTATTACTACAAGATCATACAATGTGTCTAATAATATCCCGGACACGAATCATATCTCAGCAACCAAGAGCGCGATCAATTTGTTCGAGCATGCGTTGCGTAAAAACTTAAATATTCCACTACTATCTGTCAAAATTACATGGCTTTTGGTAGACATTTACCAATTATAAAAATTGGAATAAAGAGCGGTCATTAAATTTCACGCAAAACTTTGCAGAAATGCATCAGAACATTCCGATTGATGCAAATAGTATACCGTAATTATTGTTTGAGTGTAACAGTTGGTTTCGAGTGGCATAATCAATTTTTGGGCTACAGAGAGACGCTGAAGGAAACACGAAAAGTTCGTTCGAGACAATGCTTATCACATTCTTCGATAGCAAAGGAATTATCCACAAAGAATTCGTCCCAACTGGTCAAACAGTTACTGCCGCATATTATCTTCGACCTGAATATCACGATCAGGAGAGTTGATCTCTGTTGCACGATAATGCATCGAGTCACACAGCACTCAATGTTCGTCAATTGTTCGTTCGAAATCAAGTGTGTATGTATGTGTGTCAAATCATCCGCCGTATGTACCTGATTTTGCACCGTGCGACTTCTCTTTGCTCCGGAAATTGAAATTGAAGTTGAAATGATGCTTTTTGACGACATTCCGGCCATTCAAGCAGCTTCCACGACACGGGCCATTCTGCAAAATGAGCTAGAGCAGGCAATTTGTATCAATATTAAAACGCTGTAACAAGTGTATTGAATCGGGAGGAGAATATTTCGAATAAAAACACCGAAAAATAAACAGAAATCGTGTTTCAATTATGTTTTCCAGAGCCAAGCCAGACAGTCCGGGATACTATTTGACACATTGTGCTGTAAACTATTTCTGTAGATTAGGTACCATTTGCAGCTCTCACACTCAGCCAATTTTTACAAATAAGATGTTAAAAGAAAGAGAATTTCCTGGAGCAGTGACGAATTGCAATTTCACTTTAGAAATGTTAACGAATTGAAAAAACGACCAAAAATAAATATTCTACCCAAAATGAACTCCCAAGAGAATAAACACTTCCCGTATGATTTTCAACAGTTGAGCCATGGAAATCATATGAGAAGTGTTTGTTGTTTTGGGTGCTCTGGTTGATATATTTGTTACTAAGCACAGCAAGTAGATGCATTTTTTTATATTCATTTTTAATTAAGTCAATTTACATCAATTTCGGGAATATCATCAGATCCGACAAGCACGTTCAAAATAACCAGATAACAGTTCCCCATTAAAATTGTCTATGCTATGACCAGTAATAAATCACAAGGTCAAACATTCCAAAGAGCAGGGTTGTACTTGCCAGATCCCGTGTACTTGCATGGACAAATTTGTGGATTTCTCTAAGGTCAGAAGTTTTTCTAATATTTTTGTATATACACGTACAATATACATATTGAGCAAAATGATAAACAAACTGTCAAGGAAGACTGAATCATTACTTAAAAGGTTGTTTGTAGAGAAGTGTTGCAAACTACTCCTTTTGTAAATACTATTGAATAAACTTTTATATTTTTTATATAAGTATACAAATATAAACGTTTGGTTAACATAAATATTTTTCCCTAAATACGGATGTGCTGTGAAAGGGGAATGCATGGGAGAGTTCTCGTACGTGTACACTAGTCTTATATTTCTCGAAATTTGGAAGAAAGGCAAAGAGCCAAATATTTCGAATACAGGATAATAATTTCTGAAACTGAGCTGTGTGGTCTAAGCTGAATAAAAAAAATGAATCTATTACTCACCTTAAAAAATAATCCTGTACAAATTCTTGATTTTCATCCATCCATGCTTCCATACGAGCATATTCAGCATCATAGCATTGTTGAGTCGACGGAAGCATTTGCAATTGCAGGGGGACACCGGGGCGAGATCCCAAATTATCGAGTCCCATTCCTGTGCCCCCCTGCTCAGATGGCATCCTGTTCGATGTTTGCTGAGGCTCTTCTATACTACGTAAATGCAATCCTAAAATGAAATATAAAAAAAAAAAAACCCGAACAATTAGATTTAAATATTGAAACAAATAATAATTTTATTTAAATAAAAGGGAAACGCTGCATTGGTATTTGGGTTGCAAAAATCGGCGTGTGTTAATAAATGTGTAAACTTAGGACTTTTTGATATAGTTGCTATCTAAAAAAAACTTCGTCCTCGAAACGAACCGCTTTTGAAATCACAGAAAGACTAAAATGTCAAACGGAACTACTACAATTTTAATAAAAAAGTTACTATTCCGTATACAGAGAGCATCGTAGATCTATGAAGCGATAAAACTGTTTTTCAATCGAAAGCAAACATACATCGGATATGCTACAAAAAACCCCAGAAAGTTCAAAGAATATGTCGGCGGATTTTAAAAGGAAGAACTGAAGACACTTGTGTGTCATTACGATGGAATTGATATCCTTGTACTTGTATAGAAAAGAACTTCATAGTCGCAGACCCTTCGAGATCATCGATAGAAACATTTTGCTGCACAAGCAAGGTGCCGTTGTTAATGATGCAAATGTCTTCAAGTATCACAACAACTCTTAGAATTCCACAAGGATCAGTCCTTGGAGCATTACTCTTTATCACATACATATATAAATCAAGTGTGCGCTGAAACATTCGCAGATCGTCCTCAGATATCCATCATTACAAAATCTATATACAAGGTTTTTCAACAGGGACGCTACAAAAGTAGAGCGACAGGGACAGCAAACGACGCCATATTTCTTGCCGCTCTTGTCTCTCACATGTCGTTCTCAAGCGTTGGGCATCTCTGTGACGCTGTTGTGGCGAATTTTGCGAAAAGATCTTGGCCTACATCCTTACAAGATTAAAGTGACGCAAGAACTGAAGCCGCTTGACCACCAGAAGCGTCGTATGTTCATGAATTGGGCTGAGCAACAACTTGAAAATGATTCGGATTTTCATCGAAAAATCATCTTCAGCAATGAGGCTCATTTCTGGCTGAATGGCTTCGTCAATAAACAAAATATGCGGTATTGGTCAGGCAGCAATCCACACGTACTCCATGAGTCATCATTGCATCCCAAAAAAATACGGTTTGGTGTGGTTTATGGGCCGGCGGCGTCATTGGGCCGTACTTCTTCCGTGATGATCAAGACCGGCACGTTACTGTGAATGGGAATCGCTACCGTTCAATGATAACCGAATATTTTTGACCCCAATTGGATGATATGGACTTGGAGGACATGTGGTTCCAACAGGACGGCGCCACAAGCCACACAGCGAATGTCACAATCAATTTATTGGAAACCAAGTTTGGAGAACGTGTTATCTCATGAAATGGTCCAGTCGCTTGGCCGCCTCGGTCGTGCGATTTGACGCCGTTAGACTATTTCCTGTGGGGCTACGTCAAGTCTATGGTCTATGCCCACAAGCCAGCGACGATTGATGAACTTCGTACGAATATCGAACGTGAAATTGCAGCAGTATCGGCCGATTTATGCTTGAAAACCGTCGAAAATTGGGTTCAGCGTCTGGACTTCTGCAAGCGCGTCCGTGGTGGCCATGCAAAAGAAGTCGAGTTCCATACATAATGGCATCGAACGTACTTTCACAGGAATAAAGAATTTCATTGATATTCAAAATCGTTTTTGTTTTATTAAAAAAAACTTTTGTAGCGCTCTTATTGAAAAACCCTTTATAAACCTTTAACAAGTCACGCGAGTTGTGGCGCTAAAAGGCATTTCTTAAAACAATTCCTCTACCTTACCACGTTACTACAGTTAATTCGACCAACATAAGCATATCTGCTCGAAAATTGTTCTGCAACGATATACCGCAAAGTTATCACCCCATTTTGTACCTGGGTACTCTTCTTTTTCACTCGGGATCAAGCGGGCGGCATTGCGCTGGAACTCTAAGACTTAAAAAAACTGGTCAAGTTCTGCCAGGCAGTGTTCTTTATTGCGATTTGTTTACCAAGCATTAATTAACAGCTGCAAACGATCATATCTTAACTTGTCGGACTGGACTTAAGCTGGGTCAGAAGAGTATAAACAAGAACGCAAGAGTCACAGATATAAGAGAATTCAAAACTACTGGCTGACGTTAAGTACAAAATTGCCAACGCTCTTAGAAGAAAACAAAGAATAAATATCCTCGATATGAACTTCATCATCAAAGTAACGTAACACACGACTTAGTTTAGAGACCAGATTACAGCAGTCATCTCTCAGCGTTCGCTGTTCTTGAGAACCACCATAAACCCGCTAATCAGCAATTACCGCAAAACCTTAACTAAATTCAATTCAATCTTCGCTTATGTGTGCGTACCAATCGGATTATCATTGTTCGATTTCCAGGAATTCGTTGACTTAAGTTCACTGTAGTTTCTTTTTCTTTTCTGACGCGAATTACAAATGTATCTGGGGACTCGACGTCAAATCCTTTGCAGATTGATGTCATATCGGTAACTCCCATTCACCATAATATTATTCGCAGTTCGTCACCGGAAACAGCAGACAAGAAACTTCAATCAGATTATGTGAAACAGTGCAAAAGGTGAAAACCCTCTGCTCTTATGACGAACCGAACTACATGCGTCATTTTAAAATATATATCTGCAGAACCGCCCACCGACTGTGAATATAGGAATTTCTTACATATGTTCCAACTACGTATTCAGAAACTTGGTATTTGGAGACCCTTTTGTTTCCTTTCGGGCACCGGGTATCATTACCTTTGTCAAAGATCATTCACAAACAAAAATGTTAATCTTTGCGTAGATACTCGTAGTATTTACCTTTTTGTTTAAAAAGAATAGGTTTTTTGACTTCTGTTCTCAGTTGGGTGTCAAATTTAAACAATGCAGACAGAATGTAAACAAATAAAAATTCCAAACAAATAGGAAGTGGGATCGGAGGTTAGATACTTTTGTTTCAGATACAAGCATCTGAGCACACACAAACGGGATTTCGAGTTATTCCCCGCTTGTGTGATTCCCACGATTTATGACGTTAATTACATTTGCGTATAATTCCAAACAATTGCCACACATTGAAATTCCCAAACACTGTTAAAAATCTCAAGATCATGTTCATGTACCCGTCAACTTTTTATCCCTTTCATGATGAGCGGTTGTCATGTGCAACCACACTCGAACAAATTGCTGTTAAGTGATTGAAAATTTTGTCAAGTGTCAGTCTGGTATGAGTTTGTATACGAACATCATCGAAATGAAATTATACAAAACGAATATGCCTACGGTTACGGATGGTAACCACCTTGAAAGATTCAAAAGAAAGTTTTTTTTTTTTTAACCAGTTTGAGGCAGTAAGACGAGATTGAATTTGAGACACTTCATGTGGAAATTTGAGGCGAATGTGATTATTTATTGAATTATAATGTCGACATAGTACAAAGGGCACAAAACCCCTTCGACGTCGGATGCGAAAGAATCTGTTTGTTATCAGTTCTCGAGAAAACTGCTTTCGGAAGCGATTGGTCTAAGAATTACCCAGGACGTGGGAATAGATTTGAGATTTTGCGAGCTTCTAGTGGTACGATAAATGGTGTTCATAAATCTACATTATGTAGAAGAAAATATTCAATACGTAACCTTGGGTTGAGCTAAACAAAAAAAAAATATATCCCACATGTTTACTGGAATGTTCTGGTATTTGCTACTTTGGTATTTACCCAAGCGCCTGAATCTTTCCTGGCTTAGTACCCCACATTCCACCAGTACATATTCTGGAGTTTCACTGGACTCGTTGCAAAATCAGCATGATTCTTCATCTGATATACGCCTAACTTCCTGAGATATCCCTTGAGTTTACAGTGGCCCGTGAGGAAAGCAGTCAGAATGCGGATTTTGTTTTGAATCTTTTCAGATTGTAACTACCCAGAAGTTGCTTCGCCTATCATGGGCCCTGAGTTTCTGTCCAGGACTTAGTTCTGTTTAACTTTTTCCATTCCCCTATGCCACAGAAGGGCTCAGGGCCCACGAAAGCTGTGGCGGCTCCTTTCCTGGCAAGTTTGTCTGCCTCTTCACTTCCTTCTATCCCCAGGTGTCCTGGCACCCAGTAGACGGTGACGTTGTTTCATTCGCACAATCTCAAATTTGATGATCTGAGCCCCGATTGCCTTGGCTGCTTGGCTCTCTGACATTTTTGCGATGTCGCGTCAGTTGTAGAGTTTATCAAGATTGAGTTGGGCACATCAGCACAGATTTCAGCTTGAAAGATGCTGGGTTCAAATAATTTCGTTCCGGGCCCAAACACTCCTGCCCCGTTCCTTCCTCAGGTCTTCAACCATCCGTGTACCATTTATTGGCGTGAGAACTCAGCGTGTATGTTCTAGAATCGTTGCCCAAGTCCAAGATATAAGAATCTTCCATAGTAACTTCTTACATACTATTGTAAAAAGAGTGTATAAGCAAACTTTTGCCGGTAAAGTATTTTCTTACAAGACGTACAAGTCACTATCGGACCTATTTTTTTTTTTTTGTAAAGGGTTTTTCAATTGCTATGTTCAAGTGGCAACGCTGTCATTCTTTGACGTTTGTGTTCCGTCATAGTCACCGTTTTACCGTGGAGTGCTAGACCATTCAACAACGTGTCGAAATTGTTAAAATTCATTATCAAATAGCTAAGAAATATTTACGGCCGAAATAATCGTCCAACCGAACGAGCAATTCAACGACTTATCGCGAAATTCAGGGAAAGCGGTTCGGTTGGTGATCAAGCAGTGCCTGTACGATGCCGAAATGCGCGGTCAAGTGAGGATATTGCTGCTGTTGCTTAGAGTGTAGTTGAAGACCCAAACCTCTTGGTTCCTCGCCGTGCACAAGGAGTTGATCGTTCTGCGACCTCAATTTGGCGAATTTTGGGGAAAGACCTGCGCACGCATCCGTATAAGATGAAATTGACACCAAAACTAAGCCCCAAGATCACCAATCTCGTCATACATTTTCTGATTGGGCTCTGAAGCAGTTGAAAACGGATTCAAATTTTGGTGACAAAATCAACGACTTCGTGAACAAGCAAATAACCGCATTTGGGGAGAGAATAATCCACAGCAGTATCCAGAGTCTCGATTACATCTGGAGACACTTACTATTTTGGTGTGGCCTTTGGTCAGGCAACGACATTGGGCCATACATCTTCTGAAACGAGAATGGCCAGACGGTGACTGTCAATGGCGAACGGTATTGCGCCTTAATTACTGGCTTCAATTAGATGACATGGATCCGGAAAACATGTGGTTCCAACAAGATGAGGCAACGTGCCATATATCGGGTGTATCATTGGAGTTGTTGCTGTTGCAAGAAAAGTTCACAGAACGCGTTATTTCCAGAAGAGGCGGTATGGAATTGCCGCCAAAAATCGTGCGATTTAATGCCCTTAGACTTTTTTCTCTGGGGCTACATTAATTCGCTGGTTTATGAAAAGCAACCAACAACAATTGACCAACAACTTCATTCATACTATTGATGATATCCAGTCCCACTTATCCAACAGAGTTATAAAAAATTGGACCTCTCTCGGATGGAGTCCTTTCAACGAAACCGCTAACGCCATTCGAATGATATCATTTTTAAGACATAATGGTACTTAAATGTAGTTTAATCCGGGCCCTGCCTTTTAGGCAAGCACGCCAAGAGGCTCGGAGTCATAGGCACGGATATTTGCATATACTGTAATGATATAGGTGTAGCAGAGGATATCGCAAAAAGTCTGTGCGAATGCCAAGGCAAAGCACGTAGTCGCAGGGACATTTTAGGCTCCTGCTTCTTTAGTAACCTGAAGGCGATAGGCCGAATCAACCATAGACGCGTTCTTAAATTCTAAAATGCAATAACGTAATAAAATGCATTGAGGAAATTGTGGCGGATTAGGTGCCATCCTTGAATGGATTCTTAGGGGATTGCGAGGGGCCCACTCTGGTGCCTAGTGTTTTGTGATGGCTCAGCCTCTCAACTCCTTTCAACCTAACCTAACCTAAGGGTTACTAGAGTTTCAGTAAACCAATTACAAAAAACTGCTAGTTTCTGTCTTTTGTACCAACACGGTGCTTCAAATAAAATGGGTAAAGTAGAGCTATGCAATGAAACGTCATGAGAATTCTTGCAAATCTAGAAAATGAGGATGATTGAAAGACGTCCTTCTTTCTAAAACATAATGTACTTAAAGAATAATAATTTCCAGGATAACCAACGACGAACTGTTGTTTATCTTAAATTTACATACGCGTAGATGTAGAGTACCCACGACGTTTCCAAATAAAACTATTTTTAAGGAAATGCGCTACCTGAACAAACAATGAACGCTTATTTCAGTAAAAGCTTTTTAATTGAATAAGATTGAAAACAAGTTCCAAGAAATAATATTTAAGTTATCTTTTATTATGTGAAATTGGGTCAAGACGTTTTTGATGAGACAGCACAGCCGAGGGCGGTGTATTAATCTTAAAAAAAAATTCAAGCGCAATGAATCATTCGGTTTTATTCGGAGTTGTACTGAACTGACTAACAAATGGTTACACATAACCACTACTCTGGTGTAAGTGGCCACTTAAGTTGGATAAGTAACTATCCATGATTCTCCATTAGCATCTCTATAGTGTTTCAACCCTTAAAAACCAATTTCTCAGAATAAGAAATCAGCACATAAACGAACATAACTCCGAACGACGACGCGACGAGTAGCAAAGAAGATAAAATTCTACTCAAACAAACCAACAACTTCTCGTAGGACGAAGAGTAGTTGATGTGACGTTTCGGGTTTTCTTCTTTTTTCTTAACGCATCATAAGTTTCAAAAGCAGCGGATGCTTGCACGGATTTTCATATACTCGTAGACATACTTGTAGATTTTTCTTCCCTACGACTAGAAATACTGTTTCCGAATAAGGCAGAAAGAGGAGCAGACATTCCCATCTAAGGACCTTGCTCTTGATGCCGCACAAAAAGGAAGCCATTTAGAAGTAAGCAGATTGCATGCGGGAGCGGAAAATGTTAGAAGCTGTGAGTATAGTGGAAGGAAATTCCGCCAGAGATTGTTAAGTGGTTGAAGATACAATGTTTGTCACTTCGTGTTATGCATCAAAAAGTATTGAATGTATGTATATGGAGTAGAAAGTGCGGTTTTCCGCTCTTTGATTCTGTTTTCGTTGTCTTCCTCATTGGATAGCGAGCGCTAAGTGATTGCCTGAAGTTATGCATCATAGAGAAGTCTTCTATCGGAAATACTAAAACAACTTTGGTGGTATTTGTTATAAACTCATACATATTTCGAACATACCGTTAGGGAATAAAGTATAACTCGAGTGTTGCAAACTTTTTTAAAATAATTCCGTTTTGGATAATGCTCTTGAGAATATTTCCCCAAATCCCTTCTGAGAAATGAAAATTCTGTTTTTATTCTTTTCAAAGTTTTAAGTTAAACAGTTTTTCGAAATGCATACATACATAGTATGCATTATATTCAGTTGCAATCCGAAGTATTTAAAGGAAAGCTCCTTTTATTATGAATAAATTATTAAAACCATTTAATGTTGACTCTACAGCTCCTCCTCCTGAGTTCCAAGGCTGGTGTTAGCAAAGGAATAATTTTACGTAGGAAGGAAGAAAGTTATATACGTACTGCCCAAACCCTTCGACACACACCTACAAAGATCTTTTCGAAATTCAATGGAGGTAGAATTTGGTTTGACTTGGTTTTCAGTATTTCTAAAGCCTAATGGGAGACCAAGTTTGTTTGTTCTTAGAAAAGTTGCCGAAATGCCAAAGAAGACACATTTTTTTAAAAACTTACGTCAAATTGAACACCCAGCGGAATATAATGGTGTGAAGGACACCTTTTGGTTGGGTCAGAGTGTAATGCTTTTGTGTAAGGATAGCATGTCGAGGATCTAAGTGTTTTTTTTTCTAATTCTACCCATTGTAGCCGTAACTCTTAAGAGTTACATTTTTTTTTTAAATTCCCGTACCGATATTGAAAACGATGCTCCATCAAGCAACATCATTTTTTTCAGACGAATGCCTTGCATCGTCTTTAGAGCTTTCCAAAACTCAGTTTTTTTTTATCTATATCACGTTAAACACCTGAATGTATTTCAAAATTTCTTCTTTATGTTTTCCTAAAATAAGTGGTTAAATCTCCCCAGCCAATACTACCTTAAATTATCTACAATTTGTACTGATGGGTTGTGGGTAAATACGTAGGTTGTCCTAAAGTTTTTCGAAAAAGTAAGAAAAAACATAAATTTAATGTATTCTCCTTTAAGATTTATACACTTTTTCATACGAAAGAACCAGTTTTCGAAACATTTAATCCACTCTGAACCCGAGACCTCAGAAACATGCTTTTCGAACGCCTCTACAGCCTCTTCTGGCGTCAAAAAACATTGGTCATGCATTTTATTTTGAGCGGGAAAAAAAAAGAAAACATTAGGCGATAGATCAGGAGAATATTGGAATGTCTCATTAATTCGACGTTTTGAAACTTCAAAAACTGAATTGTTACACTGGCTGTTTGTGAACTAGCATTGCCATGATGAAGGATGACTTGTCGTTTTTGGTTTGTTTTACACAATTTACTGATGACCTCCGACAAACAAATTGTTGTGTACTAATCGGCATTAGCAGTTCTTTGATCCTCTAGAGCAGTGGCTTCCAACCTTTTTCACCACACACCCCCATGGCAAATTAGATCTCATGAGAGTCGAATAAATATTACTCTACTTAATACATTTACATTTACATGTACATGTTCTTGTACATATATTTTGAAAAACGTACGGAAGAGAGAGTGGAGATTTCTACCAACTGTTGTTGTAAAGACTTGCAGACTTGAAAACTTCAACATTTACACTTGTACTCTTCTATCTCACGGTATGTTACGTGCCGATCGGATGCCAATCTTGACGCGTACGGCATTAATGTTTGCAGTGCTGTTGCTGCAATGAAATTTACTTACTTACTTAGGTGGCGCTACAGTCCAGGGTGAACCAAGGCCTCAACCAACAACATCTTCCAGTTAGCCCGGTCCTTAGCTAGCCGCCTCCAGTTGCGCACGTCAAGTTGGCGAATTTTAATAATATGACATTTGGAAACGCCAAAAGAATCAGTTCTGCCACATTCTAAAAATATATCGGACAACCGTCCGATCGTCGTTGTCGACAGCAAACAAAAACTTACCGGCGGAGTCCACTCAGCAGTTGGATTTGAATCATTTGTGGTTATTTTAAGAATAAAATTAATCAAACACGAGAACTTCCACTCCAGAGATGAGGAGGAAAGTCCTTCGAACCAGCATCCTATATGCTACTGCCCCGCCCTAGGCCAAAGATTCTTGAAAAACATTACAGGGCGGGAAAACTCAAAGATGTCGGATGTACTAAGACTGACCAAGAGCACATATTGGTTCACAGGTTGTTAAACAAAGAGGATGTCATCCCAAACTATGAAGGGATTCATAATGATCCTTCGGGTCTCTGAGTAGAAATCATTGTCTGTAGGAACGCACACTCTTTCCAACCCAAACTCTATTTAATAAAATACCCACATTTCCTGTTTTGAAATCACTTGATGCTGGCAATGATGCTTAACTTAAAGTTCGTAGAATAATAAATAAAATTATCTAATATTTTCTTACATACATATAATATAATTATACCAAAAAAAAAACACCGCTATTACATAAAACAAAACACATTCGTACCTGATCTGTTTTTGTTCGATTTATTCTTTCTGTAGCGACATCCACGGAATCGGCACATACTTGCAGCCTGGCCCATGGGGCCCGCCAGCAATGCACCAAATGTTAAACCCTCCGTCTTAATAAGTTCTCACTTGTGACACTTTTTATTAATATTAATATCGAGACTACCGGCGGCGGGCGTAGATTTACTTTCATATTACGAATGGATGTATCGAAATGTTTAATTTATCTGCAACGTTTTACTTTAACAAACATTCCCCGAGTACGTTCAAAGAGTGAGTAATAACTCGCTGAGGAATGAGAAAATCTTTTACAATCAAAACTTAATTATTTGAATTTCCATGCGGAACGGTATCTGCTAATACTCGTATATCTATTCAACGTGTAGATACTTTCGGTTTCTTTTTTGTTTTATTTTGTTGTTTATCATTTGTTATCGTTTTTTTTTTTTTATGATTTCTACGAGTTCATGCATAAAGTATCTCTTCTCATTTTGGGCACAATAAATGGCACCGTTCAATTGTTGTCTATCCGCAGGAGCGATGATAGATGGGGACGCATAGACCCTGTGTACATCTTGTGCGGTTTAGGATCAACAATTTTGGCTCTGGCCACCCAGATATTTCAATCCGGAAAAGGTTGTAATGAATGAATTTGATTTTTATGGTCACCTAATAAAAAAATCAAATGAGGGTTCACCAATGTATCTATGAGGTTTTGCTTTTTTTTATTTGCTTTTGACATCGTGGAATGGAATATGAAATGTGTTTTTTGATTATGATCCCACAAGAGTAAAGAAAAAAAAATCGAATTTTGGTTGGCAATAATGTGACTGGAATTGTGTTTACAATTTTTGAACCGTAGATGGGATTCACATAAGTGCTAATAAAAAAATAAATAAACAGAATAAAACATTTTGTTAAACCATAGGAATTTTCTGTTCGTGGTGACATGATCAGCTAATTAAAATCGGAATTAGAATTTAAATTGCTGTTTAATTGGAAGTTAAATAATTTTTCTTTTTTTTTGATTTTGTGTTTGGTCGAATGCGTAAAATTTGTTTACAATAAATGGCGCATTTGAAAATATAGTGTGTGCCATTTAACGGTCAGTGAGCTGAACGTCCCGTCCAAAGCATAGCGTTTAGAAAGCTAATATCGATTAAAATGTGCATGCACGGTAGCTTAAGTTTCTACGGAAAGTGAAACCACTTAGTAGACAAACAGAAGGAGAAATAAAAAATATATTTGGAAGAGCGATATTTTAATATACAATGATTATGTATATTAATTTAAATTTGATTGCTATTACAGTATGTCGCATTCGTGGGAGATTGCGACATACTACGCAGCAAATTAATTTAAACTAAGGAGGTTATCAAAAGGTCATCAGGTAATGCTCATATCTTCTTAAGCATAGGTAACGTACATACTTGTATTTTATACACATGTACATAGTATGTATATCAAAAATAGAAAGGTATGTAGGTACATGAGACCGTTTGACAATCTTATATTATGTATCTGCAAACTACTAGTAGTATTAGTAGTAGTAGTAGTAATTAGACTTTATTTATACAATTCTATTTTACATCCAGTCTATAATGACCTGGTTTAAAACCCGTCGGTCAGAAAAATTATGAATTTTTAATATTAATTAAATTACTAGCATAATAGGATGTCTTTAAGGAGGCGCTTCACCCGCTTAATCTATCTGCATTTCCTGACAGTCATTTCCGATGAAAAGAGTATGGGAAAGTCCATCATATCCTACTTGGCAAAATGAATGCACGGGCAGACAGACTAGGTTGGAAGGATAAACCGTATCGTTTATGGCCCTGTTATGAAACAAAAACAAAAAACAACCAAATCGTTAGTGACGAATGTTTTGGTCTAAGCCGGATTAAAAGGCCAGTACTTTATAATCAAATACAGAGCCGTTGTATGCCCGGCTTTGTCAAAAATGCCGCGCGGACCATTTTAAGGTTCACACCCTTTGTGCTCTTTAAGTGGAAAATAAAGAAGGAATGATCTACCCCAAGGCTAATACTGTGACTTTAAGGATATACTACTGTGCCCATGCGAGAACTCTCGCAAGAGAAAATCCAACCCCCAAAATCTAAAACTTCCCATATGATTTCTATACTCATGAAAATCGCATGAAAACCATATAGGAAGTGTTTATTCTGTTGTGAGTTCATTTTGGGTAAAATCTTTGTTTTGGTCGGTATTTTAATTTGTTAAAATTAATAAAGTGGAAGTGCAATTCGTCATTGCTCCAGAAAATTCTCTATCTTTTGAGACCTCATTTGTTGAGATTGGTTAAGTGTGAGAGCCGCAAATGGTACCTATACTACAGAAATAATATATATGATGTTTGTATTGTATCGTAGGATTCAATTAGTCCAGTTATTAACAGTTTGGCTTGTCAGAACCCTGGGACATTTCTCCAATGAGAGAGTCGAATATCATGTTCATACTTGTTAATTAAGGCTAAAACTGTTGCCCAGTTTATGCCACAAAAGGGTTCCGGGCGTGAGAATTCGGCAGTTGAACTTGAACGGGCCAGCTCATCCGCAATCTCATTTTCTTCAATGCCTCTGTGACCAGGCACCAACGAAAGTTTGACTTTATTGAGAGTGGCTAGGGATTAATAAAATTAAAATTAAAAAAGTTATGCGAAAAAGGTTTGTTCTTGCTTCAGTGGGTAAGGTCCAAGTCGGATATTGACGAGTGCGAAAAACACATTCTATCCGCTTAGTGATGGGGGTGATAAGCGGGTATTAACACTATGCGAGGAGTCTATTGAACGAATTTCATGTCTTTACTCTGTGGATTTGGAATCGTATTTAAACAAGTCCGACGAGTTACATATGTACGTTATGTACGGTGCAATTCCACGATATGTTAGTTTCGGTAGCAGTGGCTGTCGCTGTCGGTAAGGTAGGTACCAGCATACTTAGAAATAATTTAATACTATGGATCTTGGGTCTCCGCTACTCATGAAAACCATTTAGAGCTTTTTAGAAAGCGAAGCAATATTCACCTTGAAGTAAGAGCCGGACATTAACGGGAAAGAGGTGGGCATTAATACTTTCATCATGTTTTCGTTTCTACAACTTCTATTTCATCCAATAGAAGAATCTATCGGGAATGGTGACTTGGAAGTTTTTGTTGAAAGTGAGCATCGGTACTGTACAGTCTATGATTTTGGTGAGAGCTAGATCGTGCAATTACTTGACCACTATAATATGACCTTAAGTATTATTGCTAATGGCTTTCAAGTCAGAATTGAAGCATCTTGGCATAGTCAGAGTACGTAGGCCACGAGACAACGAAGGCAACCGCTATTTTGGCAACGATGATGCGAAATATTGGTGGAAAAGACTGCTGCTAGCAAAAGTCGCGTCGTGAATAATGCTGTATTGGTCCCAAACATGGGCCAAATGCTATGAAAAATAAACGTATTTATAGAAGAACAATGAGGACAGTTTACCGAATCAATGCTCTTAGAGAAAGTAGTCCTTTCCGAACGACGACTTATGATGCAGCGACTGTTGTAGCTGGTATTGTGCCAATCGCCCTACTTGCACAAGAAGGGCAAGAGAAGTACAGTGCCAGATGACCAACGGAGACATCAAGGACAACGCCTATCGACAGCCAGACTCCACTAAGAGCGGAAAGCTTAAGGAAATAGCAAAGGAAATGGGACTGTTCTGACAAAGAACGCTGGACGCATAAAATTATATCATACATCAAATTATTAACAACAGTAAACATGGAGTTTTGAACTTTTATTTAGGGCAAGTGACAAGTGACGATGACAATCCTGGTGGTCCAACCTGCGCGGGAACAACTGAAGACGCTGAACATATTATGCTCTATTACCCTCGATACAAAACAGAACGGCATGTACTGGCACAGAGGCTGAAAAAAGTCTTAACCCCGGAATATAGGATAAGCCAGATGACTAGCGCGGAAGATAGTTAGTTGGAACGCCTCGCCGTCAGTGACATAGTGGTGATTATTAGGATGAAGCAGTGACAAGAGAGGCGACAATGTAGTTCTGTGCAGGAGCCTGCAACTGCAAGTACATCTTTACAGAGATAATAATCAAACATACTCTGAGAAACCCAGCTTAAACTTAACGGAATTGCCGTGGGGAAGTTGTTGAAGTGTCCAGGATGTGGGTTAATACGGAGGCGTAATCCTGGCCTCGATTACTCAGGTTTTCGAATCGTACATGCTAGTAGTCCGGGTAACTGATATCTTAGGAAGATTTTTGGCGCAACCAAAAACAGCACTATCTGTCATTCGCTTTCCAATTATATTTCCACGAAAAGTTCTAATAAAAGGCCGAAGAAATGGGAATAAGTACAAATGTAGCAAAAAAGTTTATAAGACCGAATGACACATCACAATAAAATAGGAAAAGTTTAGAATTTCCATTTCATTCACGAAAGGTGTGTAATTAACTGCTCGATTATTGCCAAGTTGATTGTATCTACAACTGCCCACTTACCGCTTTTGAATAGGAAACTTGAAACCGGAGTCTGTTAGCCTTACTTTGCATAAGTAAGCTCCATTTAATTCGCTCGCCTATATACATATATTGCCACTTAAGCTGTTAACTTTTTTTTTAAACTGTAACATATGGCGGCGGCGGCGGCGCTAAATAAAAAATTATAATGTTCGGCGAACTGGTTTGTTTCACTCTATTTTACCGGTTGTGAGTAATTTTTGGTGTGTTTCCCACGCCCCATTGACGTCAATCGATATCTATTCCCTTCTATTATCCACCTCCTCTGTGTTAATTCATTGCTTTGATATATTGAATGAATAATTCGAACTACTGGGGCGGTTCTGTTTCACACTTTATTATTTAATGTGGCGTCTTAGTTTCAAAAAAAAAAATTAATCTATCAGAAAAAAAAGTAAATAATATTATATTCCAACAGACAACGATATGCGTTTCCACCAGCGGTGTATTTAGCACCACGTGCAGTATCTAAATGTGTGTAGGTACGTATGCAACTTTTCGATGAGAATTTGAATACGTATCTGGTGAGTGGTACGGAATACTAATTAAAAAGATTTTTTTTTAACCATTTGTGTGGTGTTTCTTTGAAGAAGCGCTGCAACGATTAACAACAAATTAAATCATTCATAAGGCACTTGAGAGATACAGCTAACGATTTACAAATATTGAATAGCTGAAGTATCTTTGCACTTTTGATGTACCTCTACATATACCGACAGTGGTTCGTCTGCTGTGAAAGTGAGATAATGGTGTATCTTTTACCACCCTGGCAAAGGTTGAGTATCTCTCATTAGTTTGAATTGCATAGTCAGCTAATGCAGACTAGTAGATGGGAAGAAAGGGTTGTGCATCTATAAGCTGGCAAATCTGAACTGACTTCATCTGATGTATGAAACGAACTTTCATCGGCAACCGACGTCATTAGACCAAGTGAGAGAAGATGTGTGAAAGGTGGATTGTGTGGCGTGTGCACTTAAACCAGTTCAGGAATCATACTGTTTGCTATAAGCAAAGTCCAAGCCAGTTTCTTAGACTCAAGGGCTGTGAAACAACGTCATCCTCTCTGACGACTCTGACGAGTATAAAATTAAGTTGAAAATGTCAGGATTGACGTACATACCTACTCATATGTATACAAATTACCTACATTAATATAACCTCTGTGAGAAATGTCTTCGAAATTTGAATGGTTTTCAGTCTTGAGATGTTAACCTTGCTGCTGAAAGCTGAAGCATTGCAATGGTTTATGTCAGTCTACAAGAGATGTGAGTAACAGTAAAAGGGATATCGGGCTTTTTTAAGAGGGATTTCTTTTTAGACGTGACATCTGTCTTCAACGGCTTTATCATCTTCTTTTTTTTTTTTGCGAAATTCGAATTTGAGGAATTTATCTACAAAAAAACTTTAACCATTAAGGTTAGAAAAAATGTAGGTATGTCCATTATGCTTAAACGGACAACTTGCCCTTAGAAGAAAATTGGTTACTTTCAGATTTTAAACATATCAAGTCCTCCGGCTATGGATTTTCTAAGCACTAATGGCTTCTCTAAGTAAACTCGTAATAGGGCACATCAAGCTCAACAGGCAGGCGCACACACTTGGCCTTATCAACATGGCATACTGTATCAACTACGAAGAGGTCGAGGAAGACCTAGAATACTCCCTCTGCTACTGCCCAGCAACACAGAAGCTGTTATTTAAAGTGTTCGCGGTGCCACATATATAAGTGATCTGACTCACCTTCAGAAAATAGGAATCACTGATATCGTTTAGTTTGCCAAACAGAGAACAACAATAAACGTTATCAACAACCTCCATAGACCCTACCTCCTTAGATGTAAAGAAGCGCTTTATAAAAGAAAGGGTACCTGTCTCATATGGCTTCCAGGTCACACGGGACCACCGGACAACGAGACTGCTGAATCTGGGAAAGGAATCGAATCTGGTGGTATCAATCAGTCGGGAGCCCTAAGCTCGATTTACTCTGAGGTTTAACTTCCTGCAAAACCTTTAAGTATTTCGTAAGATAAAGTCATCTCAAGATTAATTCCCCTCAGCCTTGGACGTAGAAACTGTCGTGACTTAGACGAGATGATTACAGAACACGGATTAATGCGGTTCATTCTCTTTTCCATACTGAGATTCTTCGTTCCATTAAAGTGACGAATGAATTCGACTAGGGCTTTCTAAGGGGACAGTGTGTACCGCATTAGTGTCAGAGTGATATTAATCTCGTCTACTAGAACAAAAACAACAACAACAACGGTCGACCTTAATCTTCGTAGACAAAATCTGCAGAATAAAGCATTTAAAAACACCAGTGCAATACTACAACACTATCTGAGGTATTTCCCAAATTGCTCATTTGCTTTTGTCCAATAGGTACTGAAAAACAAAAAAAAAACACCCACCCTTAAGCCTTACAATAATAAATAAGAATTCCCTCAAACAAAAGCCCTCATTTAATTTAAAACAATTCGAAGAATCCATTTGCACTTATTAATAAAAAAAAAATAGTCCTTCATTGAGAAGAAAGTAATCAGCAAAGCAGGCACGCCTCCAAAAAAGAAATGAATACATCCCCATTTCAGTTGAATGTAAAAAGCAGATATTTCCATACCACACGCGAAATAATAAATTGGAAACAGTCCAAGCATCATATTTATTATTTATATACCAAAAGTGTCCTTGCTCTTAAAAGCGAAAAAAAGAAATCGACTGTATCCTTGAAAGCTAAACCACAATCTGCAGCAGTAATATGCAATATAGCGGGTATGGCAGGGACTTTATGATGATCTAGTTTTATCCTTAAAATACCAAGAATTGTTGTTTCTGTCACAACTCTCCATTCTTCCATTTCAATTTATCCTTACTTTCCTTTTTGTGCAGATTAAAAAATGAAAAATAAAAAAAAAATACATAAACGATGAAAGCGGAGATGGATGTGGATGCCGTTGGACATTTCCTGGGACCATGGATATTTTTTCTCCGAAAACCAACAAAATTATAAAATAAAATATTTCAATCAATCAAATTTTTAAGTGAACTTCTTTAATTATGGCTCTCCGCAAATATGGAGTTGAATATTGTAATAACATCAAACCCTTGCCTACTCTTGCTTTCAAATTTACTTTGGGAAAAAAGCATAAGTCAAGGCCAAGGCATCCATGGCGGCACCTAACGCAGGATTCAATGGGTTTTAGAACCGAAGTCGCAGCTTGCCTTGGACTATCTAAAGGGATTCTTGAGAGTTGAGAAATGTAATGCAATCATCGTCAGCAACCCAGTTCATTTTTGCCGGAATACGCCGAATTCAGATCTACGACAATGTCAACCATAATTTCCTCTGAATTCTATAAAAAAAGAAAAATGTTCCTAAGTGTTTGAAATTAAAACAGATCCACCTAACGTCCTAACAACCCATTCGTTTGAATGCATTTGAAATGAACTCATGTACGAGTATATGGCTTATTTTCCAATCAGGCGTAGGAGTACAAGAACTGCTATCTACGCACGGGTAAGGCATTCGCGTTAGCTGCGTTTACGCATTGCTATTAACATATTATTCTATTTTGTTATTGTTTTATTACTCAATAAAAAGTTATTGACATACTATTTTTATTTTCCCCACATTTCGTTCTAGAAGGGAGTAGATTCCCCTTTCATCAAATTTTGAACTGAAATCCCCACGAAAAAGCGAATTCGCCACAAACCGGCAACACTGATTCGGATAGCCTTTAATTTTCCAGTTTTACGAGTTAATCGATTGAGAAATTGAATTTTTTCGTCATAAAATTGAATTTTCAACGTGAATTTCTCAAAAAGCTATACAACTTATGCGATCCGCTATAATTTTCTTTAAATATATAGCTAATCATCTACAAACTATGATTTTTTCATATTTTTTACTTCAGTAGTTTCGGAGATGAGGTGGTGGTCATTTTGTTATGGTATTTTTGCACACCTTTCTGGCAATAACTGCCAAAGTTTCTAACGGAAAAAGTTGAGAAAAAAATTTTTGGAATCTTGTTTCGAGGCCTTTAGAATAATATCACACATGATATATGTATATGTACATGTACAGTCGACTCTCGATAAATTGAATCTGTGGGGACCTGGCAAATTACTGAGAGATTTATTTAACGAAAGTTGTAATTATCGAGAGCAAATAAGAAACATTTCAAATTATCGAGAGCATGCACATTTTTTAAAAAATTATTGCATATTTATAATGTCGTGTAATTCTTTTTCACAACTTTTAACCAATGCAACGTAGAGTCAAGCTACATACGTCATAGATCACGGTCAAATGTAAACTGAATTACGTAAAACAAAAAATGTATCATTTGTCAACAAAAGGATACAGGTTAAAACAAGCAACTTATTCCTCTGATTATTTGGTTACGTATATTAGTTATTTCAAATTATCGAAAAGTCGCCTTGTCTACTTCAATTAACAGCGTGTTGTGTGGGAAACAGCCAGCACAATCGCTTCAAATTAACGAGTGTAGATAAATACGTAGGGTTTGTTCAATTTATCGAGAGATTTTCAAGGGACCAAAGAAAAACTTCAATTTAACGAGAGATTCATGTTATCAAGAGTTTTATTTATCGAAAGTCGACTGTATTCCAGAATTTGTTTTTCGAGTTTTACATTTTGTCCGCCCTGTATAGTTGTTTCACAATATTTTTGAGTAATAAGTTGTCCATATATGTGGACCACCGTAATGTATAAGTGTGAACAATTTTCAAGTTTCTAGGAGGAACGGTTCTTGATGTTTTTATCGTAACAGATATTTTTGAGTAAGAGCAAACTTATAATGGTTCCGTATTACCATATGGGTACCGAACTCTAAAAATATCAAAAAACAGTTACAGAATACTGCATTGAAGAAACTGAACTGGAAGAAAAAATAACGGTACACTGCATTTAAGATACAAAATCTCCATTGGTCGATCCATTAGCCACTAACTCCATCGAATTTTCTTGGAAAGATATGGAAAATATGTAGTCTAAAATGTCCGGCAGTACCTACCGTATAGAGACAACTAATATGTACGAGTATAAACTATCCCTAAGTATGCCCGTTGCTCGTCTTTCGCAATGCGTACATGGTGGTTGGCATGTTTTCTATTTCAATTACATAAATTGAAAGCAAAACCATCAATTTTATTTGCGAATTCTATGAATCAACTGAAGTCACACATTTATCACGAAATAATATTTAATAAAGATTGCGCGACAAATTTCCATTACTCATTGCTCATGAAATCTGTCACAAAAATCCGAGACAAAGTTCAAAAGCAAACAAATCAATGTTTATGTTGACTCATCGTCTATCTGTATGTTTGTGTATGGATTCAGATGCAAACAGTTTGTGGATTTTAAAGCTTCTTATTCCGTTGGGACTTTGGTTTCATATATTAGAGGAATCAGACCACAGCGCCAGCGAGGCAAATGATAAAATGACACTGTCTTATTTCGCATTTACATTTTGAGCAAAGTGAATATTGTTCATTTTAAAATATACCGGAAGTATGTAGCGTCGTTTATAATTACAAATCCGGAAGTTACGTTTTCTTCAGCTTTTGATGGGCTTCCGGATTCTTCTATCAACTAACGGATATTGGAAATTTCTAGATCAAGTGTTTCCGGATATTATTCAGAATATGAACCATCTGTGAAGTGAACAAAAAACCACCTGCGGTGAACTTGCAAATTGAACGTGACAGAAGAGTTTGTTTTTTTTTATGACATTTGGAATCTTAAGTTCGAATTAATAATCACCCACTAAAGTTTCCACTGATAAGCAAATAAATAAAATAAAGCAATTGAAACATCATCGTTCGCGCTCCGCACCCCTGTTCGTCTTCGTCTTGTAAATAATTAACAAGTTCCCTGAGACCGTCGCATATTTTATGCTCGAAACGTGCATTTGACTCACACATACATCCGTATATGAGTGGCAATACAATTCCACGTACAAATGGAATTTGTTTCCCAAAATTTCCTACGCAAATTGGGCCACTGCCACCTGGGAAATTAAATCCTTTTGTCTGCCGCTACAGTTGCCGCCCTAACATGAATAATTTAATTAAATGTTTGATGGTGGAATTTAATTTTTATTACCACCTAATTCAGCGACTTAATTTCATGGTAATTACATCGCTAAAAAACACAGCGGCACTGGGCTGCATCGCTCAAATACGAAATTATAAAACTGATTGAATTATTCGGCATCCTTTGGGCACATCCTGTGAGTGTAGGTATTTGTGTTTGGATTCAATTTACTATGCGCGTTTACATTTCATTTCATTCTATGATGTATACCGCCAGCCAATTATATTTTAGAAATCCATTATTGAACACAAAAACTGGGCCATGGCCAGAAAAACGTTTCCCAGTTCTATTCTACTTCGCCATTGTAGTGTACGGGTGTACCTAACCTAGTGCCAGATAAGATATTGAATACGAGTACAAGAATTGGCGGGTATCACTACTGAGAGTGTGTCTGTGTCAGATTGTTATGTCATTCATTAGAAGGACTATCAGGGACAGCTGCGATTTATGTATATGTCCTTGAGGCATTGAGCATTGACACGATTTTAATTGATGTGCGGCATGCCGGACGACTTGATAAAATGTTTGAATTTCGGTGTAACTATTTCGTACATGTTATTGTGTTAAGTGGTGTTCGTGACACGTGAATACATTTTATATTGAGGTCAAAATAAAAACCCGCTTATCGTTGTGAGTTGATTGATTGATCTATTTTAGGTTGATTTGTCATTAGATTAGGGACAAGTCTTGGATATCAACGAAACGAACTTTGTTTTTGCTAAATTTTGTTACATCAGGTGGGATGCTTTTTTTTTAATTCGCTTTGAGTCTTGAGTGTCGGAGGGTGCACAGTTCTTATGTAAAAATTAAAAGAGATCCGCAGAGTTTTTATTTTGAAACAGTCAATGCAGGAAAACAGCAGCCGAAAAGATAACTTTTTTATGAAGAGTATTTGCTTCATACACCATCGACCACCACCATCTAGACCCTCTTATTTACATTTTATATATTACGGAAGCCTAATTAATTTCTACAAGTGGAAAGGGATATGTTGAAAGAAATAATCCTTTCCTTTTTACCATCACTGAATAAAAGTTAATTTCATTTATGAGGACCTAAATCAACACCAGTGTCTCTTTCGCATTATATGCAATTAGTCGGTCCTCTCATTTAGCCTTTATTTCTACTGTGCTTAAAGGACCTAGCCATAACTGCAGAGGAAAATTATTAAATAAAATTGCATGGACCTCTGAAGTCATTATGAAAATTTTCGGTTTAATTGACTTTTTTACAGGTTTCCATATATCGAACGGGTAAACACAGCGAACCTTTATCTGTACGTCTTTTTCGGTAGGCTAAGGAAATACAGGGTTTTTCTATTTCAGAGATTTGTTGAGTAAATTTGTTCTCCAGTTCGTGAATTATTTCTGTTTTATTGGCAAAGGTTGTGGTTAAGTCGCTCGATTATGCAGACAGTGAATATCATACCAAGAGAAAATGATTAGTGCAAAGGATGTGGTGATGAAGAAGTTCATGAGGACACACCTCATTTCCGTTGTCTTTGCCCAGGACTATGCCACATCAGATATATATAGAATCCAGAAGAAATTTCCGATCAGCAGGTGAATAACATCTACAGCTTTATCACAGCGTTAGCGTGGTTACACAATCCTGAGGGCATACATTCTCGCAAATAGTAAACAAGGCTTCACAATGAATCTTCATTGATCTAAGTGAGGCATTTTGAGCTTATTCACAGTATCAACCCCAAAACCTGCCCAAATCTTACATCTTATCTTCTGGATTAGTCATAGCTGTAAATATGCCGTTATTTTTTTGGTATAAGTATGATGGTGGTTCGACTTCTCCAATGCAGTCTTACCAGGCATTTACAACTATTTTTAATATTTTTTTCAGCAAAGTTCGATGGAGTGAGACGAAAATGGGTCGATGATGGAAATTTTGTATCTTAACTGTAAAAACATGAATATATGCCGTTATTTTTTTTTTTTATAAACTATGGTGGTTCCGTGCTGCCAGATATTTTCAACTATTTTCCTGTTTTTTTTTTTTTTTTTTTTTTTTTTTTCTTTTATTGAGTAATGTTCGATGAAGTATTATAACTTTTTATTATAAAGTCAAAATGCTGTTATTTGCTGGTCCTTTATGGTGGTTCTTTGATTCAAATTATAAATAATGGTTAAGAACTCATTTGTGGTTATTGTTTGCAAGAGCAGCTCTGCAAATATTGTTGGTGTGATCGTCTGTTTGTTCTGTAAAGTTGTGTTCTATAGGGTTTGACATTAAACTTGTTGAGTTCAGAAGTAAACATTTATTTACCAAATGTTAAAATCTAATCTAAATTCCATACCCTCCCTACCCTCTAGATGTCAAAAATGTTATCGCTTTTTCCTTAGAATAGGAAAAAAGCCCCTAGTTCTGGCAACGCTGTTAGTCTACCTAGAGAAACTAGAAAGACGTACATAAACTAAGTCAGTCGTGTTATTTTAGGCTATGTGTGTGTGTGCTATGTTAACAACAAAGCGATGAATATTCCGACGGGAATCTTAAGACTTGGGTTAGATAATAATGGTGAAGTGGTTGCTTAGCGCGTTGGACTACTATGCAATGCTGCCCGGGTTCAATCCCAGCCCGGGTCCAACACCTAAAATTTTTTTCACGGTGCCACCTCTTTCGAATGTCTGACAAGCAATCAAAGAGTATCATTTGTCACGATTGAGCTTCTCAACTCGCCGTTCGGAGTCGGCAAAAAACTGTAGGTCCCTCTCATTCGTGCAAAAATATAACACGCTCACACAAATGGTTGCGAGAAGCAGGCCCTGGTTGACCTCGAGCTGTAGCGCCACCCTAAGTAAGTAAAAAAGGAAATGATATCACGAATCGAAATGTCTTATGAGACGGAAATGTTTTCCAATTTATTAACATTGGCAGAAATTTAAGGGGGAAACACGCAAAAAAATAATTTTCTGGATCCGAAGCCTGCTTTAAACAAATGGATTTATTTGAAGCACAGCCGAGCACTGAAAATGGTGGTCTCAATACAAAATGGACGGACATTCGTTTATCGAAAACACTCAAAAAAAAGTTACTTCGTTAATGGTTACTTCTGGAAGAGGCTTAGCCCGCTGAAGAAAAAATTACAAGAAAACGGCCCATATTTTTATAGCAAATGTAAGCGTTAACATGACCAGCCAAGGAAAACTGGGAACTCTGCGAGATCCCGTAGGACACTAGAACACATTAATATATTTCGAACAACTTTTATCCATATTCCATTCTTAACTTTAGTGCCGCCTCTGTGATGTACAACACTCACTTTACTTAATTGTGGAAAACCGAAAGTACTGCGTTGGTGTTGCAAGTGCCCGAGAAACACCACGAATGACAGCAATAACTTAAAATATGCAAATGCCCTTATGTACATATATGCACATTGGAAGCACTTGTGTGGCGGTGGGACTATCCTTTGAAAGTACGGATTTTTAAATACGAATTTGCTTTACAAAAAAAAATTCCACAGCTTTCAACAAAAAAAAAACATTAAAGTGATTCAAACTCGATTATGCAGTCAAAAAGAGAATGAATCTTCCTTTAAAAGTGTTGTGGGCTATGAAAATATAACAAGGACATGGCATGGTATATTTTTTGTTCCATTTGCTGTTACTTTAAATCAAAATTTCTACCACGATAATTGTACAACTAAAACCCCCTCACAAGAACTATGTTTTTCCAATGTATAAGCAGGAATGACAGGAATGTTTATATTCCATTAATTCGCATTAGTGATTCACGTACAAGGACTCGTATATGAACTGACAGGGGTAATCTATTTAAAATGTACATACGTAGTCTCAGTAGATTCTATGGAAAGAATTTACATGCTCAAATTTTAAATCGATATACGAGTACAAAGAGTCCCTGCACCTCGAGCTAAAAAGGCACTAAACGCTGAAGCCAAAGAGATTTTTTTTCATGCTGAGCTTTAGTTGATTATGCCACCACCTCTTACATGGTGTGGTTCCTTCTACGAGTATTATGGCACTGAACGCTCTAATATTTTCAAAGGTACACATTTTGAAAGAAAAGTTCTTACTGAATGGAGTTTTATGGGTAACCCAGTGAAATCGAATTGGTTAGAAAAACGTCTAGGATGAGCAGAGCATAGAGAGCGCTAGGGCACCACAATCCGTCTTAGGCTAGGCACACATGCGTTTTCTAGGCACACACATGCGATTGCAATCGCACGACTATTCAGTCGCAAAAAATAGAACATATAGCTCTCAATGTAAGTGCGCGCACATGATACGTTGCAATTGATAGGTTTCATGTGCGCGGACTTACATTGAAAGCTGTATGTTCTATTTTTGCGACTGAATAGTCGTGCGACTGCAATCGCATGTGTGAACCTAGCCTAACTTTCAATGCAAATGCACGCAAATGACATCAAGCGATCGCAACGTTTCAACGTTTAAAAGTCTGCGATTTTTCCCATTTTTCTTGCGACGCAATTGTCGCATTGGCAAGTATCTCCACACACTTGCATCTCAAATCGCTAGGATTTTAAAATCGCAGTCGCAACAAAATGTGGGTAGGTATTTGTGGTTTTTGTCGCACGATTATTTAGCGGCAACAAATGAGACCCTCAGTTCTTAATATGAGTGCACAATATGCGACTTTAATAATCGCAGCGATTAAAAAAATGGAACAAACGATTTTGTTGCCGCAAACTAAAATGGGTTAAATAGATTAGCATGACTGTTCGCGAACTTGCGTCTATTGAGTGGATATCCACGTGATCTAGTTTATTTTGTGACAAAACTATAGTCAAGAAAACACCGTTTGTTAATCGCTGCGATTATTTGGTTTCATATGCGTGAGCATCGTGGTGTAGTGGTTAGTGCGTTGGACTACTACGCAACGCTGCCCAGGTTCAATCCCAGCACGGGTCCAACAGCTAAAAGTTTTTCCACGGTGCCTCTTTCAAATGTCTGACAAGCAATCAAAGAGTATCATTTGTCACGATTGAGCTTCTCAACTCGCCGTTCGGAGTCGGCAAAAAACTGTAGGCCTCTTCCATTCGTGCAAAAATATAACACGCACACACAAATGGTTGCGAGAAGCAGGCCCAGGTTCACCCAGAGCTGTAGCGCCACATAAGTAAGTAAGTATGCGTGCATTCAAATTAAAAGCTGTGTATTATATTTTTTGTGCGATTCAACAATTATGCGACAGAAAAGCACACATAAATATTTTCTTACGACCACGATTTTTTAATCGCATATGCGCGCCTAGCCTACATAGTATGTGGAGCACATACAAAGTGGGTGGGCATTTTTGCCCTACACTGTAGGTTTTAGTTTTGGAAAAAAAAAGGTTGAAATAGTAGTAGTACAAGGTTTCTTTGCAATCCTATTTTTAGATACTATCCGATCTACTACTAGGGCTCTGATTATATTAAATTCAAAAGAAATCGAACCGCAATAGTCAATGCTGCTGCTTCGTGATAACAAACAAATCGTTTCTAAAGAAGAGTTACACTTTATAGACACACATAGTATGAACATACAGCACGTGAAACAGCCACTTAACTTAATTCTAAATATTTTGTTATCTGAACATATTTCCTTTCGCAAAATACCAGATGTCCAAAGTCACGTATGCGGATTATGTTATCATTCGCGCTGTATACATTGGCTGGCCACAGTCCGAAAGCTTTACCAAACGATTTAAGAACATCACTCGACGTGTGATTTTTTTTTAAATAAAGTATCTTCAGGATCATCAAATATTCTTTTCCGTTAATTATCAAGAGTTTTTTCTATTGTAAATTGAACCATCTTCACAAAATTTGGAACGCCCTCAGTTTGTGTATATCACCGGCGCAGATTTGACAACTAGACCAAGACTCTTGAAGGTTTCCTTTTGCCTTCGAAAGTACTTCACCCTTAACGATGAATATGGCGAGGTCACCACCTCAAAGCACAGCGGCTACTCCCCCACAGAGCCATATAAGATTAATGACAGAAATATACAATGCTCCGATATGAAGAGTCGTTAATTTCTACCCCCGAAGACAGTTAAGATAGCAACGTAAAGGAAGCAGCGAGCCAAGTTATTTGTTTGTGTTGGGACCGTTTCAATGCGACCACCCACGATTTTTTTATTTCAGATTTGCATAGCGTGGTGCTGAATTATTTTTTCTTAATAATTTGCCGTTATGAGATGTTAGGATTTTTATTATGGCTACAACCTAAGAGTGTACGATATTCCAAGAGTAATAAAATAAAATACTCCTAAATGAACATATTGTTACGGCCGACGCGGCGATAAAGACAGACAGACAGAGATATTGAAAGATGTGATTGTACCTTTTAAGTATTTCAACTGTGACTATAGGGTGTTCCAAAAAGACGTTTCATTTGAATAGACCGCTCTGTCAAAAATTGTGCTGTCATTGTTTGACAGATGACAAGTAAAAATCTACACCGTTAATAAAAATAGAACGACATACCCTTCAAGGAAGCACTGAAATTCTTCAAGTTTACTACTAAAATGTTGAAAATTTCGCTGCAATAGTTCAAAAAGTTGGAAGATTTCTCAGCGGGCGTGAAACGGCTTCTCCCCCAGCAATTGCTGAATTGGTTGAAAAATGTGAGCTATTAGTACATTTTTGTAATGTGACGTATATAAAACGTGTCCGTCACGCAGGACAACTGGAGAAGTAGCTTCTGTATTTCGAAGTGTGGCCGAAAACTCAGATTTTTCGAATCCAAGTCGATCTCAGGAATTGGGCATATCTAAAAAGACACTCCACCAGTTTTTCCATAAAGATTTGGGACATAAAGCCTATGTCTCAAGGTTTAGTTGACTTTATCCTGCCGACTATCACCAGCATCGTAGCTTTCCCAATTGTGTGGTGGATATTATATACATGAGATTGCACTATTGAACCATTAGCTATGATTTCTTACGGCCGGAACTTGAAGGTAAGGATGTAGGAGATGCTAATTTCCAACAAGACGACGCTACGTGCTACATAAGGGGCGAAACCATTTCTGAGTTATTTATAGAAATGTCCATCCAAATTGTCCGCCGAGATCGTGTGACTTAACACTATACGACTTCTTTGGGACCATGTAAAGGAGAAGGTTTATGCTAACACTCCCCAGTCAATTGAAGCACTCAAGGCCGTTATCGATTAAATAGAGTCGCAAATGTGCTCAAATGTGATAAAACATTTCATTAAAATAGCCCGGATGTGCAACGTAGGTCGTCAGTTATTTGGCTGATATTGTTTTTCATTGTTATCGATAAAAATAAAAAATCAAATCTTTCATAAAAGAACGTGTTTTCTTGATAAATCAAAATACAGTACACTCTCCATAATGTGAACAATTAAAAACTAACCCAGTTCACGTTTGCGAAGGTTGAATTTGAATAAAAGAATCGGACAATCCCACAGTAGAGAGTCATTTGAAAACGTTTTCATGTAGGTACTTGTGTATGTATTTTCATTTTATTTTTTACATAACTGTATTTTTAATTTACCTATATAATAAAATTGAAATGATGATCGTTGGTAAGCGCATAACTTGAGAACGGCTAGACCGATTTGGCGAATGAGATTCTAACCTCATCGATAGGTGGCGCTGAAGTCAAGTTATTAACAAATTCTATATTTATTGACCCAATGTACTTATATTTACAAGATACATATGTAACTCATCGCGCAACATATAGGAAATGGCAGGACAACGTCTGTCCCCGGGCCAACTAGTTTTTAATAAAAAGTTAATGCAAAGGAACATTTATGTAAGTACAAAGTTTCGGTATAAAAAATAAGATTAAATATGAAGCAAAAAGCGGGGGCATTACGTTATGGAACTTAGTAGAAAAAGAGGACCTAAGCGTCATAAGATATTTAAATCATTTTGGCTAACAAGCTCATCGTCATCCAATTACAAAGCCTCGTTTCACTAGGCAGTACAAGGAACAACTAGGAACAGACAAAATTCGATACGAACTGACTTGTAGCTTACTAAAAACTGTACAAGACGAGATGTTTACAGTTATTTGGAGCGGAAATTGTTGTTCATGTTTAGAAGGGTTCATGATTTGTTAACGTTTAAGAGATGTCAATGTTAAACTGGTGCTCATGCTAACGAGAGTATAGTTGGGAAATATTCAACAAACTCCAATTTCCAGTTTTCCAACTTCCTCACCACCGCCATTTTGATAATGACCGATAGGCATTGACATAAATATAACCAAAAACTAGCTGTCAAATATATTCCCACCATTCCACAGTGGGTACCTCCATAGGCCAAAATTAAAAAAATTAAATGTCGCTAATCAAGAATTCAAAGTGTCAATAAGGTTCTTCAAACTCCCGCTAAACCAAAACCAAAACAAATTGTGACGTATTATTTTTTTTTTCATTCCACCCACTGAAAGTTAACATTTAATAAAACATACAGCTCGCTTATCAGTGCAGTTTTTTACTAGAGAACTAGTAATAGTGATAACTTGTGTTAAGGAAGTGTGAGTGTGTTATGGAGTACTTTCTAAGAACATACGTTTTATTGTTTAATAATTTAAAGCGTCAATGTAATAGGACCCCTGCCCGAAGCACTTTTTGTAACTTTTTTTTAGGTTAGTTTACTGTTTGAGATTAAAATTTCATTATTGTTTTTTTTATTTATTTATTAATTTGAATTTAATTGAAAAATTTTGATTAAAATTAATTTAATAACGTAATGAGTACTACAGCGTCTGTCAACATCATTTCTCTTTGATTTCCGATGAAAATTCCTAATTGTGAATGATCATATGAAAATTGTAAGGTTATGTGGAAGGCAAATTTGTACATATCTTTCTCTTTGAATTATAACGTCTTACGAAAAAGGTTGTGTTTCATTATTTCTTGACGTACGATTTTTCGAGTTAAGACCCTACATTATACCATCAAACCTTCGAGCCGGATAAATTAAAGATTTTGTTGGTTTGCCTTCGAGTGCCCGGTACAACTGAGGTACTAAAATTAAGAATATTGTTCTAAATTATTTTTTCCCCGTTTTTTTCCCCTTTTCGAGTTATGATAGTTTAAAGAATCATATTTAGTTAATTTTCGGTTTCGAAAAAAAAAGAACTGTTCTGAATAGACTTCATTTAAGTTCCGACCCGCTTTTGCCTACAAAAAAAAAATGGTTTTTATAAAAAAATGAATTAGAATTGTTAAAAATCTAATTTTCCAATTTTTTTTTTTTTGTATGAATTTGTTTATATATTTTTTTTTTTTTTTTTGTAAGGTAAAACAAATAAAAATAATAATAACAGTGTTTAATTTAAAAAAAAGGATGCATGTATTATATTTATGACCGTGCTTAGTATGGGCGGGTACCCACTGTGCATTCGTTCGATAATTTCCGAAACATCTTACCGGCAAATGACTGCTGGTCGAAACGTAAAAATCAAAGATCTGCTTCTAACGGAGTTCGAGGAATTATTAAATTAAATTTGAATTTTCATGTCCCATATAAATATCGTAGACAGTTCCAATTTGTCTGTTTTTAGTTAAACTCCCACACCTGTAGGCATCAATTTTATTATTTACAAACTCCCATCCAGCAGCACTGTATGTGTTTAAATTCGATTTGACAGTTCACGAGTACACGCCGAAGTGGATGTGAGAGTTTTCAAAGGCCCCTTCCTTCTTAGATGTCACAAAGAAGTAACTATCCGAACCGAACCCGATTCGTGTTCAAAGTCAATGTGTTGTAACGCCGCCCCGTAATACTCGCGTAATATGTATATTTGTGGATGTAAATTAATATCATCTTGATCTCTATAAATAAATAATACCAACTCACTCATACACGAGCTAAAGTGAGGTGAAAAATATTATGCGCAGACAAGCGGCATGGAAATCGTTGCCCGGCGCGGCGCCTGAAGCAAATTAAAGTGTAATAAAAAAAATTAAACATATTTTAAATTTTTTTAAAAGTACCCTTCCACGAGATGCAAACTCTTGACTAAGGATGAGGAGGTGTGCGCTTTTTTTTTGAATTCTATGCAATTTTAACCAAAATAGATACAGGAGCACAGATAGATACTCATGCCGGCCGGCGTCAGATCATAGTGTAAAAGGGATGCTCGTAGTCTCACCAAAAGCCTTAACTCAAGTATTCGCATTATTTGATATGTGAGATGTAATGCGGAACTTGATTTCATACCAGCTGAGACGTGCAGAGGCTTTCAACATGGATGATGATTGTACTCTTATTGCTGTTATATCCATCCAAACGTATGTATCCAAGCAACTGGATGTGTGTCATGCTTATATGATGCACATACATAAACACATAATATATCAATTTTATTTCAGAAAACTCGCTTAAGTGTGCACATATGGATGGGGATCTAAATGGATTTTCTCAGAACCAACCAACCAAGAGTATATAGCATATCGTATGAAGCGAGGAGATATTAATAATTTCATGCTCATCGTTTCTTCGATGAAGCAATAAAATTCTTCTTCTTCGGCGAATTCCATTATCTGCGCTTGGCCTATAAATACGCATGTAATAAAATGTATATTATGCAGATGTCTTGAATATGCATTAAATAAAAAAAAAACCAAGTCTTATTGAGCACAAGCCTGAGGCGGCAAATTAAGAAAATAAAAAAATAAACACAACATCTGCAATCTGTCAAGGGATTAAGGAACGACAGACACCCAGAGTAATAGAAAAGGGTGTTTTTATTTCGATCTGAAACTGAAAGTTCAATCTAAACGAATCAAGTTTTCAGCTTTGGATTTTTGTTCTACAAAAACTCCATTTTAAAAATCATTGACCCTTTGACGAATTTTGGAACTATAATGCCCGTTGTATGTATGCTGGTCTGCTCGCTCTTAGGAATGGGTTTACATGTACCTCAAATTGCTCAACATTTTCGAAATCGGAAAAGTTAATGATCTGAAAGATAAACTTCTTCAACCATCCATTCAGACATCGAATATGCCGATAAATCTCATATAGATACGTCCCAATAGGCCAGTCATTTTTTTGTATTCCTTTTTGTCAGCAGCTGTTGAAGTGCAGTCTTTAGAGAGGAATGCAGAGTCAGCTTCTTGGGGAGTTATTTTTAGAATACAGTATTGAGGCAAAAATACCCTCCTCAGCTTCCAAGTAAAAAAGCTTCACTTCTGCAATAATTTTCGCCGAGATATCATTCAAATCATTTTTCTAGTTACAGAGGGTGGGCCATTTATTGATTTCTTTCAAAAATTCCTATAAAAAATCTATTTAGGTTAGGTTAGGTTAGGTAAGGAGGCTCGTTTTTAATAAAGCACTAGAAACGAAAAAAAACAAAAGGTAATCAACTTAATCTAGTACATAATGTGGTGAGTTCTAGTACTCTAGTAAGCCTTTGACGTTTTCTCTTGGCTGTCACTTTTAGATTGTTGACTGTGAAGATCTTTTGCCTTTTCGCGGACTTGTCTTGTTCGTGGATAAGTACCTCTGAGCAGTTAAGCAGGTTTTCGTAGCTTCATATCTTGGACAAGTACCTCACGTCATTGGACAATTCGGATAATGCACTTATCCGGATTTTACGTACATATGTACAAGTATTGGGCACTTTTTTTATATCCAGCAATTTTTATCGCTCTAGTACAATTTTCATTTTCCAACCGACCAAAAAAGCACTAGATCAATTGTTGTGAATCTCGGATTCAGCTCGAGATTTACACCTACTTGCACTTACACCATCACATTTTATATGAAATGTCGACGCAGTACATCAAAATAAAATATCAACCAACAAAAATAATTATCAGAAACTGTGTAGAATATTTAGAAAATACTAGTGGTTACCCGGTGCGCTTCACTACACCCCTTGAGAACAGTGTTTATGTCATGAAATGTAATCTTTAAGTTCTGTGCCTTACTTTCAGTAAATAAAAAATTTTATTTCATTTTTTAACCATTTTAAAAAAATAAAAAAATAATAATTTATACGAATATATCAGAATATTGAGTTGAAACTTACACAATATATTTGTAATGAAGCGGTAACGGTAAGTGCACGTAAATCAAAAGTTAGGTGTTAGCTGTCACCGTGCATTACTGTAGTAATAATTTAGAGATCTTAGAAAACTTTTGATGTAAGAACATTTCTCACTTCATTGCAAATATATTGTGTAAGTTTCAGCTCAATCGTACGGTGAATTCAAATTTTTTTGAGATATACGAACACTTCAAACATCAAAAAAAGTCTATGGTGTAAGTTTCAGCTCAACCGGATAGTTAGTTTATGAGTTCTGAGATATCAAACGAACAGCTCATTTTTATATATAAAGATAAAGCTATGTCTATGGACTTAGAAGATATGACCACATCTCCAATTTTTCAAAATCTTTATATGGCATTACACTAGACAATCTATTTAGACTTAAAACATTAACCATGCTTCATAATATTTTAGAGTCCCGTCAACCAGAGTATCTGTATAATAAAATTAAATTCCCGCGTTCCAATAGGTCTCGTGATCTCATACCAAATCGCTATCCAATTCTAGTATCTGAACGCCAATTTTTTATAAACGCCATTCGATTATGGAATTCTCTCCCTCGTTCCATAAGAATGATAAGCTGTACGACTCGGTTTGGGAAAATGCTCAAGCAATTTTATGAGACAACTTAATCTAATTTATTTATTTATTTATTGATGATGATGATGATTTAATTGATTTAATTGATCTAATTGGCTTAATTAATTTAATTTAATTTGTAAACCTACAGGTTCCTATATGTAATGAAATATCCACACACAATATTTGACAGAACTCTTTTAACGAGCATTTTTTTATATAACTGTACAATTGTACATACTCGAAAAAATCGATTATAACTACGACTTACCCGTACGAATACAAATACGCAATTTGAGTTCATGCAAACTCAATAACAGACTTCATTTTATAGCAGACAGAGATTTATGTATAACAGAACAGATTTATAACTGTTTAAATTTTAAATGTCAGTTTTGAATAGAGCCGAGCAAAAAGAAGAAATACATTTGTTTTGAAATTCAATTTTAAATATTGATAGAGAATATTTTAGATATGTAAATTGTTTCTACAGAACCTGTCACTGTTGGCTTAGCTGCCAAAACAAAATTTCTCCATTTTGCTAGAACTCCAAAATGCTGTAAGAAGGTACTCGAAAAGTTGACAAGTCACATCTGAACAGCGTCTTCTAGTTCCAAACTAAACTGATTAAATTTCCAATTAGCGTCAGTGTGCATTTTTTTTTAACAACCACTGTAAAAGGCAACTACATATTATATCGAGTGAGTTAAAACAAAAATTCCCCTTGTCATTTACGTCAAATAATTATGAAAGACGTTGGTGTACATTTTCTAAAATTATAAAGGACGACAGAATGAATTACACACCAATTACTTTCGTGTCATTCCCTTTTTGAAATGAATAGTCAGTCCGACGGCCATACATCTCAACATTTTCTGCGCTTAAAAGAAATTAACTTATTTTCGGATGGACGTTTGCCATTAAATTAAGTCGATGCGCTTTAGTATGCCGTATGCCACCTCTTTTCATTTCCATCGTGTGTCCTTCCAAATGGCGGATCACGGGTTTCACGTGTACAGCGGTGTTAAAGTCTCGCGCATTTGAATTGAGAAAAAACATTTTCAATTTCCATTAGTATAGTTCTTTGACATTTTTAATGAAAATTTACCGGCACGTGGAAACTATGGGTAGAATGAGTGTGTGTCTAGTTTTGATAGAGAAGGATGATGTGAACTTGCCACACGTAATACTCGCAAGTCTACCTACCTCCCATCACACCGGTCGCAATGTTGACACTTTAAGAAACGTTAAGCTAATAAAATACTGCCTCATGTGTCCTGACCTTTTGTCCACTAGCCAAGCCAGTGTCATTCCACTGGGAGAATGGCAAAAAAAAATTGCAGTATGCCACCACATACTCGTATGTACGAACATATGTACATACTCGAAGGAGGAATAGACAATTGTCCTGTTTTCTTGTTCTTACTTCTCCTTAGTTTTTATTTTATTTTCTTAAAGCCAACTTTAAGCTACAGCTAGGTGAGCGTTTGCACTTATTTTCTATTTTTCCTACACTTGCCGTGGGTTGTTCGTGCTGCGATGCGCTCTAGAGGTGAATAAATCGATTTCAATTAATTTGCTTACCATCATGAGTTCGAGGATACCTACTCTGGTGCAAGAAAGGGGTGTGACATTAACAGCATTTAATAGGTCGTGCACTATAACTGTTGCGATTACACAAAAGGGACAATTTTACAAAGAAAAAAAAAACGTACAACTTTTTGTTCGACGATGTTTAGTGGGACTTTGAAGGTTAAACTTGGAACATATAGGACTTTCAAATTTAGGCACATAAAAGTCCATGGCCTAGCACAAAGCGTCTTAGTCGGACCAAAAAAAAGTTCGCAATGGAAAATAGAAGATAACATTTTCTGGCTCAAAGGACCAAATACGCATCAATGAATCTGACAGTTGATTCAAATTTAGTGGCGTTGTAGGCCAGAGGGGAAGTTGGAGCATTTCTTGAACTCGTTTGAAGTAAATGTGGCCAAAATAAAACTTTTTTCGGTTCCTTTTAACAAAAATGGACAAATGAGATGATGATACTAGGATTTGGATCATGCGTCGCTACCATGCTTTGGAGTCCGAACAGAGTTCATGCGGGACAATCGGCGACATTTCTCTGAGCAAATGGACTGTGATGAAGCTAGTTAACTCTTTTGCCGAACCTGGGACAGTCACAAGAGGACCTTATCATCGAGATCATTCAGTATGGACACATGAAACGAACGATTGCTACTGTAGCTACTGCCATACAAACCAATCCTAGCGAATAAGCAGACAATTCTGTACGATTTGAGCTTAGTTCCCTACAAAGTTCAAATTACAAGCAAATAGAACCCAATAGACTAGCCGATTCGCTTGGAATTTTGCCAAAAAAAATTATTCAAAATGGCGGAAGAGGACAATACCATTTTAGACTTCATTATTATTTCAGATGAGGCCCATTTTGATTTAAACGCCAATGTTGCAAAATTGGCGAATATCGAGTCACTCTAATCCGGAGATACTGCATTCAGCTCGAATCCCATTGTGGTATGCAGTTTCAGCAAGCTTTATTTAAAGATGTTGCAAAAGTTTTTCTTCCCAGAACTACTCTGAAAGAGAATCCGATTCATTTCTGTTTAGTTTCAGCAAGATGATGCAACTTCACACATAGCCAGGCCTGTTTTTTTTTAATAATCTACACACACTGAAGGGGCGATATGAATACCCTTATACTGTTTACAAACAGCGCGAGCATATGAAAGACAAGAACGAGAGACAGACAGATCGGCCTAGTGATAGGAAACTCAGGTTTTTTTTTTTTAGGTTTTAACTAACTCTATGGGTGGTGTCCGGACTGTAGAGTTGCGTATTATTGAAAGTTTTTGTACTTGCTTATGATTCACAGAAGTTTTTCCACCACAGTTATAACAGAAATGCTGCGAAAACTTCCAAATAAGCTGATTCTCCATTCCGTTGTCTGCCAAGGTCTTCTGACTTGAGTGCACCTGATTTTTTCCTGTGCGGTTCTTATAAACAGGAAGTATTTAAAAAGAAACCCACAAATTTGAATGATTTAAACCAATCCATTGAAATAGTAATTAGTGCAAACCTACAATATAGGCAGTAATGAACCACATTTTATTAAGTTGTCACACATGCATCTCCAACCGCGGAGGCCATTTGAAAGCAGTAATTTTCAGAAACCATTAAAAACATAATAAAAATTAACTATCTTTAAAATGAACTAAAAATAAATCTTAATATATAAAAACGTTGGTGTGTATGTATGTCTGACCACCACGGCTGAACCACTGAAGCTATCCAACTTATATTCACACCATATTTTCGGGTAGTGCTCCGGAATGTTTTTGTTTGTGTTATGGACCGATTCGGTTCAAACGATATCTAAATAAAAAGAAAGTCTTTGGAACAATTTGGAGGCAATAGGTGGCGCTGGGGTGCAGATATTTACGAAAACGTAGTTTTCCTTGTAATTTTCTTATCAACAATATTAAATTTAAATTAAATAATATAGTTTACTGTTATTTCTATCATAAACCAGATTATCAGACTGTTTTGCGTACACGGGCGAAGCCGGACGGATCAGTTAGTGAATTATATAAATTGAAAAGAGTTATTTGAGCTGCAATACATATTCATCAGCCCCCGGATCAAGTATAAAAAAAGTCACTCATTATAAAATCCAATAGACATTTAAAACGGGCCTTTAAAGTCTTCAAACGTATGCAGGCGTGTACATAGAAAGTTCATTTTAAAATGTACTTAATTCCGTTTAACACACGTTTCGACAGATCATGAAAAAGGTGAAATCGATACACAACAAGACTGTTTTTGTTTGCGAATTTTCAAATCCCTATTGCCGAAGTGGCGAAATCAATTTTATTTTTTATAGTTTCGCCGATAAACGACTAAGCCCAAGAGAAAGTCTTATATTTAAAAAAGCTATATTCTCCTTGCAACATAAAAGGTTATTATCTTTTTACAGCATATGTACATACACACCGAGGGCTTTGTGTTATTTTATTGCAATTTTTTTAAAAGTACCAAGTCGTGCCATCGTAAAACAGCGTCTCGTTTCTTTTTTTTTCATTACATTTTTATTACCTCGGTTACTACTATGGTGGAGCTTCTATTACTCAATTTTTCATTAAACCTCCATCTACCCCTCCAATGTACTCAAAGATATTCGTACATAGATGCAAGTGCACATGGATCCACAATTGTGCTATTTTTCTATGCATGTTGAATTCAAACAAAGTGACCGAGATACGAGTATTTCCACATTTTTATGATTTTAACAGCGCTCGTTTTTTTACTGAACCTTGTTTTCATTTTTTTTTTATAATTTTCTAGTTTTATTAGAGATTTCAGTGAATAAACTGCATGGCTTCAACTCTGTAAGGAACCAATAAAAGAGAAACTCGTGTTCAATGCAGAAATTTTGAAAAATAAGGAAAAAAAATTGTTGAGCTTCTTTGTATTGGCTTTTGCTTTTCAATGTCAACAAAAGTGACTGCAATAGAAATAGGTGATGCGTGTTATACAGTCCATTGAATACATGAAATTAACTTTATTTCTTAAAAGAAAGACAATGATGTAAAATGTAAATGTAGTGCAGAAAAATAAGAAAAATAAGAAAACCACTTTTGAACACATAAAAAACAGGATTGCAGTTCAAAGTATGTTTGAATCATTCCCTCTTCTTCCGAAATGCGCCAATAGTTAATTAACTAGACCCATTTCCAAGCATAATATCGCTTTGCTTTGTACCATACGCTTTATTAAATTGTGTTTTTCGTTCTGAGAAACAATTCCTCTTTTTCTTTGATGCTGTAACTCCCTGTTTTTTAATTAATTTTCACGCCCGGAGTATCCTTCCTCTATCCACTTCGAAACTCAACTCCTTTGTGCTGCTTTTGAAAATTTATCAAACACAATGCAACATAGGGAAGTACCGAAAAAATCATGCTTAGAGACATCTTTTAGTCGTTTGAGAATGTTCGTACAGCTATACGGTTCTCGTAAAGTGAACCATTTATGGTTCGTTATAACCGGGCATTTACTTTACTTACCTAACGCGCGCGCAAAGGGTGTATTATATGCGAGAGTTCGCTTTAAGCGGGTTCGTTGTAAGCGAAATTATGTACAATCCAAAGTTCTTATGGGACTTTTTTGAATTTATTGAAATGGTTCGTTATAATTAAAAAAATGTCTTTTAACCGGGTTCGTTTTAAACTGTGAAATTCACATTCATTCAATTTCTTAAATGTAAACTTAATCAGAAAAATATAGTTTTTTTTATACGAAATCTAAAACCCGCCGGTGAAAACATTTTCTGCAACTTGAACAGCGGTATCATTATAGCTGCTTAAGTGAAACATTCTCTCTTCGGTCATATGAATGAGTTTCACGTGAAAAAAATTTTAATCGATCGAAAATACATCATATCTCGTTCCAAACGGATCTCATCTTGTTGCCTTGCTTACTTACAAATTTAAGTAAAATTTACAAATTAATGATAAGTTTGTATAGGGAGCACCGTGGTGTAGTGGTAAGTGCGCAATGAATAAGAAATTGGTTCCACAAAAAGGTGTCCGCTAATACGAGTTGTCTGCTAATGAGAGATTTTACTATATTTCAAGGAAAAAAGTATTTGTAAATATTTGCGATTTTGGATGTTCGGAATTTTGGGTTTTAGGTATTTTGAGTTTTCGTTATTTTGTTGTCTGGAATTTTGGTTTTCGGGATTGTTGTGACCCCCCCAACCCCATTATTTTTTTGTATCATGTTTGAAACTTTTCCAACAAAAATTGACCTTAACTTTCTGAGTCCAGTTAAAATGACATTTCCACTGGAGGCTGGCTGGCTTCATTATCTAAATTCTAAAGTGTATACATCTAGCTTCTTATTACCGACCCAATTTCCTCCTTTTTCGGCAAATTCGGTTCTGGTTAATGTTTAAAACTTCGAACCATCGAAAATAAATGAAATTGTGAGTTCTTAAATCGCATAGTTGAAAAATATCCGCATTTCAGAAACATACCACATACGGCTTTGGCAGAATTCGATGAAAGTTTGTATTTTTGTTCCAATAGATAATAGAACAAGTGTCTACAGTAAGTGATGCCAAAGCAACAGAAGTATTTGTACAGCAAAACTTGTGTATAGTGGAATCTTCTAATAAAAGAATGTTGTGGACATTTTTGGTTGCCAATTTTGATTTTCTTCATACAAACTTACTCTTATAGTGGAAACTTGCGAAATATGAATAATGTAACATTTTTCAATGAAATTTGTTTTTTCAGCATGCAAATTCACTCTTAAATAGCAAAATCGAAAAATGAATGCGCCAAAAGTAAGTAACATTTTGTCGGCTTTGTTTCCTTTTCCGAGAATTCGGACATTTCAATTGTTCCTTTTCGTGTGTGTCTCATTTTGCTAGCGGCTACATTCAACAAGTACACATTCTAAACTCCGATATCAAAATTGATCGCAAAATAATAAAACAAATCATGTTGCCGATTGTGCAAAAAATTGCAAATAGTAAAAATGCTGCGAGTAGTAGAAAAATAGTGCACCGAAGCATTCCACGGTTCAGAAGTTTTATTGTATTATTTGTAATTCTAGAATTAAGTCAATAAGATATGTTCGGTTTTCCAAACACTTCTCGAGAGAATGATTTTAAAAAAATATCGATGCCATTTAATAATTTATTTGTTAACTGCAATACATGGCTGCATCTTTGTTACTGTTCCCTACTATTTTTGTTTGCATCTTTCCTTCCTACTTTTGATAGATCACAGCAAAGTCACCCCTATGTGCGGCGTACAGTCAAAACTGCTATTTTTAGAAAACTTAAAAAAGTTCGTTAAGTGCCACTATTCCTGAAAAAAAAAAACTTTTTTATGCGATTAAAAAAAGCTAATTTATTTCAATTTGTATTGAATGTCTCATAACTAATGTGCTCCAGTTCGATAATGGATTCGATTGATTTTTCCATCACATATCGTTGGCACAGATTGAAAGAGAAGACACAAATGGATACAGAGGAATCTTTACGGGTCAGTGACTGAGAAGAAAAAAGTAAGCAATTTATGTACGTATTCATAATGATGTGTGTTTCTTATTTTAATTTGATCATCATATAATTCTTCTGTAGTATAGGTACCATTTGCGGCTCTCACACTTAACCAATCTTAACAAATGAGGTGTCAAAAGAAAGAGAATTTCCTGGAGCAGTGACGAATTGCACTTTCACTTTATAAATTGTAACAAATGAAGAGACAAATCAAAACATATTTTCTAACCAAAAATAACTCCCAAAAGTATAATCATATTGTTAAGATTGGTTAAGTGTGAGAGCCGGATATGGTACCTATACTACAGAAATAATATATCTGATAATAAAGCCGTATGTGAATCGCGTTCAAATTATATCCACTGGCTAATTTTTGACATTTGTACCTATATATGTATTTGTTTTTTCTATAATTAACACACGATAAAGGGGATATAAATACCCTTATAATTTTTTGACACAGCGCGAGTACATGGAGGACAAGAACGAGAGACAGGCAGATCGGCGTAGTGATAAGAAACTCAGATGTTAGGTTTCAACTATCTCTATGGCTGGTGTCCAGGATAACTGGAGAGTTGTGTATTACTGAAAGTTTTGTCGTTGCTTATGATTCACAGAAGTTTTTCCAAATGTTTCTTATTATTGTTTCTGCGATGAATTTCTTCAGCTATACCCATGAAGGAGTGAGAGAGAGGACTAGAGCTTTGTATTTGTTTCGATTTTCCCAATCGATTGTCGGTGGATATTTGTAGCAAAACTAGTGTTCATATACGATGTGAGAACTAACCACCGTGAAAACTATGTTAGAAAACCAGTTAAATATAAATATAATTCATACTAGCAAAATTGTCTAAAAACAAGTAAAATTGATTTTCGTATTTAAAAAAATCCGATTTAATCTAATTGACGCAGGAAAAAACTGAAACTTCTAAACGTCAAAAATTAGCCAGTGGATACAATATTAACGCAATTGACACACGGCTTTCAAGTGTTTTATGTGCACAAATAAAGACAACACTTATACTTATACACACATTTAGATACATATGTTTGTGGAGAAATAGCTTTCAGGCAAGTGAAAGTGCTTAGTACTATCGACTATCGCTTTGAAACCCCATCTCATTTGACTTGGTAAACAGAACTTACATCAAAATGGAAAATATTTAAATTAAATCTTTAATTCTGTTACACAATGCATTCAAGCACTCGACGACCGTCGGCTGCTAACTGAATCCACCCCCATAGCCTCGCCTTTGCTCACGATATCCCTAGAAGATATCCTTTATCACACTTGGTTGCATCGCATCAACGGACATCTCAACTAGTACAGTGCTTAGATCATATTCGCAATATAATATATACTCGCACAAATTATGTGAAGCGATATATGAGCATTTAAATTATCCGCAAAGTACGTGAACCAATTCCCAGCCATTTAATGAGCTTCTTAAGCACATGTACTAGATATATGTATGTTATACGAGCACATCTACAAACTTCTAACCACCTATCCATGGTAATCCTTGTGTGAATTGATGTATGAACATAGTCAACTCTATTAAAGAAATGTGACGCGTCCTGACAGCACCACCTGAGACGACGACGACGCGCCGGTGTTACCGAGTCTCAGGTGCAATTTATGACGTCTTGTTCTCCTACATTATCTAAGCGTTCCGGAGAAAATAGGAAAACCTTATCCTCAGTGGGCTCAAATGAATCAAGGATGCGTTTCGAGAATAAAAAAAAAAAAAACTTAACGCTCTCAGTCTTCTTTGTCACTTTTCTTACGCTTTTCAATAATGGAACGAAAGCCCATTAAGTATGCAGCCAGCCAGTGGGTGCATTTAAATATTTTGTTTTGATTATTTGTGAGACAGAAAGTCAAAGTTGTGTTGGTTTGTCGGTTTTTCTACGTTTTTTGTTTGTGTTTTGTTTTTCCTCCCAAAACTAATTTCACTTTGAATATATTTGGCCTTGACAAAGACCCTGCGAGATTGAATTAAATTGTAGAGATAACGTTTTATGTTGTTTGGATGTAGTACCTACGTACGTTGTGGTTTTTTTTTTTCTAAATGTTGTCTACACTTTGATGTTTTTTTGTCGGTTTTTTCCTTCTCTTTCTTCCTTCAATAGGTTTGGCTGTCATTTAAATGCAAATAGCGGATTGCATTTGAATGTATTTTCTTTGAATTTCATTGTTCTTTAGATTGCTGTAGGTACGTTACTTGTGAAGAGGATCTAATAAATGAATATGAAATGATTTTTTTGAATTTCTTTGGTTTTTCAAATTAGCATTCGAAATGTTTTTGTTTTCTTATCTGTGACAGCTGATTAAAGTGACGACAATTCGGTTGTTAAAAAGCAAGTGACCTGGGGTCGTGGTTTTCAAAGGGAATATTAAAACGAAAGCTTATACATTATTGGTACGGTACTTTTTATTTATCTGCAACTACTCAAGTGCCTTGCTATTGAAATTCAAAGATTGATAACCGAATGTTATGGTTAGCAACTTACGTCAAAAGCAACAACAGCGGAAGTTAAAAAAAACAAACACCAATTTCCGGCCAAATACAGTAAAACCTGTCAAATAGGACCTGCCTTGGAAACCAAGAACCATTAGTTCAGATAGCAATTGGTCCTGTTATGGAAAATCCTTAGAGGACGCACTCAGGAACGCGGAAGAAACTTATTTTTCAAATATTTTTTCTGGATAGACATTTTATTTAATTAACGTAAAAATGAATATACCTACACATATTGAAGAAACTTTTAACTTTATTTTGAATTTGCAAAAATAATGATTTTCAAAGCTGCTATAGCCGATCTCAGGGTACGATAAAGGTAAAACCGATAAAGGGTTGGGTACGATTGACCGCATTTTAAAATCTCGTTTTCATTATTTCGCATAACAAAATCTTGCATTATCGGAATCTCGCAATTACAAAATCTCGTATATCGAAAACTCGCATTATCAAAATCTAGCAAATCAAAATCTCGAAAACTGATACCGTTCTTAGACTCCACAGGGTGGATATAAATATCTCAATATACATCCGAATAAACGGGTCACCAGAGGTTGTGGTATCAAAACGGTGCCCTTTTGCGCTATTTTGGGTTTTCTTTCACCTGCAACCACCACTACAAATTCTTGTCACAAAATTCACAATGCATCCGAATGACCATGATTCAAAAATGTTTTCACTTTGTCTTGCGATTGCAGTATATTCCTCGTTTTCTGTATTTAGTTTTTTTCAGGTTTTGTATTCGATTTCTATCGCTGCCGATGTTCAACAGTCATTTTGGATGTGTAAACATCTAAGCGCGCGTTAGCCAAATTTCCAGTGGAGTAATTCCAGGATCGTGCAATACGGGGACGAAAATCCGAACGGGTACGCATGGATGGGGATGCGATGAATACATGCGATGCCTATAGATAAATAAATGATTGGTTTGAATTTTATCGAACATAGATTAGTTATAATTTACTTTCTTTACAATAAAGTGGAGCTACACACCCCATCCGCGTGATATTTACACATAGCTCGGGACTGTTTTGGTTAACCGATATCAGACAATAATACTATTAGCTATCCTTCGCGAAAAGAAATAGTCAAATTGTCAGCCTAAGTACGTATGCATCTACGAGTACTTACTTTGGATGAAAGAAATTTATATAATATGCTACGCAATTTTTTTTTGAAATATAGTCTCTTAAAGCTGATTTTCCACAAAGTAGGTACTACCTCCAAGAGATAAAACGAAATCACCCGGAAAATCCATCTAGCTATCGAATTTTACTCTTCTCCGTCACAGATACGTTAAGGCATCCATCACCCAAAAGAACAGCCTCGGTTATATTGTGATAAAAAACCTGATACTCATGAAGGTGACCTAAAAAAACGAAGATAACACAGGTCCTCGCAGGTCGATAAAAAGTCAGCACAGCTAAGGAAAACATTATTTTAAAATATACCATAAAAAAAGGTGGATGAAAAAAGCACGCATTATCCGTGCGGCCATGTGGCCGATATTATATTTCGTACGTAATATGTCAAAGAAGGAAATGAAATTATTATGTATTTCAGTTTAAAAATCGTATCGAATCATTTACGGCGCCTTTTATAGTAATAAACTGAGTCAATGGAAAACCTTTTCGTATACAAAACACCAATGACGACTTTTATTATTGTAAAATCAATCTGCCCCTACGAAACTGTGAACATAAACAGGTACATTTACCCACTCTTAGCTGACAAAGGTAGTAAACAAAATCCGATAAACACTCATACATACAGATGTGCTACATATGTATACAGCATATCATAGAATTTGTTTTTCAAATACCATTGATAACAAAACTCAGATACGTCTTTCATACGAAAATAGCAATGACAGAGCGCGCGCCTAAGCGGCTATGAAAATGTTCAAAATAGATTCAATTTGTTTAACAATAGTTCCAATTTGTTTTCCACTTTCCATCATACTCAAGCTACAAAGATTCGCAACAATAACCAAAAAATTAACACAAATTGAATCCATTGTAACATTTTATTAGAATATACAAAGTAGAAGGGATTTTTTTTTCTACACGATTATCTTCGCTAGAAGAAGATGGAAATACTCCTTTCCAGCTAAAGTTCATTTATTATATAATTGGCAAAATTATTTTTCGATCGAAAACAATTCTTCTCACAGTCTGTCAGTCAGTTGAGATGTCTCTTCTATTTTGATAAGGAAACAAAACTGTTTGATGCCAAAGCCAGACATACTCCGCACGTATCATGTCGACACCATTTAACCACAATGAACTCTATTATTTAGCCCCCACCCATCACCGCCCCCCTATTGAAGTAATTTATTGAATGCAATCAGCAAAAAAAAAGGCCGTCCTTCCATTCCCTTTCCCATTGTGTTTGCTTCATTCACCAGAAAGACAGTAGTTCCAATGAATGAATGACAGAAATTAATCAGTTTCAGAACGTAATTTGCTTTTCTTGAATTAAATAAAAGAAAAAGGAGAGTTCATTGCCTCTTAATCGAATTGACATGCGTGTGGATAGATACAAAAGGAGTGCGCACACAGTTCACTTCACACAATTACACTTTCATCGTAGACATAATTATTGTTCCACACATTAAGCAAAAGAACACGTAATGTATCGCATTGTGTGGACATGAGTTAAAAAAAAGTATCGCATACAATATGATTGAGTTTTAATTGTGTTTATTCGTTTAGATATACTTTTTCTTACATAATCTCGATTATAAATAAAACAAAATGCAATTTCGTAGTTTAACCTTAAGGTCATTTGTGTTCTTCCTTTTTGGGCTAGATAAAGATAGCAATATCTTTAACGTCAATCCTACCAAAATGGAACTAGTCCTTTTCACCAGAAATTACAAGATACCAACATTCAACCTCCCCACGCTTGATGGTGCTGAACTAAGTCTATTAGATCATGCAAAGTATCTTGGTATCCATTCTAGATAGAGGAGGGCTTGATTGGAATCTTAATTCACAGGATAGAATCAGAAAGGCGTATTATGTGCTCTTCATCAAATTTAAAATATGGTCGGATGAAGGTATGCCCGATGAACTGTAACATTTTTTAACAAAGGAAGCACTCTGAACTGCACTGACTACAGAGCCACCAGTCTCTTAAACATCGCCTACAAGATTTCATCTGCTGTGTTGTGTGAACGCCTGCAGACGTTCGTCAACAACCTGATGGCTTTGCGAAAGGAAAGTCCACCTTTATCTACTACGTCAGATCTTTGAAAAAAAAAACCCCAGGAGCTTCAATTCCATATCCACCACCTTTTTATTGATTTTAAGACTGCGTATGCCGAGCACTGCAAAGCAATGTCTAGTTTTGGAATTTCTACTAAACCCGTCTGTTTGTGCAGGATGATGACAAGGAATGCATACTAATCCATCAAGGTCTGTGAAATCCTCACCGAATCCTTTGATGTCCAAAAAGGGTTCAGACAAGGCGACGCGCTGTCATGTGGCTTCTTTAGCAAGACTAGTGGAAAACTCTCACATTAGAGGCACAATCTTTCAAAAGTCCTTCCAATTACTCGCCTACGCCGATGATATTGACATAACCGGAAGAATGCATCAGTGTGATGTCAGTGACGCTATTGCGAGTATTGAGATGGAAGCAGCGAAAATAGGTTACTCGTACGCACCCAACACTGAACTTCACCGTAGACAGAAATAATAGTTACCTAGGCTTGACTATGAATTCAAACAACGACATCAACGCTATCATTATAGAGAGATAATAACTCTCGCCAATCGCTGCTTCTTTGGACTAAGAAGGAAAATGAATAACGAAGCCCACTCTCTAACAACTTTAGAGCTTAATCATATCAGTCCTGCTCTGTGGCGCTGAGCCATGGTCAAAAGTGGGTGAAGTTCCTCTTGGCTTTTTGGTGAGGAATGACCTCGGTCCCGTCTACAAAGACAAGGAGGGGAGGATGAGATACAACGACGAACTATACGGGCATTTCAGTGACATCGACTTAGCGAGGAGATTGAAGGTCCAATGACTGATGTGGTTATAGGTCATACAAAGCGGATGGAGATCAATGCTCCGGCTCGGAAAATCTTCGAATCTTTACCACCGAGGGCGCAAAAGAGGAAGACCGCGACACAAGTGGCGCACGCAAGTCAACCTCAACCAACTAAGAGTACAAAACTGGAGGCAGCTAGGTTAGCTGGCTGGGGACACTGGTTGATTGGACTTTCCTTTCAAGAAAACGATATAGGAAACGATAGTTCAAGCGATAGCTCAGGTGACGTGCTACTTTCAGTGATTCAAAGACCACAACTTTGGTGAAAAATTGCCCTAAGTGGAGAATTTCTCCATCTAATAAAGATTTTTTGCATGAAATGGCCTGCTCACTGGTTATTCCTCATATGCAAAGTGATGCTCGTTCCAACGAGAATATCGCACTGTGGCTGAAGATGTAGTGGATGAGCCATCGACCAGATGACGTGCCATGCAATTGGCCCAGTATTTATTGCCGCAAATCGATGAATTGGGACTGGAGGACATGAGGTTCCAAGAGGACGGTGTAACCTCACACATACCTCGCACGACAAAAGACATTTCGAAGGATGGGTTTGCGGGTCGCCTAGTATCTCATTTTAGCGATTTGCACTGGCCGGCAATATTGCCTGACTTGACCGCTCCAGACATCTTTCTTTAAAGCACTTGTCTATCAGAACAGACCACAGACTCTGGAAGTTTTCAAGGAGAATATCCGGCAAGAGTGCGAGAACTTATTAAACGTATTAAAAAAAAAACCCAACTGGTCATCATCAATAGCGGCGAACACTTAACCGATCTCATCTTCAAAAAAAACTTAAATGTCAAAATAATTTATGCAATTATGTCGTTAAAAAGATATAGCAAAGCAACATCAGGTGAATGTTTTGGAGCCACCCTGTATATGTAGTTTAATACCGTGTTAGTTACAACGACTTTGGACAATGTTTCCACATAATTCATGTACCAAGGTCCGACACTAAATTGACAAATTTCAATAATAAACACGGTCCGCTGTTTCTTTTGTTGCATTAACTCAAAGTACATCTGTCACCGTTCGCAGCAATTGGACATTTTATAACGCAATTGTATGAAAAAAAAACAAATCTGTCACGATTACAAGAAACAATTAACACTCCAAATAAGCCGTCTTTCATGGTCATTCATTTCTAATCAAACAAATCGCTAATGATTTTCGCATCAAAAAAAAATACATAAATTTAACTTTCAAAACATTCAAACTTTGATGGCTTTATTGCTTTTTTTCCTTTCCTTAAGGATTTTATTTTCGCTTCCTTTCACATCTTTAAAGTAATTTTTCAGACTTTTGTTCCACCTCCCCTTAATTCGAATAAGATATCAACACTACAACACAGGCAAAGTTACTTAGTACATTTTATTTACATGATTACCTCATTTGGGGAGGAATTTTAAAATAAATTCGTCATTTAAATATAGATAAAGTGATAAGAGGTTTATACGTTTAATGACTTTTTACATTTCCCCAACAAATAGGCAATAAAAGTCGTGTTGTGTAAGTTACAATAAAATTCCATGAAAGAACGTTTAGGGCCAATAAAAGTTTATTTTGTGATCTTTGAAACACAACAGAAAAAAAGTTTCTGTATCCATAATAGGAAGCAACCACTAGGCAACTTCTTAAGTACATGAGTTCCAATGATGATATGCAAAATACAAACAGAAAAACAATATGTTTGTTTTGCTAGTAATGTATCTACATATTTGTCTTTTAATTTCAATTTGTCACGGTATAGAATTTCACTGGAAGCAAATTATCGTCTGTCTGGTTATCTGGATTCATTGGAACATCTACATACATAAGTGAAGAACAAACGGATGACAGACAGTCAACAAAATGTCTGGTTTTTCTAAGGTTTTCGAAGACTTCCGGCAGTGCATTTAGCACGTATTTGGTGCTTGACTGTTCGCCTATAATCAACGATGACAACCATATCGGTAGCGAGAAGTTATTATACAGTGGCTGGCCAAATTATTAGAGACAGCACAACTTTTTTGTTATTTTCAAAAAGCGACTTCAATGGGCCAAAGATCACCGGTATAATGCCTGTTACTGGGTGGCAAGTTAATATGGCTTCTATAAAATTGTAAGAAACCTGAATAACATTATTTGCAAGTTGGTACTAAATATTTTATAGATCTTCTTCTTGGACTAGTCAACATCTCAAAATTTAATGGACAATAGCTCATTCGTTTTACGACGCCCTAGAGAGCAGTTCACCCAGACTGCCTTATGGAGAGGGTAAAACACCCTGTAAGCGTAATGGAATGGTCCGTGATCTCGACCAAGGATATGGGACGCCTCCACATAGTCGAAGAAACCATGAGGTAGGGTACAAACGTTCTAGAAAGTTAGCTTGTCCAAGAATGGTTCCCTGGTGACGAATCCTATATTTTTATGGCCGATCCGACACCGTGCCACAAAATCAAGAGTGTGACGGCATTTCTGTGTAATAAACGTGTTGTCATATTTGTTCAATAAACTAGTTTTTGCGCAGTCTAATCGGACCATAACTCTAGTTCTTCCACGGTATTACTGTCTTTGGACTGAGCGTCAATTTTTCGTTCATGCCATTCGTATTTGGAATGCACTTCCTCTCAGCATGAGGAGATCTTGTTACGCGAACTCTTTTGAACTCACTCTCTTTAGGCATATGGCGGATAATTAGTTAAGTACATAATTGAATTATTTTAAAGTATATAATAAGATTAATTTAAATACAAGCAAATTGTTGTTTTTCATTTGATTTTTTTTTTTAAAGCTTAAAACCTTCTGAACTGTTACTACTTCACATGTAAATTAAATTCTCGTTTTTTTCTTCTTTTCATTTCCGAATTGCATCTTCATTTATAACTTAAAGATTACATTAGTCTACTGTAAATGATGTTAATACTAATTAATAATAAATGATAAATAAATAAATAAAACACCGAAAGCAAATTATTTTATCGCAAAATTCATTCAAACCTGGAAATTACAAAAAGTTACACTGTCCCTAATAATTTGGTCAGCCACTGAAGGTCATCACTTAGAGACCTTCGGTTTTTCAGTTCGATCATAGGTATGACTAGATACAGAGCTGTGTTCTTAAGGATATAAATGTTTTGTGATCTTGTGTTTGTCAATAAAACTAGAGTTTCGGAAATATTTTTTATTTATTAAAAAAGAAAAAAAAATCAAGCAGAAATTCATGCCATTCAAGTGTGTGTCAACGTCATCCTCGAATCCGGAATAAAATGTGTCCAGATAATCAAACAGCTATAAAAGCAGTAGGCTCAAACCTGATTGACTGCAAATTAGTCCTGAGCTGCTTCAATACTCTTCAACACCACTCCCATAGAACCAAGTTCATACTTCGGTGGCTGCCCGGACATGAGGGTATTGATGGAAATGAAAAATCTAGCGAACTGGCTGAAAAGGGTTCGGTGGACTCTTTAACCGGCCCTAAGCCGTTTTGCAATATTCCTAACTATAAACATAAAAATAAAAAATTGGGAAAACAAAATGTGTGTCTACTGTCTACTATTGGGAAAATACCCAGTGTCTACGACAGATTAAAAGAGCCATTTAACCGTTCCACAATGAGTCCATAAAACACCTACTTCTCAGTAGGAATGCTATCCAGAGATTAGTGCATTCTGACATCTTCGGTATCACCTAAACCGGTCTCATTCAAGAAACTGAATGTCGTCTCTGCATGGAAGGTGACGAAACAGCGGGACATATTCTATGTGCCCTAAGGAGACAACATTTCCACAGAGTGATCCCATTACCTGAGGAAATTCTTGAAGTCTCCACCAGTGAAATCCTCAATTTCATCAAAAGAATTACAACTCTTCTGGTTCCCGAAACTGACTTTGCGGTGCAATGAAAAGATATTTTAGGTGGCAGTGCTGCGGAGATTCAGAAACTTTTTTTTTTTTTAAAGAACAGCTTACAGTTCTTGGACAGCTTCCAAAAGACCACGCACTTCTTTTTGGCACCGCAAGAACTTGGGCTGTTAACTTAAAGTAAGCAATTAAGTTTTTGTTTAAGTTAGACCGGTGCTTGAATATTGCTCACATCAATAGCAATAGAAACTCCCGCACTCATGTTATATCCAATCAACACTATAAACTCAAGGGACATCTTACGAAACTAGAACTATCACATGGAGACTCATGCAGATTTGGCAATGAATTCAGTGAAACTCCAGAATACATACTGGTGGAGTGCGTGCAATTTCGCAGGGAAATTAGCCTGGATGAGGTTCTATGACCTATGAACTTCTCCCCTGGGTTAGGTGTGAGCGAAGTTCCCTCTTACCAGTTTCAAAAGGAATAATGTCGAGAGGGATTATACCCTAGGGTCACGGTGCATTTCACTCTTCAATAATCTTCAACTATTGAGTCTACGAATCGTTATGGAATTCACTCACAGTGGCCATATGTTCAAAAGCTTATAACGGTGCCGTGGAATAAGACAATATTTGAAAATATTTTATGATATGGCCTTATGACGCTTTTATAAAGCGACACAAAGCCATATTTCGGTGTATGCCCTTATGTCGCTTTTCAAAAGTGACTTAAGGCCATTATGGCTTTATGTCACTTTGAAATGGACTTTCTCCCTTACCTGATTAAATTTCAATCGCCCCATGAACCATCTTTAAAAGTTCAAAATTATTAAGACGGGTCATAACCTTATATTTATTGAAAAAAAAACATGTCAACATGTAAGGAAATTATTTAATTTTTAGCACTACCTACCGTAGTTGTGGTATTTTCAACAATTTGTTTACAAATGGAGCAGAGAATAGGATTGTTGTTCTTGCTGTTTTATCTAATGCTCAAAATCTAAATATCTTATTTTCAAATCCAAACTTCAGGTTTTGAGCATAAAGCGGCCCTTACACGGTCAATCAAAATGACATCAATCACTTATATGTGTTAGTGAAAATATGATTGTATGTGTCACATCGCTTGGTTGTCGAAAAACAAAACGTGTTTGATTTTCACACGTACACGGTGATTGATGTCATTTGATTGACCGTGTAAGGGCCGCATAAGATAAAGTCATAGTGAGAAATTCGCGCAAATTGTATTTATTAAATTTCTTTTCTGAAATTCTCAAGTACTAGAATTTGGGTTCTATTCTTATTATCTAGCTACTACCAATTCTGCTACCAATTCTACTAGAATGGATGAAAAGGGTTTGGATGTATTATGGAAATACAGAATTTTTTTTTTTAATCCTAAATTGCCGAAAATTTTGGACTTATGTCCCATCTTCAAAATAAAATGGCCCACCCCATCGGTGCATTCATAAGTCCCTAATTCCATTTGTGTCTTAAGTCGCTGCTCCGATAAAGAAATAGTGCGAAACCATATGGTCTTATGTCTCAAATCTATACGGTCTTATGTCGCTTTTGAATAACGACATAAAGCCATACCCTGAAATATGGACTTAAATCGCTTTGTGAAGGCGTCATAATGCCAAATTTTGAAATATGGCCTTATGTCGCATGGTCTTATTTCACGGCACCGCTTATAACTACAAATTAATCTACCCATGGACGTATTCACGTACGTCCCAAGATAGGAACTGCTTGACCTGTAGATCGACATTGACAGATTCTTAATACAGATGAATTGTTCTCATAAATTAGTAACACTTTTCAATTCGGTTCGATGTTTCTAGAGAGGTGAAGCCAGAGTACTTCAATATCTGGAGTATTCCCTCCCATAAGTTAGATTGTCCTTCAATTTAATGTTTACTATAGAATAGTAAGGCAGGTGGTGTTGAATGTTTAACACTGCGTATTATCGGATTGATAATGATTTATGATTAAAAATACGCGAGTGTAGAATTAAATATGTACAAGACAACCCAATACATGTACGAGTATCTATGTATATTATTTGAAAATAGAGTATCTACGACTCACCTCGATAGTGTATTGAATGGTTTTATCTGTTCAGATAAATACGCCTCATACTAACTCAAAGTAAACAAACTAAAAAATTAATACTCTATACTCCCATTTTCTACAAATTCACCTCAAAACAATTTACACCTTCCCAAATATGACAAAACACCACTCATGCGTTCGCTCTCAGCAAACTGTCATGGCCTTGAGTTGAGGCTTTTGCATAAGAGAATTAAGACCAAGGACTGATAACAGAATGAAAAGCTCAAAACAGTAAAACGTTCGAGAAAAAAAAAGCAAAAAAGAAGTATGATTGTATTTGTCTGTCAGCGGGCAACATAAAATATTGTAAACAATGCAAAGTTACGATATTCAACGTTACGTTTTACGTTGAAAATTATAAGACCACGAGGTGACATACCATTTTATTTTTTTACTTATTATGGTTGTGTGCGTCTTGTATCTCTGGTTGAGTAGCGGTGGAGAAGCATTTTCACGGTCACGTTTATCAGTAGGGTTGAATGAAAATAAAATTAAAATTCGACGATAGCGTGATAATAAAGAAAATATTTTTATTATTTATTTATTTAACAATATTTCAAACCATGTTATAACATAAATTAACAACACAATGTTTCCATGGTCTTTTTTTTTGTATAAACATGTATAAACGGCGGACACTTCTTGATAAACTTAATAAAGAATATTTGACAGATAAATACTCGTACAGGTACTCAATGTCATAATAGCCTTGTTCGAGGTTCCCATTCCCAGCCCTAGAGCGCCCTGACTAGTGTCAATGTATTTTCGTTGTTGTCAAAAAAAAACCCAGTGCAACCCTCGAGACATCGAACACAAATAATTCCTCTGACAACTACTGTCATTCATTGGCAACCAAAAATAGAGCAATTTCTCCCAATTTGTGTGTTTGTTTCGTTCGTTGTTTTATAAAACAAGTAAATCGGACACAAAAAACACGAGTATAATGAAAAAACCAAACCAAATGATAAATAAGGTGATTTAATGTTTTGACAGCACTTTTTTCCTGCACTGAAAAAAATACCCAGCGTCCAAATTGAACAGAGCAGCAACAATTTCAGTGCGTTTTCAGTGTAACACTGGCGAACATCGAACGCATCAGTGTGAATCCAGTGTGCTCTAGTGCCAAAATTTGTGGTGGAATGCGCGGATTGACTTAATTGACAGTTCCATATTCAGACTGGTTTGACAGTTGACAATTCTACAAAAGCTAAACAAGACATAAACTGTGTCAAGAAATGAATCTTACAGTTAAAATTTCTCGTAGCGGCTTCCACTATTTTCTTTTCTGCAATTATTTCCTGTCTGTTCGATAAACTGAAAACTGAAAAACCAGACAGATTTGACAATTGACGGACCCGTCTGGTAAATTTCTCCTTTTTTTCTGAATTTCAAAGTGTGAATATAGTAGATAGAAAAATTTCACAGGCAAATACAGTTTTACTCATATTTTTTTTTAAACAATGTTATTTTACAAAACACCGATTTTACTCAATGCTTTTAAAGCCTTTAAAGCACAATTTGTGCCCTACAGTCAAACTTCTTTATAACGAGCCTCCAAGAGACCAATAAGTTTGTTCGTTGTAAAGAGGTTTAACATATATTTCACTATAGACAAAGAGGATCTTTCGAGTCTGACATTGATTTCTTACCATTTTTGTGTCAAATAGCTATAAAATTGATCAATGTATCAATGTATCAATGCATGTATTTTTATTTATTTCGGCCACATTGAAAACATTGTCTGGGCTATATCCGTCCTAGTATCTTTGGGAGCCTATTCCGAACACAGTTTTGGCACACTTTATCATCCACTTGAGCCACTTCCCTATATAACTTCTTTTTTTTTGTTGAATACCTTATCTGAAGTTTCATATCTTGGAAATTGACGATCTACAGGTACACACATAGTTTATTCTCCAAGAAGGAGAATTCCCTTATTATTTGAACGTTTCCAGAACCCTGTCAAAAGAAGGTTGTGTTCGATTGTTTGTTCGGAGCGCGCAATCTCTCATGTTTTTGTTCTCACGTATGTATATTGTTATTTGAAATTCGTTATAAGGAAAATACTATGCCGCAGAGCTACAAGAATTTATATTTTACAAACAGTTGCGTTACTCACATGACAGATAATTTCCAACGCCACCTGTGGGAAGTTTTTGTGAAATTATATACGGGGAAAATTACATTTTCGTAAATATCTGCAGCCGAGCGCCACCCATCGGGTAGAAATTTTGTAGTTTTCTCTCTTAGCACCAAACCAACATATGTTCTGAATATGAGTCCATTTGGTCAATAAATATAGAATTTGTTAATAACTTGACTTCAGCGCCACCTATCGAATTTTTCCGTTAGAACCTTATTCGGACTATAACGAACATTTATAAAAAAAAATTAGCGAACTCGGTCTAGCCGTTCTCAAGTTATGCGCTTACCAACGATCATCATTTCATTTTTATTATATAGATAAAGAAATATTCGTTATAAGAAAATTCGTTATAAAGAGAATCATGTACGAGTATATTTGAGTTTGATTTAAGAGGAATAGACAGCAAAAACTTGCAATAAGGAGAATTTCGTTATATCTAGAAGTTCTTGATAAAGAAGTTTGACTGTATTTCTTTCCGCACGCAGAATGAACTAACTTAACAGAATGTTTCCAGCCAAAGTAAACCAACTGTCAGAAAGGATTGTCTAATACAAATATTTCGCGTGCAGAGGGGGTGTTACATACCGTTTCAATAGAGCTAAAGGCAGCCATTCCTTCTGCCATGAATCCAAATAAACTTTTTATTGTTAAAGAAATTAGAATTAAAACTTTTTACTATTTTCCACAAATGCCAAATTAAATTACATTTGTCTTTTTATCTTTAAGCCAATCAATTTAAATACGCAATTTACGTTCGGTTAGTCATTTGTGTCACTGCAACCACAACCAGTGGTGTTTGGTTTTACCCTACGCGTGGTACTTTACAGGAAAGTGCGGATTCAGTTTTTTTTCTGTTTCCCGGAGATTAGATAACACTTTTTCGGAAACCAGGTATTTTCTCTACCCTAACCAAAATGTCAAAGGGGAATTACAATTATTCCAACAGAACGAAGTGACAGCAGTGATGTATAGTTATGTTCAATTAGTCTTCCCACTCGTGTAGCTGTATATACTCGTACTATTGGGTATTTCTTATGGTTTCCTTTGGCACATTTTGCACCCGGATTTACACCTTCATCCATATTCTGATGACATAAAAGCTTAAGCCCAGCGACCATTAACAGCGAAGAATTTACGCGGATAGGGTGTTAGGGCAGCAGGAAGTTGATTTCTCAAAGAAAATCCTTTTTTCTGATGAGGCACTTTTCTATAATAACTCTCTGGGTATGTAAATAAGCAAAATTGCTATATATGGGGCAAGAATTATCCACATGTGATATACGAAACGAGACACTATTACATATGTCCAGAAAGTGACTGTTTGCTGCGCAATCCTTTTTCTAAGATGATGAGGGTCGGACTTTTCCAGTCAATAGTGAGCGATATAGGCGCATAACCAAGTATTTGTGGCACAGAAGTGAAGATAATGATGTAGCTGACAAATGGGTTCAACCAGACGGCGTAAATTGTCACACATTGGTGCAACGTTAGATGCTTTGCGTGAGAAGTTCCCAGATCGCATTATTCCATCAACGCCGTTGGACTTCATTTTGTAGAGTGACGCTAAAAGACGTGGTTAGTCCAACAAACCCTAAACGTTGGATTCACTAAAATCACACATCCGCCAAGTTAAAGCCGAGATACCGTCCGAGATTCACGAAAAAGTCACGGAAAATAACCTCGAAATTAACGACTGCTGCAGAAGGTCCAGAGGAGCCCATGGATATGGATATGGATATTTTTTTTCAATAACTATGTCCGAAGTTTGACAGCTTATTGCTCTGACATATTTTAAGGTGACAACGCTGTCATTCATCGAAATAATCATCTAACCATTCATCGAAATAATCATCTAATCGGGGAAAGCGGTTCGGTTGCTGATCGAGCAGTCCCTGTACGACGCCGAAATGCGCGGCCCAGCAAGAATATTGCTGCTTTTGCTGAAAGTGTGGCTGAAGACCCAAACCTCAGGACCCCCACGTCGTGCACAAGGAGTTGGCCGTTCTGCGACCTCAAATTTGCGAAAAGACTTAGGCATGCATCCGTATTAGATCCAATTGACATAAGAACTGAAGCCCCAAGATCACCAATCTCGCTGACTGAGCTGTGGGTCATTAGAAACGGATCCAAATTTAGGCGAAAATATAATTTTCAGTGATGAAGCATATTTTTGGGTGAACGGCTTGGTGAACGAGAAACATTGCCGCATTTGGGGAGAGAATAATCCATAGCAGTATCAAGAGTCTCCATTGCATCCGGAGAAACTTACGGGTTTGTGTGGATTTTGGTAAGGAGGCGACATTGGGCCATACATCTTCCAAAACGAAATTGGTCAGACGGTGACTGTCAATGGCGAACGGTATCGGGCCATAATAACTGACTTATTGTGGCCTCAATTGCTTGACATGGACCTGAACGACATGTTGCTCTAACAAAATGGCGCATTGTGCAAATACAGCGGGCGTTACATTGGAGTTTTTGCAAGAAAAGTGCGTTATTTCCAGGAGAGGCGAATTGGAATGGCCGCCAAGATCGTGTGATTGACGGCCTTAGACTTTTTTCTCTGGGGCTACGTTAAGTCGCTGGTTTAACGTAAAAAAACCAACAACTACTGACCAACTGGATCAACAACATCATTCAAACCATTTGGTGAGATCCAGCCTGACTTATTCAACAGAGTCATAAAAAATTGGACATCTCAGATCTAGAAACTTTAATTTGAGTCTTAGACAAAAAGGGATTCTATAGCAACCACGTGCTGTTGCTGTTAATTAGTGTTATAAAATAATAAAATACTTTTCATCGCCGAAACGCGCTTTCCGTTCTAAAGATTTTTTTTCCCTCTCTCTATTAACATTCAAGTCAATCCAACTTCTATTCCCATACGCACAGAGATCCACGTTAACTGTGGTGTGTCTCCATATATTCTGCCATTTCGACATGTTAATTTCCATTTATCATGTCTATGCCAGAACATTTTTAAGAACACGTGCACGAAAACGAAGAGAATACACAAAAAGGAAATGAAAATAAATTCGACGAAAAGAAAAGCATAAACTATTTTCTTTCTTCCTGTTAAAAATAGAAATTTTCAATTTGGGACCTCACACCCGCACCCCTCCATCACAACAAGTCTCTGTGAATGAATTTCACCGCCAGATACGAGGACGAGTATAAACAAATTGATTTGGTTATATCGCGCCGAGTGTCTGTTTGGGCTGTATTTGTGAATTCGTTGAACCAATAACAACACCCCCACTCCCCTCCACCGCTAGCAAGCGATGACTTTTCAAATTCGATTCGAATCAATTCGTAGAAGTAGAAAACTTCAATAAGCCAAAGGAGCAGAATGCTCGTACAGCTCATCAAATCAACCATCTAGAGCGGTGAGCAGTGTGAGAGTAGAGTTCTAGTATTTGCTTTGTGATTAACGCCAATTACACCCGAATTGTTGCCACTTGCCACCGTGTCGGTCGTTATTGCGTCAAACTGTGGTCAATTTGGCTAAACTTGAGTATGACGAAAAAAAAAAAATTTGCTCGTATTTTTAACAATCCTATTGTAGCCAAGAAGTCTTCCGATTGCCGTGGTGTGCTAACTATTTTGTCGGGAAATAGTATTGAATCACCAATCACATGGTGGATTGCCACACGGGAAATACCGTGAAAGTAGGTATCTGTGTTTTATAATTGGTATTTGTAACCAGGTGGTCTTCGGACTCGGAGAAGCTTTTGATTTGTTTTTTCTTTTTTTTTTCAAGTCGATTTTATTCTGTAGGAACATCGAAATAGCACTTACACGTAGCTAATTTCGATACGAGTACAGTGGGATGGTAGGTGGTGTCTTGATTCGCCAGTGAAATGATTGTCGTAACATGACTCTCATATTAAATTGAAATAACCGAAAAATTCCCATCGCCAGTTTCATTCGAATTTAAGATATAAGTAAGTATTTCGAATTTTTAATTAGTACGCATCTCTCAACGAGATATCGAATACATGCCTCTGCTGGGTTCCTATTGTCATAGTGACACACGACACCGGTAACTCTGAAGCAGGCAAACTAGTCAGAAAAGCTACAAATCTGTAGAATTCAACCACAAAAAGTGAGCCACATATACTTACCAATAGAAATGATAAGACACAAGATCTTCACGGAAGCACTGCAACAGACTCATGAGCAGAGTTCGGATTTTGTTGACCAAAAAAAGCCAAAAAAGGCAAAAAAAGGCATTTAATAATAAAGGTTTATATGCATTATTATTAACATTGTAACCCAAAACATTTTGAAGTTCTCTGGTATGTAACGCCTGCAATTACCTCTCAAGAAAGCCTTGAATGAAATAAAGGACCTTATAACATGGGCAGAGCCTAGTGGAGCCAAGATAAGAGATGTCACGTCCTTGACTTTAATATTTGAGTCCAATTTAGAGTTTGCAGCGCCATTTCGTTAATTTGTTGAAAAACCCGCGTACAATTTTTTCATCCCATCTTCAGCTACTGGCCCTTTAGCTTGTTGTAATTTCTCCTCGAGTCCGTTCAAAGACTTTAACACCTCTTTTTTCAAATAATACGCAGTGCACTAAGATCAAGTGCTCAAATTAAAATACATACAAGTCGACTAAAAATCATAATTTCCAATTTCACCACAAACTTTCATTTTCACTTTCAATGACAAACAACACAATATTTTGGGAGCAGCACGCGTAATCTTCAACAGACCAGCACTAAGTATGACCAGTATAATCTCACAGAATATGTACTTAGAATCTAGATGAAAAGGCGCACCGTTACGAAAAAAAATACTTCCCAGATGTCTAACGGTTTTGTCAGATGAAACTACGGCGAATGCCTGAGATTGCACTTACGGCACAAGAAGAGTTGATACAAATGTATTTAGAGTTGTATTGGTGTGTAGGGATTTTTTTATGCGCGCTACTGTAAACAACGCGTTATGAGCATGTTCATACAAGAGAAAAACATGCTCTCATACGTGTGGACACTGAAATTTCTTTCGTGTGAGCAAGGATAAATCGTATAGTTAAGAAGAAAGTGCACACCTAATTTGACAAATAGCACCAAAAAGGCAAAAAAAGGCAATATGAGTAAAAAAAAAAGGCAAACAAAAGGCAAATTCAACAAAATCCGTTCCCTGCTCATGAGAGATGGCGTAACTTTGATACGTGTTAAACAGACTTGGCCTTCGCTAAATCGGCGCAAAACTTACAGCCTACTAAAAATCAGCAGAGAACATATCGGCGGCACCCCAGTTGGGATATTGACAGGTCAATATCTTCCGTCGAAGCTGCATGAATGTAGAAGATTTGAGGGATGTGCAGATAAACTGCAGCTTTCAATTTGTTTGCCACACCATTCACCACCAATTACGTGAAAATGATACGTTTTCTTGTTTTATAAAATAAAATATCGAAATCAATTTCATTACAATTCGCAGAATAAAGCAATTACAGTAGACGCTCGATATAGTGAACTAATAAAAACCAGGCCTGTTCACTGGGGCGAGATTGTTTATTGTAACGAGCGTGGACTCCTTGAAGCAAATTTTATCAAAATGTGTATGTTTTTACGTACAATTCATCGAAAATAGAATATAATTCCAAATTTTCTTTGCGATTACTAAAAAAACAAGCCAATATTTATAAGAAAGAATATCTAATTTTTAACAAAAACAACTCTTCCGTAAAAAACATAATACATTCCATGTACTTAAAAAACAAAAATACAACAAACTTAAGCTGTGCTTAAGTGACATGGTGACAAAGAATATCGTTCACAAAATAACAAAATAAGCAACACGCACTTTGTTTCTGCACTACAAACAACCACAAACTGTGAAACAAACAAATATTCTAAATAAGAAACAAACTTGTTCACTATTTAGAATAGCCTGTATAAAATATTGTGTGTTCACTATATTGGATTGTTCACTATATCGATGTTCACTATATCGAGCGTCTACTGTATTTCATTCACAACGATATTTTTTGTAGGGTTTTTGCTTTTAAGTACTTACGAGACACATCAAAGGTAGGTATTTTTTTTTAAGTTTCGTTCGTTTTGAATATTTATGGTTTTCAATGTGTATGAAATTCATAACAGGTTTTTTTTGTCGATATTCAAAGAAGAAATTCTTTGTGTTAGGAGGATTTCGAATTTCAAGGACAGGCTGTCTAAACCGTCTTCAACCGTATCTAAAAAAGGTATCAGGAACGCTTTTTGGATCTGACTGTTATTGATGCCGCCATCTAGTAACATCTAGACAAGACAAACCTAGTTCAGGAGACAGAGTACCAGATCTGCATAGCATAGGATGTGGCTGGGTACAACGTACTACGCATACTGCATACATAAGTATATCCAACTCGTCCATCTAGGTCCAATGCGAAAGTTTGACATCAATCCGGCCAAGGCAACGCTGCTACACCTGAAGGCTATTACCTTCTCAGGTACAATCATCATTCTTGTGCTGGAAGTCAAATACCTAGGATTGTACCTTTACAGTAAGTGGCACCGTGGCGTAGTGGTTAGTGCGTTGGACTACTACGCAATGCTACCCAGGTTCAATCCCAGCAAACACCAGTTTTTTCTCCGTTCTCTTTCGAATGAAAGCGAATCATGACATGTGAAAGCATAGCCTTAGCCGGTAAGTCATGGGGCTGTTGACCTCATATTCTCAGATGGATGTATATCGGCATGATGAGACCTGTGATCACCTACAGGGCAATACATGGGCAAAGACAACCAGTCTCACAACTATGAGGAATACTCTAAATAAAATGTAAGGGCTAGCATGTATGTGAGTGACGGCTGCAATGAGAACCTGTCCAACTGCAGCAATTGAAGTGCTATTTCACTGCACCTTGTGGTGGACAAAACCTCAAATAGGACGTTTCTAAGAATAGAAATAGGAAAAGGAAAATGCATTGGCCATAAAGACCACGCTAGAATGACTGATAAGCTTCCCCTTCTTGCCTTCCCTAGGGACGATAGTGACATCAGTACATTTAACTGGTCAAAAAACCTCAACCGGTGGTAATCAGCCTAGTTTCTAATCTTACCAGCTTTAAGTACGGAAGGCAGCGATTTTTCTTTCGAAATTCCTGAGCCAAGTTTCAAAGTAAACTGAGCGGTAGATGATGCAGTGTCATATGTAGTATCACAATATGAAGCATTGCATACTCATCATCTAATGTTGACCTCTCATTAACTTAAATTTATCTGGTTTTCAAAAGTTTCCAAATATTGAGTTTCTCCACGCGCGCTGGGTAAGTTATTTAAGGCAAACCCCTAGTTCTATCGATGGAAAAAAAATCAATTTTCAAATTTTATAAAAGTTATAAGTTTTTGAAAGTTATAAGCATTTAAAGCCCTTAACATCGAATCGCATCTAACCTAGTTGGACACAGCAACATCGAATCACATCTAACGTAGTTGGACACGACGAATTCAGGGTCACGGTTGCAGAGCAGCGTACTCAAGTGGCCACAAGAAAATAGAATAGATGACCTCATGTAAGCTGGACGCAAATTGCAAACTTCAAACGCGATTATCTCAAAATAGTGTTTTCATAGAAAATGAATAATTGTTGTGAGGGATCGCTAGTTTGGCTGCATGGTCCCCTATTGGCCAGTGGCCCGTGCTGACTGCCACTACTCTTGCGATGTCTACGCGGTTTCTTTATAGCAGCTCGTTTGGTTTTTACCTGCTGTTATATAATTTCGTCATATCCTTCTGGATATGGCATAGTTTGTAAGACTGGTCCACCTGAAACCAGCTAATTTTAAGAACTGTGAGAGTATATTGCCCTTACCAGCGCCTATAGGAATATGAACATTTTTCGCTAGTGAGCTCTTAAGGGCTGTCCCTTGCCTGGCTAGTTCGTCGGCTCTCTTGTTTTCCTCATTGGCACTTTCCTGGAACCTATACACGCTAGCCTGATTGCACAAGGGATTGAGTTTTCTTGGCATTGATCTACCAGTTTTGATGAGGTGATTGCCGAACTTATAACTTTATTGCCTATTATACCTATGTTATTATAGATGGATATTTTATTAAGTTGTGACAAACCCCCAGGATCGGTCGTCGCCGTGGCCGTGGTGGTTAGTGTGTTGCACTACTACGCATGCTGCTCTGGTTCAATCCCATCACTTTAAAAAAGTTTTTCACGGTTGCCACCTCTTTCAAATGTCTGACAAGCAATCAAAGAGTATCATTTATCACGATTGAGATTCTCAAAAAGCCGTTCGGAGTCGGCAAAAAACTGTAGGTCCATTCCATTCGTGCAAAAATATAACACGCACATACAAATGGTTGCGAGAAGCAGGCCCAGGTTAACCCCGAGTTGTAGCGCCACCTTAAGTAAAGTAAACCTCCAGGATTTCTAGTCCATTTTCGATGCATCGGTGAATACCGTTGTATTGAAATCTGTCACCACTCTCGCTCGTTTCCGTTCCTCTCCGCTTAGAATGCTAGCAGCGAAGAGCTTCTTGAAATTAAGCTTGGGGATATTGTAATCAGTTGAAGACATAACCAGACCAATTGGTAGTGTGTCCTGTGTCTATATGACTTAGCAGTCCAGCACCCAGATTCCTTGCGTAAAAACTGCACCGACAGCGCTCTGCATTTAATACAGATGTCAAGTAGCAGAAAGTGCAATAGCACAGTAAGAGCATCAGTTGGGCATGACCACAATGCATCAAACCCAGGTTCTCCTCACGTAAGTAATTCAAACTTTTCAAAAAATCGAATGGAATGTGGGCATTTTTTATTTTTTGTATTTTTGTGTCTCCCCGTCAAATATCTGAAATATATTCAAAATATTGTTTACCACAGCCAGACATATTTTTTTTTAATATTAAAAGATAAATCAATACGTGTAGCTCTTATGGAAACTACGTATAAGCAGTTCATACAAGTTGTATGTCATCAGTCGGTTTCCGTGTACAGAACACTTTGCTTCTCGAAGGATCAATTTTTATTTGCATGATAATACGAGTACACACATTCAATACGTATCGGTATTGTGAAAAGATTTAATTCGCAATCCTGTTAATTGAAATATGCAAATAACTTTAATTATGAACCATGTGCTGAAAACGTGTGGAGTGTGTCGTCGGCCAGTTGCTGTTTGAACTGTAATTGTCTGCACCTCCCACTCGTGTTCGTACAAAGTTACCAAATATTCACAATGAAACCACTTAAAAACATCCATTCACAGTTCGGCTATAATGTGGTACCCAGTATCAACAAACAAAAAATAAATGAAGTGCTTGCTCATTTATTGCCAACAAAGGGGGATACTGGCTGAGCTCGGGCGGGCTCCGGCTACCATCCTCTCGAACTCAACACGGTAGATATTTCAAATATATTGTAATAACAGTGTCATTAAATATATTTTTATTTTTTACCTTTCTTTTTTGCTACATCAACTACACACCGACATATGTCGCAACATGTGATTACGCCAACTCGGTGTTGTACTATTCACTTTTTTTTTTTTTTGTTTTGCATGAAGCAATTCATTGAAGTTATATTGTACGAGTAGATATTTATCTGTGCGGTGTTTTTTTTTTTGTTGTTGTTGTTAGTCAGGAACACCTGGATTTTATGATGACAAAGTTATCTTGCACCCGTACCGTTATTGGTTGCATAAGCCTGACTCCAGCAGTCAGTCTCACATGGTGCCATACAAATGTTGAACACGAAAGAGTTTGAGTAGGTGAATGGTTAAATACAAAAGATACTCCGTGCCCGTATCTCTCCGCTGAGCTTTTTCGCAATCAAAAGAAATATTGTATTACGGTACTGAGGCTCAGATTGCAAAGTTTGAGGTTTTTTTTCTTTGTTCCTTGTTTTTAACTTAAGCCGACGGTGGATATAGCGGAGAGAGATTGTTAATGAATTCAAAAGGATTCGGTTGGGATGCTTTTCTTTTGTAGCAGCAAAGCAGGACTTAATTGATTTTTATTTTCATTAGCAGAACTTAATAATTTGTTGTTAAGTCTTTGATTGCGATTGAGTGGAATTTTTTTTTAGCCAGTCAGTGTACTCGTAAGTGGCGGTGAAACGGTGGACGGGTTTTTTTTGAATCGAATTCGCTGCCGCATTACAAAACCTTCAAGAAACGAAACGTTTGCTTTTGGGTGGATGGTTGGTTTGTGAGGATGAGGAAAGAGATGTCTCCTCTTCACGTAGGCTACGAGTCGGGCCCGTTGTGCTCCCCTCTAGAAACTGAGCTGAGAAAAAGCAGACTTGGGGTTTGTGTTAGTGAAAGGGGTTTGTGCAGTAGAATGGAAAGGTTAGATGGAATATGTGGATTCAAGAAAAGCGCTCCGTGTGTCGTGTAAACTCAATTGTTTTCAAGAATTCAATGAATCTGAGCGATGTCAGCTCAGGTAAGATGTATCTTCCCAGGTGTTTGTGCCCATCGAAACGACGAGCATCCACAATATATTTCAAAAACGTATGATCTTACATGCCGAAGTTTTCAATTCACTACACTGCTCTATAAAAACTAAAGTTCGAAAAAGAAATAAGGCCCGCGGGTGTTATTTCCCTTTTTTGCCTTTTTGTGGTGGGCTTTAAAGCCACTTCAAAAGAGACACAAAGCCCGCGGGTGTTATTACCTTTTTTTGGGAAATAAGACCCGCGGGCCTTATTTCCGTGGGGGTTATTGGACTGCACCCATATTTATACCCCCTTTAAGTCGAAATTCAATTTTTTTAAGTTCGGTTCTGTGTTTGGGCCACTTATTGCTACAACTGTTCCAAACTTCAATAGTCTGCGTCAAACGGTTTCTGAGAAAAGGCCTGTGACAGACAGACAAAAAGACACCAGAACACTAAAAATGACCAATATCTACCTACCTTCATACGTGTGTGCTGATTATTCATAATTTCTACGAGTTATCAATATGAAGTAAAAAATTTCAAATAATAACTTAAACAAAAGGTCAGTTTTCCGTATGAATGGAACTTTTTTAAAAGATTATTAAGAAACAATTTTCAATGAACAACAAAATATTATTTTTATTCTAACTTCTTTCTTAGAACAGATAAAGAATCGCTTTGCATCTCTTAGTACTTATTCTTCGTGGTCCGAGTTCATAATTATCTTTCGAAATAATTTGTAAACATGCATTTAAGTGCAAATTATAAGACGCCATCTGTCTGTGCAAACAGCATTGACGTGATTAGTCTGAACTGCAAGTACATAATGTATGTATAGAATGTAATTAGATTGCGGTCAATATGGGAGCAGCTATCAGCTTCTGTACATATGACTTATATGTACAGGAAACTCCATAATTTCAATAAGTTGCATATTAGGAAACTTTTGGGCTTCTATTTAGGGTTTTGGGTCATTACCACCTGCAAAATAAACAAACTTTGTTCGTCGAGACTACGTTAAAACTTTGAAAACGAAATGATCAAGCACATTCTCCAGTAGTAGGGTGTTCCAATAAGATTTCCCAAGAAAATACGTATTTTTGAAGAAATAAGATTTAATTTGTATTTTAATCGATAGAAGAAGAGTTGCCATTAATGATGAAAAATAATATTAGCCATGACCTCTGCTTTTAGATACAAGATTCTACCACATTTGCTCACATTCGCAGATCTATTTCATCGATAACGGCCTTGAATGCTTCATATTGACTGCGAAGTGTTAGTACAAACCTTCTCTTTTACATGGCCCCAAAGAAAGAAGTCGCACGATGTTAAATCGCAGGATCTCGATGGCTAATTTTGATCACCATTTCGATAAATGACTCGGCTAGAGCCACTTGTATGGCACATCGCCCACATCCATACCTTTAGTTTCCGGCCATAAAAATTCATTGAAAATCGTTCGATAGTGCAATCCATTCACGGTAACAGCCTTGGTTTTCTAAAAAATAAAGCCCATTCGTGCCAAAATATAACGCACACGCATAAATGGTTACGAGAAGTAGGCCCTGGTTCACCCCGAACTGTAGCTCCACCTAAAAGAAGAAAAAGAAAGCCCAATGATGTATCCTGCTCAAAAACTACACCAAACAGTAATACGTTGTGGATAGAGAGGCTTCTTGAAAATCATTCCTGGATTTTATCAGCCACAAATCCGGCAAGTCTGCGTATTAACAAAGCCTTGAGGATGAAAACAACACACCGTTAGTATAAGCTTTCTCCCGTTGCACTTGAAATCCGTTGGGAATGCGTTCATGACCATCAGCTGAATGATCCTGCCCCAAGGCTGGGCTGATACTGCAACCTAAAAGATCAATTACACCGTAGCAATTCTAATTAGTCCAAGAGGCCAACCATCTTTCTGATAAAGGCCTTGGTTGACGCAATTTTTAAATCATAAGGTGTGATGAATTTTTTATAGAGGGTTATCCGCCTGACCCTGAAAATTGCTGGGTGTGTTCGGCCGTCTCAACTTCCTCGACAATCGGTCTCGCTAGAAAGGCCTATCTTGTTAATGTGGCATCGTAATTGGCAATGACTGAAGAGGAAACTTTTTAGATATCGTTCTTATTGTAGTTCCGAGGTTCCTTGTGATGGATATAAGGCTTGATTAACAGTTTGGCTTATTTGGAGCCCTGGAACATTTCTCCAACGATCGAGTCGTAGATCATGTTCCCATTTGCTAATTAAGGCTGAAATTATTGCCCAGTTTGTGCCACAAAAGGGTTCCGGGCTTGAACCTGAACGGGACAGTTCATCCGCAATCTCATTTCCTTCAATACCTCTGAGCCCAGGCACCCACTAAATTTTGACTGGGAGCTCAAAGCTTTAGGTGTATTTTTACTGTCTGAGCAGTCATTTATTTTTAGCGTCCTTGATACATCTTTGTAGATTTAGCAAGGCGCAGTTTTTAATGGCATGGATGGAACTCAGCTTGAAACACGCTGGGGAATGTTACAAGAGCCACGGATATTCTAGTATTAGGCCCAAAGAAACCACCACCAACACTGGAGGCCATTTTCGAACCATCGGTATATCAAACTAGACCACGACGCGATATTGTGCTTGGAAATTAGACGACACTCAAAACTGGCAATAAGGCAGTGCTGAGTAGTTCAGACAAACAATTGCACTTAATTTCCGTTTTTCAAAGTATCGCCGACGCACATGCATAAACCAGGTGTTGTTTGAAAACCCAAAACTCATTTTCTAACGCACAAAAATTAATCATAACTTCCGCTCTGCTATGTCCGCGATTGTAATTTCCTTTATGGCAAGTGGGCGAAAGAAAGTAAATTTTATTTTTCAAATAAACCCGCGTTTTCAGCTCGTATTTCCACTTTAATTTCAGCATTTTCCCATGCGCGCCAACGAGAATGGTTACGTTCTGAAATGTCTTTCTATTTTCTTAGTTTTTGTCATTTTTCTTTCAAGATTTTAAAAATAACAAAAAAGAAAAACAAATACAAAATTTTGAATTTAATTTCGACGCGCCCACTTTTTTTTAATGAATTAATTTAATGTCATTTGTTTCTTTTTCCCGTGACGGGAACACAATGTATGATTCAGTCCGTCATGAGTTAAAGATAATTTAACTCGTACAAATGACGCCTTAAAGTACACAATTAACTCCCAACGCAGTCATTACGTGTGAACTTGGACGCATTTTGTTTGATGTTTATTAGAGAAGTATTCAGGTATTTTAAATTTCAAATATTTTTTTAAATTACCTTCTCAAGTTTTTGACATTGTCATATGGTTCGACAAAAACCACAAATTTTCCATTCTAACAAAATAGAAACGTATTTTTTTTATTATTATTATTTATCTTATTTTTTATTTTTTATTATAAAATAAAAATATAATTGGTTTTTGCCCGCCCGCTAATTGCTGAGTCATCGAAAGACTTTATTTATATTTGATATGTGCTTACACATATTTAAAAAACTTATTTGTCATTATCCGCGTCTTATGACTAAAAGACTCTTATATCGAATGACCTTGGCCGTTAAAAAGAAAATCATTTATTTGGTTAGCCTTGAGGTTATTCAATTTTATCTTGGGAACATCACTTTTAATTTTAATATGAATATTCAAGACCGTAGTATGAAATTTTGTTACGGGACTCGCGAGACGATTGGTATTATTCGTTTTTCATTCATCAAGTGATCTTTAAATTAAAGATTACTTTATATTTCTTTTAAGGAAACACGAACTTGGTAGAAATACTCGTACTTCGAATAAGAAAAATAAGAACCGAGCCATAGGGCGCCATTTTGATAAACATAAATGTTGACAGTCGTGTAGTATACATTTTATCTGAATCAAACATCAAACATATTACGACGTGCAAACATTTACGCTGAATCTTGGGTAGAAATAATGTGCCGACTACTTATTTAAGTATGAGAGATTAAGCCTGTTTACTGGGCCTAAAAACAATCCATCAACCTTAAATCGACACCGTGCTCAATAAATTGGACTTAGTTTAGGTTGGGTTGAGAGGGGTTGTGAGGCTAAGCCATCCCAAAAAACTTGGTAGGATGAAGTGAGCCCATTGTGATTCCCGAAAAATCCATCCCAAGACCTAAAAATATAATTTCCTCCAAGCATTTTATTACCCTGCATATTTTAGGACGAGTCTATAGTTGATTAGGCCTACCTCTTCCAAATTTCTAAAGAAGTAGATCCCTTAAGAGTTCCTACGATAGCATTCTATGCCCTGACGTACCATCGATATCCTACATGTATCATTGCAGTATCTGCAAATATCCGTGCCTGTTATTCCGAGCCTCTTGGTGTGTTTTCCCAAGAGGCAATGCCCGGATAATATTTCTACAGCTATTCTTATTTGTGCCCTACTAAGCCTTTAGGGTTTCATTAGTCCTTTTACGGTCCAGTGCTAACTCATCGGCAAACTCGTTGCCTTCTCTCCCAGAGTGACCAGGCACCCAACATAGTCTTACCTATAGTTCTGCGTGCCGATTTGATAGTGAATGATTCTAGCGCCTTAAGCGCAGCCTGACTGTCAATATTAATATCAATATCCTTGCTGGATATTCGTATCGTTTTCAGAAGCTCTGCAGCCCTAAGTACGGCTCGAAATTCTACCTGAGAGGCGCTGCGGGCATCCGGGCGTCTTAAGGACACTTTTACCTCTGGTTTCCCTCAGTAGATACCAGACCTCGCGCCGTTTATGGTTTGCCTTGAACTTAAGATACCAACTTTGTAGGAAACTATTCAGAAAGGTTTGCGTTTTAATTTATTTAAAATTCAGTTGACACAAGAGCTTCTTCCACAAGACCATTTACGTTGCCGTAGATATGCCAATAAGATGTAATAGCTAATCTTCATGAGGAAATCATACTGAGTGATGAGGCCCATTTAAATTCAAATGGATATGTTTATGTTAATAAACAAAGTAGTCGGTAGTTCCAGACACTAGAAAATCCTCAAATTATTCAGCAGTCACCTTTGCATCTATTAAAAGTGACATGTGGTCTGGAAGCCCTTACTTTCTTCAAGCCGAATGTGACGTTATTGGAGAACGTTATCGTAAGATGATTGATAACTTCTTGACACCAGAATTGAATCCTTTAGGCTTGGTTAAGATGTGATTCCAACAACGCGGTGCCACTTGACATACATCCAATGTTAAAATGAAATTACTGAGAGATCTGTTTCCACAAGAAATTACCTCAAGAGGTGGTAGTGCCGATTGGATTCCAGGATCTAACCGCTCCGGACTTCTTTTTGCTTGGATATGTAAAGAGCAAGATGGACATCAAAAAACGAACAAACTTATTGACGAAATTAATGAAATACTGGTTGAAATGTGTAAAAATGTGATAAAAAATGTTAAAAATCAAGCATGCATTTGTGAAGCTTGCAGAAGCAGGCATTTAACTGACATTGTCATCCAGACTTGATTCCCAACATTCAGAAATACATTTATCAGCATTGTACCATTTTTTTTCTTTTTCCATAATATTATCCAAAATTAAAGAAGTAAGTCCTCCCGGTGAACACCCTGTAGTCCTGTACAAATATACAGTGACTCACAAACTGTATCACGTGTTTTCAAACATAACAACCTAACGACGGTTTCTTATAAAATAAAAAAAAGCTTAAATTATTTTCAAAACTAACAAATTCGTTGGATTTTAGGAATTAATTGCTGAATGCATATTTCTGGAATAAAACAAAAGCAATTTCTCTAAAGAAGCATGTGATCAATTCTGTGAGTTAACCTTACACTAAGATTTTTAATATTTTGTGTGTCCCCTCCTTATGCGGCCGCAATACCTTTTACTCTTCTTGGCATAGAGTTAACTGGGTTTATTCATACTTCTGGTGAAACATTACCCCAATAGCTCTGGACCATAATCCGTTCAAGGTTCTAGCCGAACCATCATACTTGAACAATTGCCTTTTAATTGGGCCCCAAAGGTTTTCTATTGGGTTTTAATTTTCGAGACTAGAGACGTCACTCCTTCAACTTCAAATTCCTGACTTTCTAGTCAATATTTTGTGAGCTTGGCTATGTGTTTCGGATCTTCATCGTTTCGATTCATCCTTGTTTTAGGTAACGACGACGTATGAAACCGCTTTGACCCATTTTTCTAAACTTGGTTCTAGGCAAGATGTCTAACTGGCCACGTGCATCGGAGCGGTCATGCGTCCTTCAATGTGTTAGTATGTACCTATTAACACCACCAACAGTCCTGCACCCCAAAGTAATAAGATTACCCCATTCGAACTTGACCGTTTCTTTAACCAGCCTATATGGAAGCTGTTGCCCCCCTTTCTCCAAACCCATTCTCGGCCGCGGTCTTTTTTGGTCTTATATGATCAAATTACATAAGCCCAGTTCCATTCTGTATAGGATTTGTACCTTTTGGCAAACGGTTTTCGGGAAGCCATATGCTTTTTTGTTAGTAAAGGGTTTTAGACCTTTTCTTCATCATTTAGGCTAGCTTTTCGTAGCTTTCTTCTGCCTCATTTAGGCTTAACGACAATAGTATCGTTTACTTACAATGAGAATTGAACTTTAACAGCAATACTATACTCCAGAAACGAAAGTTCGTACGATTTTTTTTTTTTTTTTTTTTTGAGAATTGTGGGATAGGTTTAGCTTTCGCTCAGTTGGATTTGGTTGAACCTGCAAGTTTAGTGTTTTTTCTTACTTTGCTGATGGAATTTGAATTTTCTGACTGTTCCTGGATGACATAAGCTTTTTTTATGTCGTTTTCAATACCTTATTTCACCCAGATTGGTACATCACCATATATTGATAAATCATTCATTCAGAAATCATAGATCACAATGTTGCGACAAGCATTTTTTTATATCTAAAAATGTATTTTACATCAAAGAAGTAGTTTTATATAGCTTAGAAGAAAACCCATCAACCTAATAAGTAACTATAACATTGAAAGTCTTGCTTTGAAGTTGCCGGTTTCGAATAACAGTGGATGCAAATAAATCGCACGTTCTTGACTGAACAGTTGAAATTTTTCGCAAACTTGATTCCCATTCCGGTAAAAAGACGTCATAGCATAATCTTCACTGACGCTATACAGCACGAAGAGCAAAAAATCTGGTGCCATTAATATAAAATTAAACCCGCTACTTCAAACATTAATGGTTTCCGTAAGAAACAAAACAACAACAAACACGAGTAATGGGGAATAAAGTTCAACACCACGCCTTCAGCCTATCTCCAATCACTATCTTAAAAAAATAATTCATTTAACATAGATACTCGTACATGATGTGTAGATACATATATGTATATCCGTTGGGCGCCAATTTAAAATAATAAAAAAAAAACATTAATTTAATGTACGTTGGGCGCCACTGTTTTTTATTCAAACTCAGGTAATTTGTTTTTTTTTTGTAGTTTGCTGTGTTTTTATTGACTTCATAGTACATTCCTGCCATCGTAGTTGCACCAAATAGCCTGTTTTAAGCGGATTTTTTTTTTTGGTAGGTTCAAAGAAACAAATTTCAAAAAATTCAAAATGACGTCAATATTATTGAAGTTTAGGCGTAATTTATGCTGCCCCACCGAGTGTTTTAAATTAATAAACAAATAAAAACACAATTGATAAGAGCGTAGAGAGAGATAAGAAATTTGGAATCTTTCAGTTTTGGACATAATTTGCTATTTTCTTTCGTGTTAAATTCAAATTTGAAGCATCTCAGGTAATCGCAGACCAAGAAAAGTGTTAAAATAAATCACAATCCCAGAGGTAGAGAACATACATAACAAAAATCAAAGAGACAGAAAAAAACCTTCACCTTCTTTGTAACGAATTAAAAAAAAAACAAAGCAAACAAAGATACATGTACCCTGGGAACTCCTAAATGTGGGTTTAAACCGGGCTAAAATAAACGTGATCTACTACCTTCTGCAGGGGGGGAATGGGGGGGGGGGGGGGGTTGATTTCACGTTTGGTACTTCCCTCTCGATCTGGACAGACTTTATTTAATTCTTGTTTTGATTATTATATTCTATTCACCTTTTTTCCTTTTATCTTTTTTATGTTTTAACCTCCACACACGTATACAATTTCCAATATCGGTTTGTATGCGATTGATGACAGTGTGCGGTTGCTGTTGTGTTGTTTCTGTTGTTTGCTGTTGCTGCTGTTCTTGTTGTATTGTGATGTGATTTGTGTTTAATTCGTTTTTGTTGTAGCTGCTGTGATGTTGATGATGATGATGATGATGATAATGATGTTCCTGTTGTTGATGATGGTGTGGTTGGTTGTTGTTGTTGGCCGTTGTGGTAGTGTTGCTGAATTTGCCTTTGTATAGATTCATCCGTATTGAGATGCTCGCGCATTATAACACAAACATAAACCGAACACTCACACAAGTAGGTAATATGCGAAGATTGCTCCCAAAAGAAATAAAAACAAAAACAAACTGCAAACTTTTTTTCGAATTTTTTGTGTAGAAGATACACAAAACGGGGAAGAGATACTTTAGTTTTTTTTTTTCTTTTTATTTTTTTTAGATGATTCGCCGTAATAATCACGTTTTTATACCTTTTGAAAAGAAAATTAAGAAAGAAATAGATAAATAGCAATCTCATAAAGATACGAGTCTTAAAGATATGCGATTTCTTTTGCCGTTATTTTATATATATATTTTTTTATTTATTTTTGCACAAGAGGATCAACAACAAAAGAACGAACGACACGATAGAGGGGAACACAGAAACCCGTCCTAGGGAATTTTCCATTAATCTTGAATGAAATCGCCGCGCACTTATACCACGTAATAATGAATGTGCACATGTGTGTTGTATTCTACTTCGCTTTACTAATTTAAAACGCGACGCAAAGTGCTCATTTGGCCCCTTTTTTGCGTGTGAAAGGTGGAAGATAGATTTCTTTAGCTTCACTTGGAACTTTTTTTTATTTTTCTTTAATTATATTTCACATTTGTTTTTCTTTTCTTTGTGCGATTGCTTAATTCACTTTTTTTTCATTCTCTACTTTTAATTGCTTCTACTTTACACACACTATACACACACTGTGCGCGCACTCGCGACACTTATATAATTTACTTCGTTTCGTTTGAATGTATTCGAAAGGGGGACAGATACGGATAGTAAAATTTTATAGCTGACTAATAGATACTGTGCAATCTTTAGGGCACATCACAATTATAGTATAATAACAATAAAAAATAAATAAATAAAAAAAAACAACTAAACGATTTCGAATGAAAAACAGCGATTATAATGAAAAATAACGTGTCGCCGTTTGTACTATCGTAACGCGGCTAGTACGATGCCGTCATGGTGTTATTAAGCGTTGTAAAAGCCCGATCAACCGAAAACAAAATAAGGCCAACCACATGACGAACTCCGTTTTAGTTATACGAAACAGCATTGAACATCGAAGTCTTAGAGCGGCCTAAATGAATCATACATTTTTCAGGGAAACACATCCCCCTATCCATGGTGTCTGACTATAGAAAGTGTGCTTTACATTCGAAGTTCATTGGCCAATCGCGAAAAAAAACTGCATTTGAATGGAAACACCGTATAGCAGATACTCAAACCGTCGACAAATTTGGCCAAATAAAACGGAAAGGGGGGAATTTCTACTGTTGCTACTTGTTGAGTCTATACTCGTATCTCTATCGAGTGTAAATTCGCCGCAATATCTTAAGCACCACTTCATTCATTGACAAAAAAAAAAAAAAAAAAAAAAACTACAGATACTGTTGCTGGCGTATAACCTTTGAACCGCTTGGAATAAATTATATTTATAAATTCTTATTTGAGATATTTTTTTTGTTTTACCGTATTCAATAACAACTTTGTCGATCGTAGCTAACATTCGCCTTAATTTTATTTATAATTTATTTATACACATATAGATGTGTATATAAAATTTTAATTTTATTTATATGACGAGCAGTATTCTTCGTTCGCTGACAAATTGTTTACTTTGATTTTTTTTTTTTTTCTAATTTTGTATGTATTTCGAAATAATAAAAATGGTATCGCGCCGTGAATCGACCATCGCTAGCCGAATATCGCTCAGATACTGAGGCAAATTAATCTTAAATTGAAAAACTTGAATTGAATGTGCGGCGAAAACGTACGCAAGAATTTCTTTATTTGTGTGTGTTCGTATTAATAATGGTGTATGTGTGGTTGTGTATGATGTGCCGTTTCATTTTTATGTGGCTGCATGGCATGGCAAGGCAATGGTGGAATAAGAAAAGGAACGAAAAAAAAAAACAAACAAAAAGTTAAAAGTTGGTTTGTTTATTTCTCTCGGCAAATCACACAGATACACCACACCAACACCTACACTAAGCACATAGCCGGAATCCAAAGAGATAAAAATGGAAAGCAAGCAAAGTAAGAGAACCATATGCAGCTCTTCAGCTCTTGTGTGGGGGAGGAGAGGGCGTAGCATTGCCAGATCCGGATAGTTGGAAAAAAATATATCAAGAAAATTGTGAATCGTTTTACAGAGCTTCAAGTTGCTCAAATTATCGAGGCTCCAGTGAAAATAAAATATTTCGGGTTATCAAACAGCGTACATAAACAAGCTCGCCAAAGTGCAAAGATTAGCGGCACTCAGCGTAACAGGGGCAATAAGAAATACACCATTGGATATGATTGTTCATTACCTTCCCCTTGACATGTATATCAAAGGCGTAGCATCAAATGGAGCCCCCAGACTAAGAGGTTGCGATTTGCTTAACCAAACCACGTATGGACATGCGGCGATACTCGGAGAAATACAGCAACTGAAGAGATGCAACCCTAAAATTATAACCAAGATTTTAGACTACATTACTCCTCACCTCACTATGACTTCAACTTGAATGTGCCAATCCCATTTCCTAGTATTGGGAAGACTGGATGTCAAACAAGGTGATCAGAGACGAGGAAAGAGCAGTCTTCACTGACGGCTCAAAAATGGCTTCAGGAACTGAAGCAGGGTTCTACTCCGGCACACTAAATCAATGGGAATCTTTCACACTAACGGATACATGAAGTGTCTTCCAGGCGGAACTACTGGCGATTGAACTTAATTACTTAGTTGGCGCTACAGCTCGAGGTGAACCTGGGCCTGCTTCTCGCAACCATTTGTGTGTGCGTGTTATATTTTTGCACGAATGGAAGGGACCTACAGTTTTTTGCCGACTCCGAACGGCGAGTTGAGAAGCTCAATCGTGACAAATGATACTCTTTGATGCTTGTCAGACATTCGAAAGAGGTGGGCACTGTGAAAAACTTTTTTTTAGGTGTTTGCGGCGGGATTCGAATCCAAGACCGCTAGCTCAGTAGTCCGACGCACTAACCACTTGCGCTACGGTGCCCACTGGCGATTGAAAGGCTTGCAATATTCATAAAAGGAAGCGACCTTCCTCCGTCGGGGATATTCTGGTGTAGAATCACAATAAAATCAAAAGCAGTCCAAAAATGTCGCAATGCACTAAATGCCAGAAGGCACCATAAGGTTAGACTGTGCTGGGTACCCGGACATAGCAATATTAAAGCGAACGAGATAGCAGACAAGCTAGCTAGAGCTGGATCAGCCATGAGCAACAGTGATGCTGACACCTCCACACTGGCACCGATTGAACCACTGTTCAGCTTAATCGACTATAACGAAAAACTGACCAATGCCTTGCGCCACATCTGGTTCTTTGTAGCCGAAACTTGAGCTTAAAAGGACAAAGACAATGTTACATCTGGATAAATCCTCCATACGCTTAATCACCGGAATAATCACCGGACACTGTGCCATAGGTCATATGGCATGCAAATGGCTACGACCACGAGTCCAACGATATCTGTAGAAGCTGCGGAGATACGAAAGGAAGCGAATCGATCCAACATCGACTCTGCTACTGCCCGCTCTCCAAGAACGACGTCTACGTAAATTAGGTCATAGATTATTGGCAGACATAGCAGAGCTTGGAAATTTAACGATATCGGAACTTATAAGAAACACCAAGAGCACAAACTGGTTTATTCCCAAAGTATTTCATTTATTTATTTTATTTAGTATTTAGTATGAGGAGATTCACAATTGAACTTTACACACCCTTTCTTACCTAGCCTAATCTAAACAGCGTACATAGTTTCCGTCAAAACTCGCTGCAAAGTTTAGGAAAAACCGTTTAAATATTTCAGCATGAATGTATTTTTTTTTTTTTTTGTACCTATACAAAATTTAGTTAACGATAACATTTCATTTCAAAGTCAACACAAAATTAATTTTCTAAAATTTCAATCTGGCAGTAATTTCACCCAACTTTCACATGAATCGTATCGTGTTCCACAATTAAATAAGGTGAATTCGCTTATTCACACAATCAACGGATTGTACGTTTTGCGGTTTGAGTTGAGGTATCTTCTTTTGTTTTTGTTTTTGTTTTGATATCCGTTCGCTTTGCCTCTCAGCCAAGGAAAATATTACTCTTGGCTTCCATCAGCTGAGTGGTCTCGGTAGTCGATAAAAAAAGAGGGCACCCGCGTTTCTACTTGTCGGCACACGCACACGCATTTATAGTGACTTACCCAATTTCAAATAGCTTTTTTTCGAAATGTTGTTGCATTTAGACTTTATTATCTACACTTTAACTGGAACTGTTCGTTACAAAGAATGGAAGCGAAACCAACCAGCTGTTGTTGATGAACGATAAGAGATTGACGGTGGTGGTGATGGGAACATAAGGGAAATCTCATAGCTTTTACTAACACTCATACTTGGGGGTTGGAAAATGTAAGAGAAAAGCTTTCACAGAGAATGATTTTCCAACAATCTCTGTCTGTTGCCTGGCAACACTTGAGTTTGTTTACATTCTCAATATACCTGTCAGTTGATGTGGGAATGCCTTCCGGAAATTCATTTATGTATGTATATGTACATATGTATAGGTAAAGAAGTAACATTGCGGACAGACCGCCTATCTCAGGTATTATTTTGATTTCCTAGATAGAATAGGAAATTAAATTCAATTTCAATAAGGCAGAGGGTAGCGGTAGCATTTTTCTCAATTGGAGAACTCTTGGTTACATATTCGCTGGATTCATGTCAAGGCAAGTGTGTTGTTTGTTGAGTGTTTTTTACAGTTGTTGTTTGTTACATGGAGTGATACTCGTAGATGTGACTACATTTTTTTGTAAACTAAGTTGATACTCATAGATTAGATACATTCGTAATAAGGAATCAACTGATACACTTAACTTGAAGACGCAGTCAGTTGAAAACCACAATTTTCCTAAATATGATGGATTTATTATTCAAAAGTTATGCGCGTGAACAAGCATCACTGAATGATACATAATGTAACGTCAAATAAACTGTTGAATTTTTAAAACAGGTACTCGTACGTTGTGATAATTCACACAGCTGACTTTATGGCTAAGAATCAAAATGTACAGAATTATATACAGTTACAGTACACTCGCGGTAGAGTGAACAATTCAATAGAGTTAACACACAACATTTTATGCAGACTACTCTACGGAGTGAACAAGTAAACCTCTTTACAGTGAACGCATATTTTGAACACAGTTCAACACGAATAAACCAGCTGCAAAGATGCAAAATCTTTCGAGCAAATTTACCATTTGTTTGGCGTGCTTTGTACACACAGTAGGTCCAAGCCAAACTCGTACACCCGGAACACTTAGTTTCATTTGGTTAAAACTGCTTTATAAAAGGGTTAGCAAAAAAAGTTTAAATAGATTTAAATAGTATATCCAATACTTTATTAATAACAAAAAACATAAAAGAAAAAAATTCATTATTGCAAAAAGTATACAAGAAATAACAAAATAGTAATTGAATTCAGTGCCAAAGCCAAAGTCGTACAATTAAAAAAAAAATAAATTAATTAATTAATTATTCAATTAATTATTGATGAGTTAATACTTTGTGTGTAGTCCCTTATTCTTTATTACCATTTTAAGCCTATTAGGCATGCTGTCCACCAATTTTTTACAGAAGCTGGGTTCAATATTCTGCCATTCCTCCAGTAGAATTTGTTTCAGTTTTGCTTTGGAAGAAATGCTGTGTTGTCGAACTTTATTGTCCAGATAGCTCCATAAATTCTCAATGGGATTTATATCAGGACTCTGAGCTGGAGTGTCGATAACATGAGGGAAAAGGTACAGAAGCCACGACCTCACATTGTAAGCTTTATGCTTAGGGTCGTTATCTTGGTAGAAATGCCAACTTTCACTCAGCCCCATTTTTTCTTTAGCTTGAGGCAGATTTGCTTTTAAAATGTCTAGGTATACTCTCTGGTCCATTATTCCCTCGATAAAGTGAAGCATTCCAGGTCCATCCGCGGAGAAAGAGCCCCAAACCATCACGGAACCTCCACCATGTTTGGTTTCAAATTTTTTGCAAGCAGTTCCTCATTCCTTTTTCTCCACACGTAGGGCCTACCATCCGATCCAAATATGTTACATTTGCTTTCGTCTGTAATCAAGACAGTTTCCCAGAATGAAAAATCTTTGTTGCAGTACGTTTTAGCAAATTCCAATCGCGATTTTTGATTCCGTATCGTATCTGCCTCTGTAAAAACTTTGTTGTGCGCTGTCTTAGGCTTATTTTCTACCATTTGATTATTTTTAAACCTTTTTAAAATATATTGAATTGTAGAATGACTTCTGTCTACAATTTTGCTTATTTCGCGTAAAGATTTTCCTTCCTCAAAATGTTTAATAATTAACTTTCTCAGTTCAAGACTGGTTTGACCTCTTTGTCGTCCCATGATCAATAGTGCTCAGTCAGTGGCATATGTCCAACTATGAAATCAGTTTTTATATGAAGTAGTGGAATTGTTATAGGAAATAATAAAATTCGGAGGTTCGGCATTATATGAAATAATAAAATTCGGAGGTTCGTCAATATTATTTAATGGAGTCAGATGGCGCCAGCAAGGGAATACTGCTTATTCATTTGGACTGTAGGACTTTGGCTTTGGCGTTAAATTCATTTACTGTTGTATTATTCCTTTTATACTTTTTATAATAATGAATATTTTTTTTTTCTATTTGTTGTCATTAATAAAGCATTGAATATACTATTAAAAGCTATTTGAGGTTTTTTTTAAACCTCTTTGATTAAGTTGTTATTACCAAATGAAACTAAATTCTTTGGATGTACGAGTTTGGCTTGAAGCTACTGTATATTGTATCAGTCATCGGTCTACGTTTTGAATTCTAGCTTGGGTAAAAATCGTAAGCATCTAAATTTACAAGAACAAACCAAAGTTTTTGCTGAAGTTAGAATAACGCCCTCTTCTATGATACTGGTACGCCATCTGCTTTATAACGAGAGTATTAACGATGGGTTCCCAGCTTTATGTTAGCAGCTAGGCATCATTCAGCATGGTTGCACGTCAAGTCCATCCATTTTTCATTCACAAACTTACTTTAGTAAAGAGCAGTTCATTTAAATAAAACCTTGCGGTTCATTTCAGTTTTGAAGAAGTTGTATGCAGGTAAGATAAAGTTCATGCAATGATCCATTCGAATTTTTAAAAAAAATGAAAAGTGAATTTAAGGTGTTCTGGGGTATAGTATTGGCAAAAATATAGAGTACCCAAATCGACTGTATGTGGCTATTAACAGAAAGAAGAACGGTTTTGTAGCAATGGTGACTAAAGTTACTCTTAGCACACTTCCAGTACACTGCGCGAAATAACTATATCGGACAAGCATTTCCATTTGCATTTTCTCAAAAAAACAATAAAAATTTCTTAACTAACACATAATTTTTTGCATTGTGTTTAAAAATGGAGTGTTTGAGGTAAAAAGTAGCGGTACTTTTAACGCTCTCAATGTCCTTATATTGTTGTTTCGGGTTGTTATTTCGTGTGTTATACTTTATACATATACCAGGCACGAGTTTTAGTCGCACGTTTAGGTGGTGAAAGTAATTTGAAGCCGACAAATTAAAATAAATCGGTGTGTAGTTGAAAACATTTAATGTGTTTAATTAAGTTTTAGTCAAATACACCTTTTTTTTGCAACCAACAGAAAATGCCTAGGGGAAAAGCACTGTGTGTGGACGGTAGGCTGGGAATCCCAAATTTTCAAAGAAATGGCTTAACCGTTACACAAATAGCAGAGAAAATACACAGGAATAAAAACAGTGTCTAAAACTTCTGAAAGGAACCTGGTTATTATGGGAAAGAAAGCAGATCTGGTCGTCCACCAAAAGTTGATGAAAGAGTTAAAAGGCAAATTAAACGCTTAGCCATTAATAAGCAAATCAGTCCTTCCCAAATAAAGTTCCAGTTGTCTCTTCTAGCAACAACAAGAAGAGTCCAATAGCTTTTAAAGGACGATAAATCAATAGCACTTACTGGCACCTAAGCTTCTCTTACGGCATAAGCAGGCAAGGTAATGTTTTGCTCAGAAACATCAGTTTTGCATCACGAAATGGAAATCTGCCATCTTCAGTGATGAAAATCAATTTAATATGGATGGTCCTGATGGAGGACACAAGTAGTGGAGAGATATACACCGAGATCGTGAAACTCGGCACTCGAGGAACTTCCAATGTTGGCTGGGTGTATGGGCTGGTTTTGGGTACAGATGAAAGGCTCCAATTTGTTTTGTTTCCCATAAAATGAGTTCGGAGAAATATGTGGAATTGCTGGACAATGTTCTTATTGATTTTGGTGAAAATTTATGAGGAGAAGAATGGACGTTCCAGGACGATAACGCTGCCATACATGCATCGGCATATACAAACAACTACTTTAAGTTGCGTAACATCCCCACTCTTTATTGGCCTACAGTAAGTTCTGACTTTAATCCCATAGAGAAATGATGGGCCATACTGTCGAAGCGGGTTTACTCAGGTGTAGGCCAGTTCAAGTCAATTTTGCAGCTAAAAACCGCTTTCCAGGAAGAATGGCTACAAACTGACATACCCACACTACAAAATTTACTCAATTCAAAGCCTCGACGCTTAGTAGTAGTTTTAACCAAAAAAGGAGGAAGAACAAAATATTTAAATATTATTTTCAAAATATTTTACTTAAATTTTTACAGCAGAATTGACTTTTAAGATCTTGTCTGTTATACTTATTTCGTTCTAAGTTCCACAAAATATACGTTCTGTTTTTCTAATTAATGAATAACTTTAATTTTTTTTATGGATTTCTTTCTTGTTTTATGCCAATAATTTAAAAAAATAAAGTCTTTAAAATAATAATAAAATAAATAGGTTTTTTTTAAGTTTTTTGCTTGTCCGATATAGTTATTTAGCGCAGTGTATACACTTTTTGATGTACTATAGAATGGGGACCGCTACCGGAACATGTTGGGAAACTTTCTGGTGCCCGAATTGGATCAATTAGGCCTACAGAACATGTGGTTCCAAAAAGACGGTGCCACATAGCACACAGCTCGTGCTACGATGCAAATTTTGCGAGAACTAATGTCAAAAAGTGGTGATATCGAGTGGCCCCCACGATCCCAAGATTTCACCCCCTTCAATTTCTTCCTACGGTGGTACTTGAGGGAAAAGGTGTACACCAATAAAACAACCACAACCTTGATTTTCAAGGACAAACTTCGAAGTGAAATTGCTGAAATAACACCAGAAGTCGCGAAATTGTTATGAAAAATGTGCTTAAGAGCGGTCTCGCCTTTGCGCCTCGTCCAGAGGCGGTCACTTGACCAACATCATATTCCATACATAATGCTAAAGACCATATTATATATTCGATCAATTATTAAAAAAAAACATCGGCCTAGAACATAAAAATCACCCTGTTTAAGTACGGGAATAATGAATACAACATCGCCATTAGCACGTACTACGCTGTTACTTCCCGTGACCTTGAGTAACCATTCCGTGAAATTTATTCAAATCTTAGAAAGAATATTCTTAACTTCCTCCAACATCGCTCCGAATAATTATTTATGGCCAAAGTGGAGAAAAAAAAAACATTCTTCAATTTCCCATATAATTAAAATGAGCAGATTATAGGCGCACCCTTTTGAGTGTGTTTTTCTTTTTTGTTTCACAGAAATGTCCTTTCTAAACCCATTTATATTCATTAAGCGCTTTTTTTTTTGGAGTCCATAATCGTTCATAAATCTCATTTTAAAAATAGATCACATCTGAAAGAACTGAGGACCAAACTAACCGACCGGATGAATAAAACGAAAATGAAGACACTCACATCTCCTTCGACCATAAAAACAAAAAATTATATTCCATTCTCCATTACTTAAGTTGTGACATCTTGCCGGAGGGATACACCCATACTATAGCCACTGGATATACTAACAAAGCAACAACAACAGAAGAATGGACATTTTTCTAAGATATCCACTAATTCTCATTCCTCTCTGGGTTCACTTTTTGTATCCTTCTTCGTTTTTGGCATGGCTAGGTCCTAGAAATTTCGAAGATTAATGATGTCATTTGAATCCTTTTAATCTAAGAACTTCTTGTGCGGACTTGGATTTCCTTTTGCCCGCTCTGTTTTCTTTTTTTTTTTGGGTGCACACTGTTTACTTGACATTTGAGGGTATGCTGTTCTAAGATGACAAAATTATTGAGTTCCATGAGGTTCCCCAGTCCATACGGCTTAGGAGATTCCCAGCATGCCTGGAATTGCCATAATTTAACATTGGATGAAGTATATCATTAATAAACCGTATAATTAATTCCAATTATGCAAGGAGGTTTCTCATTGTGTGTATAGTGGTGGGTGGGCGGTTGCTGATGCAGGAAGGCGACTGAGCAATTGTGAGAGCTGAGAGGTAATCCTTCAGCTGGTTGATTTTAAGCGATGTATCTTTTGCATTCCCCTTGAAGATGGATTAAAAGTGAGCGGGGGGTGTGGCAGAAAAAAGTATACTTCTGCAAATTGTCACCAAGAGATAATTTATGATATCCTTTTCCTTAAAGTGTAGTCTTATTGCTTCTAATGTTGCCGACGAAGATGCAGGTTTATTTCTGCGAAAAGGATTACTGCGCTGGTTTTGGTTTTGAGTGGTGAAAGTGGACCTACAGCTTGGATGGTTATTTCACTAAGACATCTGAGACTTTTCAGAACCAGAGCCGTAATGGTGTAGAACAGAATTGAATGCAATCTAAATTGTTTCAGTGGGTAAATGCTGGTTGTGCATCAGGATGGTACACTGTGGAGTGTATCTCTAGACAGGGAAAGTAGAATAACCAGCTATGATTTTCTGAAATTTAAAAGGTTTGCTAAAAACAACTCCTTTTTGAACTTTTTGAACCTTTCTTACACGACCGAGGGAATACGATGAAAGTACTCACAGCATAAAAGTCTCGATTTCATAATGAATACATATGTCAAATTAATAGAGGTCTGCAACATCAGCAATCTATATAGAAACATCGAAGCAGCCATTATCCATCTATGTTCAGACAATCAGCCAGCAATTAAGGGTTTTTTGTGTGAGAATGAAGTTAAACTTGGGCGGGTAGAGCATGAAGGTACCAAAATTTTGGATAAGCTGTTGCATAGCTTAGTAAAAGTAACCAAATTTTAGGATATTTTAGATACCTTCACTAATTGGGACGCTTTCAAAAAAGACTGTAAGGAAAATGTTGCTTTAAATGTGCCCCTAAAGACACCGCTCGAAATAAAAGACGAAATCGACAAATTAGTGCAAGCCATTCAGAACGCAGCGTGGATAAACACTCTTTTTCGGAAGACAGCAAAACGGAACAAAAAAGTCAAATATCAGCCTGATATCGAAGAGCTCATACGAGAAAAAAGAAGAACGCGCAAGAGATGGCAACAATCCCGCGCGCCCACGGATAAAACTTATATTAACTACCTGTGCAACAAGCTAAAAAAGAGAGATAAAGAGAAAGCGCAATTATTCGCCATGCACTTAAAAGAAACGTTCAAACCGTTCGATGGACAATGGTACCGATGGCTACCGACAACTTTAAATTAAAACACCGTAGCCCTGTCCGAACTTCGAATGTATATAAGAAGATTGAAAAATAACAAAGCTCCAGGATACGACTAAAGCTACCGAAAAAAGTACTAAAAAAGTTTCTTTACACTATAAAGGCTTCATTGAGAATTATATATGTCCCAAGACAATGGAAAGTCGCCGAAGTCCTTATGGTTCCAAAACCGAGGAAATGTGTAAACGACAAGAAATCATATAGACCCATTTCGCTTCTGCCGATAATATCTAAGGTCTTTGAGAAACTTTTGCTAAAACGATTACAACCAATAATTGACAAAAGACGCTTGATCCCGGACCATCAATTCCATTGGTATCCTTTGAAGATTCTTGCACCTCCAGGCGCAACCAAAAAAAACTAGGCGAATTGCAGCCGTCCAGCGGTGGTTCATCCGTGTTGCCCTTCGTGGTATTCGTTGGGGTTGATAGCTACAACCTAGGGCCCTATAGGGACCGTTTGAAATTGGGACCGTATGAAACTGATCAATCTACAGTCTCTCAAAATACGTTGTGATGTTGCCGATATAATCTTTATTCAACAGCTATTAGCAGGTAACTTCGACTGCCCTGCGCTCCTTCAAATTATCTCCCTTAACACCAATACACGTAACCTAAGATCTGTTCACCTCTTTCATCTTGTCTTTTATCGTATCAATTATGGTTTCCACGAACCAATGTCCAGAATGCGGAATGTGGTCGCCGGCCGTGGCCGTGGTAGTTAGTGCGTTGGACGACTACTACGCATGCTGCCCGGGTTCAATCCCAGGAAAAACACCTAAAGGTTTTTTCACGGCGCCACCTCTTTCGAATGTCTGACAAGCAATCGAAGGGTATCATTTGTCATGAGGAGGCAAAAAACTGTAGATCCCTTTCATTTCGTGGAAAAATAACACGCACACACAAATGGTTGCGAGAAGCTAGGCTGGGTTATATATAGGACTGCTGACGCCGCATATAAAATAATAAAATGTCCAGAATGCTGCAAAAGGCCAACAGCTTTTCTAACATCTTCAACTTTCATTGCAGTAGATTAACAGTGGAAAGCACTTTACAGCCATTCTACCTCCTCTTGAGCCACTTACCACTTTAGTATTTAAAAAAAAATATTAAATAAAAAAATAGCCCTACTTATCGCTAAGTACCTTACTCTTAAGTTCTAGATTTAAGTATTTGTTTGTACCAAGCGGTACAGCAGCCCATAAATGTTGTTTCCTTATTGGTTTGGAAAACAGCGTCTGACGAGTGTCAAACCAACCCGAAGCAGATGTCTTTTATCGGTATTTCGGAGAGTTCTTCCAGTTCTTGTAAGAAATGTTAAACTTAAGTTCTGTGTCCTATGTGGTAGAGAGATCTGGGCAGTGATAGAGGTGTGTCCTCGTAGACATCCTCGTCACCGCACCTTCAACAGAGATCATTGACATTAAGGCCTAATTTGTTGGTGTGATACCGAAGCATGTTGACTATCCCTACCAATTTAAACAGGAAGTTCCGGTCCTTAACAAGACTTAATTAGTAACTTGATGTGCAGATTTTAATTAATCTAAAGGACATGCAAGCTAAATAGAAATGAATACTCGCATCTAACCCGGAATACCATCACTTAAGGAACAATTCGTAACATCTTCTTAAGACAAAAATAAACAGAGAAACAATCAACTTTAGTCCACTTCCACTTAAAACCTCATTTAAAACATAACAACGCTGCTACAATGCCATCACCACAATATCGTCGCGTAAACACCATTAGCATCTCCATCCATTATAAATTGTTTCCATTTTAACTCAGAACAGAAACGAACACACATATTTCAATTATTTTCATTTTCATTTTCATTTTCATTAACCACTCATCACAGTGACAACAATTTATCATCATCTGCAATTAGTGTCGACAAAGAAAAACTTTTTATGAGCCTCCCCTGAGAGGGGTGAAAACTTTGCAAAGCGATTAAATCAACAGATAGTGCTTGTGTCTCTATGTAATTTATTTTCATTTCTATTTCCTTGAGGACAGAGATAGAAAGAAAATTCACTAGAAAATTTAAAAAATATTTTTGCGCCAAAATTTAAGGTTCGCCGGAATAAAAGTGAAGTAAATTATGACGAAGAATTCAATCACGTCCTATTGGGAATTTCGCATTCATAAAGAGTGTCCTTGATTAGAGAGTACTCCCTTTTCTTTATGCGATTACAAAGGACAGACATTCGATTGTCACTGAACTACACCCTCACACCCACGTCGAACCCATCGGTGGGCATTGTCTTTGTGTTCGATACTCGAAAGTCATTCACATATCCTTTTAAGAGTATCCACTTGTGTTGTCTGTGCAGTTCTTTAGCTTTACAGGATAAGAGCGATGCATCTTGAAAAAATGAATTTATATTGATGTCCTTCGAGTGGTTTTTGATCTCTGCATAGTCTCCATCTCCAGCGACACTTGTGATGACAAAGTGGGGTGTCCTTGGGATAAACATACTTCCTTTGACCTGTGGAATTTTTTTTTTTATTATTTTTTTTTTGAATCCATAGTCAATCGATAGCATACTCGAATTTTATTTTTCCTTTGGGAATTCTATGCAAAGCGATAACACATTCATAAGAGCTGGTCTACAGAAATACCAACCATCGAACATATTGGATAGAAAAATGTAGAGTTGAAGGTTGGGTTCACAAATTTAATTTATGGTCACCGAGTAGTGGAACAGCAAAGCTGGCAAATGATTTATATCTGTACACTTCCAACGGAAAGGGATATGTACGAATATGTGTGCTTTCCAATGACTAGTAAAAGTTGTCTTCATCAACGCTTCTCTGATTTATGGCAGTCATAACGTTTAGGGGTCTGCTTTTTTTAAAAGGAATCTAATTTGATTTTAAATAAATTTTAACACTTACCGACTTTTCTACGCGCACGCCACAGAACGGGCGGTGCCGGGTTATTTGACGAAGCCAGTGTGATGATATAACAACAACCTGAAAGTAAATAAACAAAAAATTCATATTAAGTGATTTTAAAAGTTAGAACTGTTGATAGCGGAGCATTTCATTTATAGTAACGGTTTTTCTTATACAGTGCAATCACTTCAAATGAACCACAGTATGAAAAACTTGCTTCAAATATGTAGTGTCATATTTCAGGAGCATCTTCAAGTAATACTTAGTAATTATCAATTTGCTTTATTTTTATGAATTTTAGGAGTTCCTTCACAATTTTTTTTGTTTGTGAATTTTAAGTTGTTGTACAATAAAACAAATGTAATAATTTAATTTACGTCCATCTTTGTTCAAAATAATTGTTTGTTTGTTTGTTTTGTTAAATCTAGTATTAATAAAACTATAAAAAAAATATTCCATTTGAATTGTTAGTGTAAGAGTCGTTTTGGGTAAGAGTACACAGTGCCATTTTCTCCAGCTATGAAAGAATTAGCAGAAATCACTTAATGAGAAAATGCGTGCTTCACTAACCGCCAATGAAGAACAACCTTTACGAAAATTTTCCAATTGACAGTACAAAGAAAAACAACAAGAAAAAAAGCCGGATATTGTTAAAAAAAAAAGTTAATTTTAAAAAGTGTGTCAGGAAAGCGTGGCAACTCGATACCCCATAAGTAGTATGGAGGCATAAATAGTGTATATGTGTGTTTGATATAGAATAAAATTTTAGTGGATCATATTATTCGTTCTTAGATTTTCAATACAATGGGCGTAAGATGCGACGAGCACATCATAGTCGTACACGGTAGGTCGTAGCTCGTGACTGAGCTATCATTCTGTTTTGGTGTTTCCAGAAAAATGCCTCGTACCTATCTACCAAACACAAACGTAAAGGAAATTGAAAACCCAAAAGTAAATCTGCGAGTCTAGGGAGCTGATTTAAAATGGAAGCAGCCCATGAAAGGCAGTTTCAAACTACGAAAACTGTGACTTAAACTCTTACCCTGACTTCGGGGCAAGAGTGCACAACTTGACTTACTTTGGTTTTTTGATCAAAACATATGAAAAATTAAAAAAAATATAAAATATTTTTGTACAAATTTGTTCCTAAAATATAGAGCTGTTTGTAAATTTGTCAGAGTTTAAGCTCGAAGTCCAAAATGCGCACTCTTGCCCCCAACGACTATATACATATGTACATACTTATACATTCTTCCAAGTAAAAATAATAGGTAGGTAAACATGCGATGGCGTCTGCGCCGCACAGTGGTTCAGGATCGGAAGAAAGTCGATTTTATGAATGTTAAATATAACGCTATTTTGCATTCTAATTTTATAAAACATTAGTTGGAGCATCAAATCCAATAAAACATTCCTGAAAGTTCCGTTAGACTTAAGACTTAAGAACTAAGGGAAAAGATAATGTGCGATTTTTGGCTAAAAACACGTTATGATTAAAATAATATTTGGTGTATAAAAATTAATTTTTTGAGAAAAAACAAAATGTATTCTGTTAGCTCTAAAATAAGTTATTAGCTATGTAGCAAGAATTATTCATATCAGTACAAATTTTAGTGAGAAGTAGCCTTTAACATAGAGGTATTTTTTATCAATAACAAAGAGCTTTAATAGCTGTTAATCTTATGCGCCAGAAAGTGCCAAGCTGAAATGTAATAGATTTGATGCACTGAAGCTTCAGCTAAACAAACAAAAATAAATTAGCTGCGGTAACATGCGGTTCTTGTGTTGGCATGCAATTAACGTTAAGTATTACTTCTTATTTTTCAATATCTTCTCATGAAGGTGGTTGGATGCGTCATTGAACTGAACTGCTCAAAGTGGTCTTTTCTTTTACTTCAGGCTCCAAAGAAACCATTATGGACAAGAAACCATAATCTTTTCTGTGAACTCGGAGTAGGCAAACGAAAATGTCAAAAGATACCAAAGAAAGTTTGCTTAGAAAAAAAAACTAATTTCAAATTGATACCGACATATCCATTTGTTACGACAGTGCTGTGAAGCAAAATGGCATAACTGTATATTCAAACACAAATTAGTTTCCTTATGACCGCACAGCTCTTTTCTTTACTCACAGCGGGGGCTGAGATGGTTTTATGGAGGTACTTATACACCAAGTAATCCTTTTTCTTTCCACAGAGCGAATGGAAACGGTCGAACTTAAGTACCCCATTAACCTAACCCAAATGTGCACTTCGTCGACCACCCAGACTTCAACGCAGTTAGTTTCTTCTTCATTTTATCGCTAATTAATATAAAACACTATTCTTTCGATAAACAAATGACATAAAGTCAACCTTGATCGCTGAATAATTAATGGATTAATAAACCCAAATCGATTGTCTCATCACAGTTTAAAAGCAACAGTAATAAAATTAATCGCCATAATGATTGCGAAATTATGAGAAATTTTAATAAAACAGGTTGCTGCAATAAAAAATAGCAAGTTTTAAGTAAAATGGTAAAAAAGTTAATTCGCAAAAAATCTACCGACCCTTGGATATTAGATTTCACCCCTGCGGTGATCATAAATTCGTTAGAGTTATGCAATTAATTGAAACAACAATGCAATAGGAAAATATTTCCAACCATTGAATAAAAAACAAAATTACACACATTCCGGTCAATTAGTGTCAAAATGGCATTTCGTAATTTATCTAATTGAATTTTTTATTCCCCATTTTATAATTAAGCTAATAAATCTGTTATAAGCGCTCAATTAACATGTTCAATTTAACAGCAACAGATTTAAATTGCCTTAAGTCACGACGTGCAACAATATATTGCGGTGGCTTTAAGTTTTAGCTATCGCAGCGCCTCGTCGCGTCGGTTAATACAGATAGATAGAGCCCTGCAGCCATTTTATACAATAATTACAGTGGCGCCTTTAAGTCACTTTTTAATTGAAGTAAATATACATAGACGTGTACGCCTCTCTGGTGAATAGGAAAAATCAAGTAATTTGAGCCATGTGAGTGAAAATTATGGGCGCTTGCATTAATTGTTTGTTATTTGTTTAGCTGATTGAACAATGGCAACAAATTCAAAGTCCTGCGATTGTAATTACTCTCAACAAACAGAGCCGCACCCAGTTTTACCATCTTCTTCGGCTTAGTTATTTGTAGGGATTTTCCTAATTACATTTTACTGCTTCCGAATTTAATATAGCATCGAAATTCATGCAAAGCTTACAGTGCGTGCAGTTGTTTATCTAAAATGAAAACGAAAAGTTGCTGCAACGATATCGAAAAGGGTGCAATCGAATAAAGAAAAAAATTAAGTTTAAAAAACTAAAACCCGACTACGGGAAAAACTAACTAAAAAGTACGAAACAAGATGGAACGAAACGATGATTTTTTTTGTTCCGTACTTTTTAGTTAACTTTTCCCGCAGTCGGGTTTTAGTTTTTTAAACTTAATTTTTTATTTAAAACTTTTTATTTGTAAGTGTTTCAGAAACACTCTGTATATAGGTTAGCAATATAGTGTTCTACTTGTCAAACCCTTTCATTTGACATTCATAATAAGGAGGTCGTAAATATAACGCTAATCAACCATATTAGTACATTCGCCATATTGAATTTTAAATAACACTTAGCTAAACGTATTCTATTTGTCAAACCCTTTCATTTGATACCCATATTAAGGAGGTAGTAAAGATAACGGTAATCCTCCATCTTGTGGGCAGCCGCCATATTGAACTTGTAATAACGTCATAGCGTAGTGTGTTCTACTTGCCGACCCCTTTCATTTGATACCACTATCAAGGCGGTTGTAAAGAAAAAGCAAAAAAAAAAAACAAAAGGTTACCCGCCATATTGCTTGATGCGTCCGCCATATTGAATGACGTCTTATAGGACACTGGAACACTCTCCGGAACAAGACGATTCTAACGATACCTAATTTGTTTAAACCGGGTCCATAGTTTAGGCTGTACGAGGTGACATCCTTACATACGAACATACAAACCCAGCCTGTGAAAATCATAACCTATCCTTTTGCCTAGTCGGGTAAAAATAAGACAGTTATCGTGGCCTAATCTGATAGGAAGCAGATAGTGCGCCGAAGAAAAGGGAAACGCCACAGCGAAGACTACATAGCTCACACTGTCAAATATCCTTCTTACGTTATGGTGTGGGAATGCATCACTGCAATTGGAGTTGACTCCTTAATTATGCTCGAAGGCACTGCCAACGCAATGAAATATGAAGAAATCGTATTGGGTGACACTGTACCATGTATTGAAATATTGACAGCGAACACACCGATTTCAATTTTTCAATTTGATTCAGCCCCTTGCCATTTTGACCATTTTGGATGTTTTGAAAGTCTGATGATTTAACATTTAAATTTTTCTTCACATTTTAAAGCTTCGAAAAAAAACGGGTAGAATCCCAAATTACCCGTCTAAGCCCCATCGAAAATGTCCAGATTCTTATGGGAAGATTCAAGCCAAAAAATCAAAAAAACCGAAAACCGTACAGGATTTGAAGAGGATCATTGAAGAAGTGTGGTTTAATGAACTTGATTACGAAGCATTACCTCGGTAATCTGTATGCTTCCATGCCAAATATGGTTCAAGACGTCATTAGGACGAAGGATGGTGCTACAAAGTACTAGAATAGTTTTTTTTTAATACTGTGAAAGTCTTAAATTATGTTAAAACATTTTTTTAGCGTACTTGTCAGACATTCGGAAGAGATGGCAGCGTGAAGTGAAAAAAAACTGGCCAAGTGCGAGTCAAACTCGCGCTCAAAATGTTCCGTAGGTTTTTATTTATGATATCAACGAATGTTGAATGTTTTATAATATGTACATATGTATGTATACATGCATTACATTTTTTTGGAACAGATTTGTAGGCTGTGTTTTAGTTTCCTAAATGACTGCCAAAAGCATGCGCAGGACCACTGAGGTTGGAGGGTCGAGTCTCAGCAAAATCACGGTATTTTCTTCATATTTTTTTTATTTATTTTTTTTTTTTACATTATAGTGCAACTTTGGAATATCTATAACGCTCCCTAAGGAATTATTGATCGAAAGTTTACGAGTTAATCGTAATAATTAGGCGTAGTTATAATGGTTCCGTATTACCGTATGTGTACGGAACCCTAAAAAGGTATTGAACCCGGACAGCATGCGTAGTAGTCGAACGCACTAACCACGACGTCAAACTATTAAAAACAAAAAATTCCATTGATTATGTACACCAATCAATTTGGTAAATTAGTTTCGAATTTATTACTCGTTCAGCCAAATTGCAATTTTCTATTTAATTTTTATTAAAATAAAATACTTTTCGCTAATGAATTATTTGATTAGCCGAACAAAATGAATTTCTTCATAACAATCAATCAGTTGAGTGAGTGTTTTTCATCGCCCACGTGCACAAAGCTTACTGATAGGTTTTGCGTTCAACCATCTCCGCGAGTAATCAAAAAATGCAAATAAAAATTTCATTAATGAAATTACAAAAAAAAAGCAGAAACCTACAAAGCCTACAGCAAAACTATTGATTAACAAAATGCACAGAACATCGGTTCTTCGTTACTTAGGTGAATATTCACTTGCGTGTTACTCAAAAATAAAAAATAGAAAAACATTTATTTGATTGCAGACGTAATTCGAGAACCGTATCAATTAAATGCTAAACAAAATGGAATTCTTTGAATCGTCATAGAGTATATAATTGAAAGGCGACCGAAGGGGTTAATTGATTGTTGCATTGCAGCAATATTAAGACTTAGTTAAGTGATTAAATAAAAATTAATATTTATGTCACTCAGTTTTAATTAAAAATTAACTAAATAAAAAATAATGGAAAAAGAAAATCGATTTTAAATCCACCAATGGATCATTTGGAGTCGTTCAGCGCAACCATATGCCACTGGCATTGGAATCAATATCCCGCATATGTTCTGAAATAAGTAATTTTCTCGTTGAGTGAATCGGAACATCGAAAATTGAGTGTCTTACAAGAGTGATAAGTGATATCGAGGATACAGCGTCAGCGAGCGATTCCTCCCACCGGGCAAGGATATTCAACTTTGGTCGTTGGGAGGATGATGTTTATTCTCGTCTTACGGAGGTGAAATTATTTATAGAGCAGCGAACAAAAGACTATAGTAAATATAAATTGCTTTGTTAGATAAATGTGAGTTGATCTCGTTTTAAGAGTTTAACCTCTTTTTTTTTTGTTTTGTTTTGGTCAGAATTGATGGCCATCCAATGACATTTTGATTGAGTGACGTCTTTCGTAAGCTTTATGGATACATGCATTACATTGCAGTCCTGGAAAGTAAATCAGTTTAAATACGATAAAATAGATTGCTTTTCTTTATAACGCTTGTGGTTTATTTTTAGACCGTTGGATGGCTGTAGCTTAAGTGTTTACTTTGTAGAAGTCAATAATGATGACAGAGAGTTCCAAGATGTCAATAGTGACTTGCAGCAGTACTATGAAAAAGAAAGGATATGCCAATACTTACAGTATCAGTAGTGGAAATGTTTTTTTAAGAAGTTAAGATCATTGGATCAAATCCATGTGACTCTCACATACATATGTATGTACATATATTGAAGTAGAAGGACAGCGATTTTCAGCGAGAGGAGCTGCAGTAAACGTATTTTTCGAAGGTTTAGTGGAGAAATTGATAAGAACTAGTGCCATGGCCTTAAAACCAGAAAGAAATAGTCAACATGTATGAGCTTAAAGGAGATCGCGTTAAGCGGTTAGGCCACCCTAGAGGTCGAAAAAATAGGCTTTTTTATGATTTTTTTTTCCAGAAATACCACGAAAGAAATCGAGATTTTAATTAGAGTATTTATTATACAGGGTTTTTCAACAGGGACGCTACAAAAGTAGAGCGACAGGGACAGAAAACGACGCCATATTTCTTGCCGCTCTTTCGCTTGGCCGCCATTTTCATTTTTTTCATTTCTCTTCAGTAAGGTTTGCCATTTCATGATGGAAAGATATACGAGCCAACAACGAGTCGAAATTATTAAAATTTACTACCGAAATACAGAGTCAGTGGCCTCAACGTTAAGAGCACTACGTCCAATTTATGGTCGTCATAATCGTCCTAGCAGATCAACAATTGAGCGTCTAGTGGAAAAATTTGAATCCACAGGCACAGTACAAAATGTTCCCGTGCCAGTGATACAAAGAAGTGCCCCTAGTGTCGAGAATATTGCTGCCGCTGAGGCTTCAGTTGAAGAAAGCCCAAATGTGTCTCTCACACGTCGTTCTCAAGCGTTGGGCATCTCTGTGACGTCGTTGTGGCGAATTTAGGGAAAAGATCTTGGCCTACATCCTTACAAGATTAAATTGACGCAAGAACTGAAGCCGCTTGACCACCAGAAGCGTCGTATTTTCATGAATTGGGCTGAGCAACAACTTGAAAATGATTCGGATTTTCATCGAAAAATCATCTTCAGCGATGAGGCTCATTTCTGGCTGAATGGCTTCGTCAATAAACAAAATATGCGGTATTGGTCAGGCAGCAATCCACACGTACTCCATGAGTCATCATTGCATCCCGAAAAAATTACGGTTTGGTGTGGTTTATGGGCCGGCGGCGTCATTGGGCCGTACTTCTTCCGTGATGATCAAGACCGGCACGTTACTGTGAATGGGAATCGCTACCGTTCAATGATAACCGAATATTTTTGGCCCCAATTGGATGATATGGACTTGGAAGACATGTGGTTCCAACAGGACGGCGCCACAAGCCACACAGCGAATGTCACAATCAATTTATTGGAAACAAAGTTTGGAGAACGTGTTGTCTCACGAAATGGTCCAGTCGCTTAGCCGCCTCAATCGTGCGATTTGACGCCGTTAGACTATTTCCTGTGGGGCTACGTCAAGTCTATGGTCTATGCCAACAAGCCAGCGACGATTGATGAACTTCGTACGAATATCGAACGTGAAATTGCAGCAGTATCGGCCGATTTATGCTTGAAAACCGTCGACAATTGGGTTCAGCGTCTGGACTTCTGCAAGCGTGCCCGTGGTGGCCATGCAAAAGAAATCGAGTTCCATACATAATGCCATCGAACGTACTTTCACAGGAATAAAGAATTTCATTGATATCCAAAACCGTTTTTGTTTTATTTAAAAAAAACTTTTGTAGAGCTCTTATTGAAAAACCCTTTACATATCAATGACTGTATACAAAAAAAATTTTGAAGTGTTTTATTTCAAAATGGCGGCTGTGCAGCGTTTTTCGATGACGTCTCCGTTTCTTTAAGGGTCCACGGCCGGAAACATGTGAGAAATGCATTGTCTATAGAAGTACGTAGGATTTTTTCGATATATTAATTTTTGGTCAAATGGCGCACTTCCCAAATGAAAAGTGATAAATTTGCCTAAAAAATCATCAGATATATTATTAATAACAAATGAACTATTCAATATAAAAATGAATCCAACGTACTTCCATAGACAATGCATTTTTCAAGATATATTCAAAATTTCAAGTAAATCGGTTATGAATTGTCTGAGTTATGTTTCCGGCCAACTTAAAAAATGCAGTTTTGAGATACACGCGTTTGAAGTTTTGATTAGTAGAAAATTATAAGGAAATTTACAATACCATTGATTTGCGATGGCTGCACTGAGTACTTAAAGATTTTTCCCGACCATAATCTATTGGTATATCATTTTTGAGGTATTAGGGTACAATTTAAAAAAAAATAAAAAATCAATTTTCCGAAAATTCTAGGATGGCCTAACCCCTTAAGAAGATATTACGAAATTTGTAAGCCTTTGAATTTGTTTTCGTTGTCAGACTGCGACCCTTTGAATCCGCTTTTGTTTATACGACTTCGAACTGCCAGTATATAGAAACTTCTCACCACAAATAATTCTTTTGAATACGTGTCGGACATTTGAAGACACTATGCGACAGCATATTCACTAGTTAAGGGGTTACATGGGTTTCACGGCTTCAAAAAATCTAACTTTTTTATTGTCTTATTTAATTCTTTGGGCTCAGTTTTATTGTCAATCAAAACTAAAAGCGTTTTTCTCGAAACTGGACGGTTGTCAAGATTTCTCGAAAACTACTGAACCAATCTTGATGAAATTTTACACACGTCTTTGAGATATTATTGAGAAGGACTTGGACGAAGGATTTTTTTTTTTTGTAATGCAACTGTTTTTAAAACAAATGTAGAACAAATTTATAATTTTTTTTAATAATGTCTGCCAAAAATCTAATTTTCACTTTTTTGGTTTTTCGTTCGTCCTAGTTCTAGTAAGGTATTAACTAAAACACGTTTTTTTTTTTGACTTCAGTTGTCAGTACAAACAAAGCCGTGATAGACATTGGAACGATATCTTATTCTAAGGGGTCATGACATTATCTAGACTCTACTAGAGTGACAAAATCTCGAAAGTACAAAATCTAGAAAAAAAAAAAATCTAGAGTGAAAACATCTAGAATGTGCAAAAATCTAGAAAAACAAGAATCTAGAAAAATCTCTAAAAATGAAAAGTAAATTCTAGATTTTTTTTTTTCTTTTTTGAGAATTTTTACAAGAATAAATCGTCTGCTCATCATATAATTTATGTTTTTCGTCGTTCAAAACTGTAGTTACCCTACCACAATAATGATGTGATTTATTTAGCTCGCATAGCCAATAAAATTTGTTTTTTATACACTTGTTTTTATGATAAATAAATCCGTTTATACCAATTTTCAAGCACCCTTTTTTGTAACGATTTCGTTTACTCTCATTTTTTTATTTTTTTTTTTTTGGCAAACGACGCGACGTTGTGGTTAGAGACCGTCCGAAACTATACTAAATAATAATACCTGACTTGCATTATCTGCTGACATCTAATGCACATGGATTGTGTTGTTCTACACTACTTGATTCTACTTTAGAGAAATTCTAAATTATTATTAAAAAAATTATTATGAATTTTTGAGACAATGGTTACAATTCGCGCGCGCGTAATTCTAGATTTTGTTCTTTCTAGATTTTACGTTCTAGATTTTTGTTTTCGATATTTTTTTAATTCTAGATTTTTTTCTTCTAGATATCGTGGTAAACCTTTATTCTGAGCATAACTGCATTGCCCAAGCTTCAAAATAAAGAAAAAATTGAGATTGATATGTCAACCCGTTGTTGTTCTATTTAAAATTGAAATCCTATCACCAATCAAACAATTGAATGCGTACACAAGTCCTTATCAATTTTCGAATAACTTGAACTGAATACTGGTTGCCCTGCTATGGCCCACCCAGTGACAGTATGGCTGTAAGAAAATCAACACCCCTATGAATATAAACATACCAACGGTATGGAATAATATGTTTTATATTAAAACCAACACCTTAACACTTTAAAGGGCTTACCTTCGCAAGAATAACCTTCAACGATTACACGGTTGTTGCTTTTCGAAAACACCTTCCTTCGAAGGTGAAAGAAGGTAATCCCTTGTAAGGTTAATAAAATAATACTGATTCAGTGTTATTTTCATGCACCCATTTATAACAATGACAAATTAGGGTATTTGCATAAATCCAGTAATTTCTCCAAACGGTGTCATCGTAAATTCATTTGACTTACGTAAATAATTCCACGGCGGGGTTGAATATACCAAAAGTTACTCATTATTGAGTATTTTTAAACTCCATTAAATACTAATAAATTTATTTCGAATCTCTGACGAGTTTTTCTTATCAGATGATGGCCGCCCGTTACGTCATTCACTGCTATGTGTATGACCCCCATGCACAGATATGTTAATTTTTCATGAATATGCAAATTCCCCTGCCTAAATGGAAACCTATATTGGATTGGGTAGGTACAAAATATTATGCACAGGACTCCTCAAAAATTAAACAACTACGTTTATACGCAGAATATTGAAACATACCGTGATCCCTACTATTTGTAGACGATTTGCATAATACGATAACACACCCACTACCTATATTCGATTTATCGCTAACGATTACAGTTCAAGCATGAGCGATATACAACAGCATGGCCAGACAGAAATAATTCGGAAATGGAAAATTCAATCTTGGAATGCATCTCCATCTGCATAATGTGATGAGATTTTCTTTTTTTCTTTCATTCATTTTCCATTTAAGGAAATGCATACATATGAGAACTCGTACTCGTATGTTCCGGGTTTAATGGAGTAAGCGTTGTGCTAATCTGGATTAAACCTTTCGTGCATTCGTGCGTACGTACTATGCACATTCATTTTGCATTCGTATAAAAGATTGAATTTCGTTCGATAACCTCATTTCGGGCGAACAACGGATTTCGAGCTGCGAGTCATGATACAGTTACAGTTTGTTGGTGATGGTGGCCAGCACCGCTAAGAGGGTTTTTCTTCTTTTTTTGCATTTCGAAGTTGTTTCATAATTCATTTTGAAATAATGGTTGTTGGTTTGTAATTTAATTCTTTTTTTTTTTTTTGTGTTTTAAGCTGAATCACATTTCTGTGCACAAGACGAAATTCGATAGGAATGATTGCGGTCCGCGTTGATTAAAAGGGAACACTATTGCGTAATGGTGGCAGGCAAATCACTTGCACTTTCAGTGTGGTTGTGTCTGTAGGGGTTTTACTTGACAGAAAATAAACCGATTGCAAAAGATTTGCTGGTTTTCCAATTAGCAGTCAAGTTTTGTGGCGCAACGAGATTTAAATATTTTGTTTACAGACATTTAGTGAAAAAACGGTAAATAACGTCAACGCGAAGTATCAAACGGTAACAGTGGCGTGGCGGTAGGTTGACATTAATTTGGTTTGTGGGTATCCTAATCGCTACGCGTTCTCTTGATGAGCATCGATGTGGTTTTAAAGGTTCGCAATTATTTCAAGTTTTGTGAGGGAGGCAATCGTTTTTACACCCACGTTCAGATATTCGATCACGATGAAATTTTGCACTCGTGTATACATAAGTCCGGCGACAATACAATCCGATATCCTGAAATTTTGCACAAGTGTATGAGTCCGGTCATAATACAATATATATAGTATATTTTATGGCGTTGTAAATTTAATATGGCGGACATCCTAACATGGTAGATTACCGTTATCTTCATGACCTCCTTAATATAGGTATCAAATTAAAGGGATTATGACAAGCAGAATTATATAAACTAAGTGAAATCATTCTAAATTCAGTATGGTGGACGCCCCAAGATGGCGGATTACCCTCACAGAAAGTGATGTTAAAAGTTAAAGCTTGTGAAAATAACAATAAAAAGTTTTTTTGAACTCATGGGAAAAGTTTGCCAAAAATAGGAATTTTCTCTGTCTGGTATGGGAAAACAGCGCCCACCTCTAATCTTTATAATAAAAATGAAATGCTGCTCGTAGGTAAGCGAATAACTTGAGAACGGCTAGACTGATTTGGCTCTTTTTTAAAAAAAAATATATTCGTTACAGTTCTTACGGAAAGCAAAATTGGGAAAGAGGTCCGAAAAATTAGAAAAAACTAAACGTGTTTTTTCCGTAGGACGATTTGGATAATTTGTGATTTCAAATTTAATGGGAGAAAATAAATTATTTGATTGACGTGTTTTTCTTATTTTTACTTTGTCATTTCATAAAGTGAATTATTGAATTGAATTGATATTTTTATTGGTTTCTCAAAAATTAAGTTTCGTCGATTTATAAAGCCCCTTATTCCTAGAACGAAAATCGTTGCGAGAAAAATAATCGTTGCGAAACAAAAATCGTAGCTTGTGGTGCGAGATTTTGAGGGTAAATTCCTAGAATTTCAAATCTCGCAACGAGATTTTTGACGTACGAGTTTTGACATTTTTCTTCGTCATTTGAGAACTTTATTTTTTGTGTTATTTTCCTCCTCTTATCACTCATATTGAATTAAAAGTATCTTGAACAACAAATTTAAATTTTTTTAAAAGAGGAAATGACGTTTAAAGAAGCGAAAATATGTAGTTTCTCTTTATGCTACTCAAAATTAATACAATTGTTTTCTCTATCATTGAAAACAATGTCAAAAAATCGTTGCGAGAAAGAATGGTCCGGGCCATTCATTTTCGCGTTGCGAGAAAGAATGGTTTCTCGCAGTGAAGGTGCGAGAATTTTGACGTTTTACGCTACGATTATTTTTCTCGCAACGATTTTTGTCCTAGGAATAAGGGGCTTAACAAATTTACAGATTACAGAGTTTTGAAGTGCCAAACGGTTTACACATTTCCAATAGTTGTTCACAAATTCACAAAATGAAATTAGAACAGGACAACGTCTGTCGGGTCAACTATTGTCAATATATTTTGCATGCAATTATATAGTGAAAGTGGAAGGGTATTTTTATACATCCGCCTGCTCCAGTATTTCATTAATCCAAGCAAGATATAATTCATATCTTTTTAATATTAAGATAGCTTGTACTAGAACAACCAGCGCGGTGAGAACAACATAAACAGCGGGACTAGAAGCGATTCTTAACCTGCTGCCTCTGCATCTCTATCTGCAAGAGACATATATGGGCATACCCAGGTACTTAGCAATTACCTTAATGGTGACATCAACTCAGACTACACTGTCCCAGCCATGTGGCAGCCCAGTTGGTGTCAATGATGACAATATCGCGAGACGATATTACTATTTACATTGATAGCCAGGCGGCCATAAAAGCAACAGCTGCTACACAAATAACATCAAAGCTTGTAAAGTGTTGCCGCGAAGAGCTGAAGGTTCTCGGCACGCAGCACAATATAAAACTCTGCTGGGTCTCTGGGCACAGAGGGATACCAGGTAACGAAGCTGCGGATGAGTTGGCTAGAAAGGGCTCAGCCCTAGATAGAGAACAGGCAGATGGGAGGGCCAAATCTCAACCACCTGCGAGGTATCAAGAACATTGTGGCCAAAATACGACAAAGCAGGAACAAAAAAACTCCTGCAAGCATCCTGTCTGCTTGCAGTCCAGTCTGTGTCTTTGCTCATAGGAGTGCTAACTGGGTACAACGCTCTAAGATGCCACATGAAGAAATTAAGACTGAATGATGATAACATCTGCAGAGGATGCGGTGATGAAGAGGACACAACCCATTTCCTCTGTCACTGTCCTAACCTCTGCCAACTGAGAAACAGAACCCTGGGCAAATTCTTCTTCGAAGATATCGACGAGCTATCAGATGAATTACTATCTAACCTGCTGAAATTTTCCAGGGCTTCCGGATAGCTGTAACCAAAACGATAATACCACGGGTGGGAGCACATTATGGGTATCACAATGGGTTCACAAGGACCTAAGTGTGATGGGAATGTAACCATTCTCATCAGCCCACTAACCTAACCTAAGCTAACCTAATATTAAGAATTTAAACTCATCGTGCCACCTACCGGAAAGAGACGGTAGTGGAAATCTCAGATACTAAAAAGAAGCAAATAATATTTGTATATTGCATATATTTTTTGCTTTTAAATATTTTAGAAATTATTACTTTTACTTTAGGAGGCGCTACAGCTCGCGGTGAACCTGGGCCTACTTCTCGCAACCATTTGTGTTTGTGTGTGCGTGTTATATGGAAGGGACCTACAGTTTTTTGCCGCCTCCGAACGGCGAGTTGAAAAGCTCGTTGACAAATGATACTCTTTGATTGCTTGCCAGACATTCGAAAGAGGTGGCACCGTGAAAAGATAACACATCCACGATGTGCAACGAGGACGAAGAATCAGCAGAACACATTTTGTATCACTGTAACTGTTTTATCAGAACACTTCATCGTCATTAAGGCAAATCTACCTCGAGACAGAGGATTTATGTATACTTATATCTGTCGGTTTGCCCAAAAACATTTTTAGATTTATCAGGAGGAAATACGCCTATGTGCAGCCGCAGTGATAATGTGACACGGTCCCACTTCTATCTTTTGAGAACACGTCTAAATATCTAACGCAACTAACCGGAAATAATGGTAATTTTTTTAAGACAGCATTGTAAAGTAACCAGTGCTGCCACTTTGATACTATTCTTTTATTTTATGTTACAAATATCATGAATGATATTTTCTATTTTTGACAGGTTCATATTTTTCGACACTGATGAAAAAATATACGACTAGTACCTACAACAAATTATAATATAAATTGCACTGATTCCGAAAGTACAACAAAAAATGGATTTAACTGATTGAAAATTTAATAATTAAGAAACCAAAAAAAATATTAACACAGCTCTAATGAAAGCACAGCTAATAAGTTAAGGAATGTGATAATGATAATGTATTTCCTTTTTAATAAATATATTTCCGGTCAAATAGTTCCCATAAAGAAAAGTCAACGTGAACAGAATGTAACCAGATGGCAGACAGTCGCTGAAACGAACACAGCTCTAGTTGAGGAAACACAATCACTGGTACTCCTTATCTTTTCAAATGCCATTGGTATGTAAAGTTAACATTTTAACAGAACTCCAGTAATGCGACCGGAATACAATCTGATCATCTTAATACACGTAAAGCTTTTCTGTCAGTTTTAATGGAATTCAAAAAAAAAATTAAACACACAAAATATTTTTTCTCAGTGTATAAATGACAAATCACGGTTGAAGTATACTTTTTAACACTCTCTAGAAAAGTTAAAATACGATTGACACTACTTAAATACTGATTTATTGTCAGCAGCAAATAAAAAAGTACTAAACGATATTCTGGTTAATCAATCACTTCTTGAAAAAAAAAACGTATCTTTGTATCTTTTGTATTTTTGCACAGAATTCGGAATTCTGTTCACGGAAGAGGCCGCAGACACAATGCAATTGAAAGATTTATTTATTTATTATAAAACTGGCCGACATCGAAATTATTTTGTTGTTTGTATTCCAAATGCAAATGGTAAGTTGTCATTGTTGTTTTTGTTTTTTTTTTTTTTTTGCCTATCACCCAATGAATTGTATTATGTTATTCATAACAATAAAGTCATTTAATATTTAATATCTTTTCTGGCGACTATATGACCTCAAAAATATTACCTACTATTCTGAATTTTTTTAATTTATATATTCATCGATGGTTATAGGAAATGTTCATTTTGTGAATTTATATGAACGAAAGGAGTGCTTAGAATTTATCGACGTTATTATTTCAAAGTTATCTGCACCATTTATGGAACGATAATTCACTAAATCACCATCCACAACCATTAGAGTAAATTATTTATAAATTGCGTATATCGTATAACTTTTGCTTTTAAATTCTTACCAAAGAAAACCCACATACACCGTTAGGGGTTTACATTGTATTGATAAACAATGTGTGGGGGTTGTCGGGGATTTGGCTAAAATGGCGAAATGATAACATTAAAACTGTAGACCAACTGTCCATATGGATTTACTTCAAAGGGTAGCAATACAGTAGGTGTTAAAAATATTCGGACAGTTGATATTTTTAACCATCTGACACATTTTCCAATGAAGCAACCACAGCATATAATTAGGGAATGGTTCAATGATCTCGCAAATTTGATTTAAATGATACGAGAGTCCCATCACATAACTGTTTTTTTTTTTTTAAATTTACTCACGCTCAAACGGTTATGACTACCATTGTAATAGAATATATAGCGTGAGCATATAAAGGACAAGACAAAAAGAGAGACTTAACTTATGAATGTTCAACCTAAGCCCTAAACAAGAAACATGAAGTTTGAAGTTTATAACTTGCATTTCGCTTATCACGGTGCTAGACCGTTATCGAAATGCCAAAAGGTTCACCAGCTAAAAATATGTTTTAAATAGCTCCTTACTATATCTTAGGCCAAATAATGGACCAACTTGGGTTTTGCTTCATAAGGAGAACCTTACAAATGCTGAACACATTTTCCAGCGATGGATTCTGTACCAGATTTCTAAATATCATTTTGCTCATCAGCATCGATGCTTTTAGAAAAATATATGTATTTCCAACAGTTGCAATGCGTATTTGCATACGAATGTCAGGGTACTACCTCCTAGGTAAACATGCTAAGAGGCTCGGACTCACAGACACGGATGTTTGAATATATATATATATATTTCAGGATATAGCAGAGGATATCGCACATATTCTATGCTAATTCCAAGGTATAGCACGTGGTCATAGGAACATCTCAGGCAGCAATTTTCTTAAGCAATCTAGAAGAGGTAGACCAAACCAACTACAAAAGGTCATAACACTTTGACCCATTGTTATACCCATAATATATTCCCTCCCATGGTAAAAGGGTCCTGCTCCTAACCATCCGGCGCCCTGGAAACTTTAAGTAGGTCTGATGGTGATTTATCCGATAACTAGTTTATATGTTCGAGAAAGAATTTGCCCAGACTTCTATTTCTCAGTTGGCAGAGGTTTAGGCAGTGACAGAAGAAATGGGCCGTCTCCTCATGAGCCTCTTCATCACCACATCTCCTGCATATGTCATCATCGTTCCGGCGCAGTTTTTTTATGTGAAATCTTAACATCCTGCTAGTTAGCACTCCTGTCAGTATTGACAGCGATTTCCCTTTTGTAGGAGTTTTCAGGTTCTTGTTTTCTCGTATTCTGGCCACAGCCTTCTTGATACCTCACAGGTGGTTAGTGGTGATTTTTGTTAAATGTTGGCCTTAAGGTAACATAGTGGAGGTTTAATCATACCATCTGCTTGCTCTCTGCCTAGGACTGAGCCCTTTCTGGCCAGTTCATCCGCTGCTTCATTGCCTAGTATCCTGCTGTGACCAGGGACCCAGCAGAGTTTTACATGGTGCTACGTACCAAGAACCTTTTATTCCTCGAGGCAACAATATACAAGCTTAAATGTTATATACGTACTGCGTAGCAGCTATTGCTATTTATGGCCGACTGGCTATGAATAAAAATTGTGATATCCTTTCTCGGTGTTTATTGTCAGCATTGACACCAATTGGGCAGCTTTTCTCACTGCTAGAACCTTCGCTTGGAAAACGCTGCTGTGGTCTGGGAGTCGTATGGAGCTGCTTATTCTTAGTTCTTCCGAGAAAAAACCCACTCCTATACCTATGTATGTACAGTAGAATCTCAGAAAGATGAACTAATCTAAAAGATGAACTACCCAAAAAGATGAACGGATTTTTTTTGCCATTGCAGTATTCTAAAAGATGAACGCTCTACCCATAAAATTTGTTTTTCTTCTTTATTCATGTTTTGGTTATTTGTAGTAGATTCATATAACCATTATTCATTGAAAAACTGTTCCTTTCTGCTTGATCTTGCATTTTTGCATTTTTTTGCATACTAGTTTGAAGTGAATTTATGTAGAGGAAAAATGCCACCAGTTAAAGGCCTTGTAAAGTTTTAAAATTTAAAAGAAAAGTGCAAAGTGTTGAAAGACATCTTAACCAAAATTAAGTACCTACTCCAAAAGATGAACATTTCACATTGGGAAATTAAGTGGTTTGAAGAAAATGGAGGTTTAGGTGCTATTCTAGAAAGAACTTCTTGGTGATCGCGATAGGCCCACTATGTTACTTGGACTGATAACCCCTTTCAACCTAACCTAATCTACATACGAGTGCATCTCGTTAGTATTTTTACAAGTTCGCGCTAGTATCCTTCAAGTTCCTTATAAAGCCATTTGGCCTTCTAAATCCGCCTTATTGCAAGATTGATACATACATAGGTATGAGTGTATGAGTGTACATAGGTACAGTGTTGTATCTCACAGCTGTACCTTTCAGTTTATTTTTAACATACGACTCTAAAATGGTAATAAAATAAGTTTACGTCCTCTATCGAGTGAGAAAAATTGGCTTTATTTTAAGTTTTAATGTCACGAGCTTAGAGCTTTCATTGGTCCTCTCAACTGTGCTTACTAAATAAGCGAAGGTTAAAGATTTTTTACAGTTAAATTATTAGCGGCAAACTTTTGTGCCCTACTGTGCAAATACGCAGTTGGTAATTCCTTCCATTTTGATCAGAATTTTCAAAAATTAAACACCCAGCTCACGTATCAATAGGTACGAGTACTTTACCACTATTAGTAAATAAAACCATAAAACATTTAAGTAACCGAACGCCGAAGATGTTGATGAAAGTGTGTCATGTCAGCCAGCGTAGGTATACCCTGCACATAGTGGCGTGTAGTTTACGTAGCCCCCTGCACTTGTTACACGCCCTTCTTTTATTAAAATTAACTTTGTTAATATACCAAACTAACCAAGGATATCATGGTAGGGGAAATGTAAGGGACGTTATCTAGTAAATTATAAAACTACGTGTAGTTGTTGCATGCGGTTATTTCCAATAAATGACGCAAACTTATTTTGTTTTGGGTGAAGTGTTTTTGTTGTTTTCGTTGTACGAGTACGTACTTTAGCGTTTAGCTTAAAATGAATCTGGGTCAAGTGCTCTTCAGTGGGGTTTTATAGCCCTTTTGACGAAAACGTTTTTATTATTATAAAAAAAAAAGCGTTTTACTATTCCAACGTAACATCAGGCTGTGGCAAGCAGAACATGTAATGATTTTGAGGGAGCGGTGACTTTGATAAATCTTTTCGGTGAAAATACTCGTTGTAATGATTCATTCGCGTACCGACACTCGGAATGAGCAATGCCAATGACCCTCAAAAGTGAACAGACCGCGTGCAGACGGAATGACTATAAAAAAGTTAAATGTTATGGAATGTGTCAGGTAACAATGGTGGATGAGGAATTTTGCATGTTATTCAGCAGCAGAACCGGTTTTCAGTTTACCCGCTAAAACAATTACTTATTGAATGACAATTTTAGAGAACTCCGTCTCAGATTTCAGGCCATACAGAGTTTAATGATTTTATAAGCCGTTAAATAAGAGTTTTTCTATGGAAGAACCTGGCTGTGATTATTCCCCAGTTTAATGACAGTTGTAGCCGGGCAAAGTAAGCGTTTAAATAAATAATTCTTGTATAGGAATAGGAAAATATGAATCTCTGTTAAAAGACGTATCGGAAGAGATTTTTTGTCAATATGATTGGTCACCGTGGCCGTGGTGATGGTGATTAGTGCGTTGGACTTCCACGCATGCTGCCCGGGTTCAATCCCAGCAAAAACGCCTAAAAGTTTTTTCACGGTGCCACCTCTTTCAAATGACTGAGAAGCAATCAAAGAGTATCATCTGTCAATGAGCTTCTCAATTCGCCGTTCGTAGTCGGCAAAAAACTGTAGGTCCCTTCCATCTGTGCAAAAATATAACACGCACACACAAATGGTTGCGAGAAGTAGACCCAGGTTCACCCCGAGCTGTAGCGCCACCTAAAGTAAAGTAAAGTCACTGAAAAGTGTGTGATTCTGCAAAGTACAGGGCGTTTTTTGCTGTTTCCGTTAGATTTTGTTTGGCTGCCATTTCGGTTTGGATACACTTGTCAGTTGGCAGTTGACAGTCTTGAGTTTTACAGCTCAGTATAAACGACCACCATTTTTGCCACAAAATCATTATAAGCGACGAAGCACGTTTGACCATATTTCTTTGAGGATGCCAGACAGCTAGAGGCAATGCTGTAGCAGTTCCTGGTGACAGCTACCGAGACATGTTAGAAAAGTTTCTTGTATCCGAATTGGATCCTATTAGGCTTACATAATATGAGGTTCTAAAAAGACGGTGCCATATCACGAGCTGTGGTGCTACGATGGAAATTAATGATTGATTATATGAGTTTGGTTGCAGTAAGTCGACTGTTAGGAGATTATTTAAAAAAAACAACACTTAGGAACACAGTTGAACGGCAAAAAAGAACAGAAGGGATTCGTAAGACATCTACCGCTGATGATCGAGTCTTACACCGGATGTCATTGAGGGACCGTTTCCAAACAGCTGTACAAATAAAAGCAGAATTTATGGAGTCAAATGCAATTGAAATACAGTACGTGCATACAGTACGTCGAAGACTCAGAGAACTTGGCTATATGACTCGTCGACCCCAAAAAAACCGATGTTTAGACTTAAAATGAAGAACTTTCGGCCAAAAAAATATGAAAAGTGGTCAGAAAAATTATAAAATTTATTTTCTTTACAGATTAAAGAATTTATGATTAATAAGGGAATTTCCACACTTGACTGGCACAGGTAATTCATCGGACCTCAACCCCATCGAAAATCTATGGAATCGAAAATAAACAACAAAATGCATATCTAAATGAAAATGCCCAATGAAGTGATTGAAAAAGTATGGAATAAGGAAATATAAAGAGGCCATAAGAAATAAAGGAGGTGCTACAAAGTATTAATATGTCACTAAATTTTATATATGTAAATGCTCTTTGCCCTTGCCTCAGAAAAGTTGTTTGGCCGTAAACAAAAAAAAAAAAATGGTACGTGTAGAAGTACGCGCGACCGAAGTGAAACTTCTTAGGTACTATAATCGTGGACAAAGGAAGATGAATTTGTGACAAAAGTAAAATATATTCATACAATTTCCGAATTTATTGTATATTCAAAGAATATTCTCCGTTTTTGCTTCTCAAAAAATCCTTGAAAAAACTTAAGAAATGGGGTCATACGTCATACCATATGACACATAATAATTATGTATTTTCCATTAGACATTTTCTAAGCTTTCGAAGGGAATCAAATTGTTCGGGTGTCTATTTAACCCCAGTCTCGAATATGTGTTCGGATGTCCATTTTGCCCCGAACCACTTGTTGGCAATATGAATTCTTTGAAAAAAGTGTTTGATTTCCATTTTACCAACTATACCATGTACATATGGATGTATGTACCTATTCATTGGGTTACTCAATTTACCTACATTTACTTACATTTTGAACCAAATAAATTAAAATTAACTAAAATTAAATTAAATAATGCAAAATATTACAACTCTGATCTGTGGGAATACTACTCGCACGAGTTACATGCTGCAACTACATAATATGTACATAATACATACATACACACATACTGCACCAGCAGCAACATCAACGACAAGTGAAGCGGTTGACCAAACCAAAATGTCTTGCACTTGGCGAGTTCTATGTGTAGCTGTTCTTTTGTTCTTGTTTAAGATTTATGTTAAACTGTTAATATTTATTCTTATTGTTTGAGAAGTTATGTATTATTGTTATTCAGTTGGCAATTACTAATAAGTGAGTGGAGTTCGTCACGTCTCGTCTTTGTTAATTGTCGTTTCATTTGTTCGTAATAAATGTCTCTGAGTATTAATGTTAAATGCATAATGTAAATAAATGAATAAAAGCATTTACTTATATTGAAAATATATTTGTTCATTTAAAATTCGGAATCGTAAATCACGCACAATAAAACTCTCCACTCAATCAATTTTCGTTTTTTCTACTTTGCTACCTATTCCCCACACCACTGATATCCATACATACCACGTAACCAAAGAAGCTTCTTTAGTCAGGGGAACCACAACTAAAGAAGCTTCTTGCTCGACTAAGCACTTTGTTACCTATTCCCCACACCACTGATATCCATACATACCTCGCAACCAACCGATGTCGAGTAAGAAGCTTCTTTAGTTAGGGGGGACCACAACTAAAGAAGCTTCTTTAGTTAGGGGGGACCACAACTAAAGAAGCTTCTTACTCGACTAAGCATTAATTTCGGTGATCGAAACGGACGAGACGGGTTGCAGCAAAAGAAAATACGAAAAAAGCTGTGTATACCGAAGTCACTACCCGCTCAAGGATGGTTGACTCGTACGACCATATAACTTAAAATGGTTTGAAAGCAATCTATTGGATCGATGCAGCAATTATTCGGTTGCGATTAATATTTTTTCCATTTAAAACGTGGTCATTTTGTTTACTCTGCATGCGGTGCCTATGTAAATTCACTGTGGTGAAATGTTAAATGCAACCATAACGCGACCATTTAACGCGACCGTTTAACGCAACCTTTCGAAATCGAGTAAGAAGTTTCACTTCAAAAATATATAAAAGGCTTGACACCTACTGCAAGAAAATATATGTTTTTTTTTCAACACTTTCTTGGAAATTCTAATTTCCTCGGATTCTTTACCTGTAGCAAATGGTTATCTTGTTTTACTGTCTACAAGTTGATAAACAATTTATAGAAAACACTCGTGTCGCACTTTCCATGCTCGATACTGTACTATTAGAAATGTGAAGAGGATTATTTTCACATTTTTACGACAAGCCCAGTCTTCCCATGTAAAAAAAAAAATGCAATGCCCCAGACTGCATAGATGCCATACACAGTCTGTGAACAAGCTTCTCCCAGACCGAGCCGAAAGCCCTCGCAGCTAGAGCTCTCTCGATTTTAGATGTATTTATTTTGTAATTTACTTACACATAAATAAAGTTATAATAATAATAATAATAATAAGCTTCTCCCATTGTAAGTCCGATCTTAAGCTTACACCACGTTTAAAGGACAGGTATATTGTAAAAAATAAATCCCCTTTGAATTCGTTTAATAGATGAAAATATCAATCCGTACACGAATTAAATAATTGGAGGGTTACAGTGAGCTAAGTTACAGTGAAATTGAGTTGAATTGGGACCCATCTTTTCAAGTCCGAAACAAAAAATAGTCGCTCGGTGCCATGTCTACGGAGTATGGTGAATAAGAAAGAATTTCATGCTTCAGGCCATTCAATTTGGTCATTGCGTTTCAAGATGTGTGAGCGGGTGCATTGTCGTGGTGATACAGCACTTTTATTCTTCGAGTGAGGTCGTTTTTTCTTAATTTCATCGTTCAATTGCTCCAATAATGCAATGTAATATTCTTCTGTGATTGTTTTACCTTTTTCGAGATAATCTATAAAAATGATTCCATGTGCGTCCCAAAAAATACTGGCAAAAACTTGCGGCTGTTTTTTGCGTCTTCGGTCACTTTGGGCAGTGTTATTCCCATTAAAAAGTAAAGTTTGAATAACATACGAAACTCCTTGTTGTCGTTGTTTTTTACATTAACACGAGTGGCGCCACGCAATCGAGTATAACTTTGGAACTACAGTGGAAGTCGCTTATAACGACCTCGCTTATTACGACCAGTCATTTCCTTCTCTCTCTCAGTTGTTTGGTTTCTTTATATTTTAAGCTATTCTACCGTCGGATATTACGTCGTCGTATATAACGACGGTTCGGATATAACGTCCAATTTTCGAGAATAAAGAATCGATTTCGTCGCTTATAACGACGAAGTGAGAGAGAATTTACAAAAAATTACATGCCCATTCACGTATATGCATATGTATGTACATATGTATGTACGTTAATCTGAATATTTCTTGTCCATTCTAGTGATTTTACACAATTTTTTAGTGTCTTTTTTGTGCGCCGCTGATTATGGTCGCTCTACATTGTGCAGCTGTATATCTGTTGCACATGATTATTATGTATCGCCAGGATAGCTGATCTTACTTAGTTTAGTTGGGAGTTTATTGATTTTATTTTCTTATGCAGCCATGAGTTCTAGAAAACGTAGGAACTTTTCTGTAGAGGAAAAGGCAACGATTTTCTTCCGTTTGGAGTCAGGTGAAAAAATAGCGTAATAGCACACGAGTTTGGAGTGATTTATTTTGTTAAACTGCTAAACTAAAACAAAAAAAAATATTTATTTATGAACTCTGTAGGTATGTCCTTCATAATTTAAAAAGAAAATGAATTAATTTTGTCTGTGAATGTTTTTAAGTTTTCTCTGAATACTTATGGAGGGCAGTCGGATATAACGACCGCCGGTTATAACGTCCATATTTGATCGGTCCCTTCGCAGTCGTTATAAGCGACTTCTACTGTAATTGGCACAATGTTACCAAATTTTATAAAGAAACTTTTAAAGGTTGTCACTATTGGAATATCATATGGAATATTTTCTAGTACCGCCATATATGTATATATGTTAGTCCGGAGACTATTCACCCCATGTCCTAGTATTTTCCAACAGAGCGCAAAACGCCATTAATTGCCATTCCACTAATTGTAATGACACTAAATGAAAACCAGAAAAGGTATTCGCTATGATGTGTTAATTTATAAATAATGCAGGTATTCGGTAATCTTTTCAGAATGATGAAACCAAAAAAAAAGTACCTCTGGCTGACGAAATTCATATTAATTTCAAAACGTCAACGTTGGAAAAAAAACCAACTGAAATAGAAATTACCTACATCTGTGCTACATTTCGTTTGAATTGAAAATCAATTGAAAAACCATGAAAATGTGCTCAAACATAGTGCGTACCTACGTATAATAGATATTTATATCATCTCGTGTTTTAACTTCCAACAAGAGAGTCATATCGTAGCGCCAAGGAATCGACAACATGTGGGTTTTGCAATTTTACTCATTTGTCAGCCGTCAGCTGTCAACTCACCACTCAATTTCGATTTCATATTCGTATGAAATTCATCATGACGTGGCGTACTCGACTTGGAACGTATCGACAAAGATTGTTCCGTTTACATCAGAACGAACGCAATGTTGTTGACAGTTTTCATCAGAAATCTGCATAGAAACTGGATTTAATATAATACTTTGGCGAAATTAACGTGTACATTAAACTTTGCTCCATGTTCACTAGTTAACCATTATTAACTGCAGATACTCGAGGGCGGTCCCTCTTGTTATTATACGAGTATCATATTAAAGTAATCTTAAACATTGATATCAGTCATCCGCATCTAATCATAATTCTTATCGCACTCTGGCAATAAATACGACTAAGCTCATGTTTGATCACGCAAAAGATAAACAAACAACAACAATAAAATGCGACTTTTGTTTGGGGGAAAAAACAAAACAATGCCGAAATCTCAATGGCTATGTCCAAAGTTTTTCCAGCATTTTTTTTTTTTTTTGTTTTTTTTTTTGTTTAATAAAAACGAACCTCTATAGATACGAGTATCAGTTATATGAAACTGATTACCAGTCGGTGGGGCCTGTCTCCACCGGATAGGGGGGCTTGATGACTTTTAATGAGAGGCATGGCGACTCAAACTCAAATTACGAAATTTCAACACTGTGCGAATTAATTTAGCAAGAATTACTGTGGCAACGGTAAATGTTTGTTTCTCAAAAGCAAAAAAGAAATCAATCCAATAAATGGAGAAAGGTTTTTTTCGATCTGAAAAATGTTTCGGAAATTATTTACAATTAAGAGGAACGCGTCAACAACTTTGCCTTCAACATAAGTACCTCAAATTATGCACAGCTTCAACATATAAACATCAAAGCCGGAATATTGCCCACTCTGTGTTCCTTTAAAAAATTTAAAAAAAATCGATTTTTTTTCATACTTCATATAGTAGCTGTAACTTAAAAAGTTATTGATCGATTTGGCTGAAATTTGGAGAGACTTTTCTCTACAGTCTACACCATTACCAGAAGGATAAACCTAAAGTTAGATATCATGTTAATAAACTACTTTTTGAGGATGAAAAATGTCGAAAGAACAGTATAAAATTTGAACATTTCATTAAAGAGCGTATCTGATTTTTAATTTTATACTTTTCTATGATTTTATAGCTTTATCCTTCCCATGTATTTATTTGTCAAAAATAGAAAGTACTTTTTTTTTGGTTTCTAGAAAAAGACTGACGAATGGAGCACTTTTGGACCTCGCGCCAAAGACATCTGAATGGAAATTGAACTGAGCCGCCATTTTGTAAAAAAAAAAAACAAATAAAAACTGTTTTTATATTTTTCATAGTTCGAATAAAATGATGTTAAAACTTCAAAATGATTCAATTATTTTATTACCTTTAAAAACACTGTCAAAAAATTACTTATTTTGAAGCGTCTAAAGGGATCAAGCGGGCCAATTTATATCTTACCTTCTCGGGCGAACATATAAACTCATTGCGTCTTCAATTTTTTTCTGTTGGAATACATTTTATTCTATTTGTAATTATACAAGGGGCTTAACTTGATAAATATTGATATCATTTGGTAGGTACCCTAAATTCTCAACTATAATAGTCGAAAAAAATAGGAAGTTGCTGTCAAAGTTCTACGATAAATTTTCCTCAATACTGTCAATTGCTCAAGTAGGAGTATTTAGACGTCAAATTTTCGTAGATTTCGTAAATCACCAAAGAAGTGAAAAAGGTTGGAAACCACTGCTATGGATAGATAATAATTCATGCATTCAAATATTTACACGCTATTCTTGACATGAACAATCAATATTCAAATCTTGAAGAGAAATGCAAAATTTATGGCGCAAATCCATTTCATTTAAATGGAAACGCAATCCATCTGACCTATCTGCACATCTACACTTTTTTCTTCTCTCTCTGTTCCTTAATTTTATTTTTTTCATATGGATATTTCTGCGAAATTGAAAAGATCCGCGCAACAAACAGAAATGAAAGAAAGACAGTGAAAAAGACTAAAAAAACAATAAACAAAGCAAAACATTTTAGCATGTGGTGCGGTTTGGTGCAGCTCTCCTCTCAGTCAACACTTTGCGGCTGGGGAAAATGAAAGAAAAACATACAGCAAGGCTATCGAACATCGCAAATTGGGTTTTGTAAATTTACAAGGTGATGTTGATGTTTGGAAAACTCATTGAAGTTCAAATCAAATCATATTTCGAAGAGTTCATATTTATTTTCAATTTCAAACAGCCCTCGTAAAGAAAACAAGTATTATTGGTCATAGAAGCGTATAAGCTCACGCAATTGATTGAAAAATTACATATGTATAGGTTAGGTTAGGTAGCATCGGGTACTAGGACACTAAGACCTATTGAAGCCCATTGTTTTATCAAGGATTTTGGGGATAAGTATCCTCGCTACTCATGAGAACAATTTGGAGCTTTATATAAACCGAAATAGGTTTCTAAAATCCTTTTGTACTAAATTAAGTTAAGACACTCTACAAAACTTAAAAAATATATACCTGGCCACGTCGGAGTTGCATGCCTTTAATAACAAATAGGGTTAAATCATCGAATTTTGTCTTGTGCCCTTTTGCCATAAAAGCGACGATATGTATGTAAGTTCATCAATTTCGAAATATAAGCGACGTTCTTCTTCATCTTCATCACTTCATCGAATCGAAAGAAAAAACATTGTAGGTACTTTAAAATATTCTGCACTCGGCGCACACGAATCTGCACTGACGAAAGTTAAAGCAAAATATTAACAGTATTAATACAGTATGACCCTCTCTCTCTCACACACACTTGGATATACAAATGAAAATACAGTTTTAATTTAAAAATTGGTGCATCAATGAGACATGAGTATTGGGTTACCATACGTCAGGATTTAGCCTGACGCGTCAGGCTTTTAACGTCTCTGTCAGGCTCAGGCTCAGGCCAGGCTTCATGCTTTGTCAGGCTTTTTAATTTTTTTGACTTATTTACATCAATTAATTTTTAACTAGAAATTAAATTAAGTTGGAATTGCTACAGACGCTGGTAATCACGGCTCGATTGATATGTTCCCAGTTGTCGTTCAGTATTTCGATGATAAAGATGGTATTGTAATTTGTAACTAAGTTTTAGATACTTATAGTCTTGACAATCAGCCTTATTGTCAGTTTCACCCCGAAAATATTTCACCCGAAATATTGTTTTTCGCCCGGAATTTTAAAAGCTATTGTGAGTTTCGCCCAAATTAAATGCTACTTCGTTTAGTTCAGATTCAAAAAGTATCAATTTCTACTAGAATGTCTTCTATTCTTGCATTAAAATAAACAAACAAATTTCATTTTCCGCCTTGTTGTTCTCTTTTTCGCCTACTAAAAACAGGGGAAAAATTCAGCTGCTGTCAATTATTGATTATCTGCTGAAAAGGTAAACTATCTTAAGTCGACTTAAGTGATTTTTTAACAGTTTAGTGCATTAGGTTCATCAATTCAATACGCGTAGTTATATCTAATCCTCGTCCTTGTATCTAACTTATATTCCGAGTTATAGATCAGTTTCAGAAGTTAATATCGAAACCTACTGCGAAGGTATAACACTGACAGTAGGATGTTGCATATGGCTGAAGAAATTGATCGCCCAAACTATAATAAGAAACATCTGGAAAAAACTCCTGTGAATCATAAGCAAGTACAAAAATAACACACAACTCTCCAGTTATCCTGGACACCACCCATAGAGTTAGTTGAAATTGAAACCTATCATCTGAGTTTCCTACCACTACGTCGATCTGTCTGTCACTCGTTCTCGTCCTTCATGTGCTCGCGCTGTGTGCAAACATTAAAAGGGTATTCATATCCCCTTTAGCGTGTGTAGATTATAAAAAAACAAATAGAAACATAAAATCATATGAAGCCGATAAAATGCATATTAATATTGCATTTTGTTTTTTGTTTTTTTTTTGCTCTCCTGAAAAACTATGAAAATAGACTTGAAATAGCAGAATAGTTTTATTTCGCCCGAATGAAATTTCGGGAGACACTCACAATAGGGGGAAAATTATTTTCGGGCGGAATGCTGTTCGAATGAAACTCACAATAAGGCTGAATGAGAAATCGGAAAACATTGCAAATTTTTTACAGTCCGTATTAGACCGTAGTAGAAAAAAATTCAATTAAAGAAAAAGTTATCTTTTATACTGGTGACAATACAAATGCTAATTTCGGCGGTGTAAATCGACGGCCTGGTAATAATGTGTTCACATTTTTAAAAGCTGATATAAATATAAATTGGAATCGGTTGTCCGGCTCATATTTTACATAACACTGTAAGATTCGGTGAAGAATCATTACAGATTGATATAGAATCAAATTTAATGAAAGTTTACAATCATTTTTCAGTACCTATACACGGTGCGAACGAAAAAATTTTAAGATTTTTGTGAGGTTGTTGACGTAGAGTATACAAATTTACTAACACACATGACACACATGACAAAATGGTTTTTTTGTTTTTTTGTGGATGCAATTGTCAATTGATATGGGGCCTGTTGATTCTGTATCTGAAAGTATCAAATTTTTAAAACAATTGAATATAACAATTATTAATGATTCCTATATTTTTTTGAACAATTTGAAAAAATTTGGCAGCTAACAAATTTTTTTTTAAAAAAAACATTGGATATGCAATAAGTTTCGTATTTTGAGTATTGCAAAACCAATCCTACTTAGTTAAAAAAAAATGCGTGAGTGGATTTTTGCAATCTCTTCTCACAATGCTATAACAGAATGAATTGTTTCTTTTATAAACGCACAATGGACGAAAGAAAGAAATAAACTCGATTTAAACTCAGTGAAAGCAATAATTTTAGTAAAAGAATATTTTAAAAATATATCTTGCGAAGATTTTTTTAACTACATTTTAAAAAACCAGACGTTCTAAATCAAATCTTTATTTAATTATATAGATATAGCTACTTAAAAAAAACACTTTCTGAGAAGATGACAATGAATGGCAATGAATTGATTTTCTTTTAATCTTAAATTTTTTTTTGATATTTTTTTTAATAGAGTTATTTAATTATTTAATTTATTGTTAATAATTTAAATAAAATGTTTTGAGATAAAAAAATCTAATTTGTTTTTGTCAGGCTTTGTGCTCCAAAATCAGGCTTTTCTCTCTAAACTGTCCGGCTTTTCGAACTTTTTTGATGGTAACCCTACATGAGTATAAGATTTAAATATGTTTTTGAATCCTCTTAAAAGTCGACTTGTTCAGACCTAACAATTTTCAATTCGCACGTTAAATATTTTCAACTATGTAACAATTAATTGTTAAATTTTGTCAACAATTGTAGTTTTGTGGTACAGAAAGTAGGGAAGTTGTAAATTTTCCATTTGTTAAGGTTCGCTTGTACAATTGTTAATTGCCAAGTTTACGAACTTGTAGTTTAGTTAAAATTCGCCTGTTGTACAAGACTTGTGGAAAGTGGAAATGATTGTTTGAAAAATCACACAGCCTTCATAGCTTAGCCTATCCTATGTGTATGTGTTAAGGATATATTACAAATTGAAAACGGTTCATGGACTTTCGGTACTGTGAACAATAATCTCGCTCTTATGCACAGGTCTGGGATTTATTAGTACATATACGTCTGTTTAAACATCATATGTATAAATCTGGGCTCCAAAGTGTTTAACTAAGAAGGGCAAATGAAGCGAAAAACTTTGAATTTCTAGTGACGTGTTCGGTACGAAATTAAAAAAACTGGTTAAAAGATTAATGGCAACACTGGATTCATGAAAACAACTGACCTGGGGAATATAACATATTGACTGTGAATGCTTCCTAGTGTTTTTCATTAAAACAAGACTTGCAAAGCAAGTTTAAAAAACAAAAAGAACATTCTGAGCAACATTTTGAAAACAGCACAGATGCGCCCGATAATATACACCAACAAACTGATCTACTGCGTTTTAGAACTGTTTGCTTCGCAGTTGATTTTTTTTTTTGATTTTTTTTTTTTTTGCAATACATATTTTGCGCGTTTGCGAATTCCCTCTGTCCAAAAAAAAAAAAAACACCACTCGGGCTGAATTAGGCGCATTTTATTTACAAAATGATTGCATTGTTGAGTTCTCTATGAGATGCATACAGCATACTATCAGTCAAAAGTTCTGTTCCATTGCAATATTACAAGTGCGCATTCAATACTTGATTCCATTCTCGTTCCCGCTATAATCAACCATGTATGTATATACTTGTTTACCAAATCGAGGCGCGACATATACGTTCTTGACCTTAGTCAATATTGGTTTACATGTCTCCATTTGGCTTTCTCAGTACTCTTTGTTACATACGATCGCGTAAGTGAGATTTGTCCTATGATTCAAGTCGGTACAAAAAAGAAACTCAAGCTGTACGTTCGGGTTCTATACACAGTCGGTAAAATGATTCACTAAAATGAATCTCACACACACACACAAGAAAATGAATACATTTTTTTTTTTAAGTTGAATCATTTGATAATTAAACTCTTAAGCTCTTATCGCTTCAAGTTAAGTTCTTTATCGCATATACAGAAGCGACAAAAAAAAAACATAAACCTATGTTAGTATGCCGTTAAAATGCTTCGTCAAAATATGTATCTCTTCAATTTTGTCGGCATTTGTCAACACTTTGACAGACGGGGTTCCGCTTCACACTATCGAATTTTAAACTGTAAGTGTGTGTACAAGTGTTTATGGTAAATACAATCAATCGATTTAATGATTCTTTTTTTTAATTTCTTTTGTTTTTTAATTTAATTTCGGCATTCTCGAGTATACACATCACATCACTTCATGTGATTTCAACGAACCCAATCCAAATTCGAATCGAACACGTCGTCCGTCGTACTTGAAATTTAGAACATTTTGTTTTTGTAGAGAAGAGATGTACGTTCTTATGTAGTTTCTAATTTTGACAAAATAAAAAATAAAAGACAACAGATCCCTCCCATAGGGAAGATGAGCTTTGTACCTTGGAATCAGGTTTTTGTTGCTGTGCTGTTTGAAATACTCGTGTCTGTATGTAGGTAGTCTTCTTTGTTCCGCAACTATTTGGAGATTGACTTAATTTTCTTTAAACAAAACTAAAAGAACAAAATGATATTTAAATTCTTTTTTTATTTATTCTCTCGGACAAAAAGCCACTTCTAACGCGCACGAAACACGACGACAACAAACGTCAATTCAACGACGACGATATAAAGTTACGTTATTGTGGAGTGAATTTTCGCGGAAAAACGCTACACTCTCCACCTTCTCGAACTGACAATCGGTTATGAACTGATGGGGCTGGTGCTGGCGTGCTGATGCCTTTGTACTGTGAGTCTATCGCTAATATGAAAAGTGTACACACATACAATACAGACATGCTTTATATGAAAACAAAAAATTAACAACAAACCACCTGCTCGGGCCGGGACCGGGAAGACAAATTCATGGGCACGACACGAATTCTCGCTTTTTTTCCTACACCTTTGACGTTGACGCTCGTCGATGGTGGAGCGTGGAGGCTGACACTAGCATGCTGGCGCTGGGCTTGGGGCTTGGGCAGAGTGGAATGAGTGAAATTTACGAGAAGAGGAGAGTTACAGTCGAAAGAGCAGCAATCAGCCAGCACAACGACACAACCGCATTGATGCAGAATACAATTTGCAAGATATAAGCGCTGAATTAAATTTGATATTCGATCGTAGCAAGTACATGTGCAGCGCTGAGTGTTGCTGTGGCAGGTAATTTTGAGCAGGCGGTATAGTACTATTTGTTTTTTAGTGACAGGGATGCTACATGCTACGGAGGTACTTACTGGTATTATCACTTAATTTTTGCAACAACAACATCTTCCGATATACATATTATTATGATCGTTTTCAAGCGATGCCAGTCGAAAAATATAGAAAACTGCAACTGGCGAATAATAATAAAATAATTTTTTGAAGTGCAACTTCTTGTGGCTCATTGGGCAGTAATTCCAAGTTCCGAAGCAACGCGACTGGTAAGTGTATAGGATTAATGGTTCTTACCGTAGCAAATATTTGAGAAAATTTCTAAAAGCATCCATTACATACTTTTAGGAACTAACACCATCACGCCAAAGGTGTTTAACCACCATATACAAGTTAAGGATATCTGGAGCCCAATTCAGCTCACCCACGGCAGCCATGGAGACTATTCTTAATTTTCTTCCGATGGAACTTGAGGTTAAAAGGACAGCGGAGCTTTCTGCAATCAGATTGCGGACCTTGGATCACTTTAAGGACGAGAGGCTCACGGGACACAGACCCATCCGGAAAGATGTTGCAGAATCCTCTGGACTTGTCAGTAACCTAATTTGCATACCGACTATGGCGTCGAATTCTCTAACCACGAAAAATTGCAACATGGCACAATGTTTGCCGAAGTAGGAGGCATAGAAATATACATACACGGATGAATATAGATGCTCCAATAAATATGTATATTCATTCATTAAGCACCCTCAGTGACTGTTTTTTAGGCGGAATTTTTGCAATTCTCGGCGGCGGAGACGAACTCGTTAATGCCAACACCGGAGATACTTGTGTTCACATCTGCTGGGACAGTCAAGCCACATTTAAAGCACTTGCAAGCCCACAAACTAATTCTAAATTAGTGAAGAAATGCAAAGAAAAACTTAACTCCCTTGCTAGATCCTGCACGGTAAGCCTTGCTCTAGGTACCTGGCAAGGGCCATCACAACATACCGGAAAAGAAGATGCCGGCTGAACTTGCAAGAGACGTGGAAAATTGTACAGTTAATACTATAGGTACGGCGATACAAGCAGTGAAAACCGATTATACCCTGTCTTTTGCAGTCAAACATGCAAGGCTGCCAAACAAATTATAGAAAATTCAAACCCACATCGGGCAAGGAAAGTACTGAATTTGGGCACAGCACAAATACAATTGAGGATTGGCCTAGTATATACGGGACACATCAACTTGAACAGACACGCAAACAGCCTGGGACTAGTGCAGCATATCACCTGCCCGGGTTGCGAAGAAGAGGACGAAAGTATTAAACACTTCCTTTGCGATTGTCCACCTTTATGCTTTATAATGCACAAACACCTGGGAAGACATCGCTCAGAACCATCGATTTCTTGAAAACACTGGAATTTACACGACACACAGAACGCTCACTTTTCTTGAATCCACACTCCTTCTAACCTTTTCATTCCACTCCATAACCCCATTCATTCACACAAACCTTGGGGTTTGCTTTCCCAGCTCATTTTTTAGAGGGGAGAGAACCGACTCGACTCGTGGCCTACTTGAAGAGGAGGAATCTCTTTCCTCACCCTCACAAACCAACCAACCAACCATCTGTTACTTGTACAAGGGCTGAAAAGATATTGTATCATACTAATTCCGCTGTCCCTTCATCCCCAAAGCTTCTGCGAAGGTCTCCTAAGGCGATACCGAATCGTCTGGTCTTCTTGCCAAAAGCGCAATATTTGACACTGCTCTAGTGTTGATCACAACTGAATGGGGCATGCTTGAATGCTACCCACTGCAAAATGTTAACAGTAAAACTTTTATTTAGTTTGTAAAAGTAATCCAAATCCAATTTAATTAGTAAAACTTATTCAAATCCATCGAAAGTATGTATGTACGTTGGTGTCAATAAAATTCTTTAATTATTAGTTGGCAGTTATATATGTAGATTTGACATCATCGATTTTCAACTAGAAGATAGCCACTGAGTGGAACCAACTGTTTACTGATCTTAATTAGTATTATCAAACTAATCGAAAACCTATTAGTAATGTTTTAGAGCGTAATACTACCACGCATTCTTTTGATACACAATACACAGTTTGTAGATACATATTTGAAAGTACTTAATGACAGTTACGTGGGTAGAAAATATTTATCACTCTTAACTGTATATCGTATTGAAAACAATCTAAAAGTTGATTGCATTCACTTTTTTAGTTGAAAGAAAAAAACAGCACGAAGCTCGTAGGCTGCTTGCTTTTCGATGTCATTTTCTCTCAGATGAAAGATCTGATGGCTCAACAGTGAGTGTTAGTATGAGTGCATTTTTTTTCTCTCTCATTTTCTGACTGAAATAAGATTGCAAAATCCTCGTGTACACGCGTAAACACTTGTCTGTTCAAATACCAAAGCAACTGGACTATGAAAGTTTAATTATATTGTAAAGCTGACTTGTGACAGCACTCAATTAACTTGTACTATGTGCGGGAACCTTGCTGTACCTACATGAAAGATGAGATCTTTCTCTGGTAGAATAATGCGAAGCGCGTAACCATCAGCTAAGTATATATCTGTATCTGTTAGCGATATTGAGGTATTAGTATTTAAATTAATTTAAATTCGATAAATCAACACACTTTTAGTAGGCATGAATGGTGTTTGAGTTTATCTCAATCGTGCCATCGACAGACCATTTTTTGTATACAAGTCGATAAGAAATGAGAGGAAAAGATAATGTATCCATCTATATGTGCATAGTATTTAACACCTACCAATAAAAACAGAAACCTGCAACGAAACGGCTTAGCCAGTTGAAGGAACCAGTGTCAGAGGAACCAAACCGGCTTCTGACACTAGAATCGGAAGTTATACAATGCAAACAAACCTCTTCTTCTTATGTGGGACGTTAATATTGTATCATACATAAAAAACATTCGGTATATAGTCGTTGGCAAAATTATTTGTACATAAAGTAATACCACTTCTCAAAAACTCAATAAATCCCTAATGTTGCTGTATGTCACAGTAACTGTCAAGCAGACGAACTAGCCAGAAAAGGTATGAAATTGGGGAAATTTACCACAGAAAGTGAACCTCAGTACCAGTAAAACACAAAATCACTACGCGAGCAATGCAGCAGGCTAATGAAAGATAGCGTAATCTGGATACATGCAGTCACACCAAGCAGACTTGCCCTCAGCTTAATCGATGTAAAACTTACAGACTGCTAAAAATTAGCAGAACACATATCGGCACCCTAGTCGGCGTATTGACGGGTCATTGAACAATAGGCAGACACGCCAGCAGGCTGGGAATCCCTGCCAATGATGTCTGGCACAGCTGCATGGATGAGGAGAGGAGGAGGAACAATCCCCCCTATCACATCACATGCAGCTGCCTAGCACTCTAATACCTAAAAAAAGATGTGGAGTGGATGTGAATCCACATTATGAAAAGTACTGCCAGCTCCTATTTTTGTTTTTAAATAAAGATGTAAGCTTGCTGGTGCAATAGAAAGTAATACAAAAGGCATTACAAAAGACATGTGGGCATTACAACATTACGCTTCACTAAAAGCATTACAAGTAAAGCATGTAATGCTTTTGCATTACGTTCGACAGCACTGGTCACAAGTGGCCGCCATATACATATTGGTATGTGTGTATTTACCAATGCGGATGCGGCTTAACATAAACTACTGTCAAATGTGCTACGCGCTTTGCTGTCTTTATTATGCAAAGTGGATTTTGAAAATATTATAAAATGCAACGCATTGCACATTCTTATTTTTAAAGTTAATAATCCAACTACCAACATCAGGGCTAACCAACCTTTCCAGCAGGCGCGGGTCAAATTTCAGAAATAATATTTCCTGCCTGCCTGCTGCACCTAATTTTTTTTATTGTTAGTTAAAATAAAGAAGCAAGCGTGCACATCGTCGCTTCCCAGTAGTCGAGATAATGGTCAAACGCTTGCCTGATTTAATGTAAAAAATAAATACAATAAATGTTTCAAAATACCATCGATAGAGCATGTTTGTAAAACGCAGGATATGTTTCCTAGTTCAGATACGTTTCATAGAACTCTTCGAAACTCTTCCAAAATATGTTTTGCAGTGGCGATAATAGCACGAAACTACATAGAATAACAATAGGCGTGTTTTTTTTAGCCTCTATAGAAAAAAAAAATTCAATGCATAATACAAACAACAAAACCTTAGCCTCGATAATTATCCAGTCTAAGGTTTTGTTGTATTTTATATTGAAAACATATTGCTAAAACATGTTTATTCTATATAGGCTAAAAAAAACACGCCTAGCATACATATTATTATGAATGTAGGTACATAATTTTATTGTAGAATGTTTGTAATCGTGGATAACATCACGAATTGTTGCCGTTGACTCACTTTAAGATTTAAGTTTAAGATTTATGTTGCAAACTTAAGCCATACCTTTATATGTATATATGTATGTTTTCCTTCTATATTTATATCTGTGGAAATAACCTAAAGAAGCTTATGTCAACTTCAGCCAAAATCTAGTTTTATCAGAGAGTTTCAAGTTTTGACGACAACGCAAAACCATTATATCGCAACAATAAATAACAGTTTAAGTCATTTTGGACACTTTTTTGCATATTTTAAAATAACTTAAGTCTAATTTTTTATTTTAGCTAACTGAATAAAAAGCTGCATAATCAAGCTCGCCAAGTGCAAAGATAAGTGGCACTCGGCGTGACAGGAGCAATAACAAGTTCACGACAAGCGGGTTTGAATTTGGACATAATTTTTCATTACCTTCCCATTGACATGGACATCAAAGGTGCAGTAGTAAAGGTAGCCCTGAGACTAGGAGAATCCGATTTGATAAAACAAACCACGCATAAACATGCGGCGATACTCGGAGAAATATAGCAACTGTCTAGTGTGGGCACCGTAGCGCAAGTGGTTAGTGCGTCGGACTACTGAGCCAGCGGTCTTGGGTTCAAATCCCGCCGCAAACACCTAAAAGTTTTTCACAGTGCCCACTTTTTCGAATGTCTGACAAGCATCAAAGAGTATCATTTGTCACGATTGAGCTTCTCAACTCGCCGTTCGGAGTCGGCAAAAAACTGTAGGTCCCTTCCATTCGTGCAAAAATATAATACGCACACACAAATGGTTGCGAGAAGCAGGCCCAGGTTCACATCGAGCTGTAGCGCCAACTAAGTAAGTAAGTCTAGATGCAACCCTGAAATTCTAACCAAAACTTCAGACTACATTACTGTTCACTATGGCTTCAATTTGAATGTACCAATCCTATTTCCCAGCATGGAAGACCGGATATCAAACAAGGTGATATGAGACCAGGAAACAGCACTATTCACTGACGGCTCTAAAATGGACTCAGGAACTGGAGCAGTGTTTTACTCAGATATACTAAATAAACGGGAATCTTTCAGACTACCGAGTACATGAAGTGTCTTCCAGGCGGAACTACGGGTGATTGAAAAGTCTGCAATATTCATAAAAGAAAGCATACTCCCTCTGTTGGAGATAGCCATCCTTGTGGATAGTCAGCCAGATCTTAAATCAATAGGATCAAACCCAATAAAATCGAAGGCAGCCGAAAAGTGTCGCGATGCATTAACTACCATAACCACAAGGTTCGACTATGTTAGGTACCCAGACAGAGCAATATCGAAGAAAACGAGATAGCAGACAAACTAGCTGGAGCTGGATCGGTTATGACCAACAGTGATGCTGACACCTCCATACTGCCACCGATTAAAACACTGTTCACCATAATCGACCATGTAACCGAGAAACAGACCAACGCTCTGTAGCTCAGACGAACCGACTCAGACACCTCTTTCTTTATGTCCAAAGCTTGACCTTAATAGGATAAACACGACGTTGCATCTGGATGAATCCTTCATACGCTCAATCACCGGAATAGTCACAGGACACTGTGCCATAGGTCATACGACAAGCAAATGGCTACCTGAGTCCAACGATATCTGTAGAAGCGTCGAATATGAGGAAGAAAGCGAATCAATCCAACATCTACTCTGCTACTGTCCCACCCTCCAAGAACGACGCCTCCGTACTTTAGGTCATAGATTCTTGGAATAGCAGGGCTCGGAAATTTAAAGATATCGTATCTTCTAAAATTCACCAATGGCACAAAATGGTTTACGAGTTGGTAAAAAGAGGATTTACTTCCAACCAATGGGGGGATTCAGAATGGACCTTCGGGTCTCCGAGTGGAAATGATTGCTCGAACAATCATAAACCCTTCCTAACCTAACCTAACATAGCTAAGAAATATGATTTCGTATGTCGATAAAACTCATTCCAATCGTAGAATGTATTTTACTTTTCTATTCCTTAAAAGGCAAGAAACTGGGTCAATAACAGTAAAAAAAAACTATCAGGCAACGGAAGTTTAATTCAATCTATTTTTAGGGGAATTATTATTGTCCAACACTGCACTGCATCGATGTTGTATGGAGACCACTAGATCATGACACCGTTTTCGAGGAATTTAACTCTACGCATCTTGCATCTTGAACGAAAGCTACAGATTTTTTAAGGAATTGAGGTCAGGTGACTTTGATGGACATGGCATAACCTCAATCTCTTTTACCTGAAACCACTCCATAACTTTTTGACTTGACCCTTTCGCGTCCTTATTCTGTTGAAAGGTCCATTCTTATGGCATTTCGTGCTCGGCGGAAGGTAACATCACATTTCCTAATAGATCCACATACACTTGATGATCTATCACGTGCTTTATCGTATGGATTGATCCTACTTCGTAGTACGAAAAACAATCCCATAGTATTGTTTTCTTTCGACCATTTTTTGCTGCCTTCGTAGTATATTTAGGGTGGTACGAGTATTCAGTATTTTACTCGTCGACCAACATATATACTGCCGATAGCCAATATTCTATTGTAAAATACAATTCCGTCCGTCCAAAATATTTTATGCCATTTTTCGATATGCCATTCAAGGTGATCTGTTTTTGGACGAACTGACTGTTTCAAGATAAAGTTTACCCAGAAACTCAACTTCGTCTTTGCTGCACATTCGACAGATATTGTCTTGAGCAATTCCTACGGCCAATTCACCAATCATCATATCCCCCATGCACCCTTAGCTACATTTCTAGTAACGATACATCTATGACTGTAGTGGAAACTCAATTTTATTATATGTATAATGGGTCTATACATAAACAAGATAAAAATTATTTTTACCATAAAAGTGATTTTTGCTAATAAACTAAAAAAAGAGTATTTTTTTGTAACTACCACGCCTTCAACAAAATGAGCTTTAATGAGCATAAGAAACAAAACTCACTTAGTTGGTTTGTTTACCTTATTTAAGAACTTTGTTGTTTGTGCTACAAGCTCTGCTTTATTCATAAACAACAATAAATCGATTATTTTCTAATCAATACAAAAAAAAGGTAAATAAAAACAATGATCTTGAGAGTTATTCTTTTCACAAGTAATGAAAGTACGCAGTAGCAAACAGATTGTCAATAAATTTTTAATTTTAAATGGAAAAGCCTAAACGGAAATTATGCAAGACCATTTTTTCATTATTAATTTTTATAGATGCACAGCGACGTAGTAAAATTAATTTTAATGATCGTTTGCATATACAGTTGTATATATATTTACATTCAAGTATGGTTTTAATCATTTGTTCGCTGTTGTCCAATTGTTTGAGAAACAACAATTTATAATTTGTTTTCGTTTTTTCAAGAAATTGACTATTTTTCTGATGCGTTTATTGGCATATCTATACATTTACCTATGTATGTCCATTAGCGTTCTTCATATGAATATTTCTTTTTAATAATTTACTGCGTTCGGAGATATTATGTGTATAAAGAAGCGTATTTTATATTTTTTGGTATTTTATTCAAAAATTTCATGAACAATTTGTTATTTTTTACAGAGGCTACCGAAGGCACAGAAGGCCATAAATCTTGTTTTATTTTTCTATTTTAAATTGCGTCATATAAACCCAGGAATTAGTTATTAGGATAATGGCGAATAAGTCTGAGTAAAGTGAGAAATAACTTCACATTATTAAAGTGCATTTGTTTCTCACTTGAAGTGAATTTAATTGCCATGTAAAATAAATACTCTTGAAATTATTTCCTTGCACCCATTCTTTTAACTTCCATTCCAACATAAATAAATGTTTTTTTAAGGATGTCTGAAATAAGATTGCAAACATAAAAACTAAATATTGTAAAACAACGCGCGCGCCATTTTGTATAACGCAAATAATCTCTGATCGAATCATTTTTTATCAGATTTCGAATAAACAATTTAAAAAGAGCTAGAATACCCTTGTACTTTAAAAATGGTAAATGATTTCTAAATCAAAATGATGAACATACAAAACTGAACACATAAAGGAAAGCACGGGTAAACACAATAAACACTTTATTCTAGTGGGCGACTTGACCAAGTTGTGTGAAGTGTTTCAGAAGTCAATTTCATAATTTTAGCGTATGATGATGATGTTGAATCTGGAACATGGTGGAGGTGTCTGCTAGCACTGCGACCAGAGTTGGTTCATTGTAGCCCCTTTTACATCTAGGAATCGTACAAAATTTTAAGAAACTTGAAAACCCCTTTGACTGGAATACTTTTGTAGTTTTCTTCCTTTAATATGTATTTGTCTATGGTTTTGGGTCATCGTTTTGCTATCATATATCATATCAGTTAAACTATGTACATATGTATGTTTTTTTCTGCCAGCATACTGCCAAACGAAATAAAATAAAGGAAGAGTTCAGACACGTATTATAATGGACGTTAAGCAGAGATTCTTTACTATCACTGGACGACAAAGTCCAAAGAAAAACAAAACATAAACATCATTCAAAGACCAGAGTTAAAAATTTTTCGAACTACTACTACTACTACGAAATTTACACGGTCCCCAAAAAACTGACGATAATAGAAGAAATAAAGCACACAAGTATAAAACATAGACTTCGACTCCTGAACCGTGATAGCAACGAAGTAAACTCCATTCCACTTCAAGAAAGTATAAACGTAATGTAGACGCAGATTGAAAACCGTAGAATAAAATATGTCTCACAATTTTAAAAACATGAAATATACTTGAATGTACAGTGTCCGAATCAAATGCTTTTCAAAATATCGTAAAATAATTCAAAGTGTAACGTATTCGCCAGAGTGACTAAAAGCTCCAAATACCAGCAAGCGGAAGCTTTCTCCCTAATTTGACTGTTAACTTAGCAAAGTTTCAATCCATTTTCAAAGCACAATAATATTTCGCCGTAAAAGTTTGCAATCAAATAAAAGCTTTTAAGTTTAATTTTTAGAATCCACAGTGAATGTTATTTTCTCTTTTGCTAATAGAAAGCTTTCAAAAGGAAATAGCAAGTCATTGAAACCAAAAGTATAGAGTATAGACATAGACATAGACATAGACAATAGAGTGAGTGGAACCTATGTACATTAAAATAGAATTTAAAGGGTATTCTCAGTGGAACCAATCAGTATCCAATCTGTGGAACTTGATTTCAAGAATATTCGAGGAATAAACTTGATGAAGAAAATTTAAACTAGAATTGACACAATAAAAGGAAGAATGTTTGCTTACATTTTTTTTTTTGTTTCAAATAAAAAGGAGAATAAGGAACTTATGTATGTACATAAACCTTGAGGCTTTCCTGAACAGAGAGCGGTCAGAATATTGCTTTCTACTCTGAAGTACGATGTTCTCAAGATGTCACATAAAGCGCAGTCAGAAAATATATTTTATTTGTGCATATCCTTAGATTGCTGCGCAAAGTAATATAAATAATCACGATGAATAAATGACCTGAAATATCGTATCGTTACAAAAACAGAGGTTAGGTAAGGAGGTGTGTGTGATTGTTCGAGCAATAATTTCCACTCGGAGACGGTCCATTGTGAATCCTCTTATAGTTTGGGAGTAAATCCTCTTCCTACCAACTCGTAAACCAGTTTGTGTTCTTAGAAAATCCGATATCTTTCTATTTCCGAGCTCTGCTATGTCTGCCAAGAACCTATGATCTAAAGTACGGAGGTGTTGTTCTTGGTATGCGGCGCAGTAGCAAAGTAGATATTGGATTGATTCGCCTACTTCCTCATCTTCACAGCTCCTACACAGTGAAGGTTTGTTGTTTGAACACATTTCGTATTGATTCATTTTTCCATTTTTCTTTAACAGCCAATTGAAATTTAAAATCGTTGCGTTTATTATGACAATAAGATTATTTTTGATGTGTAAACATCTAAGCGCGCGTTAGCAAAATTTCTAGTGGAGTAATACCGCGCTTTTGGGGAGAAATTCCGCGATGTCGGGGACGGAATACCGAACGGTTACGAAATTTGTAACTCAAATTTCATAGCAGCGCGCTGAAATATTGACATAGTGATTGCTTATGTTCCTAGTCAACTTTTATATACACGCTTTTTATCCCGGAAAATTGCATGGTTTTCAGAAAATGGTGAAAATACTGCACAGTGGGAGGGAAAATTATAGATATACAGCCCTAACTCAATAATGGCTTATCGGATTGAAAAACAAAAAAAGAAGGTGAAATTAGTAAATGTGTCCCTGACTCATTTGAGATATAAAACATCCTCCTGCGTTATCCTGAAGCTGAGCAATGTTCAAAACAATTATTCAAAGCATCGTCCAGAATTTTCCATCAGTGGTGACCACTGCCAGCAGTCGGACAGCAGTGGGTATCGTTGCAATAGTGTGAGTGTGAGTATATGTGCGCGCTCTAACATGATCATAATACTTTGCATTTCAATGTTCTGCAATCATTATCACCATTGGCGGCTCTCGCACTCAACCAATCTTAACAAATGAGGCGTGTCAAAAGAAAGAGCAGTGATTTGCATTTTTCGTTTATAAATATTATTAACAACCCTTTACTATTTACGAATAAAATGGCTACCTACTGGCCTCTAGTGTCCTAGTGGCACCTTGTTGCAAAAAATAAGAGCTACTTTTCGTGATAGAGTTCCTGATAAATATTAAGATTAAGTGTAAACAAATTGTTTATATTTGTTACATCAGAGTGCATTTCGTCATTGCTCCAAGACATTATTTTCTTTAAACACCTAATTTTTGAATGTAGTTACGTTGAAATAATATTTTTCCGTAATAACTTTATTTATATGCGTTTTTTTAAAATTATTTATACTGATGAAGCTTTCTATCAGTGTTAGAATTATTGAAATCGGTGCAGAAATAAACTCTCAGGAGGAATCATAAGCTCTTGCGCTAGCGATTTATTTTTATTGGTTTGGTTTAGTCTTGCTATTGTTTTTTCTATTTTTCTCATTCGTGATGAGATGACAGAACAGAGTACATACCTATACAAGCTGATATTATTTATGTAAGAACTTGGATGAAAAGTTTTTATAACCGCGACGGTTGAGTGTGTAGCGCATCGGTTTTTCTACTTTTGGCGCAGTATACAACTGAGGGGGTGCCAGGTTCGTTTCCTGGCATCGACTGCTGCGAATGGAGTGGATTTGATGAATATATATGCGATTGGCTTTAATTTGATCGAATATAGATTAGTTATAATTTACTTTCTTTCCAAGAAAGTGGAGCTACACACCCCATCCGCGTGATGTTTACACATAGCTCGGGGCTGTTGGATACAGTCGCATCATTTTTTTATTAACATAGTCGCTTTCTAATATATATCGACCGTTGCATTAAAAATGTTTTCAATGATTGTAGACTCCAAATAGACTTAAAAACCGGTTTATGTTTACTAATAAGATTAGGTAAGGTTATGTTGAGAAGGGTTGTGAGCCTGAGTCATCACAAAACACCAAGCACCAAAGTGGGCCCATCGCGAGCCCCGCATGGCACCTAAACCGCCACAATTTCCTCAAGACATTTTATTATACTGCAGAATTTTAGAAAGAGTATAGTTGATTAGGCCTGCCTCTTCCAAAAGTTCCTACGAGAGCGTGCTATGCCCTGACATTCACATAGAGTATAAGCAATATCTTCTGCTATACCTACATATATGTATCATTGCAGAATCTGCAAATACCCGTGCCTGTGAGTACGAACCTCTTAGCGTGTTTGCCCAAGCGGTAATGCCCGGATAATATTCCTACACCTTTTCTAATTTAGTCTTAAAATTTCACTAGTCGTTTTGCGGTTCAGGGCCTGCCAAACGCCTTAGAAAGCCTATGTCCTACTAAGTTAGAAAATATTATTGTTGACCGATGATTTAATGCTGCCAAACGGTGGAGCAACTTCCACTGCCTCAGATAGAGGCAGTTCCACTATTTCCTTACCAACCAGGCACCCATCATAGTCTTACCTAATTCTGCGTGCATAATGGTCTGATAATGACAGCTTCTGACTAGCACGGATTTGATATTGAACGATTCTAGCACCTCAAGCGCAGTCTCGTTTTGTTTGATTTTCAGTAACCCTGCAGCCCTAATTACAGTAAGCATTTCCGCCTGAAAGACGCTGCAGACATCCAGGATTCTTAAGGTATTCACTAATTAACTAATCGTACCAAAATTAATGAACCTCTATTTAATATCTACCTTATTGCATAATTCGTTAAATAACCACATATAGTACAAGTGCGGATTATGAGCCATTACAAAATATCTGTTTATGTGTGTAACATAACATTAACCCCGACATCCAGACCACATACACATACTAATTATCATTGGCATTTGCACTAAATGTGAAAACCAAATCCAACTCAGCTTAGTGTCGTAATTTAATTAAAGCAAGAGCAGCAACTCCAAGTACTTAAACACATGAAAGCCCTTATCTTCCCCTAAAAGGATGGCGGGGACAATGTTATCAAGTGAATCTGAACGACAACTAACGCATCTACTCACCTAACCCCTAACTACTGGGTGAGACAAAGGACACCGCTTGTATTTAAAATCAATTGTTAGTTGTGAAGGTGGGCATACGAGCCCAGTGTGACAATGAGTAAAACTTATTTTAAGGACATAACTATTAGGCACATGAAACTAGACACACAGCTGGACCAAATAGAACTTGAAATTATTCTCCCAAACAACATTTTATTTGTCTCAATGGTGGGATGTAAATCAATTTTTATCTATCACTTCGCAGACATCGCTTAATATACGAATATTCTCGGTCAATACGAGTATGCGTAGGTACACATCAGAGCCAATAGTAGGTTAGGAAAGATTAGGTTAAGGTGGTTATCCCCATCACTCTGGTTAGATTCACTCAGACACTAAACGTCCATTGTGTTACCACATGAAGTCGATTCATTTATCGGAACTCCCCTACTCCTACTCCTATGTCAACAATACGAGGTGTTTCAAAGTGGTCATAGTGGTCAGTTGTAAAAATAGTAAAAACCAAAGTTTTTACATAATTCTAGTTCCTGCGATAGAGGGATATATAAAGAACCAAAGACCCCAAATTTCAAGTTAATCGGTTCATTAGAACTTGAGAAATCGTGTCAGACGTGTTGGAAAAAGTAGTTTCGAGAAAAGCGCATTTAAAGAAACACCTTACACCACACACGTTATAGAGACTTTCTGAGAATTCATGGTGTATAAGAGACTTTTTGTAGGATAATTCAGGAAATTTTTGGATGATACTTATTTGACCATTTTTCAAAATTCTAGACTAGAATACCCCCTAAAATGATATCTAAAAGTGATGAATGGTTTATGCGGTGACCATACTTTGATTTGCTTTTACTTTTAACATAAAACCGGGTTTAAGACACCAACCATGCCTCAGTTAAAAAAAGATCACATATGAGCGACATTTAGCCTAGAGGTGGAGAAATATCGATAATCAGTACCATCGATAGTGATCGATAGTTGGCTTCTAACTATCGATAGTTATCGATATATATCGGTAGGTTTTTTTCTCTTAAGGGTTGCATTAAAAAAAGTTAAATGTATCATATTAAATAAACTTTTCTCACCGAGAGATTAGATTCTAAATATGAATGCTCCTATTCCTAAGTTGCTCACTCATAACACTCATAAGTTAAGAGAAAGACAAACAATAATGCTCCTATTTCTACGTTGCTGTCTCATAAAACGGGGAATTCCCTTTTTAAGTTAAAAACATTTTGACAGTTGGCTTATGATCAAGTTCCTCTGTGAAATTTTAAATATTGGTACTCCGTTTGTTAGTATAAAGAAATGTTTGAATTTCTGTATTTAAATGGCTATCAAAAACAATCGATAGTTGTCACAAAGTATCGATTGTTTTCGATAGCGGAAACTATCGATTATAGTCGATAGTGCAATCAATAGTTCTCCACCCCTAATTTAGCCGTCGTAGCCTGTCATTGTTTGGTCTCTGAAATATGGGAAACTCCTTCATTATGGTTAAAGCAATTCTTCGGCCTTCAGAATGTATTCCACTTTAAAGATTTAATGTGGTTTAAGTGGAATCTGTTTGGACTACGTTATTCGATTATTTTCAAAAAACAATTCTGAAGCCTGAGTAAGATTTAACGAGTAGATTTGAAAAAGTATTAAGGCGAGTCCGGGTCTAAGACAGGCAAATAAACTTCTGTATTGAAGCTTGCATTAACCTTCATAAAAATAAACTCCCCATCCTGACCGCGTTCCTTATGGAGCACTCAAGGGACATCTTCGGAAGCTAGGTCTCACAGATGTAGACTCATGTAGATTTTGCAATGAATCCAGTGAAAGTCCAGAGCACATACTGGAGAGCTGCGAGAAGGTTTAAGTGCGCTAATCCAATAGCATCGGTTCATGTGACAAAACAATGGACCTTCTTTGGTCTATAAATGCATTCTAGCATGTGGATAGATAGATACCTGAAAAGAGCCATCAAATTTACAAATATGTGAAGGCAATGTGTAGCCGTGTTTTATTATCGTTTATGATCCATATGGATCACGCAATGAAAATAAAACAGTGCAGATCAACGAAAAGGTTAAGTAATGTGTTGTGGTGATTGTATAAACTAAGTTCATTTTGACAATTAGCGCGAAGTTGCCATCCGAATGAATATTTTCTTTGAAATGAAAGTTTAATGCGTTTGTTTTATTGTTTAAGGACGAAATTGTTAATTTTGATTAACAGATACCAAATGAGAATAATATTTTGTAGCTATAATTTCACTATCACATAGTTAACATATCATTATGAGCAGGAAATTAATTTATTCGAACATACAGTGGACTCTTGGTAACTTGAACATCCAATAGCTTAAACAATCCAATAACTTGAACATGCTATTTTTCCCCTAGGGGTATTCTATAACTTGAACGTACAGTTTTTAAGGCTCGATACCTTGAATTTTTACATTAAGAACTCTATAAGTTGAACAATTAAAAAATGAAAACCTCTTTAACTTGAACAAATTTTATGTGACAACCAAAGCCGTTTTAAATTCGATTCTTCGCTTTACACCTATTTCATAAAGGGAAATCCCATAGAATTTCTTTTGTATCTCAGTTTAAAGATCTAAATCATTTTCTAAGCGATTTTCACTGTGACAAGCTAATGCGGCTTGAATCAAAATTTTTTATCTTGTTGATGTCGTTATCGTACAAAATAGTGTTACAAATAAGGAATCAGTTTAATTATTCAATAAAACCAAAACGAACGAATATTCTCGGAACTGACAGTTGTCCAGAGATTTCCAGAATTTACTTTGCAAAACGTACTGCATAAGGCCAAACAATTTAAAATAATAATTATTTTTTCAAAGTTGTCTTAAATCAAATGTATGCCTTATTATTTATTAAAAAAAAACATTATTAAACTGAATTTGTTTTGATCCAGTAGTTGAACAATCCAATAACTTGAACGGCCCTGGTTTCGTACGTGTTCAAGTTAACGAGAGTCCACTGTATTAACATTTAATGATATTTGGATTGCCAATAATACTTACTAACTTACTTAGTTGGCGCTACAGCTCGACGTGAACCTGGGCCTGCTTCTCGCAATCAAAGTGTATCCTAGTGAGAAATAGTCGAACTAATTTTTGGATCACGAAAATTGATCCTGATAAAAAGCTAGATTACGTAGTGTTGTTGTAATGCATACAAACAAATGATCTATATGGATCATCGGCGATAATAAAATACGGCTATTAAAACGCGCAGTTCTTTCACACCGTATAATCGAGCGAAACGGAAAAGTTTAGAGTTGCCAAGATTGTTCAACGGTTAAGCACTTTTAATTTTTTGTTTTTTTTTGCTTCCAAATTATTCCTTTTCCCCAAACAAAAAAAAAACAATTGAAGACAAGAAACAACATATAAATGTGTTAATTTTTTTTTTTTATAAATGAACGCAAAGATAATATTCCCCTGGGGAGTTTAAATGAGTGGTACGGTGTTCGCACTAAAATTCTCGCTAAATAGGTAGTTGCATAAATACGGCACTAGAGGCGCTTCAAAGTCTTTACAGAATTGTAGCCAGCGATTTAAGGAAAGGAAAATTTATTTAGATGCAGAATTTTTGCTAGCGTTGCCAGTTTAGCAAATTTTTTTTATTTATTTCTTAATAAACTTTACAAAGAAACACAGGAATATTATATACACAATAAATTGTTATTTTATAATAGCGTGTGAGGTGGGTATGTGTATTTTATATACCTATTATAAATAAATAAATAAATGAATAAATAAATTAAGCATGGCGACAACGAATGAAATGAAATTAAATTAATTAATGAAATGAAAAGAGTCAGCGAATTTTAACCCATTTGTGTTGTTTTTGTACTTTTATCTTTTTATACTTCTTCAGTTTTAAAATTTTTAAACACGTCAATGAAAACCATTTTCGTGTAAATTCTGACATGTTTTGACATTTATTTTACAAAGCGTTTAATTAACACGTTACTTATACTTAGACAAGTTATAGATACAAGCGTAATATAAAACTGAATTTTGGTTTAATAAACACACACTCATTTCGTATCCTTCTGGCAACGCTGAAAAACTCAAAGATTAAATGAAAATAATGAGGAGCATACAGACAAAAGGTTTATTACAAGGATGGATTTATCAATTTTTACAATCAACTCTACAAAATTGATCTGGCATTTATTTTCGGATTCCATGTGAATATTTGAAGATCGGTGAAAATTTAGTTTAGCGCGAGCACCGTACTAGCCTTTACGCGAAACGTTGTCAGTTATCATTCAATTGATAAAAACCTAGTAAAAGAATTATTATTACAATTTACGCTGATTTGGCAACACTTAATATGTACATATAAGTTTAGTGACAAAAGAAGTTACCCTAGTGCACAAGTTTAACAAGTTAAGGAGGTTGCTAGTGGATGTTCAGCAGTTCTATTAAATACCTAACGGGTAACAGCGGTGGGCACCGTAGCGCAAGTGGTTAGTGCGTCGGACTACTGAGCCAGCGGTCTTGGGTTCGAATCCCGCCGCAAACACCTAAAAGTTTTTCACAGTGCCCACCTCTTTCGAATGTTTGACAAGCATCAAAGAGTATCATTTGTCACGATTGAGCTTCTCAACCCGCCGTTCGGGGTCGGCAAAAAACTGTAGGTCCCTTCCATTCGTGCAAAAATATAACACGCACACACAAATGGTTGCGGGAAGCAGGCCCAGGTTCACCTCGAGCTGTAGCGCCAACTAAGTAAGTAAGGGTAAAAGCGAAAGCCTTCAACTACTTTCCTTTGTTCAAAACTTATTTATGTAGATGAATTTAAGCAGTTTCACTGGAAAAGTAAGAACAGATAAGTTATTCAAAGTCGGGACATTGATACCATTTATTGTGCCGACCATTGAGCATCATTATAGAGATATGCTTTTTTAATGAGAGTAGAAGTGGGGAAGACTTCTTCTACACGGCGACTGTGACGTACTAAATTATGAACTACTCTCTTAAGCCCATCCCATAGTATATGAAATTATTATATCCAGTCGCAGTCTGTACTCTCCACCCTCAAGTCTGATGACACCGAATCTATGACAAAAGAATAAAATTAGTTTCATGCAAGCTATTGCTCCTGCACAGAGAATGTGATGATTGTACTATGAAACTCCACAGCAGAAGATAAAAGGAAAAAAACAATTGATTTTACTAGATTTGTACAACAATGCTCATGCTACTCGTATGTACTCGTATCTGTATAAACAAAGAATGTGTGAATTCATATGTACATTCCGAAGGGAGTTCAACTTTAAGGTATGCTCTTGCTTTTGCTTAGATAGCATCTTTCCAAAGGACATCTTCGAACTACAGCAATTTGATAAATCGAGGTTAGTGCAAAGGAAAAGGGGTTTCTACCATCCGCACATTTTACTCAGTCGGTTTCAGGTCATAGAACTTACCTAGCTTCATATGTAGTGGGTGACAGCTTACTAGCTATATACGAGTATTCGTAATTAGGGGATATCACTTTCACACAGATACATGTGTGACCTAGTTGACAAAAACACTGTGTAAATGGTTTATTTCTTCTTTTTTTTCTCAATGCTAAGAAACCATAACAGTTTACGATGAATTTTGTGGAAAGTTCAACGAATTCTTTATAGTTCTTTAGCAAACTCCAAGGATATATAGGATATAAAGAATGAAATTGGAGGTATTGGTATAAATATCCGATGTAATGGATATCTTTTGAAAAACGCAACAACTACGTGTGTGTGTGTTAAGTGAAATTGGTAAATTGATTTTTATAAATAAAATCTTTTGATTACAGATGAAATCAACCTCTGTATGGACATGATGATGACTAAAGACGTTAAACCACACAAAGTGGAGGTTAGGTTAGAAAAGAAAAATTATGACAAAGATTGGCTTAAAAATTGAGTCATTAAGTCATGTCTTAAGGGGTAGCGTAGCCAAAATTCAACAAGGTAATGCGAAGTATTGCGATTATGGTTATATACTTTTTTTTGAATCTATTCCAATATCGCGTTTTGTTGATCCCAAAAACTACGTTAATTGAAAGCCATCCAAGCTGAAGTCTATCGGTTCCATACCCTTTTTAGAGTTATTCGTTTGGGATTCGGTACGGCTAAAAAATTCCCAATTTGACATCCAATAACGAAGAGTGGTAGTGGCAGTAAATTTACATACGCCAATAGAGAAATGCCAACTAAAAGTGGGAACGAATCAGTCACAGCTTGGTTCAAGACACAACTTTTCCAAATTTTGGATGGCATTTTTTCTGAGTGCAACTTTGATTTTCCCGATTTTGCTGTCCACATGCAGTTCCATTGCTAAATAAACCATGCACTGGAATCTTACTAACTTATTTACTTAACGGGATCCCGAATCTGAGACACGGCAGCCTTCCACTCTCTTCGATCCCGGGCACGCTGCTTCCAGTTGTCTAGATCAATCGCTCCGGCATCCGTGATAGCTTGATCGTTAAAACGGAATTTCGGGCTTCCTTGTCGTCTCGAACCTGGAAGCTGTGATTCGAAGATCCTTTTTGCTGGTGCATTGTTGTCCATTCGCTCGATGTGGTCGAGCCAGTATAGTCGACGTGCTTTGGCATTTTGGACTACATCCACATCTTGGTACAGCTCATTGAGTTCGCGGTTGTATCTTCTCCTCCATTCGCCCGCCTCGCATACGGGAATATCCAACGAAGAATTTTTCTCTCGGAAGTATTCAGAATCTGCTCTGCTTTCGAGCTTATCGTCCAACCCTCGGCTCCATACAGCAGGACTGGCAGGATCAATGTTTTGTAGAGCATGCATTTCGTCTTCTGAATTAGGAGTTTTGAACCCATTTGTTTTGCCAAACCAAAGTAGCAGCGTTTCCCAGGGTAAGTCTTCGTCGAATCTCCACTAAGGTGTCATTCGTGGAGTTGATATTTACTCCGAGGTAGGTGAACTCCTTCACCACTTTGAAGTTACTGTTGCCTACAGTGATGTTTTGTCGTAAGCAGTGGACAGATGTTTCTTTGTTTGTTGACAAGTTGGTTTTGTCCTCATTTACATCAAGGCTCACTCGTTTCGCCGGTTCTTCAATTGCCGTAAAAGCCTCTAACACAGCGCCCTGGGAGCGACCGATGATGTCGATGTCGTCTGCGTATCCCAGCAGCTGGACAGATTTGTTAAAGATAGTGCCTTCTATGGTCACATCTGCCCTGCGCACTATCTGTTCCAGCACAAGATTGAAGAAGTCACATGATAGCGCATCTCCTTGCCGTTCGGAGGAACTTTTCAAATTGCACGTTGCACTGCGTGTTTTCCAGCGTCTCGCGGTATAGCTGGATCAGTTTAGCCAGTTTAGACCATCGTGTTGTAGAGCTCAAGATGATGAATGCTATCATATGCGGCTTTGAAGTCCAGGATCTGCCTTAGTGCGAAAATTTGTTCGATCGTCGATCTGCCCGGCCGGAAGCCACACTGGTACGTGCCAATTAGGGTGCTGCAGAAAGGTATCAAACGTTCACACAGTACGTTGGATAGGATCTTACTGGAATCTACTTCCCTAAATGAGCTAAGTGCGTAGCCCTTAGTCGAAGAGGACACCAGAACCCTAGAGATGAGTTGAAGCTGAAACGCGTTGCAGAGAATCGACGATATCAGCCCCATGATGGATGACAGGATATAAAGAAAGGACAGTGGGTTCTTACAACTTTGAGGTAGTAAAAGACTTTGTCTACCTTGGTTCTGCCTTATCAGCAAAAAATGATATCTCATCGAAAAACAAACAAAGGGTTACTCTTGCCAATCACTGTTTCTTTGGTCTAAGAAGGCAGTTTAGTAGTTAAGCCCTCTTCCGATCAACTAAGGAGACTCTTTATAAGACCATTATCATCCCAGTCTTGCTATATGGACCTGAAGCGTTTAGTAGTTAAGTCTTCTTCCGATCAACTAAGGAAAATCTATATAAGACCATTATCATCCCAGTCTTGCTATATGGACCTGAAGCGTGAACTTTATCGAAAGTGGCCAGGGATATCCTTGGTCGCTTAAGGTGTAAAATCCTTCGTAAGCTATTCAATCCCATTTGCGTTGAATGGTTTTGGAAGAGAAGATTCAACCACGAACTAAAAGAGTTGTACAGCGACATCGATCTGGTCGAAAAACTGAGCGGGCCACGGACGCTTCCCTGTGGTACTCCAGTCGTTAAAAAACCTTTTGAGGGGGGGAGGGGTATATCGTTTAAAAAAGTTCCTTCAGAGAAGTATGTCCCAAAAATTATTTAATTATAATTGCTCGTGTATTAAAACAAGAGCAACCAAAGTAGGCTTTTCCGATAGACAATTGTTGAGTGTTTATCATAGTTATCCACGGTTATTACCATCCATGCTTTCATTTTCGAGATATTGGTTTTCAAATACAATTTTTTTTTAATCAATTTTTTTGAAAATTTCATTTATTTCGGGAAAGTGTGCTTATAATTTTTTTTCAATTTTGCGTGCCATAATATTACCTATATATTCACCATACATAGTTTTTGTTTGTAAACAGTCATCTATCAACCGTATGAATGACAATGTTTCTTCTGACGATATTGTCAGAGAAAACATTGTCAGGCCAACCGTGTAAACTGGCAACTTAACGCTGTAAGGTAGTTTGTTATTGTCAGCACATTGGCAGCTAGTTGTCATCACATTAGTCTGAAGCTGAACAAAGCTTTAGAAATTGTTTAGTTAACATTTCGAGAACTTTATCTCCTCTAATTAAGTCGTATCCAGGTATTAACTTATATCGTCGTATCTTTCTTGGGTTTTAACTTATTTATATCTTGCTTCAGTTCCGGCATAACATTTGTTACATTCATATTTTTAAGAAGCGTTTGTCCGTCGATGGGCTTAAAAGTCTCTTCTAAATAACTTGCAAAAACATCCGCTAGATCTATTTCCTCCTTCGCCCATTCATCTTGATCGGTCCTCATTGGTGGATATATAAAGAGAAAAATAAAATGTAATTTTTTTTTCGTTTCACCAGCCTACTCATTATCTCTTTTGAGTCTATGAGTTTATCTTAATTCTCATCTGTGATATGATATCCAATTCACGAACAATTTATTTTAATACTTTCGCCAAACAATTTGAAATCGTTTTAACACGTTTTTGTTGCAAGGTCTATAAAATGTGACATTTTAACAGCTTCGTTTTTTTTTTATTTCAAATAATTTCTGAGAAATATGCCCGTTTAAGTGTCAGTTTCTAATCTTAAGTTTAGTTAACTATCGTCGACGATGCGTCAAAGACAAATGACAATATATTGCAAAAAAGACTAATATTCATTTGTTGGGTAAACAAAAGAATAGAGTGGGTTGCTTATTTGTTTTTAAAAACCATAAAAAAGGAAGTTAAATATTTTTTTAAGGTTAGCTGTGAAAAATATTAACGGATCCCAATAAACCAAAATTAAATTAAAGCAATTGAACCTACCATAAATATTATATACAAATATAATATATATAATTTAAGTATGAAATACTCCAAGTATCAAAAAAAAAAGTAATCGAAAATAATAACCGATAACTTTTGTTTACGATGATAGCCTCTAGGTCGCTTGTGATCCTTTACAAAAGATACTACGAGTAATTTGCTAAAGCCATAAATATATTTAATTCTACAATAAAAAGTTATGTCATTTAATTAAAAGTCAATCAAAAAAGAACACATCCTACTTAAAAGTCAAGTGCCAGCTCCTTTTGCGCCAATAAATATGATAAATTAGACACTGCTGTCGGTAATAACGTTAAAAAAGTCAATCAATAGGTATAAGGGTGTACATAATTCATTTCCAATACAACAAGTCTTCCAATGCCATTATATGCCCATTATTATAATAGATGCTCTACAAACGCTTGTATGCGAGAGGATGAAAAACAATATTACCAACGAAGTACAAAAAAAAACTCATAAATATCATCAACAGCAACGATAATGACAGTTCGATGGAAGGAGTAGAGGATTCTTTCGGTATTGTGGTACTTTGACGGGCACGTGCTGATTAAATAAGAAGTACAAGGCATCATTAATTTATTAAAGAAACATGTACGAAATTTACAAATTAATCTTTCAAATGAAATTTCAGCGAATACAGAAGAAAGGAACACAGGTTGTTGAGTATTTTATCTTTACCCTTTCGGGACGCAAAAAAGTTTAGTGATTTTCATACAATCAAAACCTTAGCTTGATAAATTTGATGTCTGATAGCTAGAAATACATTAAGGATTAAGATACCGTTACTAAAATTTTGGAAGACGATCTGGTACAGATTTCAACCAAATCAGAGGAAAATTTTGGTTATTAGTACGGCTACCAGATTTAAAATGACGAAAAGGGGGACATCGCGAGACAAAATATGTTTTTGAAAAATATTACACCAGCGTAAAAAAGTGAAGTAGGTTTGATTCGATTTTTTATTATAAAAAACACACACAAAAAACAAAAATTATAACTTATCAACTAATTAAATTAATGAGAAACAAAACAACAAAATTAAATTACTTTTTGCTTTAAAAATTGATTAAATAATTAAAATTAAACGCAAACGAAAATAATTTGTAAATAATTTGTAAACAAAAACTGACAAAGGACAGATAGCAGCACAAATCATAAACTGATAGATGAAGGAAAACGTTTGCTCGTGAAGTGATATGTAGTTCATTGAGTGGATGCGCTCAGCTTTGAAAGGATTTTGAACTTCAAATGGATGTGTTTAGAGAGAATCTTTTTAAAAATATTTAATGAAAATATTTTAATAGTTTTAGCTATATTGAATGTTTTCTCTTTTTGAATTTTATTTAATAAGGGGGACAGAGGTTTGTATAGAGGGGAAAAACAGCATTTTGGTATGCAAAAGGGGGACATCTGGTAACCCTAGTTGTTCGGGATGTTTATACTTTTGGTGGCATATATATGTACCAGCGCGTCCCGAAAGGGTTAAGATTAAAATTTATTAAAAATAAAAAAAAACACTTTCAATTACAGACATATTACAGTGGTATACATTCATTTAAACGCATTGCGATATTTTTTCGAAAAACCCAGACTTGTGCTGCACACAGAGAGAAAAAATTGCTGTTTGCTAAAAATGATATGCACTAGACTCTGTAGTGACAAAACGTAATTTTTTCAGTTGAAAAAAAAAATATAACTTGGATGGTCTCAACTGTTATAGCTGCTACTGGCATGATCTATCAAAAAACAGCTGTCAAAAAACAGCATGTAAAAGCGAAATTTTGGTGGCGGAAGCGCAAGTGTTATGGTGTGGGGAGTTTGTGCTTACATTTTAACATTACCAATTTGCTTTATTTCCACAAAAATTAATTCTTAAATTTATATCGAATTGCTGGATGGTATTCTTGTTGTGTTTCTCGATGAAAACTACTAAAATGAGTTTATTTTCCAACAAGACAATGCTGCAACCCATGTGTCCGAAAGGGTCAAATCTTGGTTTCGTCCAAAAAATATCACTGGCTTGCAGCCCAATTGAAAACCTTTGGGCCATCCTTCCTCCAAAGGCTTATGCAATTGGAAGAGGATTTGCCTCTGTTTCGGAGCTTCGAAAGGGTATTCAAGCATCAACAAAAATATTTTCAAAACTTGACAAATTCAATGTCAAACAGAGTATTCGAAGTGACAAGAAGCAAAGGTAACCGAACATTAAATACTACATTTTTCATTTGGAATCTTAAAAGCAAGAGAATAAGCAAAAATAACGAAGTGCGTTTAAACGAATATTTTATAATTTTTAATTTTATAATTATAGGTTTTTTTTATGATAAAACTACATTTTTCAAAATAAATGTTTAAAATTATAACTTAAATTTACTTATGACAAATATTAATCTTATCACCAAGGAACAATCAACTTTGCACAGAGTTATGAATATTTAGTGTAGAAAAATATACTGCGTTTAAACGAATTTTTACCACTGTACATACACATAGGTACATTATGTATGTACAACATACACATTACTGCAGGCAATTTTAAGAAGTGAAAATGATCTATCTTCCCTTCCGATATACACTGAATCCAAAAACTCTCCGTACGGGTCTCCGTCCGCGCAGTGCTTAATCACTTCACTACTACTTTTATAAAGGGAAGTCTAAAAAAAAGTATGTTTATATGTGCCGTAAAAACAAAAAAAAATACTGAAAGGATTTGAATGCGGTTTTTTGCAATCGATTCTGGTTGGATTAAATTTATAAAATGGATCAAAAAAAATTAATTAATTTCAATTTACAACTTCTAAATGAGAAAAAGAAAAGTTTATATTTTACTTTTGGGCATTTATCTTGCTCTATCTTAGTTTTTGAATGACGTTTTAAAATAAATTTTACACATTTGTTTAGATTATTTCACAACAAAGGTTTCGATATATATATCTTCTTTGTACATTTTCTGTGAGAGAAGTAATAACATAGAGAAATATTGTTTGTATGCTTTCGCGACAGCGATCAGTGGAGACCATTGCCAACGTCAATGCACCAGCGGCAGCGGGAATGCGTGTATGCGATACATGCATGTAGTAATAGATTGGGATTGCTTCGTGCTAACGTATATGTATTGTAATTGCTCGATCAACTCTAATCCAACAACTGGATAAATTTGGTTGCAATTTTTTTTATGATAAGTAGATGCAGGGCTTGGAACAGATACAGACATGTATGTATTATGTTTTGACGTTTTGGTGGTAAGAACGTGCTGTAATATTTAAGAAAGCGGAAAAGTTAGATTGGAAGAGATTGCTAACCCACCTGCGTCACTTTTTTCTTTAATAGTCTATGGAAAATCCTTTATCCAAGCAATTCATTCAGTCATGGTGCTTAGCTGGAAGTTTCCTTCCAGTAGACAATTTATTAGAAATACACATATCTACATACAAAGAGAATATTTTTGTATGCGCAGCGAAGCGGGTACATCAGCTAGTATTCTTATAAATATAAAAAAAAATATGAGAAAGAAATACTTAATTAATACGTAGTTGATCCGCCCCTATTATGGATGACGTCTTTCAATCAGTTTCACATAGAATGGACCAGCTTGGATGGGATTTCTGGGCCAGTTTTTGTCCAGGCTTCCTGATGCTGACCAGACTTTTAAAACCATTTCTTTTCAACACATTTCTTATCACTTGTTTGGAGATTGTCAGCTATTGCACAGGCACTTGTTTTCGCGTCCTTGTTCACTACCCTGATAATTCTCTTCTCAAGCAATGGTCAATTTTTCTAGGTCGTCCATGATCTTGGTTTATTTTTTTTAATCATCTTTTTTTAATAATCTAGTTTGTTAACAATTTTTGAAAATTCAGCTACAGATTTGCCCTCTTCTTTAATATAAACAATAATTTATTTAGTTGCGTAGAAATTTGCGTCTTTTTTCCTCCATATTAAAAACTAACTGATTTTTTAACCAAAAATGAGAAAAACGAGTGATTTCTTTTTTGACAAAAAGTAAATTTTATCAATTAGAAAAGTTTTGCTTTATTTTTTCTTCAAGAATGGGTAAAAAAATGTTTTGACATTGTCAGAGGGGGCTATTGCTGGCAAGATCAATCGGAATGATCATGATGTTGGGAATTATTTAAAAGATTCAAATATGTACGGTAGGAATTACAAAGGAAATATTTTCTCGCGGAAAAATTAAAAATTGTGAAATTAGCCTCCAATTCAGCTGTATCGACAGCTAAGATCAGAGATGCAGCTGGTGTTGTGCAAGTAAATCTACTCTTCGTTGTGTGTTTCTTAGTGCAAGGCATCTCAAGCGACTAAAGCTGAAGAAAAAGCCACAAGTAAATGCTTCGCGGTAAATCCAACGTTTACAGTTCCTGAAAGACCATATAAACTGGGATGTGCAACAATGAGCAATTTAGAATAGCTGGAAAAAAGGAGTCTTTTCTGACGAAAAAGAAATCTAATTTAGATGGACCGGATGGATATATGTAGCTAATAGCTATTGCTTCCACGATCTAAGACAAGAGGAGCTATTTTCAAACCGCCATCATAGCAGAGAAGGGGGTGTAATGGTCTGGGCTGCATGCAGAATCTTATTATGACACCATCGACTTCAAAAGCCCTAGAATGACACAAAATTGCTACAAGACGGTGTTGCAATCAGCTTTTCGTGACCACTTTCATTGATATTTCACATGTTGAAAATGTTGAACTTCTTCCATGGCCACCATATTCACCAGGCCTTAACATAGCTGTCACGAGAAGTATACGAAGGTGAAAAGCAATACCATATTTATGAAACGCTGATCGAAGCCGTTTAACTTGCCTGGAATGAGATTTCACTCGACTACTGAGCCTCATTGTATTACTCCCTCCTGGATCTGCTTATTATTATAAATTACTAGCCGTAACCCGGTGCGCTTCGCTAAACCTATCTTTTCAAAATTTGCCCGCCTTCAATTTCCATTTTTTTGAAGTGAATACTTCTTTAGCAAAGTATTTGTTTTGAAAACGTGTTACGAAAAATGTGTTACTATAAATGTGCTACGATAAAGGGGAAATGATTCAATACAGCGGAAATATGTATACATAAAACATCAGTTGTCTGTCTGTCTGTCGGTATATCTATCTGTCTGTCTATCCATCTATCTGTCTGTCTGTCTAACTATCTATCGGTCTGTCTGTCTAACTATCTATCTATCTGTCTATTTATCTATTTGTCTGCCAGTCTGTCTGTCTGTCTCTGTCTACCTAGGTATCTATCTATTATATGACCAAAATGATTCATATTCACATTTCACCTGAAATTAAGAAATTTTGTATGAAAGGTACCAAAACCAACAGTTGTTGAGTAAAAGTACTGATGCTATGTTGTATTCTATGTTCAGAAAAACGTACTCTGAAAATTTAACCAAGATCGGTTGGGCAGTTTCCGAGTCTATAAAAGACAAAAACAAACAAACAAACATACATTCATTTTTATATAATAGATATCTGGAGTATGAATTCAAAATAAAAATGTTCATAAAAAAAAAAAGAAAAGGTTTTTAGGTTTTTTCATGCATTTGTCCCCAAGGTTGTTCTGGAAATTTTTTAAAACTTGATTATGAATTAAATACAAACAACTCTACCTTTGACCATAATTCCCCCCCCTCCACCACTAAAATAGAACAGGAGAACTATCAATTTTATCTACCAAAATTATGCGCTTCTAATCTAGCGAACCGCAGTGTATGTTAATTTCCACTTTAAACTAATCCTGATTTTCTTTCTGCATTATACATGAAACCTAATACGTTCCTTTGTGTGTACAAAACTCATTTCAAGAAAGGACACAAAATAGATTGTTTATTTTCCTGTCTGGTTTGCACCATTGAACACTTTCTTATATATTAATATAAATAGAATACGGCTTTAAGGGTATGTTAACCCTCAAATGCTGACCCGACCGTTGGTCACATTTGAACCCAAAATTGTAAATATGGCCAATGGCCACCCCCTCCCCCCTCCCCCCTCCCCCCTCTATGTGGTAACCCTTAGAGATAAATTGAATAATCCAATGTTGTGAAAATGATTGGAGCCATGCATACACGTGTGTGTGAAAAAGATTTACGTAATCAAATCCTGCCAGGAGCATGTGTATCGCTTTGGTTATTTATAGCCAAGGTTTATAACTTAAAGGTGGCAAAGGCTTTTATTTGACTGGTCTCCACTCCAGAAGCGAAAGATTGAAAATTGATTAAGGTATCCTTTTTGACATCTAAAATGTTTTTGGGATAAGAAAATAAAGGATACGTATAATTCTACATTGGAATTCGACAGAACTGAATATGTAGACATTTTCAGAGTATCTACCACAATTCCCAGTTCAAACTCAATTTTATGGAAAGGGTTAGTCGCTCTCTTTCAGAGTAAATGGAGGAAACCATTTATGAAGGCTTAAGCGGGTTGGGGCAGTTTATCAAGTATCGTACATGCGATGTGAATTTTATATTCCTTCGCATACGACACGGAAGTGCACAGATTACAGGAAACGTCTCATAAATTGCCCTTTTTTATACCGTTTAAAAGCTTATTTTTTAGGTCCGTTATATTATAAAACCGCTACATTTAAGCGACCCATCTATAGGAGTAACTTTTATCATATGTGTACAGTACATATGCATGTAGACGCATACTGTAAAACGGAAAAATAATAAAAGGGGACGCGGAATGTTTGTTAATTTAAACTAGCTTAAAACCCGCCCACTATGGCAGACATTAAAAACTTTTTGTAATTTTTTTTTCCTTTCACCTTTGTACCGTAATTATCTACATTTTTATAAAACCAACTAAATTCGTTGAAAATTACGGGCGGTAGAGGGAAACATACGTACTTTTCCCGTGCTCGCCTTGCTTCGCACTCTAAAGGCGTTCTCATGAATACAAATACATATACATATGTATGTAATATCAGTGGGAGCGAAGAAACATCAAAGTATTTATCCAAGTTCACAAAATTGTGTAATAAATTTTGTTGATTAATTCCATTTTATCAATGTCGTTTTAATATGTAACTTTAGCCCCTAAGTGCTTATTTCATTGTTTTCAAAAACCAACAAGCTCCAAAATGTTATAAAATTTCATCTACTATAAATAATAAATAATTACTGGACTTTATTATGGTGTGTCAAGGCATAAACAAATACAAACTTTCGCTGACAGGGGACAGAGACACGTATAATTGACGCTGTGCGGTGCGGTGACAACCGGTCCGGTGGTGACGTCCACGTCCGCGGTACATCGCAAAGCGGATGCGCGCTGATAGGAAATTGCACACCCTTAAACTGGAACGGAAATTTGTTAGGTATAATCGGAATTTGAGGAATATATACATGTTCACCGGCACCGCAGACCGTCAACACTTCCGTTTCTACCAGATTTCGTTGCAGAGTTGTAACTCTAAGTCAGGTGCCGTTACGTAACTAAGGCGGGCTCTAGTTTCTTAAATGAATACACCAACAGGTACACCAACTTTTAGTTTTAATTTATGTGATGGAACCCCTGGAGTAAATAGAGGACTTCTTGGTCCATAACCCGGTTGATGGAAATTTATTCTGCACTTTGACCATCAACACGATTGGTTGTGGAAGCGAAATGGAAGTGCATACTTCCGATTTGTGAACCGAGTAAGCTTCCCATGGCTGTTTTGATAAATAGAATCGCATTGTCAGCGGATCTAAGCTCCGAACTTGAATCGGTGGCAAGCATATGTCTCGAGCCAGTTATTTCAGGAAAAGTTTGCGAAGATCTTTTCGGACATTTTCTGAATCATGCTCTCAATAAGCAACATCAATTATATTGTAGAAAAACGCCAAACGCCACCAATTAGTTCTACGTTTAGTCGTATTACTCCACCGTTAGTCGAGTTATACCTAATCGAATATGATTTGTGGTTTTATAGATGCAGTTGTCGTATCGATTGCCCCAGTGTAATGCAGGCTGGCTATCAAAATAACGGCTTTCTTCTTCTTCGGAACATACGAACATATCGTTGCTTCGGCTCTAAAATTAAACAAAGTTGAATAGATTTCGCGGCCCTTCGATGGCTGCATCGCCATTGGGATATACGGTTCATTCTCCGAAGCGTCTTCAGCAATGTCAATCCATTGCTCTCGAGATTATTTATCAGAGGTAATGATGTGAAGAAGTTCTCTGTGGTGACATTCCGGCCAAAACATTCTAGTACAATTGACAAATTCGTTACTTCGTCACTTATAGTCAATACAAACACGAAAGAAATTAAGAAATCTCTTACCGCGACACTGCAATCGACGATTGACAATTCAAAACAAATATTTGACATTGACTCTCACCCTGTGATCGTTGATCACTACAAAAATTAAGGAGAGAAGGTACTCAGAAGTTATCCTAATTATTTATTTTCGTTATTACGCATACTTTCTACAAACACGATCGAATGATTTCTATGTAAAACGTACCGAAATATATGGCCGTACGCCGGTACCACCTATGGGCTGTTTAGTGTGTAATTTTGTATGGGTCGGTAAGGGTTAAATCGTCCACTGAACTTTGTAAGCCACTTTATTTGTCATTTTGACGTTTCGCTTCTGAAGCGAAGTTAAAAAAAAACGCAGAGTTACCATTTGTAATTTTACAAATCGCCAAAAAATATTTTTTTGATTTTAATTAAATAAATTATCGTATATTTTACTAAAAATATGCAAAATATGATAAACATTTATTACCAATTTAATTGAAACATTAATAACCTAATCACGACTAATTACGATACACAAAAAACAGCTTATATACAATAATAACGATGAAAATATGTTAATATAAATTTTATACTTTATTCTATTTATATTTTAATTTCTAATCGGGCAATATTCATGTTTGACAAATCCGTTGACAACATACCGAAACCGACCCTCACAAGCAAAACGAAACCTAGTTGTGAATAGTGTGAAATAAAAAGCAAATCATGAAAAGAGATCCCGATAAAAAGAAAGATCTCCTTTTGTTTTTGTAATTCGTGTAAGATGATGGCTTATAATATGAAGCACTGTGATGCTATTTTGTACACATTGTGAACTACATATATACAAAGAACAGAAATTGAAAATATGTACTATAATTTTGTGAGAATTATAAAGAGTCACAATGCTGCTTGAAAAATAGTGGTGTATCCTTCTTTGTTACGAGCTATCAAAGGAATGATGTTTCTATTTTCGGAAGTACTCGTAAAATAAATCAGCAGTGATCGAATAAAAGATACAAGAAAACATTTAAATGCGCATTCCAAGATATCTCTTCTCAAATTGATGATTCACACCATAGAAACAAACCACAAAGACATTAAAGTTGATGTTGACGCGCGCCGTTCCAACCGATAGTAGAATTTATAATTTTTGTTTACATTGTGTATAACATATTCTAATAAATAAAAATAAAATAAATTTATTTATAAATCAATGCATTTCACATCTTGCAAAATTACAATCATCGAATTGTAAACGTAAATATTATTTCGGTCTACGAATTCGGACGTTTATCGGTAAATGACACAATTTTATGCATTTCCGGGTTAATTCGGTCCCATGAAATCTACAACTACTAGAATGTGTCTTACAGTGGCCTCGACCTCGACCAGTGTTTTATTTTCTTTTTTTATTAATTAAATCGCTATTAGATTAAAAACAAAACAGGAAGTTTCAGTTTTAGTAAAACTTTCCTCTTCGCTTTGCAGCAGCATATTTAAACCATGGCGACCTAGGTACATAAAGATAGACTAATTACACCAACAACATCGTGAAAGTTTCATACTATCTCTACAACTTTTCAACAGTATCCTAATCAAGCGAACTATGAAACTAAAATTTATTCAATTCAAAGGGGAGTTGAACTACCAAACGTTTTCCGAAACTCTTTTGATTGCGAATCGAATTTGAAATCGAATTATTCTGATTAGTTCATTTCGAGAGGATCAATATAAGTTTGAGCGCTTCCTCACCTCCCCGATGAATAAAATGAGAAGTTTCTTTGGCAAATCATTTATCCACAAAAGTTTGTTTTTCTTTCGGACATCAATATGGATACTGCTGCGTAACCCCACAATATTCAAACGGTAAATAAATTATCTTGACCATAGAGAAGTAAAGTTTAGTGGCATGTCATCTTACTCATTGGAGGGGAAAATTCATTTATTTTTTTTTTTTTTAAATATATTTGACAACTTTAAGTTACGTGGAAAACTGGAGTTGACAGTGGGGATTTTCATATCACTCGGGGATCAACGAGGATAAAAGAGCATTTCGAAAGGCATTACGAGGGTGAACAATTTTCATCATGTCCTCAGTGGTTTTGATGGTCTTGTAAAAGTTTACTTAGGGTAATGGTGGACCATTGGATGGTTGTTTTTACAAGAAATTGATTTTTTTTTTCCTTTTTTTAATTTGGGGACTATGTCGGGGTCTTATTTTGTTCGTAATTTTTGTTATTTATGCAAACAGGTGGTTGGGAATGAAAGATGTTATATCCCACGTGCTTTTCTTTATTAATTTGATTTTCATTGTTGGAAGCATAATCATCAGAAGAAGTGGAAAGGCCCTACAAATGTTCTTATGTTTCTACGGTTATATATTAAAATTATTTATGTGGGCTGTGATATCGTGATGTGCTGCTTATTATTTTGAAATAAAAGAACAATCAAGAGAAGATTAAGAAAATCATTCGATTCAAATGGTTCAGGTCTTTTTTCATTTAAACAGCGCACCAATGAACCCGTTAATATGTAGGATTACTTGGGTTAAGACAAGATACTTTTCATGTGTTTGAGTTCCAAAAAATATTGCTTCAGACTTAGAACATCTGAATAATTTCCAGTTCACGTGACGAGAGGGTTTTCTAAAGGTTGTCCCAAAAAGGGTTTGCACGCAAGATTTGAATTGTTCGCCATTTGTGCGGTAAAAAAATACAGCTTCACAGCTGAGAGTTCAGAGTTTTTACAAAATTGAGTGCTACACAATAGAACAATGCGTTTTCACAGTAGAACAATATTTCAAAAATAATGAAGGTTTAGCGAAATATGGTAGGAATAGTGATTTAACTTCATCAGCTGTGAAGAGATTAATGCATAAATTATCTTAGACACTCTAGAAGTTCTTCAACAAATCGTTCAGCACAAAACATCAAAGCATTTCGTAAGTGTTTTGCTGAGAGTCCAGGTCCAACATCAATTCGGCACATTGGTCAAAAATTAGATATTTCGAGAAGCTCTCTACAGCCTATTCCCACGAAAGATTTGAATCTTCAAGCCTACTGGCCAGCGAAGAGAATTCCTTAAATGGATTATGGAACAATAACAAGTGAATGCAGATTTTGTAAACAAAATAATCTTCAGCGATGAAGCCTATTGTAATCTTTGTTGATTGTCAAAATTGTTGAATTTTGAGTTCAGAAAATCCACGGGGGCTAGAAACATCATCGGACCTTTCTTCTTTAAAAATGTAGTTTGTCAGGCAAAAACAGTAAGAGCGCTCGCTATCGCGACATGATAATCCAATTTTATTTTGCCTAAATTGCAATATGTATATGGATGTATGTCGTCCACATGTGGTGGTTTCAACAAAACACGGTGCCGCATGCTATATAGCCCGAGAAATAATTCAATTACTGCATGAATCATTTCCTGGTTGGGTAATTCTCAGTTTTGGTGATCAGAATTGGCCGCCCAGATCATGCGCCTTTACACCGTTGAACTTCTTTCTTTGAGGTTTTTTAAAGCCTAATTTTTATGCCAGCAAGCCTGTGTTTTTTATCAAAAATACCACTTGCGCGAATTTTGAGACACCCTTCATTATGTATCTGTCACACTTTTCTTTTCTATTACGTTCACGTACAAATAATAATTTTTATACATATTAAGTGAAATGAATGTAACTTCAAGCGTTGAGATCATAACTAACGTCATATGTTCTAAAATAGTTTACTATAATTTAAAATTACATATACGGAAACTTTTCACCAAAACGAAATGAAAAATTTCACGGAATATACTATTAGGTATTCCTTAAGTGCCCCATCCATAATAATTTGTGCTCCAATATGAAGTACATTGGCTTCCGTTCTTGCTGCCGAAGAAAATTTTAGAGAAGAAAATATACTGGTTCGAATAATGGCAGAAATTCAGTGCAAACCTATGTAGGTGTAGACTGGGGAAGATGCGACTTCAACCCTGCAGAATTGAACAAAAACACCATAGTTACGAGATAAGAGCAAAGAGCAAAGAGCAAGGAGTAAGGAGCATAGGAGCAAACAAGCAAAAAGAGAAGCAAACAAGCAAGAGTCTATTTTTTCCATTTGAATATTTACTTACTTAGTTGGCGCTACAGCTCGAGGTGAACCTGGGCCTGCTTCTCGCAACCATTTGTGTGTGCGTGTTATATTTTTGCACGAATGGAAGGGACCTACAGTTTTTTGCCGACTCCGAACGGCGAGTTGAGAAGCTCAATCGTGACAAATGATACTCTTTGATGCTTGTCAGACATTCGAAAGAGGTGGGCACTGTGAAAAACTTTTAGGTGTTTGCGGCGGGATTCGAACCCAAGACCGCTTGCACAGTAGTCCGACGCACTAACCACTTGCGCTACGGTGCCCACTCTGAATATTTGAATAGGAAAAAAATCAAAGCGATGATAGCTGAGAAATCAAACATGTTTGAAATGGCAGTTTTGCTGTCTTGTCAACGCTTTGCTCTATCTTCGAAAGACGCCGCACTCTGTGCGATACGCTTTAACTGAACGTGTTCGATTTGAGCTCTTTGCTCTTTGCTCCTGCTCACTCTTCGCTCCACTCTGTTTGCACACCAAGGAGACTATATAAGACCCTTACCATCTCAGTCTTGCTGATTTAAAGCTGACTTTATCGAAAGCGGATGAGAATATCCTTAGTCCCTTCGATGGAAAATTCCTTCAATTCATTCATGAACTATACGAGCTCTATAGCGACTTTGACCTTGTCCAAAATCTGCGCTTTGGACGTTTGAGATGGCTTGGACCTGTAGAGCGAATGAACAACAACGCTCCGGCCCGCAGAATATTCGAATCCAATACAGAGGGTCAGTGCAACAGAGCATAACCTCGGTTAAGGTGGCGCGCTCAAGTTGAAAAAAGACCTAATCAACTTGGAGTGCGCAACTGGAAGCTGTTAAGGCTAGCTGGGAAAGGGTTGTTGACCAAGTTGGACCAAGGCTCCACTCCGGACCTTAACGCCACCTACATAAATGTAAGTAAGAAAATATTCTTTATGTAACTTGAATGAGAGGAGGTGGCTCATTTTATGAGAAAATTTCACGAGCTTGAATTGGGAATCCGATGACCAATAGAACACAATAAACAATCACATAAATGAGGCCTTCTCGAAAAGAAAACGACTAAACGATAAATTTATTTGCTAGATAACATAATACAGAAAATAATGATATTTATAAAATACCTACGCATTATTTCTATCAATGGAGTTACAATTTCAAACATTTTACCAAGGATTTTCATATACACACAGCCATTCAAGAAACGCTTCTACAAACATATTCTATACTTGCTACTGATTCGTGACACCCATTATCCACAAAAAAAATACTGCCACAGTTGTAAGGATGAGTTAATTCCTCTGCAAATGTCATAGGTCACTAAGGCAATTAAAATACCTTTCCAAATGGCACCAATACTAAAGCTACTCTGCTAAGCTCTTTAAATTCAACTAATTGGCGCCCAACATGAAATTCCCACATTTAATTTGTTCGATAAAAACGTTTTATTGTACCTTTTTTTTTTATTATTTCTCATTAATTGACATAGCGGAAGAAGAAGACGAGTTTATTGTCTCTAAGCATCAGCATAAATTCAGAGAACCAGCCGATCAATTTGGATTCATTCAAATTGGACATTCATCGGAAGCACCATCACATCACCTTTGGAAGATAATTAGGTGGAAATACCTAATGTTTACCCATTGGCAATTAAAAAAAAGAAATAATAATAACGGCAATTTCTTCGAACAAGACTCATGCCCATCTATACTATGACAATCAACATCAGCACGACTGCGAAATAGATTAGGTTCATGACAAACGCCGCTCACAAATAAGTGCGAAGCATATTAATTGACCCAATTTGTTTCAGACCTCATCATAACGTGTCAATTGCCGTTTTTTTTTTTTCGTTTTGCTGCGCCAGCACTCAGTGGCGTGAACGTACTCTAATGCAAAGAATCGATACTATTGACGCAAGGGAAACCGTTCGTGTTGAGGTGTAACAAAAGTCGTTAAAGCTGCCAGACGATTGCTGATAAAATTTAATGTTTGTTTTTTTCTGTGCTTCCTTTGGCTGTTTAGGATGTAAATGTGCGTTCAACTGAATATATCAAACATCTGCCATTGAAGGATATACAAAGTATGTTGATTAGATACAATAATTGGAGCAGAAATGTGACTTGTTGACTTCTAAATTACATTTTAATTGATATTCTGCACAAGAAACCGCTAAAAATGAAAACAAGATGTGGGTTTTCTTATAATTTATTTGCATGAAATTTCGGCGAATTATTGCGCACTTCGTGATGAATAACTGCCAAAAAGACATGGTAACGCACTTGTGTATAAGAACAGAAATATGAACACATCGCTCGTTAAAACCCAGCAAGGTGGGTTTTTTTCTGGTATCCAGAACAGTGTTGATTGACGCAGTTGTGTAGCCTTCAAAAGCATTCGTTCAATTATCCAATTTATTTTATACCTCTATATCGTTGGCTGTTAAAGAGAAAGTATTAAAACCAATAAGAACCCATTTCACCGAATTACGAGTAATAAAAAAAAAATATCCTTTTATTTCAGCTTAATTAGCAAATACACGCACTGACAGTTGCATCGATTTTCCAAACAAAAAAACGAAAGTAACCAAAATTTCTCCATCTATTTACGAACGATTGGTCGGTAGATTTTTATTTTATGAGAACCCAGAGTGACGAATAGACAACGGCAATGAAAAATGTCAAAGAAGGCAAAAGGACTCGTATTCGTATACAGACACAATATATGTATATCATACTCAAAGATGTGAGTAAAACTTAAAAGAGTATAAAATAAAATTTATAGGACATTCTCATGTTCGTCTAAATTAAGTGAAACAAGGAAATGTTCAGAAATTTAATAGGAAGAGAAATTGTTTTTTTATACATATGTATGTACTTATATGGCACGGCATATATTGGCACTTTCTCCAATTTATCTTTTGTGGAATATAACCGGAGGACAGTATCGTATGCCTTTAAATTGCCCAATCTAAAGCAGAGCAACATTGTCACCCAGAAAAGAACCAAAGGGTTTTGATCTCCACTTGTAGTTAAATCCTTCGGGAAAATGCCTTCTAAAAGCGTGAATTATAAAATTGGTTGTGGTGGATACTATTATTTGCCTTATTTAATAATTTTTTCAAACATCCCTTTCCCTTTGACTTACTGACTTGTACGCGTTTAAATAGGGTTTCGCGGTTAGAGAAGAACAATATATTTTAATTAAAAGGGGCAAATCTATTATTAACGGCTCTTGACAGCTATTAGCCAGCAATTGTGAATTTGCGGGAAGAAAACGCAGATAAATCTTTACGTCTTAATATTTTAATCACAAAGAGAAAATTTTGGGAGTTGAAATTAATTCGTCGCATTTATATAGATATAGATAGATCTTTATTGTGATGGAAAAATAATACATTGTTCTTAATACTATGTTTATTAAACACTATCAGATATGCGTGCTTAAAGGCTTGTCCAGACCGAATGAAACATTTCAGAAACATTGCTTAAAAAATGTTTCCCGATTGTTTCCCATTTGATTTAGAAACATTTAGGAAACCTTTCTGAAATGTTTCTGAAATGTTTCTTTTGGTGTGTACGCTGATGAAATGTATTTTGTTTCCCATTCGAAATGGAAAATTGTTCATGTGGAAAGTGTGAATTTTCGTGAAGATAAACATAAAAATGTCAAGAAAGACGTGGAGTAAGGAGAATACAATTACTCATTTCGTGCTCTGCTTAGCCTATGTACTTATACAGAAGTACGTTGAGAATAGCTTGAGGTTAGTAGCTTCTACACGTTTTTATGAGTTGTTCGATGTACACAGACAATTGGACATTTTTAGACACCCGAATGTCGCAATTCGAATAAATCCACTTAAGCATTCGGATATGTATTCCATAGAGGAACTGATGCTGTTTATACTCAAAGCTGTATTTTTATGATGTTAGATAGCATGAAGGTCACGAATTTAGAACACTGTCTCTGAATCGTGGAGTGGTGCCACTTCTTTGAAAACTAAAGCTCTAAATGCACATTGACTTTACGCAGGCTCAAATGTTGAAATGTAATATCTGAACTCCGAAGATGAGGCCCTGATTTCCCTTACAACTGCCTGTTTTACAACTAAATGTTTGTATCTGTCGTTATATTATGACATTTTAATTGTTAACGTAAAGATAACAACGAACTGCTCAAAGACTGGCTTTTACAATATCTAATACCTCCATCTATGAACAGCTGTCATATCTGCAAAGAAGTAGCAAATAGGACAAGATAAGTGCAAATTTTGACAAGCAGGAGACAATTATGCAATGAACAGCTCCTGTCATGATAGACATATTCTCGTTTGTGTTAAAACAGGGTTATACACATGTTTTTTATTTATTTTTTAGTCTCGTAGATATGTCTTCAACTCAATTTGAATCTATTTTCAAAGATAGTGGTGCTGTTGCCTAGTTCTATGTTGCATATTTGATTTGGCAAATATTCAAAGTAAATACCCCATATCAATCAAACAATATTCCAAATCAATCTGTCTGTCGTATCTTATCTACAGCGTGAGCATTTCCTACCACAATTTAAATTAAATTTTCCATTTCTGCACATAAATAAATTTTAAACAACTCATGTCTTTCGACATACAGTCGTAAAACCTGATTATAGCAAAAATATGGTTATTGAGAGCCGTCCAAAGCACACTGAGATACGGTTTCTATAGCCAACATCGATGTATTGTTATAACCGATTTCTTCTGTATACATAGGCTAAGCAGAGTACGAAATGTGTCAAAAAATTATTTAAAATAATTTTATTCTCATTACCCTACGCCTTTCTTGACATTTTCATTAGATCAGTTAATGCATAAAAATTATATCATTACTGACCCTTCTTTGATGTTGCACAATTTACAGAGATCTGGTATAAGCAACCTTATTACTGTGAAATGTATAACAATCGTGGGAAAGAAGATGTTACTATTAAATTTTAGAAGGAAAAGCTACTTAAAAACATTCCATTAAATTTAAAAGCTAGCTTTGTTCACAGAGGGTGAAGGGTATAGGAAGCTCCTCTCCATGTCGCTGGAAATCAAGATTTAGTAGTTCACCTCTGGATTTAAAAATTGTTGAATAGCATTTTCTTACTAAAGAAAATTATTTATCTAAAATGAAATTGAAAAATTATATTATTCAAAGTATTACCCATCGAAATCCACTTCCATTTCTCATCTTTGCCGCAGGATGCCGGAAGAACGCCTGATCTTTGATGCAATCCACGAACCGACTCATTCAATCACTTCAATGCAATCATAAGAAGTAAGCTTCTGCCCGGACAGGTCATGGGTCAAGTGGCAGGCCACGGAACAAGTGGTAATCTTACTTACTTACTACCTGCTTGTCGCAACCATTTGTGTGTGCGTGTTATATTTTTGCACAAATGGAAAGGACCTACAGTTTTTTGCCGACTCCGAACGGCGAGTTGAGAAGCTCAACCGTAACAAATGATACTCTTTGATTGCTTGTCAGGTATTCGAAAGAGGTGGTACCGTGAGAAAACTTTTAGGTGTTGGACCCCGACTGGGATTAAACCCGGCCAGCATTGCATAGAAGTCCAACGCACTTAGAACTACACCACGGTGCAAGTGATAATAATCAGAAGAAGCAATATCTGGAAAATACCACGGGTGGGGTAGGACTTCCCAATTAATGGCTTTCGAAGTTGATCATACCTTCTGAACCCTCCAAATACAGAGCATGATCTTGGATCCATGATTACTTACGCGGTTCGACATATTCGATGAGGTACAAAGTGTTGTTATTCATGCTCCAACCAAATGACATACATATAGTGAAGCTGACGCCTAATGACAGCTGTTTTATGAAAAATATTTTGCGTAGGTAATATGTATATGAAGAATGTACTACATAGACCTACGCCTAGAACTACAAATTAGTTCCCCCTTGTATTATTTCAGATTTTTGTTTTCAAAATGCAAAATCATCTGAAGATACCTTAACGTCATAAACTTTGGTTGAGGTCTAGGTCAGGTCTTACCTTTCAAATAAATCTCAGACTGAAACCAGGAGCACAATCCAATTTTTCCATCTGCGTATACCTTAAGGATCTATGTTGGGACCCATTCTGTTTCTCATTTATATTAGTGCACTGTTTGGACTAAATTCTAAAGGAAAACTTACTACCTTTGCAGATAATCTTATGATTCTGATAGTGATTTGACATCTGATATAAACTGAGATCCTTATTTATTAAGGATCTGGTTCCCCGAATGTTGCCGTTTTGGTGATTTTGTCACTATATCTAGTGGAATTTTCACTGTTAGTGACAAAAAAAATGTCCATGTGACTAGATTTTTGTGGCAAGCAAAAATATATTTTTTTTTAATATTATTGCCCTGCTGCTGTCAAATCCGTGACATACGAGTTTAATTACCTTTGTGGCCACACACATGTTCATGGGAATGACGGTCCTTTCTAGCAAGTCAAGTCGATTTTGTTTGGAGTTGGAAGAAGAAGTGTAGTTTGTATCGACAATTCCTTCTCTTTTCAACTTACTTGAAATCTAACTGTCTCGCTGGACACGACTTTTAAGTTTTAATCCCATAAACATGCAGCCCTCCATAAGCTTTAATACTTTATTTTTGTTAAGTTGTTCTTTGTTTGTCTAACTATAATAAAAATTAAAATAAAAAAGAGAAAAAGGATTTTTTATTTTATTTTTTCTGCTACTTTTTTTCTGGTGACTTGTCTTCAAAATTTCAGCAAATCTAGTGACTTTTGGAGGTTGGCCTAGTGGCTTTTTACTTCAGCCTGCGGCAACACTACCCGAACGTTGTTTGAGCATAAGCATAGTCTTCCTAGAAAAGGCTATTCTTGCCCGATAATCAATGAAAGCTCAAGCTTCGATGGAAATTCTACTTCGATGTTAAACACGTATTGTACTTGGATTACGAACATTATTGACATCTTGTGAAAAAGTGAAAGCAAAGCCTCAAGTGTAAATATCCTCTTTATCCACTCTTTTCGTTCGCAGGAAAGCATTCGACATCATAGATACATAGGAAATATCCGCTCACATATTAGGTCACATGAACCTCAATTGTTTTATTGGAAATTGGGTTTCTGCGAACTAAGAAAAAAAAGGAATTTAAATAAGAGTTCAAAAACAGTACAATCGAGAAACTAAGTTCCACAGAAAGTCCCCTTGAAGTTCAGTTTTCAGTTGCGCAACAGCTTGGCAAAAGCCACGTCCACGAGTTTTGCTGACGAAGTATTATCATCGCACGTTTTCAACACTGCTGGTGCTGTTATGACAATATATGAAAATGAGAAGGTTGACGAACAAAAATATAAGTACCTACGTTATACATGCTGTTAACGACACACAAATGTATCATGACAACACACGAGTATCTGCCAAAGACAAAGCATCGCTAACGACAGAGCTAAATTGTTAAAATTACCCCCCTTTGGAGTCGATGGTATTATGTTCGCAAATGATCACATCACGGAGATGCCATAAAGGTTAACACTGGAAAATTGCTTCAACATACTCGTAATTCGTTTACACCAAATATGTGGATGGATGAACTTAATGTTTAACAAAACAATAAACATGCCAATATTGTGTTCAAAATTGAGAGCACACAAAACGGCCAAACGTAATAACATCCATTCCAGTTGAGAGATATAGATTAGTCGTCTTTTAAAAGATACTACATATATAAGCCTATACATATGTATCTATGTATGTTTGCAATCCCTTCCAGGATCCGAATGTCTAGCCAATAACGTAACAACGCACTGCGTATCTTATTGACAGGTCAAACGCCTTTAAAGTGATAAAAAGATAATTTTTTGCTACGCATTTAAACTTTACAGACTTTGGACCGCTGGGAAAGACAGACAAATTTATTTAAAATTGCAAAAAAAAAACATGATATATTCAAAGAATTTCCCACTGATTCAATCGCATCGACCAGGAGAGGATTTAGATAAAGGCCCGTTTCCAGGGCGCTATATCTCAAAGGGACTCAAAGACACCAACCCCCCTGTTCTGCATTTCGAGTGAAAGTGGATTGAAACCGATATTGAAATTCACTCGGAATGGAATTCTGTGTTCTGCATTCCGAGTGATTTCGAATTTTTAGAATCCGCTTCGAATTCATTTGTTTGAAACGTCAAACACAGCTGTCAAACCATTTCAAAATCATTGGAGATTTTCAGTTCCTGGTTTTTGTTTTGTGCAAGTGAATTAAACATTTAAGAAAAAATATATTGTATTTTATTGAAAAAATGGACTCAATTTTGTGTAAAATAATTGGTGAAAACCGAATGGAAGGAGTTCGCAGGAAGATTTTGCGAGATAAATCCAATATTCTGGATCTTCCCGAAGCATTGTAAGCAGAAGTTAGACCACAGAAGAAAAATAATTTATTAAATGATTTTCGTATTTTTAAAAACAGTTTTAGGGTGAGTGGCTAAGGAAATATTTGTTGATATCCTGCGAGAGACACTTCGTTTTTTTGGCTGAAGGATGTTACCAAAGGTCAGTGGGAAAGGATTTTAATATTCGCCTTGGTAGATCCACAGTCGGCAAAGTTCTTGGCGAGATGTAAAACATTATGCAACATAAGTTGTGGTCGAAGTGGACTGAACTGGAAAGTACGCAGATGAAAGAAAAAAAGATGTTTGAATAATGAGGGATTCCGGGGATTATATATTGCTTGGATGGAACAAGCATTCACCTTTATCCATTAACAAAATTAAATGTTTTATTTTGTTAATAACAATTGTTAACTTTCTTATCGTTTTCCATCCAGTCGTTGTTTTAATTCCTCCACAAATCCTTAGTATACGCTTTGTCCCGTTTAACAAAATCTTGATTTTCTTCCATGTAATTCAAGAGAATACTGTCCTGCCTCTAATTTTTGTTTTGTACTATATTAAACAAAGGTTTTATTTTAATACATTAATGGAAAGTCTTATTATTCTACTCATATTTTTGAAAATGATTCTGATCAACAAATTAATTAATTAATTCACTTTACAACGGCATGTGAATTCAATTCACGTCAAGAATCTCAAGTGAATTCAATTCACTAAAATCGCAGGATTTTAGGAATGCAGAACACGAATTTACAGCTGTCATCTTGAGTGGAATGCAGAGCACCAAAATATTCACTTTCGAACATACAATCCACAATTCATAGTTTCTTTCGGAATGCAAAACACCCAATTCCACTTTTGGTGGTTGAATTCACTAAAAGTGGAATGCAGAACAGGGGGGCAAATATCAAATTTTAAAGTAAGCTGCAAAAATACACAAAATTAATTGAATTGAAATTGAATTTCATCCAAATGAGAAAATGACTGTTAAATAGAAAATGGGCGTAACTGGATATGTACGACGGCTGTTCGATAAGTCAGTGACTTTGATGCAAGCTGGCGCTCGGATCGCATTGAGGTTTTTTTTCCCCGTGTTTTGATAAAACACTACTTTTTGGGCGGTAAAACCATTAAGGAGACTAAAGATAGATTTAAAAAATATTATGGAGACTCTGCTCCCACGCATGGGATGGTATAAAAGTGGTTCACTGAATTTCGTACGAGCTTAAAAGACACTGAGCGCCTAGGACGTCCAAATTACGTCACAGCGGAAGAAATGTTCAAAAATCCCACGATATTGTATTTGACGATTGCAGCTCAAGGTTCGTGAGATAGCTGAGACAGTAGCCATTTCAAATAATAGCGTCATTCGAACCCTACATGACCATTTGGGCATGAAAAAATTATCGGCAAGATGGTTGCCGCGTTTGCTGACGATTGATCATAAACGGATTCGGGTGAAGTTTTCAAAGCAGAATTTGGAACTCTTCGTAATTCAAGTGAATTTTTACGACGGTTCGTAACAGTTAATGAATTCTAGATACCCAACTACACGCCAGGACGGAAAGAACAATCAAAACAGTGGACTTATTCAGGCAAACTTGCACCAAAACGGCAAAAGCGGGTTCGTCGGCCGGAAAAGTCAGGGCAACGTTTTCTGGGATTCCCACGACGTAATCTTCATTAACTACTTGGAAAAGGGAAAGACGATTACCGGACAGAACTATGCCAATTTATTGGATAAATTTAATGCAGAATTGATGGAAAAACGGTCTCCTTTCAAAAAGAAGTGCCCTTTCATCACGATAATGCACCGACTCATTCACCGCAGTAGCAACAGTAAAATTTGCTGAATTATCTGCCTTCTTATCCACCCTATTCTCCAGATTTGCCCCCTATTGATTATTTCTTGTTTCCTTATTTGAAACAATGGCTCGGCGGAAAAAGATTTCCATCGAATGATGAGATTGCCGATTCAACAAATGCCTATTTTATATGGTTTGAGACATCATATTTTTTGGAAGGGTTAAACAAGTTTGAAAATCGTTGTGAAAATTGTATCGCGCTAAAAGAAGACTATAGCCGTGTTTTATTGGAAACTTATAAATAGTGAAGTGAAAAATACCCAATAAAACGATCCGCAGTTGCCAGGTTTTTGTTTCTAAAATTTGGTACTACATATGTGTTTGCTCACGGTGACATTAGCTGTCAAAACAAAGACAAACAGTCGAAAGTGCAATCGAACCCGCAATCGAACTTAAACATTTTTAGACACTTGACGTCGGCTGCGGATGTTATTGAAAGTGAAGCGCAGTGGGTTGTTGTATGTGTATTGAATGTAAAATCTTACTTCACTTCACTTCACTACGCATAGGTTTCCCACTAAAACAGGGGTTATGTTGAAAAATAAATTAAATTTTGAGAAAAAAGTTTTTAGTTTCAAAGTCAATGACTTATCGAACAGCCTACGTATTTCAAATTATCATGAGTTTAACTTAATGTTATAGAGTAAAGCCATTTTAATGGAAAATTCGCATTCTTAGCTTAAGTTTAAAATAACTAGTCGTTTATTTAAGGCGTTTAGGGCGCCATTGTACCTCAATCCGTCTACGGTCCCCCCTCTTTATGCTTAAGAAACGGTCTTGCATGTAAATATTGCTTTGCAAAATATAGGTTAGGCCGGTAATGAGCAGCACACTTAGGCCTATAGATGCCCATTGTGATAACAAGGATCTTGGGGATATTTAACCCCGCTACTCATGAGAACCATTTCGAATTTTGTATAAAGCGAAAAAGGCTTCCCACCTCTTTTTGTGCTAGGTCACTGAGATCATCGAAGAAGTATTCTCCTAGGTGTAGTTTTCTAATACGGGAAAGAGTTGTGCATGATTAGAGGAGATGTGTTGGGCTCTCTTCCTCTTCTTCGTCTCTACTACTACTGCAGAAGTCATTCGAAATGATGCCAAACCTAATTGGATGCTTGCCTATAATCTATGTATAAAGGCAGTGTCCTGTAATGACATCAACAGTCGTGCTTATATGTAGTCTTTTTAGGGACAGAAGGTATTTGGAGTGGTTAAGATCTAGTCTAGGCTAGATTTGTCTGGTGGCAAAGCAGATAGTTCCACCTTCCCATCTAGCATTGGTTTTATTGACTGTATCAAGTCTGAGTGCTAGCTTGTAAGAAGCGAGGGGCAAACTTATATTCCTCTTATCGGGTAGAATAAGTATTATTGTTCCTAGTTTAGTGAGCTCGTCAGCTTAACAATACCCTGGTATGTCTGTGTGCTCCGCACGCAGCAAAGGTGAATATTAAGCTGCTTAGCTATTTCTATAAGAGATGAATGGCAGTTGCCAATATCGTTAGTGGATATTGCATTCCTCTTGATCCAGGACAGTGCTTCCGAAATCGCTATAATTTCCGCTTGAAACACGCTACAGTGATTAGGGAGGCGGGAGGAGAGATTAAGTTTTAATCTTTCTGAGAAAGCACCTCCTCTTACACAATCATTGGTTTTAGAGCCATCAGTGTCGAAGTGTATCGACTTGTCTGTTGAAGCTCCTAAGTCATCCCAAAAGCACCTACCAGGAATAGTGACCTTAAATTTTTTTTAAAAATTGGGCTTCGAAACAGTATAGTCTATGTTTTCGGGGAGAGTTAAGTGATCTGGTATTGTAGAGTGGCCAGTGTAGTTACTTGACTACTGTGAGATGGTTCTGAGTTTTATGGCAGCACTGGCTGTCATTTGCTTACCAGTTATACAGTAGGATGTCTAGTGCTGCGGAGAGTGTAGTTCTAAGAGCCCGACTTATACACAGACAGGCTAATTTTTTTACTTTCCTAGGCGATGTATAGCTTTATCCAGGGCGATCCACAAGATAACTAAGCCATACATCAGAATCGGTCAAATTACAAACACATTGAGCCAATGGCCTATGCGGGGTTAAAATCCCCATTTGCTACCTATAGCTCTCTTGCAACAGTAGAGAACTATAATAGCTTTCTTTACTCTTTCCTGAATATTGGGTTTCCAGTTGAGTTTTTTATCTAGTACTTTGCTTTGTCGAGTGAGTGATTTTGTATTTCCTACTAAAAAGACCTAGTTCCGTTTTCTGAGGATTAACCTCTAGTCCACATTTTTCAGTCCATTTCGAGAGCTTGTTTAGCGCATTTTGCATGAGTTCATTAATCATGTGAAGATGTTTGTCGGAGATAGCTATAGCGACGTCATCAGCATATACGATTACTTTGCAACCCAAAACATAATATAATATATTCGTTTTCAATTTCTAATGAGTTCCTATGGTTGGCTTCACCCGTGGACAATATCGATAGCGGAAGTTCTACGCGAAAGCCAAAAATAGATAATCTCTTTCGAACAATGGTACTCTTAAAAGACCCATCACAATTTAGATATGTACGATAGCTTCCATGTTAGGCACTCTTCTATCTGGAAAACATATAAAAGATATCAATGTGCGAATAGCAGACGTGCCGGCATTTTATGGGGGGTCTCTAACATCTATCACTACCCTATGCTTCAAACTATGAATTTAAATGACACTCTACCCTCTAAGAATGGGATCCCAAAACAACAGCTTTACACAATAGAAAATTGTTAATACCCGCATCTTTCAACACCCTGCATACGTTATTCATGCCAGTATTGGCCATCTGAAGTGTGTCTAAATACTGCTATTTTCTTATCCTTATAGTAACAATTTTCATCCCAAGCTGTTACTGTTCCTTGCTATCAAATGTGTATGCGTGTATACATATGTATGTACATGCACGAGTAGTGTTTTCATGAAAATCAATTTGTTTCACATGTCATGTGAGCTAAAATGCCCCCCACCGGGTTGTATCTTGTGTGCATTTAGAATTCCTCACATAAACTTTTTTTTATATCCTGAATGTGACTTGTGAAACAATTTCTTACCAGATTCCTTTTTCGAATGTTTTTTTTGTTTTTTTTTTTGAGATTCTAAAAGAGTAAGTTGTACGAGTACTTTTCTGATTTTATTCCGCTTTACTCTTTACGGTATGTGTATTGGATTTTGTGAAGATTTTTAATATTAAAAATTGAGTTTAAGAAATAAAAACTAAACTTTAAAGCTTAGTATCTGAGATTTATCCAGTGCAACTTGAATCTGGCTACGAAAAGATTGTTTACAGTTACGCCGAACTACATAATGTATACATATGTACAGGGTGACCTAAATATATCTCCCTATTGGAGGATGCTATAACTTTTGAAAATGGCGGCAACTGTCAGTTTTGTTTAGCTTGTGTAGTTAACAGATGCAGAATACATTTCGACAAGCCATGGAACGCTATGCTCCTCAAGATGGCGGAATACTCATGGTCATGATTATTTTTTTACGGAATACAAATTCGTAATGAAACGTCGTCCAGATGACGTGCCCCGCAATTGGCCAAGTTTTTAGTACCGCAAATTGATGAATTGGAACTGGAGAACATGTGGCTTCAACAGGACGGTGCAACCGCACACACAGCTCATGCGATAATAGGTATTTTGAAGGATGCATTTCCGGGTCGCCTAATGTCTCTCTCTGGCCGGTAAGATCGACCGATGGGACCGCTTTTTTTTTCTTCTTCTTTTTTTTTTTGGGTTTTTTGAAGTCACGGGTCTATCAGAAGAAGCCACAGACTCTGGAAGCTCTCAAAGAGAATATTCGACAAGAGTGCGAAAAGTTAGAGTGCAAGAACTTATAACTTAAAACTAAAATAAAAATAAAAACTTATCGTCCGAAATTCTCGCCAAAACGATTGAAAATGAGGTAAAAAGAGCCCATCAAAATCAACAATGGCACGCCCACTTGACCGATATCATCTTCAAAAAGTAATGGAAAAAACACTGGGGTTCAAAAAAGTAATAAACATTTAAAGAAAATAATTACGAAATTGTGTCGTTTCATTTTAAAGATATACATACACCCCTATTGTGGAATCCGCCGAAATGGAGATTCCCTTCACTTGTTCGATTCACTTTCACTTTAGCTTGGTACCGTAGAATCCGTCGGGGAAGTTTCCTTGCCGACGTGAATGTCAAAAGGAAGTGTCTCTGTCAAGTAGAATTTATGACAGCAAAGTGAATTTGTGTTTTGGAATTGTCCTTTGGTTTTTGCAATACAAAAGAAACATAAATAAAAAATAGTAAAATTAATAGTATAGCTCTATTTCTGGATTCGTCTGCTGCTGAGCAATCTTCATAAACAAAAATACGCGCATGCGTAGGTGGTGCAGTGGGACAATTTAACTACTAAGTAAACGTATTTTTACATACATTTGTTCTTTTAAATTTGTTTAAAAATAGTTTAATTTTGCCGGTTTATTAAAAATGTGCAACTAAATCAATCGAATTTTTCATAACAATGGGCAATTGGATATAACTCGCAGCTAATTTTCAAATTCTCCTAAAGTGAAATTAGCAGCTTTCATACAATTTTTTCTGAGGGAAATCACCAATATGGTGTTGGGAAATAAAAATATTTAGGCTGTTAAAGCATTAAATTAATCAAATATTAGTCTTTTATTTAGTGCAAAATACATTTTTTGTAAAGTCTGTTTGTTTAAATTATCAAGCTATCACGTAAAACAAATCAACAGTATGAGATCCGCAACGTTTGAGGCTGCGGATGAGAAATGTCATATTTTGTATGGAGAGATCCGATTCGAACATTTTCCACGATGCCATGAAACTCAATCACATTGCCGACAAGGGAATGATTCACTTCGCCGGATTCAACGATACCGATGCTCAAATTACAGTGAATCTTTGCCCGCGGCGGATTCCACGATAGAGCTGATAGCAAAACAGCATCGAGTGAGTGTTTTTGGGCCACACTGTACATGGGCCCAAGTTTTTGCTATCTCTGAACGGCTTGTTGAGAAGGTCTTCGTGACAAATTATGCTCTTGATGGCTTGTTAAACATTCGAAAGACGTGACACCATGAAAACACGTTTGATTGTTTGCTGGGATTGAACTCGGACAGCACACGTGATAGTCCAACGGACTTACCACTACGCCACAGCGTCCACTAAATTTTAATTCTACTAATTTGATGCCGTTCATATACGATGTCGTTCTAGTCTGAAGTCTCATTCTCAGATTGTATGGCTGCACGCACGTCTTCTACAAAACGAATATTTTCCGTCAGATATTGCGAGAGCAACCGATGTTTAATTTAAACACAAAAACCATGAACGATATACCGTCGTCTGCATGAGAATACTACACAACTGACACAAAAATTGTTTCTTACAGAAATAATTAATATTAAAGTTAAATAAAAAACACGTCAACAAGATATTTGGTTTTGGAATATTTTTATTTAATTAATTTTAAAAAATAGTATTTAATTGTATTTAAAAAATGAGCTGAGTTGAAATCTGAGTTTTCGACAAAATGTCAGTTAAGCGGTACTCTCATGTACACTATGACGTGCTTGATAATAATCCATTTTAAAGTCTCTAGCATGAAAGCAATCCAAGTCCGTACTCGTTAATCGCATTGCACGGTTTTGCAACTTTCAAAGTCTCTCTATCTGTTACACATATTTCGTGAAGAAATTTCTGCATTATACCTATTTTGTACACACAATATTTGTATCATCCGCTAATAAGCCTTAATTGGAGAAATTGACTGCTCGCCTTATATCATTAATACAAAAAATTAAGAAAATAGTTCACAAGACATATCCTTGCGGTACGCCTATTTTTACTAATGTCGTCTGATGTGACGTTGTTAAAAATGTTAAATTGACGCAAAATGATGACTTAAGCCATAGTAGCTTTTATGATAGTAATCTTTGAAATTCGCTGGAATCAGTCACCACATTCAATTCGAAAAGGTACCAACTCAAACTAAGATGTCCAACAGTTCAACATTCAACTATTATGGATGGCGGGGCACGAACTCGTTCAACTAGGAACAGGAATACCGATTTTACTGGATAAGAAGAATCTAGGTACAAGGTATGTACATATGTCTAGAAATTCAAACTTGAGACAGTTAATAGAATTAATGTCAAATGGGAAAGGAGATCTACATGACATACTGGATCTGAAACTCTTTAACTACAGGCGTGTTTTTTTTCAAAACTATAAAGGCTTAGAAAATTGTTTCCATGTTGATTACACTAACAACTAAGCCTATATAGGCTCACGAAAACTGGATAGTTATCCAGTCTTAGGTCCTTAGCCTGGATAGAAAAATGTGATACCAAACTATTTTTCGTCGATATAATTATTATCAAAAAAATAAAAAAAAACAAGGTCGACTAAAAATTGGGTTGTCAGGGGTTAGTGGCGGGGTGAAGGCTGCCAACCCAATGTATTCAAGTTCTATTTAAGACCCTCTATCGAATGAATACTCACTCATTCTTTTTGTATGCCTATGAAAATAAAAAAATAAAAATGTACCGGAAGTTACAATTTTTTTTGTTTCTGGGCAAAAAATTCAGACAACCTTTGGCGATTTGTCATCAAGCAAGCTTTCATTTTATATTCAACTCATTCTTTTTTTTATGGACAGACATCACGCCGCAAACACCTAAAAGTTTTTCACAGTGCCCACCTCTTTCGAATGTCTGACAAGCATCAAAGAGTATCATTTGTCACGATTGAGCTTCTCAACTCGCCGTTCGGAGTCGGCAAAAAACTGTAGGTCCCTTCCATTCGTGCAAAAATATAACACGCACACACAAATGGTTGCGAGAAGCAGGCCCAGGTTCACCTCGAGCTGTAGCGCCAACTAAGTAAGTAAGACATCACGCGGTCGGCTCTCCTACTTTGAAAAAAAACACGCCTTATGTATATTTTGTTCCTAAAAAGACTACGAATGAGCATGGTTATTTAAGTACTCGCTACATCTTCCCTAAAGTTTAATGTTAGCTTTAAATGTTTGAGTTTGTTTAACCCATTAATGCCCGCTGTACTCAATTGAGTACACCCACTTGGAACCTTTTACTTTGAATTTTAGTTAAACTATTTATCATTACAAAGTTCAAAGTGAAATATTAAAATTTATTTAGTTTTTTCGTCATTTATGTGAAATTTTGTTTACTGTACTCATTTGAGTACAGTGGGCACATGACTATACAACTTTTTTAAAAAAAAATTTTTTTTTTCTTAAATGCGTTACAAAATCGTTGGTATCGCAATTGACTTCTATGGGTGTTATGTGTGCTGTTACCCGAATGCCCAACATAGCCAAACAATTTTATCATACGAATCTATGAGCAAGTATACGTGACACAGTGGTACACCTTATTTATTTTCCTATCAAATTTATGTAACTCTCCTTCTCTGATCCCAAAGAATGGAAATGAAAATAGATTAACAGCTATGAAATATTCCATACATATGTATGTAGGCACAGTATTGTTGTGCCTACAAATAGATATATATGTGAACAGATATGCTAATGTTAACTTCAACCACAATATACAGAACCACATTGCTGACAAGGGTAGCGACAGAGCTTCAGGTACTTAATCTGTTTTCTACATGAATATAGCGGTTTTTATTATACAAATACCATAATTTTTATGTTTTTTTTTTTTGTAACCGAAAATTACATATTCATGTTCATGTTTGTACATTTGATATTTGGAAAGAAAAAAGCTTACAATTGATGTATCAATTTCCCAAACCTATTCGATTTCAATTGGATTTAAGTATGTGGTTTGAAAATGGAAATTACTTATAGGTCAGAGTTTTTGATATACATAAATAAAGTTGTGAAGGGTTGGAAAACGGTTGCAATATGAGTCAAAGTCTTTTACTGAATAAGGTTTTTTACCCATTTTAATCTTTTAATTATCCTTATACTTGCTATCAATGAATGAATGAATTTTAGGACTAATTGACAGTAATGTAATGACAATTTCGGTAAAGAAAAAAGCATTCCATAGAAATACTCTGACGCAATTTTGGTCTGACCTACCTTTGATATTTTGCAGACAAAAAAGTGCACTTACATAATTCGATCCGAACCAGGAAAATGGCAAAGGAAATATAACGCTGTTTCGATGCGCTCTCAATATAGATATGTACATGTTATGTATGTACATAAGTATGTATCTTAATGTATTTAGCCCATCTGCGACACATGTGATGTACAAACGACCGCTTTTAATGTTTTCTGTTTCAAAAAAGCAGGAACGGCGCACGAATTTTTTTTGTATCAGATGTATCGTGAGAGATTCTTTGGAGTTTACTTTTTTCATGATAATCAGATGCTGTACTTTAGTTCTCTATCCGCGTCAAAGGATTGACGAATTACAACTCCAGACGGACATGCTGGCACCGTGTTCAAGCCCACGCTAAAAATCACTGTAAGACGATTTACTAAAATAGATACAAATTTACTTCGCTACATCGTAAAACTTTAGCTGCAAATTCATAATATGTTTACTAGATACATATGTATATGGTATGGACATACATATGTATGTAGATCTGTATACTATGTATACAAATTTATTATTGCAAATATTTTAAAAGCTTTTCTTTAAGTACAAATGAACGTGGCTAATTATTTTGATTACCCAATAGACTGGTATAGCAACCTAACTACGTGTAGATACATTTTATTTATGTATGTATGTAAACACATTCATACATTTTGAAATACAGACATTTAATCTTATAATTAATATTATTCATATATGCATGCTTCTAACATGTATATATGTACATATAAAAACAGATAATTATAGTTTCATCTTTGATAAATGATGATATCACCAAGAGTAAGAAACCACAAAGTAGAGAAATAATTACATACTCGAATAAAGCGACATAATGTATGCACATACATCACTACCTCATATGAAAACTATTCAAAGATAATCACTTCGGGAGCATTCAATATCATTTGGTGCATATTAAAAACGATTGCGATTGTTAATTAAACCCGATTTAATCTAAGCGACTGAAGATATTTCACAGCCATCATTTAAATAAGATGTTTGTTGACCTAAAGTACTTTTGTAATTTACGACAAATTGTTTTTGATTAACAATTTAATAATGCGTATATTGTGCGTTCATATGCTGTACTTTATTAACCCGTTTAAATGCAAAATGTTTGAATAGTTAAAACTCGTACCACTTTCTTAGAAGTCAAGCGTTAATAGTCAAAATTAATTTAGGTTAGGTTAGGTTAGTGGGTTGACGCTGAAGGCTGCCCATTTAGCGCCATACTTCATCAATATTTTCATATTTTCATATTTATTTATTTCTTGAAAGCTTAAACAAAGTAAGATACAATGGCGCAAATTCATAGTCAGATAAAACCGATTTTAAAAATATTTGATCGCCTAGTTAAGCTAAAACCGGTTTTTTGGTATTCATAGTTGTCATAAAGTCCATATTAAACTTAGAAAGCCATTTTAAATTTAAAATGAGTCAAACGTCATTTTAAGTAAATAAAAACAGCTTTTTTCAGCATTCAATAAAGAAAGTTATTAAAATGATTCCGGGGATCGTGATTTCCAAATTTTCGAAGATGTTAAATTGATGACAAAATCAAAAATGTATAAAACCCGATCGAACCCATTTGAGGAGTTAGATGAAAAAGAATTTTATTCGAGGTATAGGTTCGACAGAACCACTTCTAAATATTTTATTGATATCCTTGATATGAAATAACATCAAACGAATCGTGCGCCACCAATTCCAATACATATACATTTTGTTGGAAGAATAAGTGTAATGTTGGTAAGATATCTAAATATATATTTTCTTATAAGCAAATTACACAAATTACTATCCATTGATATTTTCATCTTAAGCTCATTGCCTTTGTTTCCACCACTTCCAAAATGCCGTTCCACAAATTGCCGTAGCATTTCCCTTTCCATCGATTCCCAATTCTGTCCCCTGTCTCGTTTTGTCGGAATACATATACATATATGTATGTACATATGTACATACATGCATAAAAACTAATTGTTTCAAATTAAAAATAATAGCGGAAATTGCCTTCGTTTCTATTTTTGAATCCATTTTGAAGTTTGAGTTATTTTTTTATGTGAATTTATTAGATTTCTGTCAGATTATGCTTACGTTTGGGTTTTTTTGATCAGAAAACTTTTAAAATACGTTTTAAAGTAGGAACTCGTTAGAGGATGGGAAAAATGTGTCTATGAATAACAAAACTTAAAATATGGTTTTAAATTTAAAACCGGTTTTAAATAGAATCGATTTTATACCCTAATGAAAGGCTGACTATGAATTTGCGCCAATATCTTTTAAATTATTGCTAAGCTAAATTTGAAAAATAGTGAAATAGTGATGAAAGTTACAAACTAATGATAACATAAGATACTACAATATTATAATTTATTAACTAGAACATAATATCATATCGCAAACATACATACATATTTTATTAGCGATTTTACGCCTGCAAGAATATTAACGCGAAAAGTGTTTTCTTAGTGCTCTCTTAAATTGTGCTGCATTATTTATTCTTCCAGATCCACAAATGTCGTTTTCTTATTCGTTTGGATGACGGCGACTAAGGAGTGTCAACTGTGAAACCAATCCGAAGATTTAATTCCAGACCTTAGAAAAAATGTCTGCTTAGAGTTCTGTGTCTTATGACCCGGGCATTGACGGAGAAAATAAGGTGAGTTCTCATGCATTTCTTCCTCATTGCACCTTCTACACAGTTCCTTGTCTTTCATTAATATCTTGTTAGTTCTGTTTTGGTCTCAAAGCGGCCATATGTGTCTTATAAGAGTTAACGGTTTTCCATATGTCATTTGCTTTTATGAGTGTTCTTCTATTTATTTTTTGTTTGAAAGCGCATAGTGAGATATGAATTGAAGGATCGGCTTGATGCCTAATGTCGAACCTACGAGTTCGTCAGTGGTTTGATTACCTGGAAAACCCTAGTGACCAAGAGAATTCCAGTATGGTTTAACTTGTGCTTCTTGGCAAGAACCTGTAGTTCTTCGCGTATAGGCTTCGATTTTATAACAGTGTCAGAAATAGCTTTTGTTGCTGCTTGGTTGTTAATAAAAAAGGTGATATCTCCTCGCGGTATCATCTTAAATGCACTTGAGAAACATTACCGTAGTTTGGAAGATTTACTGAGCCATCTGTGTAAAGCAAGTATCTCGCTAAATTTTGTAATCCAGAGTTAACAAGAAGAGACCCCATTTCATTCTTCAAAACAAAAACTTTTAAGCAATCAAAGATTCACTGATTGGACTCGAATCTGCAACTTTAGGTTGATAATTTTAACATTTTCAACTATCGCCATCTGTGGTGGATACAGCTGTACATTTGAATTATTTTCACTACATGTCACTTGGTCGCCGTGGCCGTGGTGGTTATTGTGTTAGACTACTACGCATGCTGCTCGGGTTCAATCCCAGCCCGGGTCCAACACCTAAAATACCACGGTGCCCGACTGTCTGGCAAGCAATCAAAGAGTATCATTTGTCAATGAGCTTCTCAATTCGCTGTTCGGAGTCGGCAAAACACCATTCGTGCAAAAATATAATACGCACACACAAATGGTTGCGAGAAGTAAGGCTCTTTCCGATGAGAATATTGCCGCTGTAGCTGAAGATATCGCGGACAAGCCGTCAACGTCGACCAGACGATGCAGAACCATGATCAACAAATTTTTATTGCCGCAAATTGATGAATTGTGACTGGAGGACATGTGGTTCCAATAGGACGGTGCAACTGCACATACAGCTCGCGCGACAATAGACATTTTAACGAATGCATTTCCGGGTCGCCTGGCAATTTGCACTGGCCGGCAAGATCGCCCGATTTTTTGAAGCCACATGTCTATCAGAATAAGCCACATATTCTGGAAGCTCTCAAACAGTATATCCGACAATAGTGCGAGAACTTATCCCCCGAAGTTCTCGCCAAAACGATTGAAATGCGGTAAAAAGATTCCAAATGGTCATCAACAGTGGCGGCGCCCACTCGACCCATATCATCTTCAAAAAGTAATGGAAAACTTGTATTCTCGTTATTACTTTTGTATGATATTTAATATTAATGTTTTGGCAATATACACCAAAACCCCGATTTGTGTCGTTAATTGGGACCAGAAAAACACGACCCAAATCGAAACGACGCAAATCGAATTAACGATTCCCTTGTACCTATTTTAACCAACAGAATAAAATGAATGTATGTATCACTAAAAATTCATTGCAACAAAAATGTTACTTCAAATAAAATTAAAATAAATATTTCATAAAACCAAATAAACTAGTAAAAAAATCAATAAATTCTAGAGAAAATGTAACTTGAATACTACATAATATTTGATTACATATATGTACATATGTGGTCATTTAATTCATTTTAAAATTTCAATGGATATTTCCGTCGACTGTTAGGTTATCGTGTTGATTTTATTAAAAATTGTTTCATAGTTACTTAAATTGTCGTTGCCTTTTTTTCCACGTAAATTTCTTTCACCAAACTAACTAACTTTACATAAATCTTAAACTTGGGGAATCCCCTTTGTACAAAAAAAAAGGAATAGCAAAAACGCAAACCGAAATAATATCGACGCAACTTCGAAACCACACAATTTTGTGAACGACGCAAACTGAAATCAAAACGACGACGCAGCTTTGAAACCACGATTATTTTTTAAACGACGAAAATCGGAATGATGCAAACCGAGGTTTTGGTGTATATAATGAAGAAAGTTCCATAATTTCCAACTGTAACATAAAAGAGGCAGTTGGTTTGTGGTTAAGCTGGAACATGTGTGAAGTCCATATGTACATTCTTTGTGCAGGCAAATGAAAAAGGCCCTATCAAGACTGCAATGCCTAATGCCTATTCATATATGTATGTATGTATTTACATATAGGGAAAACCAAATTGCTATAGTAGTTTTAAAATAAACGGACTGTCAACTAATTTGCAAATAATGCATAAATGCAAATTAATTATTAATTTGAAAACCCATTAAACCATACCATGACAGTTGTAGATTCTTTAATTTGTATCGTCTAAAATTTTTGACGACACTTCTTAATGGGAAATCATTCTCAGTATTATTTGCATTCCTCTATTTGTGTATACTTATACATACAGATATATGAACATATGAATTTTAATACAATGTACGTAGGTACTCAATTAGTTATGAATCATTTCTTTACGACACTATTACTTGTTATTTGAGTTTGTGAGATGAATTCTAAAATTTAAATGAATGTGCCAATTTTTTTATTATTAATATTTTTTCCCTCCCGATAATAAATCAATTTAACTAGAAAAATACGACATTCTGATTTTTAATGCTCCATACAACTCGGTTCTATTTCAAATGCTTGCAGGTATTTCTTTCTAGAGAGAACCCTTTTTTTCACCCAGCATTTAAGCCAAATTCAAGATTATACTACTGTTGACATTTCTCTATTTCAATCCACAATTATTATCTCAGTTAGTAGTAGTGTCAATGTGGGTATTTGTAAACAAATTCATGTTTTTTTGAAAAATATTGACTACATTTTTTTAATTTTTTTTTTAGAAAACCTAGCGAAAATCTAAAGATGAGAATATGAAAGTACTGTTTTTCTTTATTATGAATTGAAACGTTTATTTTGAAATTGTTCATAACAGCTAAGTTATAGTATGCTTACATTAACCCAGTTTTTAATTTTTATTTTGTAAACAACGATTTCAGTAACTATATGTATATGTGCCCAGATCCACCAGTAAGCCTAGCCTACTCAGGGTAAACTTCCTTTTGTCCTATTGTAGATGTCCGAGTGTAGATAAATACATAGGATTTGCTCAATTTACCCAGAAATTTTCAAGGGACCAAAGAAAAACTTCAATTTAACGAGAGATTCATTTTATCAAGAGTTTTATTTATCGAGGGCACCGTAGCGCAAGTGGTTAGTGCGTCGGACTACTGTGCCAGCGGTCTTGGGTTCGAATCCCGCCGCAAACACCTAAAAGTTTTTCACAGTGCCCACCTCTTTCGAATGTCTGACAAGCATCAAAGAGTATCATTTGTCACGATTGAGCTTCTCAACTCGCCGTTCGGAGTCGGCAAAAAACTGTAGGTCCCTTCCATTCGTGCAAAAATATAACACGCACACACAAATGGTTGCGAGAAGCAGGCCCAGGTTCACCTCGAGCTGTAGCGCCAACTAAGTAAGTAAGTAAGTATTTATCGAGAGTCGACTGTACTTTAAAAAATAAACTCTGACGAAAAAAAACGGACAACTGAAATCCATTTACAATTGAATGTATTAAATATATGTATGTATGTGGAAAAACATTTTGGTGTCCTTCATTTCACTCAATATAACCGTTATCGAGGCTTTACTGGTGTGTAGTATGAGCCGTGTTTACATTTACCCACATTGACCCTAATAGTAGTAATTGTAGTAAAAAAAAACTATATAATAAAACATACAGCTGCGAAAAAAAAAGTATTAACCAAAAAAAAAAATCAAGCAATGGTTTTTAAAAATTCTTACTAGCAGCGTAAATACCATAGGCATTACAAATATATTTACCATCTTTTATAAGCAATTGTATTGGCTCGCGCCTCTCTGGTGTGCAGTGTATTCCACAACCCACTTTTATCGAAAAGAAATTAATCGGTTTTACTACAATTTGATTAAAAAAAAAAAATGTAGTAGAAGCTTTTAACTTGTGTCGTTTTCGATTGGGCTTTTCAGATTTTGCTCTCAGATTTCAGATTTTTTGTGCTGGTTGGAAAACAAACGAGACTGATCTGTTTTTCTGCAATTGTATTAGTGTGACATATCACATCTTGTTCGTAAAAGAAAATAAATAAGAAAAAGAAAAATAATAAATTCAATTTTAAAACACTTTCTTTATATTTTCTAAATATTCTACACAGTTTCTGATAAATATTATTGTTGATTGATATTTATTTTGATGTACTGCGTTGACATTTCATATAAAATCTCCTGGTGCTAGTGCAAGTAGGTGTAAATCTCGAGCAGAATCTGAGATTCACAACAATTGATCTAGAGCAAAAAAAAATTGCTTTTTTGGTCGGTTGGAAAATGAAAATTGTACTAGAGCGATAAAAATTGCTCGAGATAAAAAAAAAAAGTGCTTTTTTTGCCCAATCGAAATCGACATTACTTTTCTATAATTTGAATTCAAAAATCAAGTAAAAACCAAATTTGTATACGAAAATCGAATGAGCACTGTTATTTTATTATTTTGCTTCTATTCAAAGGTATGAGATGCACTACCGATTGACATTTCAAAGTCAAAGTGAGGGTTTAACATTACAATAAGACGTCACGCTAACGACTTTATGATGATTTGTGGTACAGTATAGTGAAATCTCTCCAAAGCGGACAACCATGGGACCGGAGTTTCTTGTCCTGTTATGAGAGCTGTCCGTTTATAAGAACACATTTTGTATGAGAATTTAAAAATTGGTTCCCCAAAAAGGTGTACGTTAATGAGAATGTCCACTAAATAGAGTGTTCGCTAATAATTAGAGATTTCACTGTATTACAGTAAGAGTTTGAGAGAAATATTATTACAAGAAAAATGTTGTTTACAAAGTAGCACTGCTATTATTTTGCTCGCCACTGTACTTTTAAAATTACATTTTTTTAGTCTCAAGTCTAGAATGGTTTGGCCGTCTACCAGAACACAATTATTATGGGACTCTCGTTGAAAATCACCTGCAGACGTGTCTATTTAGGTAAAGGATTTCATGATCCCACCGCCTTCGCTGTGAGACTAATCGTTAACCAATCAATCATATTCTCTTAAAAGAACTTCAAACTAGGCGATCTGTTAACCTGTTGCCCAGTTCGCCATACAAAAGTCTGTGAACCTGCAATTTTAAAAGAATACATACTTATTATGGTTAAACTCACCTTTTGAATTCGGAAGAACCAGATGTCCTCTTCTGCAGATTCTATCCAAAAACTAAAGCCACAATATTTGCCACGCAATTAATTTCTTCGCACACTAAATAAACACAATCACTTCACCGTACTACGTTTCACTGCGAGTACAATATTCAGCGCAAAGAAATCAAAACAAACTCTGCGACTACTCAAGGCAAGCGATACCGATGCCGCTGTTTCAATAAACGAACTAGACAAAGGAGGGTGGTGGCACCAAGCAACAAGGATAAAGCTTCGATACAACCGGCGCGGCGTTGTATCACTCACAAATAAATACAAAAAAAAACCAAGTCTATTTACCTACGACTAGTAAAGTAGTGAATTAAGAAATATAATAGAAGAAAAGCTTGCGCAATAAAATACCCAACGTTGAGTTCACCTTACGTACAAAAAAACAAACCGCCCTGTCTATTCAAAGTTTACGGACAAACTGAACTGAGAAGGGATGAACAATTTGAAATTGAATTGATGCTGAGACTGAGAGCAGCTTCATCCCCCAACCCCCATCGACTCGACAGTAGAAATATTCAAGCTTTTGATTGCGCTTTTGGTGATGACAGACACAAATAAACTACAGCGATCTATGTGTGCGACGACGACATAGCCCAGGGTGTTGATGGTTGTGCCCGTCTTATTGAATGGCAGATTTAAATAAGGGTTGGAGTTTGGGGGTACGATTGTAGTCTACAGTACTGGGGTATAGAACTTTTGGGGTGGCTGGGTGTAAATTCTTTTGAAATTCATTTTAGCTCGTTATTTTGTATAGCATTGCTGGTAGCAGTGATTGGACATTTTCCGTCTGCATGAAGGATTTTGTGCCAAATTCTTGCTCTTCAGAGGAAGTACGCCAATATTCCTTTCCAAATGTACTTTCTCCATAAAGTGTCATGCAAATAGTTCTTTTTATTTCGCTTGGGTAGATTTAAACACCTCATTTTAGTTAGTGCTTTCTTCAATTTCAAGGAGTGGGGGTAAAAATATCTCAGATTGAGCTAAAAGTAGGTCTGTTTGGTAACTTGCACCAACTTTTTCTTTGGGTGCAGTGGGTGAAACGGAAATCTGTCAAACCAGGCATCTGACAGTTTGTAAAACTTCATAATCTTCATAGTTAGTGGAAAACAAAAACAAATTGATAGCTTTACCCATAAATGTGGTTCAACCCGTTTGGTTACTTTTGTGCGAATTTTCCACTTTCTGAGAGGATTTTCCCCACTTTTTGAATTAGGTATTTATTATTTGACAGGTTTTACCCATTTATTACCAAGACGTAGTGTGGAAAAGTACAGGAACGAATTAAACAACAAAATATGGAAAATGTAAACAATTTAATGATTTGACAGTTTTTATAAAGCTGCCCAAAGAAATTTCTTGGGCAGGGGAAAAATTCTTACTCTCTTGTAAACTTTCTCTTCTGTGAAAAACTACGAAAAATCTTCGTACGGGAACAGGATTTGACTGATTTTTGTAGTTTTTCTCAGTTTTGGACAGGTACGGGAACAGACCTAATAATTATATTTATTAGGTCTGTCCGGTGTGTTTTCTGTGATCAAAAATGGACACCTGTCAAATAGAATATAATTTGAAAATTGGGGAAAAATCCTCTCTTCTTCTTTTTTAACTATTGAATATTTTCACGAAAAACTAATTTTCTTTTATTTTTCTAACAAGCAGCGATTGACACAAATTGTCAGATGACTGTTTGATAGATGTCCCTCGGTGACTCCATGGATGAAGGTGTAGCACGATTTCACAAGAGAAGACACGTTTTGCACCTCTCATTAAATTTTTTGACACCTGGCTCTCTCTTCTCTTGGATTTTGACAGTTTCAAGTAATTTTACGTAAAATTACCAGACTCCAAATAGACCTATTAGGTCCGTTCGCGTACTTTGTGCACCAAATATGTGTTTTCTGTCAAATTTTGAAGAGTGGGTGTGAAATGCTCTCAAAGATAGGAGAACTACGAAACTATTTTTTTTTACTATTGTTACCTTGTGATTGACAGTGCAGGTGCGCTTCTTGTACAATAATGACAGTTGTGACTGCATTTTATAAATTCGTAAGTAGAGATATAATTTTAACAATGCATGAACCTGACGCAAAAATTAAAACCGACTTACCATGCAGAATAGTAAATGCATTTTTGTTTACATTTCTCTCTCAGTAGTTACCTACGCCTTCTTTTCAAAATACACTGAAATCCTTAAAAGTGGGGAGAAATGAAAAAGAAATGATTGTTAAAAATTACATGTTTATTAAATTGAATGTCTGACGTTCATTATTTATCGATGTAATGCACTTTAAATACAATATTGTACCTAATACATTTTTCATCGAGCAGTTGGTTCTTTGTTTTTGTAACAATTTCGGAACATAACAATAAAAAAAACATTTTTTTGAAATTCAACTGTCACGCACCACACTACATTCGCGCCCACACGGAATTCCTCATTTATACATCTAGTACAATTTTCCTTATCAGCGCCGTTTTGACAGCAAAAAAAAACTCAAGAAAACATCAAAATAAATAAATAAAATATGGCGTTGGATTCGATATCTGTTTCTGTGCGGCAGACGCGTTTTTAAAAATAGAAAAAGAAACCATTAATAAGTGTATTTTGCGTTTTAAAATATAAATCAACATTTAGAAAAGTAAAAAGTAATCCAAAAACAACATAATGGAATCCAGAAACAAAAAATTTGCTTAACAAATTTGTTTTCTTTTAACTCGTAAAGCACGAAAAAAGGTGGTAGCTGCCATTGCACCCACTCTGGCCAGGGTGAGAAAAAAAAATCAAATCGAAAGTTGTAAGGATTGAAGAAAATTTAAAGAATATCATCTGAAAGTCCGTAGTGACTATTGAATGGTGTATGATATCATTGAGTGCATTGCTAACGAAGTACACACTTGGAATAATGAGCAATCTCAGCAATAATGGTGGTGGCCAAAATTCCGCTGCAGAGGGGAGCATGGAGCGCGGCAGGTGAGTTACAAGTGGGTGGTTTGGTTCGGTGTCCTAGAATGGGTTCATTGATCTGTTAATACAGAAATAAAGAAGTATGTACCTACAGAATATTCGTTTAGAATGCACCCGCTTATGCCATTGTCTGTAGAACTATAAACACTGGAACTGAGAAAAATATTTGTTAAGCGATAATCGATCGAAACAATCTATAAACTAAAAATAAACAAGCGTATCTAGGTTTATTGTTTAAGTAAATAGTCAAAAGTGTAGTCGAATCAAATCTACGCTGATTAGGAAGTGTACTCGTATATGTACGAGTCAAGTGCTTGTTTTGACTGGAAAATGCTGTACACCTTCAAAAATAGATATTTCGAGATCGCAATTGAAATAAACACAAGGTTCAATTGGAAGCGAATGCGATGGATGTGCGTGCTAGCCCATCTGTTTTGCTTTCGAGGTCCACTCCATCGATTCCCCTACGGATTTCAACATACCTGGAGCTTAAAAAATCAAATAATTGGTTGTATCAGTGCCTACAATTATGAAATAATAACATTCCATATCAAAACCTAACTCATTGGTCTAATCTGAGGTGAATTCGAACGTGTGACGATGCACCTTAAGCTCGCGAGGCGTTCACTTCCAATTTATTACGCCTCCACTTGTGATAGAAGACTTTCCCTTCATCGTGAGACCATCCGAGAAGGTTTTGTAGCATGTTGCCAAACGCTCCATTGCCAATGATCCAGTCGTAAAAATGCAGGTGGGTCGTATTCGGCAAAAACATACACTGAATCCCAGAGTAGTTGTTTGCAAAAGCATATATGATGTAGAGCAAAACGCGGAAAGTGAATCAATATTCTTAGCCAGAACTCCAAATGCAATATCAAGAAGGCGATTCAATTTCGAAGCAACGCAACGAACACCCAGTAAACGGGTAAAACTATTTCATTATCCTACTTTTCTTCTGTATTTCAGTTGCCTGCTCAGATATGCCAGTCAAAATTCATTGGATGAGAGCTCGCAAAAGCACATTCAACGTCCAAATGGCAAAGACAGGACAGTCGGATCCTATCACAATGACATGCACACGACTCGTTCATTCGAAGCAATGAATGAGATGAGAAAGTGAGTTTGGTGTCTTCACATGGCAAAGCACAATTTAACTTTCTTTCCATTTTAAGACAAAATCTATTATGCGATGTTACACTTGTTGCGGATGAGACTGAAATTCCTGCTCATAAGATGGTTCTAGCTTCTTGCAGTCCATATTTCTATGCAATGTTCACCGGATTCGAAGAGTCTCGCCAGGGACGTATCACATTGCAGGGCGTTGACCATCGTGCCTTGGAGCTGCTCATCGAATATGTGTATACCTCAACCGTAGAGGTGAACGAGGAGAATGTTCAGGTGCTATTGACAGCAGCGAATCTTCTGCAGCTAACAGATGTTCGCGAAGCTTGTTGTGACTACCTACAGACACAATTAGATGCCAGCAACTGCTTGGGAATAAGAGAATTCGCAGATATGCACGGCTGTGTGGATCTGGTGAACTATGCCGATACGTACATTGAACAACATTTCAAGTGAGTCCTGGGATATGCAATTTTTCGCATGCAACTTAATAGAACACTCTTTTCAGCGAAGTAATTCAATACGATGAGTTCTTAAATTTACATCATGAACAAGTCATCAGTCTGATAAAAAACGACCGAATTTCGGTACCAAGTGAGGAGAAGGTCTATGAATGTGTCATCTCATGGATTCGTTATGATCCGACGATGCGCGATCGATTTATTGCTAACCTACTGGAGCACGTTCGATTGCCATTTCTCTCGAAGGAGTACATCACACAACGCGTAGATAAGGAGACTCTATTGGAGGGAAACCTTATTTGCAAGAATCTAATTATAGAAGCGTTGACATACCACTTGTTGCCGAATGATACGAAGAGCGCTAGGACTATTCCTAGGAAACCAGTAGGATTGCCAAAGATTCTTTTGGTAATTGGAGGTCAGGCTCCAAAGGCCATACGGTCAGTTGAGTGCTATGATCTGCGTGACGAGAAGTGGTACCAGGCTGCCGAAATGCCCAACAGAAGGTGTAGGTAAGTTGGGGTTTGAGATATATAAAGAAGTCGTAGTGTATGAATTCAATCTATGCCTTAATTTACAGAGCGGGTCTTTCAGTCCTTGGTGACAGAGTCTACGCAGTTGGTGGTTTCAATGGATCGCTGCGTGTCCGAACAGTTGAGGTATATGATCCAGTAACAGACGCCTGGTCCACCTGCAACAGCATGGAGGCGAGGCGCTCTACTCTCGGTGTAGCAGTTTTGAACGGTTGTATCTTCGCGGTTGGTGGCTTTGATGGCACCACAGGTCTTTGCAGTGCCGAAATGTACAACCCAAAGACACAGGAATGGCGTTTCATTTCTTCAATGTCAACTCGACGTAGTTCTGTTGGAGTTGGCGTGGTCAATGGACTGTTATACGCCGTCGGAGGGTATGACGGGTTTTCTCGTCAGTGTCTCTCGAGTGTTGAACGCTACAGTCCCGAGACAGACACTTGGAATGGAGTGGCTGATATGAGTGCTCGTCGCAGTGGTGCCGGAGTTGGTGTGCTAAATAATATTCTATACGCGGTCGGAGGCCACGATGGTCCGATGGTTCGAAAATCAGTTGAAGCCTATGACCCAGAGGCGAACCAGTGGCACTCCGTAGCGGATATGGCATTTTGTCGTCGCAATGCTGGAGTAGTAGCCCACGATGGACTCTTATATGTGGTGGGAGGCGATGATGGAACTTCAAACTTGGCTTCGGTCGAAGTGAGTGAAATTTGGTTTGCCGTAGACTCGTTGTATTTGGTATCTTCTCTTTGAATACAGGTCTACAGTCCAGAGAGTGACAGTTGGCGTATTTTGCCAGCGTCCATGACCATTGGTCGCAGTTACGCTGGTGTATGTATGATCGATAAGCCCATGTGAATGGAAGAGCAGGGTGCGATAGCACGGTGAGTTTCTATAATTCGTTATTCCATTCGACAGATAAATAAAGTCCAGTATTTTTCATTCCATAGTCAAGCAACAACAGCGAATGGTGATGATGAGAATAGCCAAGCCGAAGGTACCGCCGAGGGTGCAGTTGGCTATTCGCGTCCAACTGCAGAGGGTAATGTCAACCATCCTCAACAACAACAACAACAACTAAATCATCCACACTATGAAAACATCTATGAATCTATTGAACAGTATGCAGCCGGTGATGCTGCTGCTGTTAATAATCAACCAGCAGTTAATAATGCTGCTGCTGTCGCTGGTGCTGCTATCGTCCCTGCTGAAGCAAATAACAATGAAAATTTGGATGCTGTAGGCAATAATATCATTCATCATCTACCCCCCCAACCACAACAACAACTACAACAACCCACTCAGGCTCAATCCCTACAAAATGGTGCTCAAGTAGCTGCCGCTGTTATAAACAATCTCAACCAGAGATCCAACAACAATCCAATCAATAATGCAAATAATCATTTGAATATTGGATATCGAAATGATCTCTATGATCGCACAAATAATTCCCCTGCATACGACGTACCACGGTCAGTACGAAGTGGTCTGGGTATGCGTCGAAACCTGCAATTGGATTTGCATGGTTTGAATCGAAATCGGTATGGAATCGGAACCGGGTCGGTAGGAAGTACTTCAAAATCCGGGACCGCTCCACCATTTTATGCCTGTCGCCAGAGAAGCTTTGATGACACTGAATCGCATCATTACTACAACATGAACTACAATCCTAGTTTACGTTACGAGAATATCTACGAGCAGATTAAAGATGAACCGATTTATCGCAATGTGAATGGTGCCTCGGCCCGTGTCTATGGAAGGCTAAACGTAATTGGTCATGGTATAGGTCGCATTGAACGCCACTTGAGCTCGTCCTGCGGCAATATTGATCATTATAATCTAGGAGGGCACTATGCCGTCTTGGGGCATTCACATTTCGGAACAGTTGGACACATTCGTCTAAATACTGCGTCAGGAGTAAATGGTGCTCCAACAGCTGCCGGCGGAGCGCAGCAAAAGGATAATAATGTTAAAAATAGTACATCATCGTTTTTCAGCTGTTTAGGAGGGGAAAACTCTCAGAGCATGAATAATATTTACAGAGCTACAGGTGGAGCAGCGAGTGCACCCAAGGAGAATCTAAACACCATTCAGGCATCAGCAAGTACATCCAATCGCCCATCAACCTCAACTGCCGTTCCTAGTAATGGAACTATGACCAGACCAACAGGTGTGTATTTAAATGTAAATTAATTGTGATTAAAGTACTCTTAAATAATATTGTTTTCCACAGGTGCAATTCCAAAAATGAAGTCAACATCCAAGCCAACTCCAGCTCCCACGTCAACTCAGGCGGCGACAACAACACCCGCTGCGCAAGCTACGCAACAGAACCCAACAAAAACGACCGCAAGTCCCGAACACTCGAGCACATTGAATCGCATATCTAAATCGTCTCTACAATGGCTACTGGTAAACAAATGGCTACCACTTTGGATTGGTCAGGGTCCTGACTGCAAAGTAATTGACTTTAACTTTATGTTCTCGCGGAACTGCGATGGATGTGATTACACAACTACCGACAATACAGCTGCACCAGGACCACAGCCCCTTCCTCAGGACATTGTCCGTTTCAATGGACGGGCCGAGATGCATGCCCGTCGAGACCCAAGTGGTCGGCCACTGCGTAGTACCCTATCTCGATTGAAAGAATCTGAGTTACCGGGCCGTAACCGCATCGAAGAGAACAATTACGAGAACGTTCATGTTCACTGGCAAAATGGCTTTGAATTTGGCAGATCGAGGGATAACCAGGGCGGACAAGCAGAGCCTTCGCGGCCGACTCTCACTCGTGCTAGGTCCGAGAGCCCAAATTTCAGTCAACGAATAAGAAAACAACGCAAAGAGGTGAAATACTCCGATCCATTCAAGAACTACGAATTGAACACCGAAAATAATACATTTAAGCCCCGACCAGCTGGCAGAGAAAGAAGCAATGGTTCGTTCAGCTTAAGGGAGGACAGTTCAGCGGATGAGATACAGAGCGCTGGATGCATGGAAACTGCTTCAATAGATTCTGAAATCGTTGATTCCGCCGCCGGTGGGCCTTCAACACAAGACTCGTCGCAGTTAGCACAAGAAGAACAAACAGACTCCGATGGAATCGGAGAAGACTTCGATCACCGTACCGAACAAAATCAAGACTAAACGAGACACATGTGTATTCATACAACATGCCAATTTTTGTCAGTAGGAAACTTTAAAAGTATTTCAACAAGTAATTAGCATAGCAAACTCAAACACACATACACGATGATATTTAATCCAATTTTTAGATTTAAGATTTTGGCTAAATCTTATAGCACTGTGTTTAGTAGTTTTTTATCCAACACATCAGTGTAATTAGGAAAACATTTACATATAGGCAACACTTGTGTGTTCTATCTTCTACTCTAAGACTTCTTTTATGGTTGTGTTGAAATGTTATCTTAAAAAAAATATTCTTTCCCTTTTTGATTCCTTTAATGATTTTTGTATGTTTTTCTTTTTAGTTAAACATTTTGTTACATATATATTTTATCAAGATTTCTTTAATGTACATTTATAGTCTAAAAAGCTATTTGCTGTAATTATAAATAAACAACATATTATGCAAGAGAAATTATGTGACTACCGTTTTTTTGTTTCATGAACTTTCTGTCGAAAGTCGTAAAATAATTTTAATCTTGCAAAAAGTGGTGCTACTTTCCTCAAATTTGGAAAAACTTAATAAATTACACTCGTGGACGAAAAAAAACCCTCGCACCACTACTCTTCTTTAGTTTTTAAATTAAGTTTTATTTTTTGCTTAAATATGGAAAAACTTTGTAAGTTTAGGCCCCGTTCAGACAGGGTGGAAACCGCGCGGTTCCCGCTGCGGTTCCTATTTACATTGAAGTCCTTATATTCGTTCACACACAACCGGGCGGTTTGGCAAACCGCGCGGTTCCCGCAAATCAACCGAGCGGAAACCGCGCGGTTGCTGTTCTTTTGCGTTACATGTTCGGTTTGAATGAAATTTCAAGTTTGTACTCGTATGATATATTTACTATGATTCGTTTGTACAAATAATGTTTGAATAGTGTTTTAATACTAATGGATGGAACAGGAGGCGTTTAGCTATAGGTATATATATATGATAGATTTTGTTCAAATCCGCATTTGCATACACAGCAGTATCTTCCAGACAACTATTACCACCTACTTGCTATGAACGAATTCAAAGAGCTTGGTTTTCTGGAAGACGCAGCATTACACTTAAAGTGACAATTTGTAAACAAAAGTGTAACTAAGAACTCCATTAACGTACCAATACTGTATTTTTCTTTTCTTTTTTAAGAGCAACCACACACATATTGCTTCTTCGATTTCCATATTTAAAGTGAAGTGAACGTTTCATACACAACCGCACACAAACCGCAGCTGTCTGATTCATTTTTTAATTTTTAAGTTTATAAAAATGTTAATTTATACGCAAAAGAATAACGTACCGATTTTACAATTTATACAACACCTTCCATACCATAATAAAATAAGAGGGATATATTAGCGGTGGGTAAAATGAAATTATCGGAATATGGTTTACCGCCAGCCACCACGTTGTCATCTGGGCCACATAAATTAAATTTGGACTCATCCGAAAATGTCACTCGTGACCATTCGGCCAGAGTTCAATTATTTTAATAAGTGTTTGTCCATTCGGCGGCGCGCGGCGTTAACAGTGGTTTTGTTTGCAGAACACCTTGCATTAACTCCCATTTCATTAACCAACGTCGATAATGTCCGATTACTTATTGTTTCCTGGTTTGCGCCATGTAGAAACCGGTTTTTTAAACAAATTCGCTGATTCAGACGCTGATCTTTAGGAGTTGTCTTTTTGGGTCTTCCGTTTCCAGCTTTCCGAGCAATGTTCGAATGAGATTTAGGTTTCGAGTTTGAGGGACTTCAAATCAGAAAAACGAGAATTAAATTTAAAACAAATGGTCATATGTATTACCCTGTGAACTTCTTATTACATGATAGTCATATTTACTTTTATCTAAACTACATTCAATACGCAGATTTTAACACCAAACTCATATCTGGGGCGAATTCGTAAACGCATATGTTGCGAAGAATATGCAAAGCAGGACGTTCGCAAACGCAGAAGCAAAATTTACTGCAAATTAAAAAGTTCTAAAACGTAGTAGTTTGTGCAAAAGCAAGAGCATCTGCTTTTGTATAAGGCAAACATATGCTTTTGACGTTGCAACTGCTTTGCAACATTTGCTTTGCAGATATTTTGCGTTGCAAGTCTTGCGTTTACGAGCTCACCATTCTTAAGTGTTTGAGTTCCGTGTATCAAACGCCATTGGGGCGAGTAAATTATGTTATAAAGAGAGAGAGAGAGTCCTTAAGCTCACAAAGAGAAAGCGAGCCTTCTATTGAACAATAGAGGAGAGGAACTGCTCCTTCTTCATTGTACCTTCGAATAATACTCCTGACTATCTGACTGGAATCTATTAATTTTTGTCTCATCTGACAAATTAATACGTTTCTAATGTTCAATCCAGGTTTTATATTATTTGCAGAACTTCACTGCTGTAACATCTTGGTCAGACTTTACTTTACTTAAGGTGGCACTTCAGTTTGGAGTAATCTAGGGCCTACTTCTCGCAAGGGACAGACAGATGTTTAACAGCTGCTTCCAACCCAATTTTTTGTAATGATCTTCTAGCTGTCTTCTAGCTGACGTTCTTAGTTAGGCATTTTGCAGATGCCTTTTTGTGTTCTATAGACTTTCTTTCTCATCAAACGGTCCACTAAGGGAGCGTCGCTATTAGTTAAAAGCGTTGGCCGACCTGGAGCACTGTTCCTGGACTGCACATCATGTCTCCTTTTTTTCACCAAAAAGACTTTTTTCTGTATGAAAGACCATTCATTAATGAGAAAACCACCTTAGTTAGCAGAGATGACCAACATCTCGATTGGATCCGTTCGCGGCATTTTAACCTAGCTGACACTTCGGCTGCACCGGGATGCGAAATGACACAAAAGCGGTATCATCTATGGACGTATGAAGATCCTTGATCTTGCCAACAAGATTAAAGAGCTGAGCATGCCCATAAAAGGGATTACAAGAGTACGTGTAACGAAAAGGTATCAGATCACACAATTATTATTGGGAATGGATCACTTCCGGAATATGGTGAAATAGTAATTTTTACGGATGGATCCATGATAGATGACGGAGTGGGTGCAGGTATCTTTTCAGAAGAACTCGTCATGTTAGCCTGGCAGAAATACACCTACCTCGAGATCTTTACTCTGCTGTATGCATTGGCCCACTTGCTAGAAGCCCAGATGGGAGAAAGAAAGATCCTAATATCAGGCAGTGATTCAACGAATGTAGCAGACAAACATCACAACATCATTGGCACTGGATTTCGTACTGAAGCTCAATAAGTGTTGATCTAAAAATGAATTAACACTGCTTTGGGTTAGAGGATACATCCGCATCAAGGGCAATGAAAAGGCGGACTCGCAGCGTTATCAACAGGTCTTGGGAATCCGAAGTATCATCTTAGGAACATGAACCTTATAGAAGATGATATCTACCTATAAACTATTCCTTGGGGAAGTTGAGACAGCGACACACTTACTGTGTCAATGTCCGGCACTGGCTTGCAGAAGAATGGAAATATTGGGAAAACACTATGTAGAAACCCAGAGGATGAAACAGACTTCCTTTATACAGATTCTAGCGTTAACTATAGGAATCGCAGCAAGTGAAGAACTGTAATGAAATCCAGAGACTCCTTGGGTGAGATGGATCGTGGACGATAGACGAAAAGGGACTTAATATGGCGGTCTATTTAGATTTATCTCTCGAATATATTATACAAGCCACCTAGCTATGTATATTGTACCGACAACTTACTCTACATAATAAAACATTCGCATTGATTAATTATTGACAGCTTATGTCTATTTTATTAATTCTCTTTCATATTCAATATGAATTCTTTCCTAGTTATAAGTACTCATCTAAACGCAAATAAAGTCCACTTATCCACTTGTTCTACACTTTAAAATATAATTTAAAAATATTTTATTAAATCTCTCCTCTGTATAAAAAACAACTACAACATAGATACGTATGTATGTATGAAGGTAATCCCCTAGCAACCAACCTGTGTTCTCAAAATAACTGCCACTTAAACATTCCATCTCTATAACCGTCCAATAAACCCACCCCTACCGGGCAAAGTCCTTCATATATCATTTTTTTATCAAATATTGACATAAGTTAATTGATACACACGCCAACAGGCTGTCCCACCCACATTCTACTATCGAAGGAGCAAAGGAATGGGCAATTATATATGTGTACCAGCACTAGTACCAGGATATCGTCCAGGGCTATTCATTCAACACTCAACATATTATTCAACATGGTAAGGCCCACCCCATGCAAGCCGATTTCAAATTGCCTACATCATTATAGACCATTGAGCAGGAGTTGCGTTCCTTTATTCTATATGCAAAAGTTATTTCAATGTATTCATTAGATAGGCGATGTGTTGTTGCAGGGAGTGTAAATTTAAATTGCATAACGCTCTCGCATGAAATGAGCTGTCTGAACAACAATATGGCGTTATTATTGTTACCTATTATTATTTTATTAATGCTTTATAGCTTTATAGCGCTTTATTGGTGTATTAAAAAGATGGCAAAATGAAATGAATTTTAAAACAACCAAAGGGTAGCAAAATTATTGACAATGACATTTAATATGCGAGTGTTTACGGGCATATACAGTAAAACCCGGATAAGTGCATTGGCAGAACTATCTAATGGTTTTGGAGTACATATCCGGTATGTGGAGTTATAACACACTTATCTTAGTTAGGTTAGCTGATCAGATGTATGTACATATGTATGTATTTACGTACTCTACGGTTATATTCATGTATTATTACAAATTGATATTACAAGTAGTTTTTGAAATCACTTTAGGAACCAAATAATTGTTGAAAACGTCAAAACTCATAAGGCGTGGATTTTTCAAATCTGTATAGGCTCAGCAACATGTTTCCATATTAAATACACTAACAAGTAAGCCTTTATAGAATTAGGAGTGAAGATGGATTGAACAACTAAGCCTTTATAGAATTAGGAAGTCTGGATAGTTATCCAGTCTTAACACTGAGTCTCCACGAGACATTCATATGTATTTATTTTCGACATAATGTCAGACATCATTTCAGAAATTTTTATTTTTTCATTGGGTGGTCAAAATCTGTCAGGACATTTCATTTACAAACATGTCGTATACGAGGAAGCAACTACGATAATTTTTGCCGTGATGGCTTTGCAGAACTAAAGAAAATCGAAAAATCCGGGAAAAAAAGAAGGCATCGTTTTTGGGTTAATCGTTTTTTTTTTACGTTTTAAATTCAAATAGAAATTTAAAACAAAAATCTATTATTCGGTTTGAATTTTTCGAGGATTTTTGTGAACAGAGGTAAATAAGTGCATGTATACTGTTGCTGCTCTTTGTTTATTCAAGCACGAGTATGAAAATCAAAAGGCAATGTCGGGGATGTCAAAGAAAAAATAGGTCCGTTCGCGTACTTTTTGCAGTAAATATTGGTTTTCTCTCAAATCTCGAAGAGTGGGGGTAAAATTCTCTCCAATACAGAAAAATCACGAAAAAGTAATCGAACTCATTAAGCACCAAAAAATAAAAAATGTATGTGATTTGACAGATTTGACAGTTTTCATAATACACCCCAAAGAAATTCCTTGGACTAAAATTCGTAGCATGGGGAAATATCTTACTCTCTCGTGAGCACTCTCTTCTACGAAAAACTACGAAATTTTTGCGCACGCGAACGGGTTTTCGTGATTTTTCGTTATTTTTCGTGGATTTTCGTTGTTTTGGGAGGGTACGCGAACAGACCTAATGTTATTTCTTTTTAATATAAGGTCCGTTCGCGTACTTTTTGCACTAAATATGGGTTTTCTGTCAAATCTCGAAGAGTGGGGGTAAAATTCTTTCAAAGACAGAAAAATCACGAAAAAGTAATCGAACGCATTAAGCACCAAAAAATGAAGAATGTATGTGATATGACAGATTTGACAGTTTTCATAATATACCCGAAAGAAATTTCTTGGACTAAAATTCGTAGCATGGGGAAATTTCTTACTCTCTCGTGAGCACTCTCTTCTACGAAAAACTACGAAATTTTTGCATACGCGAACGGGTTTTCGTGGTTTTTCGTTAATTTTCGTGGATTTTCGTTGTTTTGGGAGGGTACGCGAACGGACCTATTAAACAAAGGTGAACGGTTACACTTTGGATAGAGTTTTAAAATTTTAGACACATGTAGACAAGCTAATTTTTTCTACATTTTCTGTGATTGTTTTAAAATCAGAATAAAAGATAATCTCGTGCACGTTTTTGCAACCCCCATATATTTTTTTTCCAATTATTACTACGAGATGTAGCATTAGAAGATTTTGCAGTTGCTACAGAAGTCGAAGTTATCCAATGCGTGGCAGCTATCAAGTCTAATTCTATAGGTGAGGATGGCCTACCAATCCGTTTCATCAAACTTTTATTGCCGTATATTGTCTCCCATCTCACCCATGTGATTAACTGGTGCATAATTACATCGACTTTTCCTCAGTTTTGGAAAACTGCAAGAGTCTTGCCTATAGCAAAGAAAGCTAACTCAACCTGTCCGGCTGACTTTAGACCAATAAGCATTCTACCGTGTCTGTCAAAGGTCTTCGAGAGAATAGTTGCTAAACGAATAACGGAACATTTAACGCTCAATAAGTTACTGTATGCCCAGCAATCTGGTTTTAGATCTAACCACAGCTGCTCCACAGCCATGGTGAACCTACTTGAGGAGATAAGGCAAGATTATGATATGGGCTATGTTTCGTTGCTTTATTTACTAGACTTCTCGAAGGCTTTTGACAGAGTTGATCATCGAATCCTTTGTTGGAAGCTTGTGAACAATTTTGGTCTTGGTGAAAGGGCAGTAAAACTAATAAGTAGTTATCTTTCCGGTAGATCGCAAAGGGTTCTTCACTGAAAGAATTCAAACAGGGAGTGCCGCAGGGCTCAATTTTAGGACCGATACTCTTCCGTATGTTTATCAATGACCTTCCATCAGTCTGCAAATATGCTTCCGTACATTTATATGCAGATGATGTCCAACTACATTTAGCGAAGCCATTTAGGAACCTCGACGAACTCGCTCTTCTCTTAAATGAGGAGTTAAAACATATATACACTTGGTCGGTAGCAAACGGATTACTACTTAATCCGGCAAAATCGCAAGTAATCCCCATCTCTAAAAAGAATTTTAATTTGAATCTTCTACCTGAGTTATATTTAAATAACAACAAGATTAAAGCCTTTGAGTCAGTTACTAGTCTTGGCTACACTATAAATCGCGATATGTCCGGCTATAATCATACTAACGTTGTCATCGGCCGTATCTACGGATGTCTGCGCAAACTGTGGCTCAGTGCTTATTTCACTCCGCGGGAAACACGACGAAAGCTGGTTATGACTCTAATCTTACCCCTCATAACATATGCTGAGGTAGTCTACAGCAGCCTTGACTCGTTATCCCTGCGTAAATTGCAAGTTGCATTTACTGACGCGGTGCGCTACATCTACGGCATTCGTAGATATGACCATATCTCTGTGTACGCTAGGGGTTTAATTGGTTGTAACTTGCGAGAATACATCAATGCAAGGAACTGTATATTCTTACACAAAATAATGAATAACCAATGTCCGTCTTACCTGTACAACAGGCTTAATTTCACTCGCTCCACTAGAACCATTAACTTGATTCCCTCTCATTCATTCACACTATAAAACTTTGGAATTCCTTACCGTCCCGAATGAAAAATATTTCGAATCCTTCCAATTTCAAAAGTGCAATTCTCCTTCACTTCTCCACCTTAACACATCTTCACTGAACCAACATATCTCTGTTTTTGTCATATTCTCAATCCAGTAATTCCCACCTACTTTCCATCTAAGGTTATGCTACTCATTGTAAATTAGTTTTAAGATATCAATTTGTATAAAGTTTTAAATAATAGGTACTAAAAAAGATTTTAATCTTAATGTACAAACCTTTTAATGAAATAAATGAAATGAAATGAAATGAAATGTAAAAACTAGGTGTTTTTGAGCTATGAGGACAAATTGCGAAAGAAGAAAGACTCCGAAAGATGGCGCATCCCCTTGGACAATATGGCGTGATGCTGGAATCGCGGTTTGATTTGTCACAGATAGAGCACAAGTGTTTTTTGAATGAAGTACATGAGTCGTGGGACCACTTACGACTTATTATAATTGTGACTTGGCCTGTATTTGTCTGCCTGTTCAAAGCCCATATAAAACAGCTCTTTTCTGTTAGGAGGGAATCCATACGCTTGTAGTTTTCTTACATGAGCCACAATTTTCTGCTCGTTTTCTACTCCTAGGCATGTGGGAGCACCTAAATATGCTTCCTGTCGTCATCGTTCTAGAGTCTTAGTATACATTTTTTTTTACATATTTTACATGCAAGCTCCATAAGGGCCAGAGTGCGCCATAATGCCCCTATGGCAAGTGCGCCATATTACAAAAAGGACGCATTTGCACAAAACTTAAAAAAAAACGCCAGATTTTCTTTTACTTTTACTAATCAATGCCACCAAAGGAAAACTAATATGATTCACTTCACTTCACTGTGTATAATAACCCCGTACGTTTTATACTTAAGGAGTCACACGCAAATGAAAAAGAGCCCAAAATATATGCAGATGACAAAAGTGGGCTATTTTTTTGTTTATTATTTTTTTCACTTGTAAAAAAAATCGCAACAGCTTTACAACTTAACATGGCGCTCTATAAAGGAAGACTCAAATTTTCCCATCGTTTTATTTTCTATAAATAAACCGGAAATATGGTATTTACAAGGTGCGCCATAATGCCCCCTGCGCCATAATGCCCAAAGTTACCCTAGTGAGTTCTACTAGAGAATTGGAGATGTTTGTAAGTAGTTTGATTGGGAGAATAAAAGTTAAATGGGATAAAAGTAATAGAAGGTACCCAAGATTCCTGTAAGAACATCTTGATTGGCTAGAATAACTTTATAAGTACAGTTAAATTCACAACTTGTATTGCTATAACACAAAACGGCTTTTTCGGTTAAATAAGGCTACAAGAGATGCGAATAGTAAGATCTGGAATTAAGTTCCGCTAGAATTCCAAAATGTCACACTGTGCGACGGTTTGTTTGATTTTTCCATTAAAAAAAAAACACCCCAAAAAGTGAGTGTTGTCAGCCACCCAGTGATTGGAACCTTAAGAAAACTCACCGTAATTTTCGCCTGTAAAGATCGAACTAAAATACAAACTTTATTTTCCCAATTAAAACATAAAAAAATAATAAATAACATCAAAAGATTTAGAATCTATAAAAAAAAACCTAAAACTAACAAAAAAATATATAGGGTAAGCCACCCAGTGATTGGCACCTTACGAAAATTCACTATAATTTTAGCCTCTAAAGATCGAACTAATATACAAACTTTGTTTTACCTATTTTTTTTTTATTCATTAGTTTGTTAGAAACATAAAAAGAATAACAAATAACATCAAAAGATTTAGAATCTATTAAATAAAACATAAAACTAACGAAACAAAATAAAATTCCATTTTTGCCATTTAATGGCATAGTTTGCTAGTTATTGGCAGTCTTTTGTCCCATTATTGGCACTGTAAGTTATTGGCCTCGTTAGCTTCATCTTTAGCCTCTAACTGCTTCTTCATTGTTATTTCTACAATATTAAACGGTTTTGGGTAGTTTTGGCATCTAAAATACATCAAACCTGATTAAGATTATATCAAGATAAAATTTCTGTTAAGATATGTGACAACGGCCTTAGATCAAATACATACAAATTATGTGAAGCTTTCATTTTTAGGCAATGATTGGCATGGTGCCAATAACCCGGTGATTGGCACCATGCTTAGTGTACTTATAAATTAGTAATGATTGGCAGTGCCAACAATAGAAAGAGAGTTATTTTTCATTGACATTAATTGTCACACCCAATAAATAAAAATAAATAGCTTTAACGTTTTTTTTAACTACTCTAACATGCACGTTTATATGTGCTGGTTTGGTGAAAAGCACTTTCAAAACCAGGGATTGCCGATTTGGTATAGTAAATACAGTCCTTTGCCACGCACTACTCTACGGTTTTATCAACGTTCACTACAAAAAGGCGCGAATTTGTAATGACGTTTATAACAACTCTATATTTCAACACTGCCAACGTTAAGACAATATAAATAGTGATGCCAAATGCTACTTGAAAATTCAAGTAAAATTATAGGTTAAAAAAAACAATCATATTTATTTAAAAAAAACTTTTAAAAAAATGTTTTAATTTTTCATGCTAACCATTGGGGGTTACCCCAACAAATGGAGTGCTTACCCTACATAATATATTAATTTTTGCCAATTATTGGCAAAGTTTGCTAATTATTAGCAGTCTTCTATCTCATTATTGGCACTGAAAGTATTGCTTGGATTTCCTGTCTTCTTAATCAGAGCTATCGTATTTTAAAAGTTCGCTCAATATTTCAACACTATGTTTGTAAAAACATTTAGGTTGAATGCCATTGCTTGTGCTAGGTACATTTTGTACGGCATTGATATACATTACGTTCACTTCTTTACATCTTGAAGTGTCGAACCTTAACTTTTGTAAGTTTTCAGCGGACAAATTTACTTTTTCATTGGTTTCATTGGTTACTACCTTATTATGAGTCTTTTATACAAATTATGTGAAGCTATCATGTATAGAGTATAGGCAATGATTGGTGCCAATGATTGACACAGTCCCAACAATAGAAAGAGAGTTATTTTTCATAGCCATTAATTGTCAGACCCAATAAATAAAAGTAGATAATTTGAACGTTTATTTAAACTAATCTTACCTGCTCGTTTACATAATATGCATGTTTGGTAAAAAGCACTTTCAAAATCAACGATTGCCGATTTTTTATAGTAAATACAGTCCTTTGCCACGTACTACTCTACGGTTTTATCAACGTTCACTACAAAAAGGCGCGAACTTGTAATGACGCTTATAACAAATCACACTACCAGCCAACTAAATATAAAAAGTGATGCCAAATAGTTCGTTCAAAAAAACTAATAAAAAAAATGTGTAAGTGAATGTTTATATTTACTTAACTTTAGGTGGCGCTACAGTTCGGGGTGAACCTGGGCCTGCTTCTCGCAACCATTTGTTGTACACAAATATTTAAGGAAATAATTAAATGATGGACTGATTCATTAGTAGGTAGATGAGCACCGTGGTGTAGTGGTAAGTGCGTTGGACTACTACGCAATGCTGCCTGGGTTCGATAACAGCCCAGGTCCAACACCTAAGAAAGTTTTTCACCGTTGTCACCTCTTTCGAATGTCTGACAGGCAATCAAAGAGTATCATTTGTCAATGTATGGTTGCGAGAAGCAAATCAACCTCAGGTGACCCGTTTATGCGGATGTAGTTTGAGATATTTATATCCAACCTGAGGAGTTTAAGGAAGATCATTTCTTTTTTCTCGGATATTTCTGTAAGGTCTTCGAAGAAGGGTTGCCGCAGTATGCGTTGCCTGGCTATCGCTAGAGCTGAACATTCGCACAGAAAATGAATTCGCTATTCTTTTTCATTTTCATCACTGCAGCTTCGGCAGAAATTGTTGTGCTAGTTTGACTGCATGGTCCCCAATTGGTCAATGCCCTACTGCCACTACTCTCGTGATGTATACGCGAGTTCTTTGTATCAACTCATTTGTTTTTGACCTATTGTAAATTGGTCAGAAACACAAACAAAGTTAACTTCAAGCAGTTGCCCAATTTATTTTCTCTAAAATGTATCTACGAGCTAAAATCAAGCAAACGAATTTAGCTGAGCTCTACACTCCCACCATTTGTTCCATTTGTGTTTCAAAACGCAACTGTGTCTGGCCAGTTTTGTTTCGTATTCCTGTACACTGTAAGCAAGCTCTAAGTAAACAGGCTTCAATTCAGAATTAAATAATGCACTAAAAAAATGTTGGTACCTACCTACCATCCAGCTGAACAGTTCTCAACAGAAACGCTACTGATAATGTCAGCTGCTTTTGTTGGGTGAGATCTTTTGTATGGATGCCGAATTATATCTTAAACAACGTATCCGCTTTGAACTTGACAAAAGTTCTGTACCTAAAAATTACAAGACACCTTGGATCTTTCCTTAGACAGATTAGGAAAAAACACCGAATATCAATCAATAAAAACCTAAAAAGGGTTTATTTATGTTCAGCATACCCGCGCAAGGACTGAATTATATCTCCGTGAATGGCATCATGAAATCTTAATGCCATCTTCTTTCTATACCTGGTATTTGAACAGTGAACAGCATGAAGTGCGCATAGCCATAGCCACTATATCACCGTGTTGTACATAAATTTATAATTTCAACCCTCTTCCTCACGTTCGTCGGCATCCATTTGCATTGGACCGGTACTGGAATGTAGATAGGTACTCGTAAATACACCCAACATACTTTAGAAGAGGTTGAATAAAAAATTCAAATCAAACCATCGTGTTCTACGGATGAACTCGACCTACGACTTGAAAGCTCATAAAAAGGGAAACTCTTACTATGTAGCTCGGTCCTGTGTTCGTTCGCAAATGAATATTTAGTATTTCGTTCATGTATACTCGTAGATACATGCCTATACCTAGAAAATTCCGTTGCTGTGAAACAGCAAAAAAAAAACATTTACATGATTCTAACATGGGAGATGGGAGAGAAATTTCAGTCCTGTGAAGGTCCTGCGTATAACATCCCCTGCACAAATATGTACGTAAATAGGCGAACATTCCGCATATGATTGTGACTGTGGGTGAACTAGACAACTGGTGGACGGGAAAACCTGAAACAAGAGGGGTTGATCAATATTTAGTTTATTACTGAATGTGTACATTTGCTCCAATAGGAAATGTGAGAGGGCGTGTCAGCGATTTCATTTCATAATGGATACCGATAATTCTGTATAGAGTTTGCCCAAAAACAAAGTTGCACCATTTAAACTGACTTTTTGCGATGTATTCGGTGTTTGTAGAGTTGTAAATGCGTTTTGGGTGGTTGGTAACTTTGGTGGGATTGGAACTGTAGGTCGAAGAATTCTTCATCCACAAGTATTTCAGTGAGGAATGGAAAGTATTTCAAGTAAGAACCTTATTTCGTGTTTATAGGTGTATTCGATATTAAAGATTTGAAAATAGATGAATTAAAATGGAGGATAGATACCGTCTGGTAAAAGATTTTTTTACAACGAAGCCAGTTCATTATTTTTTCTATTCTGCAAAAATGCATGCCATAAAAATACAGTGTAGTCTCCTTTATACCTACACACAGTACTCCCGATTTTAGATATGTATTTTTTGAATATATCAACTTCAACATTTTTACATTGAAACGCGATTATATTTACATCTGTATGTATATCGACTGATACACTAATAGATGAGTCCAGGAAAATACGTTCACGGGTGATTGCCTAACATAATAATTAACTGTACCTCAAGTGAGAAATAAATGCACTTACTGGAAACATTTCATTTGTCTTGCCCGTAAGCTTGTCCGTATAAGAACAGAACTTGGCGTGCAAGCGAAGTGACCCGTTACTTACGCATGTATGTATTCATTGCAAAGCGGTATAGAAATATTTTCGAGTAGGTATGATATTGAAATAATTATAACGAAATTGATAACTTTTCTAAATTCTCTTCGTATTATTACTTGTTTACTCACGTGACGCTACAGTCTGGGGTAGACCAAGGCCTCAACCGACAACCTAGGCCTCAACTTTTAACTTTACTTATTTGTTTCTTTGTTTAATATTCTACATTTTGTCAATTTCGAATAGCGCCACCTACCGTAAATAAACCAAAATATGCTTAGGTCCTGTCACACAAACATACACACAAAAATTTATCAAAATCCGTCGAGCTGTTCGCTGTTCTTATTTCGTCAATAGTGCGTCGAATGTTTGCTTCTAATTGATCAATCGTTATTGGTTTAACTGCACACACCAGAGATTTGACGTATCCCCACAAAAAGTAATCCCAAGGTGTCAAATCACACGAACGAGGTGGCCAATTCACAGGTCCATTTCTTGAGATGATTCGGTCACCAAATGTTTGGCTCAACAAAGTCATGGTTGCACGCGCTGTATGGCATGTTGCGCCGTCTTGAACCATTTTTCCTCCAAATGATTTCCAATGGCATGAGGAATAAAAAAATCACGAATCATTTGCCTGTAGCGTTCACCATTCACGGTAATGTTGGCACCGGTTTCGGATTTAAAGACAAATGGGCCGATGGCGCCTTTGGCATGTGAACCGCACCAAACACTGATTTTTTCGGGATGTAATGGAGTGTCAAGAGTCTCATGAGGATTGTGCTCACCCAAAAACGACAATTCTGCTTGTTTACATACCCGTTAAGCCAAAAATGAACCTCATCGCTGAAGATGATTTGACGATAAAAATCTGGTTCAACTTCCAGTTGATTCAGCGAACAGAGCGCGAATTTTGGAAATAAATGTCCACGATTTGTAAACGTTGTTCTAGTGTAAGTCTTTGCATGGTGATTTGTCAAAGTATGCTGAAAGAAAAGTCAAACACATTTCATTAGTATGACGGCTAGTTTGACATTTATCCTTGTGCATACATATTTTATTATTATGTATTATTTTATTATTTATTTATTTTTTTATTGTATAATGTTATTAACAAAATGTAATTTTAAGAAATAAACGAAGAACATGGCAAAAAAGTGCCGTCTGTCGAAAAAAATTGACATTAGTTAACTTTTACAAAATTAAAAATATAAAATTCAAAGGTAATAACTCTTATATGCATGAGAAATTATACAATTAAGAACATAATGACTAAGTTATATGTACATATATTACTGTAAAAGTTTCGATAGCTTAAGGCATGACCGCAGTACCGAAAAAGCCGCTTCCAACCCCCTTAACAATTTGTAAAGCTTCTTCAAGTGAAAAAGTTCTCTTGGTAAAGTAAAGCAAGCGTAGTTCTGACAAAATAGGGCAAACTGCTATTAAGTGGTGGATGTCTTCCACTGCATTCAGGCTACCAAGGCTACATATACATAAGTCTTGCATGTCTTGTCGATAAGCTCTGTGGTTAAGCTCCAGTAGTTCAGTTCGCATCCTAAAGATTAAACTTATTTCGTCAAGTCCAAGGCGACTAGAGAAGTAATTACTAGTGGCCAGAGAACGGTTTAGAGGGCTATGAATATGTCTGCATGTGACTGAGCCCTTCTAATAGAATGCTGATATTGCCTGTCGTCTACTTTTTGGATAACCTCATATAGTTCGTCTTTCCAGTCCTTTTCATATGTACATATACATATATATAGAAGAAGATTGATAAAGTTTTTTTTATATTGACTGTTGTCTGATGTAGCCTTCAGCTCCGAGACAACAATAGAAGTCCGAACTACTGGAAGCAGCTTGCTCAGGACCGAAGAGGATAGCAGGCAGTTGTGCCTCAGGGAGGGCCCCTCCACGGGTTGGGAGTCCGTTAAGTGAGTAAGTATAGTCTAATGTAAATGTAACTACCTAAAGTTTATGGTTTGACTTTCTGATTGAAATTTAAGAGAAAAACAGAAGTTTGCGAAAGGAATAAATGCTCATTCACAATAAACAAATATTTAAAATAAACATTTCTGTTCTTAGGCGAACAATGGTTTTAGAGCATTCAGAGATAAAATACTCTTTCAAGATCAAGTGTGTTGTTGCTGCAATTCAGCTATCAGCTAAAATGGGTAAAATTAAGGCTGGGCGCTCATCAAATGAGTAAAATCTTCCTATTTCAAGGATTTCTTACAAGAATTTAAATTTGATTTTATTTTCACGAATATAAAACAAAATTTACTCACAATGTTGACGCAAACATGAATCTACCTAAACTTATATTTATAAGTACATCAAATACGGTAGTATATGTATAAATGTACATTTTAGACACACCCAACTAGTGCAATGATGCAAATAAGAGTATAAGTTCACCCACATTGTAATCTCAAAATGGAAAAAAAAAAAACAAAGCTACAGGAACGAATAAATCTCTTTTAATTAAGCTAATTGACACTCCACATTCAAAGAAGAAAAAGAAAATCATTAATGTCAATGAAATGTGTACCCACCTACTCACCACACCACCCACCGGTACCAAGTGCGTTACAACAATAATCAAGATCGGTCTTCGGTAAACATCAAACAAAATGAAATGACATACAAGTGGATCCCATTCAAGGAGAGCCTTGTCAAATTAAATGTCCTTTTTTCCCATTTATTTCCGTCCGTGTTATTCATATTCACAGAGAAAAAAAATTACCATCTACGCCCAGTGATACGATGATCAATTACAATAGCCAACGATTGGAATATCAATCGAAATAAGGAGACAAAATAAAAAAATCGACGCTCTAATGACGATAGCAACGGCGTGGTATCAAGAGCGCTAACTGTCAAGTGCTTCTTGACTTCCTGGTCTGGTAGCCCGTGCATCTTGCATCCATCACCACACCACCACCAGCGCTTCATTGAAGGACTTTGTCGTTATTATTCATATTACAAGACCCGCGTGACATCCTCTTGTTCTTTGTGTGGGGATGGGGATTTATTATATAGAAAAATATGTTGTCATATCCTCAAATGTCACGACTGTCATAGTCGCCATGTTGACAAGGGTGGAATTCCAAGTATCGGCCGTCATACAGGCTTTTGACTTTTATATGAGACGTTTGCCGTTTATGGTGGGCGGGTCATAGCTTTGCGAACTCTCTGTCAGACGTTAAAGTACTTTTCAAAATGTTCCCTTTTAACGTTTAGCTATGAATTAGAATTATGCATTTCTGACATCAAAGCGATATGCAAATATCCGTGTCAAATTTAAGTGGTGCAAGGTAAAATTTTAAAATTCGCTTCAACGGAGCCGTAAGTGTGCATTGTGTTTCGATGTTGTCTCTTGTAATGTGTAATTAATACGTGAAGGAGAAGGGCATCAAATTATGCAATTTTAATTTATTTTAAGATAAACAATTTATTTATGGTAAGCCTCTCAGAATAAATGATTTAATTTCTATTTTTCTTTCTATTTGATTGTTCGTCCATGTTTTATCAATAGACGGTTGCATGATTTTGTTTTTATTATTTTGTTTTATTGTAAAACTAGGATAGCTTCATTTATTTTATAAAACTTCGCGTGTTAGAGATACAACGACTTCGGGGATGTTACCGCTAGAGAATGGATTTCAATATTCATAATAAATATGCATGATTTCAATTTAAATGATTGCTTTTTAGATTATTTGCCATAACAAATTATGTATCTGTCTGGAAGTTGCATGCGGCATGCCCCTACCCACGTGCAGAGTTGTTATGAAATGTTATTCTCCCTGCCATTGGATCACCTTATGTCATGATTTTCAACTCCATAAACAGTTGAATAAATCTAAGAACTGATTGAATTCCATGAGTCGGATAGACCAAGCATAAAACCAGTTTACCCAAGTTTATTGCTCAGCGGTGTCTTCAATTACAGTAAACCCGTGATAATCCGATAATTGTTTTACAAACTTGTCGGACTGTAGAGTACTCCCACCAACCCCTTGTAGTCCGGAATATTTTAAAGAGGAGAACCTTGTAATCCGAAATCCGACCCACTTCAAATGCGTTGATCGCATTGATCGCGTTGATCGCATTGTGGAGTAGATACGATGGTTTTATAATCGAATATGATCTAGTCATTATTAACGAAACATTTTCATACACATATAGTAATTGGCATGTCGGATTACAGGAGGCACCGGATAAGACAGGGGCCGGATTATCGCGGGTCTACTGTATAATGACGCAGATTTCTAACAGATGACGTTTAGTCTGCTTATATCTAGAAAAGTCATGCCAGCTTCAGTTGTGTTTACTCGAAACACGAACGTCAATGGAAGTCCTAACCTAAGAGGCTGGACGTAAGGAACCTTCTTCTGAACCTTGTCCTTCATTTTTTTGTTATTCTGTTGTGCCTTGGCACTCAGACGATGTTCAATGAATTTAGCCTTCCGATCGTTTTCAAGTAGGTTTGCATTGTTCAACTATTATAGAAGTGGTAAACGGATGAAGCGTAGTCTGTCTGTCGCTATAGGCGCAAATGCCCCCACCGACTCTTCCTTACACTGCTATTTCAGATAGCAGGGTTTCATAGCAAGCTATAAGAAAGAGAACTGTCAAATTTGTGTATGGGCAAATTATAGCTTGATATTTCATTTTTTTTTTTTTTACATCCAACCGCTTGTACTCTCAGCACTTCTATAACTCCACAAACATGAAAACTGCCGAAAATTGTTTATTAATTTAATTATCTCTTCTTGTGACCTCTGCCAGTCGACCATAATTATTTTTTCTTATTCAAACGCAACGAACGCAACCAATTTTCACTCAAAAATTCAAAGTCAAAAATTAGCAAGATATCTTTTGCTTGCTAAATATCCTGCTATGGATAGCTAGCTATCTCAATTATCTTGCTATTTGCCGTCTCCATTAACTATTTTCATAGCATGCTAATTATCTTGCTAAAAATTTTAGCTCATTGAGACGGCCTGTTACAAAAGAATTCACAGCCAGTCCAGTTTTGAATTCATTCGTAAAAATAAAACTAAATTGTCGTCCAGGCTCAGATTCTGACAAAACCTACATAGTTCTAAATACAGGAAAACTTTGAATTGGCACAGCAGGTATAGTTCTTCATCGGACGGTATATTCATGAGACAAAGGCTTTAGAAGATTAGTCGCGTTACGCAATCGAAACTTCAGTGAGAACTCTGTAAGAGTCCACCCCCTTCTAAAACAATGATAGCTTTGAGTCAACATCCAATGATAAAAATATTGTACAGGCGACTCTCGATAAATTGAATCTGTTGAGACCTGACAAAATGTTGAAATTATTGACAGTTTTATTTAACGAAAGTTGTAACTATCGAGGGGAAATGAGAAACATTTCAAATTATCGAGAGCATGCATATTTTTTCAAAAATGCAACTTTTAACCAATGCTACGTAGAGTCAAGCTACATACATACGTCATAGATCACGGTCAAATGCAAACTGAATTACGTAGAGAAAAAAATGTATCATTTGTCAAGCTTCGGACAAGTAACTTATTCCTCTGATGTTTTGTTTACGTATATATTAGTTAGTTCAAATTATCGAAAAGTCGCCATGTCTACTTTAATTTATAGCGTGTTGTGTGGGAAACAGCCAGTACAATCGCTTCAAATTAACGAGTGTAGGTAAATGCATAGGATTTGTTATATTTACCGAGAGATTTTCAAGGAACCAAAGGAAAACTTCAATATAACGAGAGATTCGTCTTATCAAGAGTTTTATTTATCGAGAGTCAACTGTATGTACATATGTATTTGACTGAGATACCTGAACCTTTTTAGCCTAGAACAGCAGTCAAGTCTGCGTGTTTAAAGCTTGCAGGACTACAAAGTCTATCTAGAGATTACTGGAACTATTCGCACCACTCCTGCAGATGATACGCTTTGCTAGATCTGCTCCCACTAAACGAACCAATGAAAGATAAGTACCGACTAAATAAAAATGGAGTTTGACGTAAAGAACATTTCTCTCGTCACGGCGCTATAAATATCAATAGATATCTAAGCAAATATCCTTTGTTCTTGATGCGCTTTGACTTTCACTTTTGTCATAGTCGATAGGAGAAACAGGTACATATTGTCCTTCCATGATAAGATGAAATGGAAAAACCCAGATGACCAAGCTAGTCCATACACTCGTGCCTTTTATACAGATGGCTCTAGTACCCTGGAACTGGAGCTGAATGGTACTTAGACAATGCATCAAAATATTTATATGCTCATTGCGACAGTCTTCCAAACAGAAGTCTTCTCGATACTTTGAGTTGCCAGCTGAACTTTGAATGAAGATGGTGTTGTAGAATAATTGGCATTTGTATAGTAACAGCCAAGCTGCACTCATTAAATGTAAGTATACAGACTAAAAGCACCTTCCTAAAGAAATCGTGTCTGTCTTATAGGTTTCCGGATTACTTGGGAATCCCGAGCAATGAGACCGGTTATAAACTAGAGTATCTGGATTTGGAAACTAATCAGTTGAGTCCGGAATGTATTATTGGTGCCAGCCTGGCGGAAGAAGAAGAGACTGTCGTTTCTTCATCGGCTTGGTTACAGGACACAACGCCTGTAGTAGCTTTCACATGAGAAACATAGATAGATGTCTTCAAAGACAAGACGCGCAGATAATATCTTGAAAGAGAAGATACTACAGAACATTTCCACGGTCGGTGTTCTGCTTTTACAAGAGATTTTGGGTTCAAATGTTACAAATGTCATGGCAATGATTTTCTTTTCCTAGCTGGGATTCTTCGTTTCATTAAAAGGGCAAAGAAATTCGACTAGGAGTCGGAGTACAATAGACCGCATAAGTGTCTGAGTGCTTGGTATATTAAATGTTACCACCACAACAACAACCCGGGCAGGTTGCTTCCGATCTTCTTCTTTCTTTCTCGGGGTGAACAAGGATCTACTTCTCCCAACCATTTGTGTGAGCGTTTTATACTTTGGCACGAATGGAAGGGACCTACAGTTTTTTTCCGACTCCGAACAGCGAGTTGAGAAGCTACTCGTGACAAATGATATTCTTTGAATGCTTGCATTCGAAAGAGGTGGCACCGTGAAAAAACGTTTAGGTGTTTTGCTGGCATTGAACCCGGGCAGCATTGCATAGTAGCCCAACGCACTTACCACTACACCACGGTTACTTCCGATCGGCCAAACCAATTTTCTCCCCATCAGCAATCGCTTGGTCTTCAGAACGGAGAATCTGATATTATTGTGGCCACGGATCTGAGAAGAAGGCTAATATCGCGATGGTACTGTGTTCTCTTACGTCTGTTATTAATTTTTTTTTTTTTACCAGACTAGCCGAAGACATCTTTTAATCCAAAAAAGTTTAAACAGTGATACGTGCGTTGGCCTTTGAAGTTTGATGTTCAAATCCTACCAGTGTTTGTATTTAGGCACCATCTCACGCGAATATCTGAAAAACCTTTAAGGGTATACTTTGCAATGAAAATAAAAGTGTAGAGTTCAAGTATAGGTATGGTCCTCTCCAGACTGTCAAAATAGAAGAAGTATATAATTCATTTTTTTTTAATTTAAGAATAACAAACCTGAGGACCTAAAAAAGTGCACCCAAACATAAAAAAGTTTTTCCTTTGAAAAAGCAAAGCAAGATCCTATTTAGCACCAACGCCCTTACAAGCTCTAATAAAATTTAACGAACCAAAGCCCACGAATAGATAATCTATTCCGGATGTTCTAATGTAATATTGTAAAGAATTCTCTTCATTGTTACTTTTCGTTTGCCCCCCCTGTGACCTGTTAGATACCTCATGGAAAATATCTCAAGAATGGGTACCTCTTTTTATATTAAAATCTAAAGTATTTCATGAATCCAGCGAAAGGAACTCAACTCCGTTCACACTGACGAATAAAGATAACACATCCACATAGGTACTCTTAATGGATGCACTCTAGAATCAGTCGCCTTTGCACTCATTCCACGCGAAGGTGGTGCGCACATTGAATATACTCGTACGAGTAAATATCAACAGACGAAGCGTGCTTTATTATAGCAACAATGTACAATATATCCTCATTCATTCAACACATGAAGTGGAAATCCTAAAAATCCTGGCAAAATTCACATATGCGTAAGAGATTAACTCTAATACCCAGCCTTTCTATTCGTTTACACGTAAATACAAGAATTTATCGTGTCGAGTAGGGCACATAAGTATTACGTATAGAACAAGAACAAGAAGAAGATGGCAAAAGTCCTTGCCCCGGACCCATTCATACCTTTATTTTATATTGATGCTGTGCTGCTCCAGAGTGATGTGTCTCCATAGAAACAGTTCTTTCGATTGTTCTCAGGTGTGAATAAGATGCAATATACGGTTATTAGAAAGGCCATGCCTCGAATATTTGACGCCTTTCGAAGTTGCTGAACTATGATAATTGATCCCTGTTACGTTAACATGAATAATTTTCAATGCACGTACCACAACGACGCCATCCTCGCATTTTGATTTCATTTTAAAACTTGTATGAAAAAAAACTCCACAGCTCCTGTAGTATAGGTAGAAGAGATGACTTATAGATACACGTACATGTGTTTGTTTGTATATTGCATGCCATCCTTTCTATTTGGTACGAGTATTATTTATGTATTGTGTCACCTGAATGCGATAAATTTCATCAACTGTGGCGTAAATTTTTGAGGAGCATGGCTTACAGCATCGTTATCCTCTTTTCTGTACCTATGTTAAGACCCTCTAAAGAATTGCGGCTCCTGAATAGGCACAAGTGGAATTGAAGGATTTATTTCCTTCTTGTTATTTAATATTCATAAGATTTTTGATTTTGTGCTCCGAAGCAAATTGATTCTAGTAGAAGTAGTTTCTAGTAAATACATCCTTGGATGGCTGCATATGAATGTATCTATTGATTAGTGGCCGCTATTTGAATGCATGCATGCAAATCCAAATGCTAAAAAATAATTATTCATGAATTGGATAAGGAAGAATACAGGATGTAAAGAGGACATTCTATTCCAATTTAAAGTATGGAAAATTTTTTTCTGTTAGGAATTGTAAACCGTGCATAAATGTTAGCAATCCTTCGGGTTTATTTGTGTATCTACACACTTACATTCTTAGCTTCCGTTTTTAGGAAGTGTATCTTTTATATGAGGACTTATCAGGTTATTTGGTTGAGAGAACCGCACCTAACGTTTTAATTAGATCAATTCTAATCCATGTCCAGATAATAGTTATTTTCCTTACTCGTTGGGACAATGATGCTTTTGGATTAATAAATCAATACAATGCTTGAATTCAGCTACAGATATCATTAACAGGTACTCCGGAACGTTTGTTTGCAATATATGCAATACTAGCTGTCGCGCCCGGCTCGCCGTGTCAAAAAAATATAGTGTTACTTACAATACATACATTTTCATTTAGGACGAAAAATCAGACAGTGCGAACGCACCCCAAGGTTTGCAATCTACCAAGTGAATAAGTGACATTTCGCAAGAAAGTGGCATTTGTTAGAGTGTATTTTAATTTAAATAATATTGCGAATAAATTAATTTAAAAATCGGCCTATAATAGGCACAGGATGTTAATGAACTGGAATACGAAGTTTTACTTCATAGTGTGTATAAATTTTTGTGTTTATCGAATCGTAAGGAAGCATTCCACGGTTGGTACGGGACAAATCGTACGCATTTGATAAGTTAAGATCTTATATTAAAAACAAACCGAAATGTTTTCTAACAAACCATCTAGTAGATTATTTAAGTGTGGTGGAGCCTTATCAAAATCCATTACTTGTTTTTAAAAATATTTATAAATAGGGAGTTATAAGTAGGAAAAGTAGCACGGGACAACCCTAGTCCACCATACTTAGCAAACTTACTAGCAAAAAATAACTATCTTTGTAAATTAAAAAAAATATTGTTAGGTAGAGTTAGGGTCATGGCATTATAAAACAATAAAAGTTTAAAAAAAAATTTATTAAAATGAGAAAATAAAAAATGTAATTGAAATTGTTTATACGGGACACTTTCGTTTATACGGGACTTTTACGGAATTCAGATATTAAGAATTGGTTTTGAATCACTTTTAAATGAAAACTTAACACTATGATTGTCTAAAGCGTGTTTTTTGCATGTCACTTCATGATCATCAACTAATATTTGATGAAATTTTGGTGTTCCTAAAAACAGATTTTGCAAACTTCTCTTGGATGGAAATTTTGAATTTTCTCAGTTATTTCTGATTTTGAAATGAAAGAAATCCTCGTAGTAGTAGCTGCTAATGTAGTTAAATCTATTGCATTTGGAAAACAGCGTCATCTCCTTGACTTCGAGCTTTTTGATTTACAAGTCGGTACGGCACAAATAATAAAAGAATAATTTTTATACTTTAAATAAAACAAACTTCAAATAGCACTGCACTATTTAAGTGTACACACGTTACTTGCTTTAAATCAAATGCGTATGCATGTCTAGACAGAAAAGATCATAACATCGATACGTGCGTTTGTACGGGACAACATTAGCATTTTCAGTGGAATGCTCCTTAGATTGGCAGGTAAGAGCGTCACATTGAGATTTATATATTAGTATGATATCCTGGAAGAAAGGTATAGCCAGAGCTCTGGATCTTATATGGTAAAGACCTGGGCAATGATAGAGAGAAGTGAAGAGAAAGTGGAATGATTTAATTTTACTGACGAATAAAAGTCTATATGCTCAGTAAGTCTAATACGGTGGACTCTGGAGCTTTCCGTTTTGCTGTCAAATCATTTGGTCCACACTTTTAAGGATTCGATACCTTCTTGCACTCTTGTTTCTTGTCATTTTACCTTTGAACTGCTAGTGAATTCATGTGGGAGAATTTTTTGCTTTACTGCAACCCGTGAAAAGAACAAAATACAAATTAATTTTTGAAGGACGAAAAAGAATCGATTGGGAGTCAGCGACTCATGAAACTTAAATACATATAGGTATATGATGCTTTTGGTATTTAAACATATGCATACATATTGTGTACGTATTCTTTCAGAAATGCTAAAAGTTTTAACTTAGGTTATCCGAAATATGAGAGCATTGACTACTAAAGGGTGTCCCAAAATTCACACAAGAAGTAATTTCGATATAAAACGCCATGTTCTCCATTTCGAGTGAAAGTGGATGGAATTTGAAATCCACTTCGAATTAATTTGTTTAAATTGTCAAAATCAGCTTAAAAATCATTTCGAAATTATTTGAGAGATCCAATTATATGATTGGTGAAAACCGCGGGGCTGAAGGATGTTACCAAAGGTCAGTGGGAAAAAATTTCGTTGGTAGATCCACAATCAGAAAAGTTCTCGGCGAGATATTTTGGAATACGTAGGGTAAGGCGAGGTAGTTTCGACATGTAGGTTTCATCAAACTTCACTTCCTATAAAAATGATAGATATGATATTTTCTTATGTCCACAGTCTAAAGGTACCTCTTCTTTTCCCCTTATTGAGTTCAGTTTCTGATCATCGTGTAACAAGTTAAGTCGTGTTCTCATTTTTGGTAAGTTTGCATGTCATTTTTTTAGTGAATTCTTAAGCTATAACTTTTTTTGTTTTAAGTGTTTGAAAGTGAGAATACAAAAACTGAACGAACAGATTAATAGTGTTTTTATTAGTTGTGACTTGTGACCCTTTTACGTAAGTTTAAAATAATAAACTTTTTTAAAGCGTATATATAATGCATGCATTGAAGGAGGTTTCGACACGTTTCGCTTAAGTCGTTTCGTTTCGTTTTTTCAACGTTTCGTTTAAGTCAAATTGTTGAAATTTTATAGATTTATATCAAAATGCCTAACATTTATAAAAGAAAGTACCCTGAAAAAACATTTGACAAGAAAGCCATGAAAGAAGCAGTTGAAACCTCCTTCTTAAAAGCCGGAACTTTAGGAGGTTCTGTCACTTTTTCCTTTTTTAGAAATACATCAAAAACTCTGAGACGGTTAATAAATTAGCCCCTTAAAGTTGTTTTTGTAATAGATTAAATGTTAATAAAGAAAAATTACATTTAAATAGTTTTGTTTGTAAACGGATGTACCTAATTTTTGGCAATATCCTTTAACGTGTCACAACCTCCTCGCCCTACCCTACAAGTTGTGTTCGAAGTACGCAGATGGAAGAAGAAAATATGTTCTTTTTTGAAATATAACCGGCAATCACAGATTGCTGGGATGGTACAAACATTCTCCATCACCTAAGAAGTGATGTTTTAATGTTTTAGTTTATTAATAAATATTGTTAACTACAATTTTTTATCATTTTCCATTCAGTCGTTGGAAGACCTTCACCCTTCAACCATTGTACTAACTTACTCCACGAATCCGTAGCATACGTTTGTCCCCTTTAACAAAACCCTTTGCAAAATCTTGATTTTCTTCCATGTAATTCAAGAGAATCCTCTCTTGCCTCTAGTTTTTGGTACAATAGTTTAGTTTAGTTGTAAACTAATTCATAAAATATGCTGTAAATGTATGGAATAGCATATCGGATAAATGGATTACACGGCTTTGCTGATACATATACACTCTTATGTCAAAATTTTCGATTACCGTTATGCATAAATGTGGCTGAATTTTGTTAATACAGCACTCAATTTGCCCCTTCAAAGCGTTGGCATATTTCTCGGGCTGTATAGCATGTAGCAAAGTCTTGTTGAAACCACATGTCATCCATATCCATATCTAGCAGTTTAGGCACAAAACGACTGGATTATCATATCGTGAAAGCGAGCACCATTACCTATTATTGCCTCCCGCCCAAAATGCGCACCAAAAAGTGACACGTTGTGGATGCATTTGTTTCTCAACAATAATTCGTGGATTTTCTGCACTCCAAATTCGAAAATTTTGCCGGTTAACGATCAAGATGAAAATGAGCCTCAACGCTGAAGGTGATTTTGTTTAAAAAATCAGCATCCACTTGTTGTTGTTCCATAGTCCTTTCGTGTAGAACAGCCATGAACTGTCAGCTGTCACGTTGTCTTTGTTTTTCGTTCGCAACACTTGACCGCACAAATGGCGAACAATTCAAATCTTACGTAAATTTTGCGACACATTTACAAACCACTTTTTGAATTCTATCAAGGTTCCAAATGTACACAGTGCATGTGGTCAAATAAAAACGTTGAGGAAATTTCAATCAAAAAAGATAAAGTATTATTTTTTTTGTTTTTATCACCTCGATTCCAAACTATTACCTGAACCGTGCTCCTAAGCTACACTTGATTCGCATGAGTGCAAAATCGGAATCACCAAATCCTTTACAAGCATCGATTAATGTGGAGTATTTTTTTTTTACTCAGCCATATGCTTTCGATTTCCAATTCTGCACTAATCAATTCCTCTCATCCACATCAACACCTGATGTCGAAATCGAGGGCGATAGGTGTAAATAATCCCCTCGTTGTCTGTTAGACTAAAATATCGCTGATTATAAATTAAACACTTACAGGTGAATAAAGTCTCACGCAAAGGACGGGGGTCGTGATACTCCATAATTTGTCTTTTCTGCTCAAATGACAGATACGACTAAGTCCTGAGAATAAAAAATCCCCCATTCGAACGTGGGTAATCGGACAGAGAAATCAGGCACCAACCCTCCTCTATAAATTCACCCAAACAACAAGCATTGTCAACATATAATGACAGGATTTAGCTGGCAGCGGTGTGGGTTGTTTCCGAACCCTTTGCTTCCACCACATTGATACGATTGTCTTGAATCGTGGAAGGCGTTCAGCCGAGAATCGAGATTCCTTTATTAGTCGCACTTCGAAACCTTATGTGACGATGACATGAAAAGTTGGAATTTTAATTTCAAATCACTTGCGCCCCGACACGATATAAACCTCTTCGGGCGAGGAAGTTGTTACGTTTGATGGTTTGATGGGGGCTTAAGTAGATAGTAAATTAAGTCCTCGTTAAATTTGTCGAAGGTGACCACTTGAGCGTATGGCATGGAAATGTTTTCGAAACTTTATCACGATGGTCGTATCTCGTATGCTAATGTGTGCGGTGTACTTTGCTGCACAAGAGGTCGTTAATGCCTGGTATTCACTATAACACGCATTGAGTGATCTCCTTACACGTGCTGGCACCATAATTCAATTAGCTTCAAGTTGGTGTCTTATTATAAATAAATTCGGTTAAAGTCGATTTTACGTTGGCTCTTGGGGATGAAAGTAAAGCAATTCAAGTACGTTCATGGTGCTTGTAGGAGGCACAATGTGTCAGTTATTCCAGCGACGAGTTAAATATTCAAAAGTGAACTTCATTGCGTTATTTAGAAACTACATATGTATTTTTAAAAGGTTAAAACAGGAACTGTTGCCCTAACTTAAATTGTTTGTTTTCGTTTAGTTTGAAAATATTATTGCCACAGGAGACATGTTCTGTAATAAGTATTGGTAGAATCCGCTTGACACTTTCTCGCTTTGAACGATCTTTTTCTCCGCTCACTTCAGTCTGACTAGCATTCTAAAGAAAGAAAATCCGGTATCCGGCCTATTTTTTTGATATCCGGCACATCGCTGAATAGTCTCTTGGTATCCAGCTGGTTGCCGGATAGTCGATGCAAAGTAAAAAAAAAGTTAAAAAAAAGCATTCAAAAGTACAGTTTGCAAGTTTTTTTTTCAGAGTAAACAAGAAGTTTATTTAGTCTATTTAGTACTAAAAGTTTACTAAAGGCAAATTATGGTAGATGAAAACAATTTGTTTTACATTGAAAGGTAATAACCGATAACGTTCCTTTTCATAAACGATGCCTGCTTCCGAAATAATCTCACGGAGTTAACCCTTTGTATCGCACGGCGTCAAAATCAAAAAAGAAGTAAATTTTCGGCTTCCTTTGGTGCCAAAAACTATAATCTGATTTATGAAATTACATTTAATTTGTTAATTTATATTTTACTTATAAGAAAACACTTTCTTGGGTATATGCGAAAAACGACAGTTTTCCACTATGCTTACAATATTGTTTCATATGATTTCACAGAAATATTACACATTATATATGTATGTACTTACTATACATTTTATTTACGAAATTTAAAACTTTAGTTTACACAAACACTAAAAACACAATTTTTTTATTTGACTTAAAAACTTCGATCATCACTGTAATTGCTGACTGAGTGAACAAAAATGAACAAGAGCAAAAAATCCCCATATAACGATATCTACTGTACTGTAAGTCATAAGCAGGGAACGGATTTTGTTGACTTTGAATTTTTTTGCCTTTTTTTACTCATATTGCCTTTTTTACTCATTAAGCCTTTTTTGGCTTTTTGGTACTATTTGTCAAAGTAGCTATGCACTTTCTTCTTAACTTTACGATTTATCCTGGCTCACACGAAAGAAATTTCAGTGTCCACACCTATGAGAGCAGACTTTTCTTCGTATGAACAAGCACATAACTGCACGCGTTGTATACACTAGCGCGCATAAAAAAAATCCCTACACACGAATACAACCATAAATACATTTGTATCAACTCAGCATAATTGTGCTTTTTCTTTTGCCGCAGTTTTCTTTACCATCTTTCCATCTGACAAAAACCGTTAGACATATGGGAAGTATATTTTTCGTAACTGTGCGCTTTTTCATATAGATTCATATTATGTGACATACTGGTCATACTAAGTGCTAATCTGTTGAATATTGCGTTTGCAAGCGTGCTGTTCCCAAAATATTTTGTTGCGTGTCGTTGAGAGATGAAAGTGAACATGCCCCAAGACTCGTTTAAAGATTCAAGCCAATGGCAAAAGTTTGTGGTGAAACGGGAAAAAATATTTTTAATTGACCCGAAAGACCACATATTTAAGAATTTACAAATTACAGGTGACTCCTAGTAGTTGTATGTATTTTAATCTGAGCACTTCATCTTAGTGCAATGCGTAGTAGGTATTTAGAAGAAGAGGTGATAAAGGCTTTGAACGGACTCGAGGAGAAATTACAACAAGCTAAAGCGCCAGTAGCAGAAGATGGGATGAAAAAATTGTACGCGGTTTTTTCAGCAAATTAACGAAATGGCGGGGCTGCAAACTCTAAATTGGACTCAAATATTAAAGTCAAGGACGTGACATCTCTTATCTTGGCTCCACTATGCTCTGCCCATGTTTAAAGGTCCTTTATTTCCTTCAAAGCTTTCCTGAGAGGTAATCGCAGGCGATTGTTACCATAGAACTTCAAAATGTTTTGGGCTACAATGTTAATAATAATGCATAAAAACCTTTATTATTAAATGCCTTTTTTTGCCTTTTTCTGCGGTTTTATTTTGCTTTTTTGGCTTTTTTTGGTCAACAAAATCCGAACCCTGGTTATAAGTATATTTTTCATTGTGACATGATTCGTGAATATGCAAAAATGCGCAACAACGTCTCTTATTTGCTAGCATCTAATTTAAAATAGACTTTTGGGGTATGTTGCAGTTCTGCTACACGGTGATACAAAGGGTTAATAGATAAATCTTGGCAAATTTAGACACATTGGAAATTGTTGGGTATTAACTGATTACCAAGCCCAAAGATCACTATTCCGATCAAGCCGAACTGTTTTAAAAAAGAAGTCCAGTTTTCTGTGAAACTTCATTTTGACCACCTCGAAAACAGTCCCATAAAGTATCATGAGTACCTACTATCACCTTCACTCATTTTATTTTCCTGCTAAGTGGAGAATCTCCTACTCCGATCACGTTCACTAAATTCCCGCGACTTGATCTTTTTTGCGGCATAAAACATGAATGTACGCATTTTGTTCGGCCAGATATCCGGCTGCCGAATATCCAGTATCCGATATCCGGCTGAATTACTATCCGTTACATCTCTAATATGTTTTATTTTCATCCTGATACATATTATTATTCAAAATTATTTGTTATGATTTCTTTAAATTATTATTGGTGCGCTACGTCTACGTTCTTGTATTCTCTTGGTTTTGTATTCCCTGTATTGTTAACTCTTTCTCTTGCTTCTCAAACTTACTATGCAGTGTGAAGTCAGATACGAGATGCTCCGGAGCATGTATAGTTCTTGTGATGTGTTTCTGGTTATTACTTTTTTCTGTTTTTTAATAAATTAGTTCAAAAAAAGCTTTTTTACCCATTTTATCTGAACATATTCTTTGTGGCTTTCCTCGTATAATACGCTTTTCTACTTAAGACACTGTGTTCTGCAAGTCCCTTAAATAGTCATCTCTTTTGGTATTTTATTGGTGAACTCAGACTCGACAACTGGTTTATTGTACTACCGGAAAGAGAACCCTATTTTAATGTAGCATTTTTGATCGTCTTTCGGAAAAAAGTGAGCACGTTCAATGTGGAACAAAATATTTTTGTATGGAATTTTCTTGGTGCAGTCGAATAGTATCCAACTTAGACAGGTGTTCAACTAGACAGGTTTCACTGTAGTAGGTTATATATGTACTACATTCAATTATCCACGAGAAGTGTAAATGCGATTAAGCATAGTATGAGAAACTAACTTACTATTTGAAAGTGTCTGTTTATAGGGAAAATTTACATTATTTGGCTATGGCAAACAAATACATAGAAACATAGAAATCGGGTAAATGCAAAAGCCAGACTACTGTCGATATTTTTTTCAAAAATGCTCAGATTTCGATGATTTTCAAAAAGGCGCCTGGTATCCGTGCCATCAAAAAATGTTCAATTTGACGTCAAATGGTCGCAAAGGTAACCCTGATCGGAACGCTTTCTATGTTACGATAGCAATTTGCGTTCTACATAATAGATACTATAATCGACATGGAGAATATTTTTCCCAACATCTTAAACGACATATCTCTTCGGAAATCAGAAATATGCTCAACTTACAAGTCAGTAAATCAAATAATAATCCACCAAATGAAGCAGATAATGTCCGAAATATCAATAAAAATGGTTGAAAAACGATAAATATACATTTTATTCAAATATAAGCACATCCATTTTAATCAAAAGTCGGACATTAATGCGTGCAAAATCAAACAATTTGAAATTTCAAGCAATCCGTGCGCTGCGGAGAGCCCGCAATACACACATATCCCCAGCCCCAAGACGCATTGAATTCGGACGTTTGTATCTATCAACAGCAGTTTGATTTCTGATTTCAACGCAACGCACGCACGCACGCACCGTAGTGCCGGGATTCAATTAGGACATAGCGTAGACACTCTCCGGATCAAGACGAATCCACCGACATCTCATTTGTTGAAATCGACTCCATAGCTTAGGCTGTACGAGGTGACATCCCTACATACAGACAAACAAACAAACAAATCCAACCTGTGAGATTCATAACCCTTCCTTTTGCCTAGTCGGGTAAAAATAAAAATAATTCTTTATTTATTAATTAATGCCTCTATTTATGAGAGACTTTCTATTGGAAATTAGTTAAAAAAAAAAGTAAAGTTGGTTCTCAAAACTTTGTCCGTTTAAGAGAATTATTGTCCTTTTATCAGACCTTCCACTGCAGGTGCTTACATATTTTTTAGAATAAGATGGCAGATTTCCCACTGCCAATTTCTAAAAAAAACCGTTGTTTTTAAAAAGTGAAAAAGCAAACAAATAAAAGACTCATACATATTTTTTTAAGAGAATAATATTTTTATTCATTTACGCTTAACATCTAATCAATAGATATATACATGTATATATAATATAATATAACTATACAATTTGACCGTGTATACATATATATATATATATAAATTCTTGTTTTATTTAATCTAAATTCATTTCCTGCGTTCCGTTACACATATTAACACACATTATTCTAACATATATTCTTCGGCTATCAATTTATACAATTTTTGTTTTATTTGTTTAATTATTTAAAAAACTACAGCAAACACGTTATAAATATTAAGTTCTGTCTATCTGACGGTAATATGTTTACTAGCTACTTTTAGTACATAAATGCAATAACTTTTTAGCATACATATTTTGTTTCTAGTGGAGAAAAACTTGACGTATATAGGGGATACAATACATACATACATATCCTTGTGTATTTGTGTGTGTTTTTGGATTTATTTTCCTTTATACAATTATTGCACATATTTAATTATTTTTAGATCACATCATTATTTTCAAAGAGTGCAGTTGTCACAATCAGATGGCGGCGGGGAGCTGAGAATTTTTTTTTTTGTGATAAGTTTCGGTGGATCACAAGTACTGATCCCGCTTTCAATCTCATGGCGAACAATCCCATTATTTTGTCTAAGGTGACAGCATCCCTTGTCGTCTGTTGTGACATTTGATTTCGCCTGGCCTCAGCGTGGTTTGCTCGTCGTTCGAAGTCAATCGATGAGAATGCTCTTTGTCGCCGATGCTAAGGTGTCAGCGTAGTACCTGTGTCAAAAGACTTTCGCAATGAACGGCACCTGGTCCATTCGTTGGCCACTGCCGCCGCCAGTGCTGCTACCTGCGCTATTGGTAGCCAAATGAATGAACGAGCTGGAGTACTCGGCTGCTCGGAGGGGTGAAATGCCGGTGTGGTGCAAGCTGGACACAGCTGTAGCGTGCCATGCACTGGCTGCCGCCGCTGCAGCACTGCTATGGCCACCCAATGGAGGTGGGGTTGTAACGTTAATAGGTGGGGAACCAGCATCTGATGAACGGCCAACAGATGACGGTGAGTGCAGTTGAGTGGAATGATGGCTATGGTGGGCATGGCCGTGACTATTGTGGTGACGACCACCACTGCCGCCGGCAGAATTTCCTCCCGATCCAGAGCCAATTTCGTGCAACTTCCGCATGTGCTTCTTTAAGTCAAAATTGCGACAGAATCCTTTGGCGCATATCTTGCAAGTGTATGGTTTCTTGTCATTGTGTGTGTGCATGTGAAATGTCAGGTTATAGACCTGGTGGAAGGCCTTGTTGCAGATGTTGCACTTGTAGGCCTTTTCGCCGCTGTGTGTGAGCTTGTGGTTCTTGTAGTTACCTTTCTGGTGGAAACCCTTGCCGCAATACTCGCATACAAATGGTTTATAGCCGGCATGAATTCGGGTGTGTGTGTTCAGAGTGGAGGAGCGATTGAATGCCTTTCCACAAGTTTGACACTTGTGCGGTTTCTCGGCGGTGTGAATGATTTTATGGCGGCACAAGGTTGACGCCTGTCTGAATCCTTTGCCGCAGATTTTGCAAACAAAAGGCCGGGCTCCAGTATGAACCGGCATATGGCGGGTAAGGTTATAGTGGGCATTGAAGACCTTTCCACATTCCAAGCAAGAGAAGGTTTTCTGTTTATTCGCAGACGAAGTGCCGCCCGGGCTGGTGGCTTCTGGTGATGGGGAGAGAGATCTGGTCGACGAAGCTTTCGAATTATCCCCTCCTGGCGATTTACCTCCCGAAGATGGACTCGAATGAATGACCTTCTCCTGTTGATGCTGACTGTGTACTTGATGATGATGATGATGCGTTGAATGAGCATGGTGACTAGAACTTAAACTTCTCCTTAGACTCTGACTATGTAGACTACTCAGGGACGCAGTGAAACTACTCAAATGCAGTGAACCTGGTGCTGCGGCAGTCGATGCTAGAAGTGCTGTCGCACTTTGTTGTTGTGTTAAAGCCGCATATTGAGCTGCAGCGGCAGCACACATCAACTGACCCGGATAATAGAGCAGCGGATATTGGGTCAATAATTCCTGATGCCGGTTGCTGACAAACTGCTGAACTACTGAACTTGTCGTCGGAACGTATTTTTTAAACGCAGAATCATAATTTACCACATCACCGTCCGTGTCCGATGATGAGTTTGTTCGATCCTCTACGCGGTGAGTTGCTGCAGATCGGTTATTGGTCACCACCACAGGACTAGAACTTCTCTCGGAATGAATTTTCTCGTCGGGTTCCATTATTTTTGCAATGGAAAATTTCAATGGGCACGTACGCTGATTTACTGGCCTTAAAGATTCCATCAGAGCTTCGGAATTAATGGTGGCTGCTCGTTGACTGGCGGCTGATTCCATTGTTGGACTTTTTGATGGTGGCATCATGGCTATAACACCGGATGGACTACACGGTTGCATTCCACGGGGGCTCTGTAAATACAAAAAAAAAGAAAACATTAGAAAAGGAGGTTTAACATACATTTTTGAAATTAAATATTTTCAAACAGATTCTTTATTCACATAAAACCAGCCTGAGAAAATCAATTTCCAACTGTGTGGACTATTGAATAAAACAAAAAAGGATTTTGAAAAAAAAAACACGAACTTGTCATCAACTGTCCCCCTTTTGAAAAAGTTTTCAAAACACTCCCAATGGGTATCACAATCCTTTGACATTCAACTAGATATCCTGCTGGAATATTTTCACAATTTTTCCATAGAAATTCGAAAACCACTCAACTGTAATTAATTAACCACAGCGCGCAAAGCTCAGTGATCTTTTTGATCACCATCCGTATCACAATGACGTACACCCTGCTATGCGGTCAACGCCCATTTCAATCAAAAACATGTCAAACAACGTTCAATGAACATATTTCAAAAAAAAAAAAAAAAAGTCACTGCATGTCATTACTCGATTTTCCCCAAATGAAAACGATTCCTTTCTTATCCTCACGCTCAATACCCGGCCACGAATCCTTTTTTTCTTGTATCCTAGATTCCCTGTCGATTGTTTTATGCAAACCATAAAAACCAACGTTTTCCTGCCTTTATGTTCGAAAATCATAATTCACACTTAATTCTGAATCCGAACCCCTCTCGGTGGATTGGGTTTTTTTTTAATTCGACCAGATTGGTACGGCCCACTGACAGACATGCAGCGAACGTGTAACTCATATTGTCGAATCTTGAAGTAATAACAATTAATTGGACGCTTTGATAGCGGTTCGTTGAGTAATTATAATAAACATTTAAATTATCCACAATGCATTCGAGTAGGTCCTGTGAACGTTGGATTTGTAAAGAGTTGATTTGTTTCCTTGGGGAGACTCGTGGTGTTTTTATCCGACATATGCGCGAGGACTGACGTATCCTTTTGGAAAATTATTTTAAAATGGTCCTTTGGGATAATTTTAAATGTCTTACGTTCTACTTGCGCCAATGAGTAAATATTTGATTTTTTTTTCTTCCTCGGTCTTATTCTTTTTGATTCATAATATTTTCACTTGGATTGAGCGATCGGGTTAAGGATCATTTGAACTTAGCGTATTCTTTTAATTGAGTTAGCTTTCCGACTGAATGGAGATTGAATGGATTTTTATTTTCTTCCGAATAGGAGGGATTTTCTTTTAGAAGAAAGGGGCTGTTTGAAAGCTGATTTATTCTTAGCATTACTAAGTTATAGACTTATGAGGCTTCTTTACAAAATAAATGAATTAAGTTATCATTGTTATTATTATTGTCTTCAAAATCATTTCTGGATAAAATTAACACTCTCATTTCCCGGCTGCTCGTTATATGACCTTTTGCTTGGCGGCCCATTTATTATTTATGTCAAAGTTTGGCAAAATTCTAAAGGCTCAATGAGGGCCAGCGGTACGGGTAAGTGATTCCGCCCGCCGAAGGTACTGCATTTCGTAAAATTGCATCATATTGGTCCAAGAGAAAGCGGGCCAGTAGAGAACGCAGCAGGCAGGTATCAGGTTTTTTTTTTAAAAAAAGAACGCGACGGACATGTTTGATGAGACATAGAAATCGGTAGATTCGGTGCGACTAAATAAGTTACTGTATGACTCAGGATTGTTCCCGATTAAAAAAAATGTTTCAAACAAAGGCCATAACAGCGTTACCCTTCTGCGACTAAAGTCGCAATTTGCTACTTTTTTGACTGGCCTGCGACTTTGATACGACTTTTTCAAAAAAACTCCAAATTTGCGACTTTTCATAGAAACATTGAGACTTTTTATAGTTTTCTGCGACTTTTTTGTCAAAATTTATTTATTTTCATTTAAATTTTGAATGCATCAGTTTGCAGATTTTGCTTAAATCTATTTTTGTGCGCAGTTTACTTTCACACATTCACATAACACATGAGGACAAATTTCGGTAAACTAGATAGTATTGGCAATAAAACCACCTCGGTAACCATATATTTTCAAATTTATATAAATTCGTTGCAAATATTTAGACACTACCGCAGCGCATGGCGCACAGTAGTGCTTGCGTGCAAAGAGTTTATTCAAATCTTACAACATAAGCAAACCAACTCTCTACATGTGGAAACATTGTAATAATATATAATCTGCACTGAACCTTCTCGAAAAAAATTAAATTGAGGCTTCGGCTTCGATAAATACAGGAAAGAAAAGACTGGGAAGTAATTTATTGCACCTTTTGTTATATTATAAGCTTTACGAACTGAATTATTTAATATTGACTGACCACCTCTATGTTTTTTTTAATTTTTAATGAACCTACCTACCTATTTAATTGAAAACTGAATTGTAATAGATAGATACTAAATCTATCTATTTTTTTAAAAGATTTATATTAACTTTACTTTCTGTGAGGGACAAATATGGAAATCGATCTTACACCCACTTGCAGATATCCGATCATACTGAAATTTTGCAATATAGTATATTTGATGATCTTGTAAATCTAATATGGCGGACGCCCCAGATGGTGGATTACCGTTATCTTCACGACCTCCTTAATATGGGTATCAAATGAAAGGATTTGACAAGTAGAATACGATTAGCTAAGTGACGTGATTCTAAATTCAATATGGTGGATTCCATAAGATGGCGGAATACTTTTTTCTTCACAACCCCCATGAATGGGTATCAAATGGAAAGATTTGACGAGCAGAATCTCAAACATTCTGAGTAAACTTTCTTATATTAAACCCACCCAAGCCAATATATGGTGCATACGTACCGACGTAAATTTGTAAAAAAATTCAGATACTAAAAAGTAGAAAACAAGTATATAGATAAAAAAAATTATTTTTAAAAAAAAAGCTTTAAGGAAGTAAAAAGTGAAAAATAATTTTTTTTCCGAGTCACCAATATGTGCTCAATGTGCAACGAGGACGAAGAATTAGCAGTACATATGGTGTGTCATTTTATTTGTGTAGTCAAAAAACGTCATCGTCATTTAGGCAAATTTTACCTCGAGACAGAGGATATACATAATATGTACATATGTATGTACATATGTATCTGACAGTTCGCTAATCAAAGACATTTTAGGATTATATGTTATCATGATGTGGAGGAGGAGGAAATCACATGAGATCTGTGACCGCAGTGATAAGGTGACACGGTTTCACCTCTACCAATAATCCACAAAGGTGTAAAAAAAAACCTAAACGCCCCAGCTTTTATAAGCTTTATATTTTACTTTATTTTAAAAAAAAATGTTCTGTAATTATATTTTTTTAAGTTTTTTTATTCTTTGTCTATTTTGTTTTCAAAATAAAGTAAATATGTATACATAGTTCCTTCAAAATAAATATGCATTTGTCAACTTGTTATTAAATAATGTTTTAATTAAATAAAACATCTGACGTGCTGAATACCCCCCAAAAAGGTCCTACAGCCAAGGGCATTTCAATTTATATGTTGAGACTTTTTTGAAGTCTCTGAGACTGTCTTTGCAACTTTTTTTAAGTCTGTGCGACTTTTTGAAAATTCTCAGCGGTAACACTGGGCCATGAATGTGTGTACCATTTCGAGTTGCTCGCGAGGCATATGAGAGTAATTGAAGAAACGGTCTACAACTAAATTGAGTTCCCTACAATGCGATGAAATAAACCATTTATCTTTCCTTGATGCAAGAGTAAGAAAACGAAATTGTTCATCATCATCAGAACTGCTGCCAATTGTTGATGCACAGCAAACGATGTATTCGGAAGAAAATCACTTTCATAACTCGAACTCTGACAGCTGCCCGCGTTATGTTGAACATCACTATCCACGGCTGGGGGGAAACAGCGGGAGCTGCCTGCACCGCAAGTCCGCGATCTGTTTGGTCGTCTTCATGAGACGAAATTTATATCACGAAATGAATCTTGCAATAAGAATTTGTCGTTGGGATTGCAAATTTCTAGATAGAACTTCCTTCTTGACTCTTGTTTTATCAGCATGCGTCGTCGAATAACGGAGAGATTTTTGACATTTTTGACGTTGGGCAGGTGGATTTTCATTAATTTTGTAATTTTCGTGAAATAGTGGACTGACGAATTTCAATATTAATTTTATTAATTAATTCCTTTAAATAGAGCGAATGAACAGATTTTCAAAAAAAAAAACAATTTCCTGAGACCAATATCAAAGCGGTTTGGAGGTGAATAAGTAGACTATCGACTATCGCAATGCAAATACTGTTCCGAATTACACATTAGGTTATTCTCCTTTTGGCAACAATTGATTCACAAATTATGTTGTTTGTTTTCGATTTTTTTTTTCAGATAACTAACTGTAATTTTTCAATGCTTTCAAAGCCTTTAAAGCAAAAATCAGGCGTTGTTTCTTTCTCAGTGACATCTTGCAGAGTGAAATTTCTTAACAAAATTTGCCCAGCGAGGCAAAAAATTCCGGAAATGAAGTCTGACGTGCATTTTATTTAAAATATTTAAAATAATAATTTAGCAATTTAGTGGATCGCACAAATGAAAAATGTATATAGAAACCCCAACTATCGCCACTTCTGTCCCAAAAAACATACGTATTAGGGCAAGAAAAGGTTTTGCAAAAGAGTACAATGAATAGCATATCAACGTAGTAAAATTGTCTTTTACGGTGGTACCCAGTACCGAATACCATCCTAAGTACACTGCAAAAGCAGTAAAACATAGTGGATCGAAATAATCGTATGGGGTGGTTTTTTGAACTTTGGCAGAAGACCAATCAACTTGATTTAGTAAGAGATGGATCAGCAAGTGCATGTGGATCTAGTAGAAAATATTTGTGAATACCGCTAGGATGAGCATTTCAACAGGATAACAACCCAAAATACACAAAGGCTAAGAATGATTTTCGGGATTAAGGTTATGCTATGGCCAACGCTTAATAAAATAAAGTGCTTTCCTGGTAAAACCAAAAGCTAATTAAAAAAGAGGTTTCAGATGCCAAACAATTCAATAATCAGGAGCTATGGAGCAAGATACGTGGAGTAAAATGATTGTACTTCTTATTATTTTAATATTTAACTGTTTCATTTGCGAATATTTTTGAGACATGCTATACAATAGACTTAAAGTGCCGTGAATATAAAAAGAAACGACAAATATTTGATTAATCTTTTAGCCAAAAATAAATGAATTAAGTACCTAGAGCCTATTGCTTTTGGAAATGTGGAAAAGGAAAAAAAATAACAAAATTATCAGTCTAGATTAAAAACAGTCCATTTGTGTCCAAAAGGGTTTAAATTGCCAACTGAATTGTAAATTTTACTAAATATGCACAATAGTTGAAAGATGGTCATTTTCAAGGCTTATTTGTAAAATAATCCAACCAACAAAAGGTGGAACTACTCACGGAATCTAATTTTTGGATCCAAAATAAAGACAGTATACGACGAAACGTCAATAAGATGTCATTCTGTATTGAAAATTGCTAAAACTTTTCGAGTGAAAAGAAAGGGATTTTCTAAAATTCCAAGACGATTGTTTGAAAAAATTAACGCCGTTTTATTTGCAACTATAAACAGTGACGAAAAACTTTATATGACCAACCTTATTAAAACTCATATAATTTTGTAACATTTTTAAATTTTTTTGATAACTCAATGCATAATACTACGTGTATAACGGTACTTTTCAATTCATTATACAAACCAAGAGATGACGTGTCTTTCTTTGAGCAAGTAAAGTCAGTGGAGTACATTTGCATTAAAAAATGTATGCTCACCATTTTATTATTGTAAGTTTAATTTTATTTTTTGTAGTATAGCAATCTTAGTATTTTTGTAAATGTTTAATTTTTGGGAAGAGGAATCCACTGCTTGGCAGAAAAAAGGACGGCGATCTTCAACTTGTTTCGAAGTTGAGGGCCTAGTTTGGAAGTGTTCCAAAAAAAAGGTCTATAATGACATAAAACATGTCAAAGCACACACTAGGTATTAAAAAGAAAGAAAAAACGAAAAAACGGGCCAAAAAAACGACAAAAATCATGTACAGAAATTTGTTCCAATTATGGACGTCCATCCAAGTAACTTGGTATTCCATTCAAAAAGCACACTGCCAAAAACTAACGGAAATTAGTTAAGAAGACTTGCGGCAGTTTTGGACAACAAACGATATCCAAGTTAATGTTGAAGTTTTTTTATTCTGTACTGTGATACAGTGAAACCTGCAGTGCAATAATTTTTGGCCAACTTATACAGGGCGCCAATTTATAAAGGTGTGTATTTTTTTAAAAAAGAAAAATTAAAGATTGATATATTATCAAACACGGTGAAACAAGAACGAACATCTCGTTATTTTACCGCTAGACGTTTTGTTCGGTGGTTAACCAAAAATATGGAACCAAATTCTTCACATGCTACCCTTGGCCAACTCTCGCAGGTTATTTAATATGAGATAACATGAAGTTTTCGAATTTGCGACCAAGTTCCAAGATTGGCAGGTGGACAATATATAAAGGTATTTTGAGGAACATTCGTATGAAATTTTCTTTGTGCAATAAAATATTGGCCAACTTAGCCAGGTAGCCAACTTACAAGGGTGGCCAACCAGACAGGCTTCACTGTATTACGATAAAATTGTAACTGAGTTGTGTGTTTAAGTTCATAGTGAAAATACAGAATAAGTATTTATAAACATCTTCTAGTTTTTCTTCCGTTCTCCGTCTTTACAAGGTTCGTAGGAGAAATATTATATTTGAAATAAATTTCAAGAAAATAATAGCCAAATGGAAGTGCCATACTTATACGAATTGCTTATTGAAAGTTCCAATGTCTTATTTGCTATAGATAGCATTGCATTGACATCGTCGCTTGAAAAGCGTTAGCTCTTGTTCTAAAAATAACTTATAACGTTTCCCGACGGTGTATTCAGTTTTCAAACCATTTTGTCAAAAAAAACACAACAGCTTTGTTTAAGGAGCTCACACACCAGAGTGGTACGGGTACAGTTAGAAGCGATATATCACTTGTCCGTGCACACTGGCGGTATTTTCTATACAGTATTCACAATAAAGATTCTCCTTTCATGTTTTAACGCATCTCCTATATTTTTCCATTTTTAGGGTTCCGTACCCATATGGTAATACGGAACCATTATAAGTTCGCTCTAACTCAAAAATGTCTGTCACGATAAAAACATCAAGAACCGTTCTTCCTATAAATTTGAAATTTGGCTTTTACTTATATGTACATTACGGTGATCCACATACATGGACAATATATTACTCAAAAATATTGTGAGACAACTATCCGAAATCGTGCTGCCATATAAAAAAAATAAACAAAAATAAAAATAAAAATACGGATTTTGCCAGGAAACGAACCTAAGACCCCTGAACTCAGTAGTACAGCGCAGAAAAGGTTAATGGACGCGCTACACACTCGCTGCAATACCACAACACCGCCCAGTCTCTGCACCTATATTTACCACAACAGGACTACGTACCGTTGTACCGCTACCGCTCTGGTGTGGGAGCTTCTTTAATGAGACTATTCCGAACAGATCAGCAGAGAAAAATATTATGTTTTCGTATTCAATGAAAAATATTTCTGTCCGAGAGTATTATGCTTTGTGTTCAATGACTCTGTGCTGGACAGCTTTTTTGTATTTACTCTGATGCAGATTTTTTTACTGGAAATGAAAAGTGTATCGACGAGATTTATGTTTACCGAATAGAAAAAAATCGAAATCCAATCGGAAAAAAGGCAATCAGTTTTTGTAAAATGCTATAAATCGATCTTTTCAAAGTACGTGCTTTACTGATGGGAAAACAAAAGCTAAAATCAATAATTCCTTAATCCGGAGCTGTAATAACTTAAATTAATTTCAAAAACGTGGCGGATTTCCATGTTAAAAAGCAGAAACACATTCCACTGAAAACTAAAATTCAAGTGCCACTTTTGTCAAAATTTAAAATAACTAAATTTAAAGGAAAATTGTTACGTCATCTGTCACTTGTAGTGACCAAACTGAAGAAATGGCCTTCGACATCACATCAACGTAAATATTCGATTTTTATTTGACAGTTCCGGTATAATAGACGAACAGAAAATAGAATGAAACTCTTGCTCCCTTGTACTCAAGGAAAAATTACACTAAGGTACGACTCAACGCAGTCCCTAGAGAATAAAAGGCTGAATTCGCCATAGGTGGAAAACTGTTGGGAATCACTGTTGAAGGCGCTAAATTCATTCCTTTTTTTCAAATTCTACACAAATTCATCTTCACTAACTTTTTCGCAGAGAAAGAAAATTAATTTAAGTTTGTTCACATTTAAGTTTGTTTACATTATTTAAAATATTTAAAAAACAGAAATTAATACGTACAAAGTAAACCATATTTCAAATTGCCGGACTTGTGTAAATCCAAGTTAAGTTTTCTCCACTGAAGTCTTTAATTTATTTAAATATCACGTCTTTGATATGATTTATTTAATCATTATTTAAACTGTCACTATGTCAATGCTTGTTCGTATTACTTTCGATAATCCTTGCAACGAAAACACTCAAAAAAAAAAGAAAATTCACACGACAGAAATATCAACGAGAACCGTTCATTCGTTGTTTACTCGGACAGATCCCGATGCAAAATGATTTTAAATCGGTGATGTATCCTTACAAAATATACCAACCACCATCACGTTCTCATAGGGCCGTAAATGTTATTAGGGTATTAAAAACAACCCTCACTCATGTTCATGTACCGCACTCTATTTGCCCAGGAGCGCTCACTAGCGAAAGGAGAAGAGCTCTTCTTCTTGTTGTTGCCGTTTTGTACATTGGTTGTTGTTTTTTTTTTTTTTTTTTTGTTTTTGTTAAATGTCCTTTTAAGGATTTCAGAAACGTCATTTCAAGGGAGAGCCACCACAGAGCAACCTGAGCAAAGCAATGGCACACAAAATGTCGAATTTCTGTAGTTGTGAGCTTAGTACCCGCCCCTAATATTTATGTACACACTTTATTAAGGGTGCATAATGTGGTAGGTTTATTTTAAGGGATGAACACCACACTCGTAGGAATTTCGCCTGGCATGGGAGAAAATTTCATATTCATGATGAGTGAGAATGATGGGTGATGATGATGATGATGATGATGATGATGCTGATGATTTGGATGATAGCGAGGACACAACGAAAAGACTACTCCTCGTACATTATGTGTTATGTACTCAGGCAATATAAAGCAACCGGACAAAGTTGTGTCCTTTTTTTTGCTGCTTTGCTCTTCTTCCCGTTGGAAAACACACCGGTTTCGAGTGGTGCGGGTGAAAGAATTTCGATCAAGAGTACATTATCCAATACGAAGTTCGTCCTTTTTGCGAAACGACTTTCATTAGTTAGTTCTATTTACTTTTGTATTTACTGACGAATATTTCTACGGGTTTCCTTATTGGGGGAGTGGAAAGAAAATTCGCTCTTTCACTGCCCAGGAAAATGAAATGAAGTTTGTCTATTTTTCGTATACGTTAAGGTTGGGGTACATCAAAAGAATGACCTAATTGAAGGAAGATGAACAAGTATTTTGAATAAATGAACGCATAAGTATAAGAAGTTATTAAATTTAAAAATAATTTACAATTTCTTCATGCCGCAGCGCAACAGTCCTTTCTGGAGCCTAGCTTAAGGACGGGCATCCATTTTTAAATGTGCATATTTAAGAATTTAACAGATTATGTTTTTTTTTCTGGAAGTTATTTTTAATTTTAATTGTTTTCTAATACATAATACTAGCTTCTTTCATTTTCTATAGCTTTCTCTAGGGGAGACTGGGGCACCTTTGAACACTTTTTCCTTTAAAGGCTTCTCAACACCAATATATTTGAATTATTGGACTTTAAGCTATTCACACTTTGAGAAGTAAAATTAACCTTCAATTTAAACCAACATTAGTGTAAATTCAATAAAGGCTTATAATTTATTTATTATTTTTTTTAAAAATAAGTCCTAATGTTCAAATGTGCCCCAACTAGGGGCAGCTTTGAACAGGCCTGGGGTTTTTTTGAATTGTAGCTATTTTAAAGGTTTATGACAGAAAATTATTTAGCAAAAAGCTTATCTTATTCTTATTCCAAATGAAACGGTGCCTCCAATAAATATTACTCGCAAACTGAGATCCTCACGAAAAATGTTTAACACCCTTACAAAAAAAAATGTATAAAACGAAATTGTGTGCATAAATTCTGCACTCCCGGCTTCTGCCAGACGACGACTGAGGAAACCCCAGAAAAGTATTGACGACTAAAGGTGAGGGTATCGCCATGTGGAAATTTTGGTTAACGCTTTAAAATATTTATTAATTGAGTTGTTATTAGCGATGTTCAAAGCTGCCTCACGTTCAAATGTGCCCCAGTCTCCCCTATGATTATAAAATATTTGTCATTTTTTGTCCTAAATATGTTGTTGTATTTCTCTTCTTCTTTTTTGGTATACAAGTATGTAACGAGTAGGTAGTAGATATGTATGTACATACATATGTATGTATGTCCTAATAGGAAACTTGTTAATCTCTAAATATAAATGTAGTAGATTAATAAACAGTTAGATAGATAAAAGAATTAAACGTTTTTCTTGATTTATTTCTTTAACTTATTTTTTTTATTTTTTATAATCTAAACACGCTAAAGGGGATATGAATACCCTTATAATGTTTGCACACAGCGCGAGCACATGAAGAACAAGAACGAGAGACAGACAGATCGACGTAGTGATAGGAAACTCAGATGTTAGGTTTCAGCTAACCCTATGGGTGGTGTCCAGGATAACTGGAGAGTTGTGTATTATTGAAAGTTATGCCATTGCTTATGATTCACAGAAGTTTTTTCCAGATGTTTTCCTATTATAGTTTGTGCGATCAATTTATTTAGCCATACCATCCTACTGCCAGTGTTATGACTTCGCAGTAGTTCTAAGTTTTATTATTTAAGGTAGTTTTAAATGAAAATCAAAAATGGTAATTTTGCTAAGTTTTTTGAAAAAAATAATTTTCTTAGCTTTAAAATTGTAAATTTAATTAAAATTTTATATTAGTTAGGCTTCGTCGAAAGACATAGTATAAGTATTAATTTTAGCTTAGAGTGCCCGTGTGGGGCCAGTAAGTTAGAGTAAAATAGTTAAGCTAGTTTTAAGCACTTTTGTCTAGCATGTAAGTAATAATTGAATTGATAAATAAAAATGCATTCGAAATGGAAAAATGCCTTCGCAGTAGGTTTTGATATTAGCTTCTGAAACTGATCAACTTGTTTTTATTTCGTGAGAAATAATTGTTTTGGCGACATCTGGATTTGAACCGTGAAACTTTAGCGTGACAAGCGAGGGCACTACGCCACGGCCACCCACTGATTTGAATTTTTTTAAAGTTTTTAAAAAAAACGTTATTGTTTGTGTATCTGACCTTGTATTTTTAGTATTTCTTGGGTATTTGATATTCTTACACATTCTTACACAGATAAAATATCTTATTAGCTAGTGTAAGACTGTAAGATTACATTTATGGTAACAAGAAACAAAATATTGAAAAAAATTGGTAGTTAAAAGAAAAAAAACATAATGAGGAAATTTAAGTTAATAGTAGGTAATAATAATATGTAATATTAATTATAATAGTAATAATAATAATGATAATAATAATAAGATAATTATTCAAACGAGTTCTAAAAATATGAAATAATTATGAGCATTGGCCAGATATTCCATAAGTACAGTTTTGAAATGGTTTGCGTTGATGGTTCGTCTAAGTGTGATGGGGAGGGAGCGGCATGAACGAAAAATTTTCTTTCAGCTGCTAAACACGCGTATCTTGGCATTGTAAGTGTTCATGTTCGTTGGGAAGAAGGGAAAGTAAGCTTGTTAAAGGTTGGTTAAGGTTGCTGAGTTCGCTGAATCTCATGAATGGAGATTAGGCAATGGTACTTGAGCACGTTATCGAGGGAGCAGCCAAAAATAGTTTTGGAGTAAGCAGAGCCATGTTCGCGCCTTCGAATTATGTAAATATAGCGAGCAGCACTGTTATAGACCACGCTCAGCTTTCGTCTGGATCAGCAATCGACACTCGAGAAAACTTCACAGCAGAACAGAAGAATTGGTAGCAGCGGGGTTTTGGCAAGAAGCGTCTTAGTCTTAATAGCTCCGTAGTGTTGTGTTGTCCAGAGAACTCGCAGCACACCATACACCTTCCCAACGCAGATAGGATATGGTACGTCCCAGGATAAGGTACGTCCCAGGATAAGGTAAGGATGAAAGTCAACCCCAGGTTTTTCGCAGTCTCAACAAAGTCAATATTGCACTGTCCTAGTTTAATGGCTGGAAGGGTTGAGGTGTCCAGTGAGTTGCGGTATAAATATAACCAGTGACTTGGACTTACTAGGGTTGAGACAAAGACTGTTTGCTTGAGCCTAGTTGAGAATATTCTAGAGATCCTCAATCATTTTTGCAATGAATGGTTCTGCTGACCCAAGTGGGAATGAAATCATTGGAAGAAGGGTGGACATACGATCACCAACAACCGCCCCTTTGAGTCTATCAACAAGGAAGGACTGCATTAACCTTACTGTTTGGCGCGAAAATTTGGAGTCCTGCAATAACTTATTGCAAGGAAGAGAATGGTTGACTGTGTCGAAGGCTTTGGAAAAGTCGAGCAGTGTTAGGACAGTCAACTCCTTCTTATCCAAGCCTTTCCGTTCCGAATCTCATCGACAACAACAGCAATGCGGTTTTACAGCTGCGCATAGATCGGAAGCCCGATTGGCTATCGTGTAGCAAGTTTTCAGCCGAAAGATGTCTTCGTATCTGTGGAAGGATTGCCTTTTCGAAATCTTTATCTAAAAAGGGCACGAACGCTATGGGTCTGTACTCTGACAGGGTGCAGTTTGCCTTTTTGTAACGGGAACGATTTTCGACTTCTTCCATTCATTAGGAAAAATGGAGGTGGTAAGAATGCTGGTTAAGATGTAGGTAATAAACGGCAGTTTAATAGGGAGGGACAGTTTTATAAATTTGGGGCTTATCCCGTCCAATCCGACTGCATTTGATTTCACGGATAGAATTGCTTCTGCAACATCAGTGTCTGCTAGAATTTTTAGGTTAAGTGTTCTTAAAAAGGATGAGTCAGTCTCTACTTTTAAGAAATCTTCAGGAAAGACATGCGAAAGCGCGGGTGAAGTAAAAATGGAGTTCAGGGAATCGCAATCAAGATTATCACCGGGCTTGAGCTGAGGCTTGCCTGAGCCTAATTGGCGCAAATTTTTCCAAAGCTCTGTTGTAGGTGGAGGATGGAGACGGTTGGTGTAAAAGTTTTTTTTGGCGGTTCTTATGGCAAGCAAGCGTAACTTTGTTCCTAAATACCCGATATACATACTTGTCGCCGGGCTTTAACCTTATCTAAGAAAGCCGCTACGGCATATTCCTTGTAATGTAGACTATTTTCAATCTTTCCTACCACCTCGTGTAGAGCAGTTCCTACTGATTTACCTTTCAAGTTAGCGCATTGCGCTTCATTTAGTTGCCCTTTACCACACCTACTCCGAATATAAATATCCCGACGCATCTCGAACGTATTTGACAGAGACAGTAAACGACTAATGGGTCTTAAATATTTCGCTGTAGTATGCCTTTGTTTGCCAGCTTTGGGTATGAAGACTATACCTTCATCTCACTCCATGCTAGGGGTGCATATCGTAATTTCCAATAAAGTTTTTCCCTTACTATGTCCGGAGCTTTTTGTAGCATTATGATGGGTATAACACTGTCCGGGTCGGGAAAATTGTGAAGGATATCGTACCTTTTTCTAGATAACTACCTGTTTGATTCTTTCTTCAGTTGTTGTTGGAAAATCGTCACCGATATGTCCAGCTGACTCTTCATCTCCGGGGGTATGTGGAAAGTGAAGTTTCTAGTACCACTAAACTGTTTTCTGCCCACGGGCCATCACGTTTCCTGATAAAGTTAGGAGCATTTGCCTCTTTTGAAAGCATCTTTCGTAGCCTAGATACTTCTCCAGTCCCTTCAATCGTTTCGCAAAATTACATCCTCGATTTTCTTTTTGTCTACTTGATGAGATACTTTAAAAGTATTTTACCTGATAGTTTTGCCTTATTAGCTTCATATATAGTTTCCTAACTTCCTTTTTCTTTGCATCGACCTCGCTACTCCTTCATTTTGTTGAATTCTTTTATAGGAGCTCTGCTAACCGAGCTTACTTGTTGGTAACTGTGCAAAGTAACACCTGTAAAAAACTGTTTTTACTAGTAATATACAAGTTAAGAAAATCATAGCAATGAGATCCAAAACTATTCAATATTACATCGAAGCAGTAGCTTTTGTATTTCAACTGAATTTTTCTCAGAACAAGGATAGATAGATACGCATATTCTAAGCCAATAAAAAATTATGCTTTTGCCACCTCGCTTCACATCGCAGGACGTGTACCGACACTGAGACCCATAAAACTTAAATCCTAAGCGGATTTCATATACCGCTCATGATTCGCATTCCGCATGCATGTGTAACCCACATTCGATTCCATTCAAGCAGATTATCCTAATTATCCTAGTTACACAATTTGCCGACGAGATTACATCGCATTCGAAGTTTAATACTTTCTGTGGGTGTAGACACAACAATCAACTCCAGTGGTCAATGGGAATTCTTTTCGAAATATGCATCTGCGCCCCGCAAATAGATTTTACGGTTTCCCATTGCCATATCCGATTTGTGACCGGAACAATTGCAATATTTGTATGTTTCGCTTTTCTTCTCTGCCATCGTGTCCAAGCATATAGAATGTAATCCTTAAATCAGGACATTAAACGATGATTATTTTCCTAAGGATGGAGAATGTTCTCAGATACAAATGTTCATTGAAGAGTAAACAACATGATTTCGCTTTGTCTGACAAGGCTCCGTGGAGCAAAAAAGAAGAAACGAACAGAACCGAAAGTTCAAAAGGTTTAGAGGATTACCGCTTACCAACACAGATTAGGCGAACTACATATGTGTGTGCCTACCGACATAGTACAATAATAGTGATATACATGCGTAAGTAGATAATTTCCTTTTCTTATAAGGACTTTTTGTATGTTTTTTTTTTATTATTTTTTTCGCCCGATCTGCTTACCGAACATAAACAGATTAACCGCCTAGCGACTTACTCCCAGACCAGTAATCCCTGCAAATTGTTTCATTAAAAGGTTAAGGCTAACTAACACTCAAAGGTATCTTTATCTATGTGCATCGGGCTCGATGTTGATTCCAGGTAGATTCATGTCATGTAATTCACTGAATGAACTGTTCAGAAACAGGAGTTGTATAGCACAGCGAAAACAATGGAAAGATACAACAAGTACTCAGAAAGGATGTTGTATAGGATGCTGAATTGCTTGGCTAGGAGCTGAGGCCTAAATAATTGAGGTATTGCCATAATTTGGTAAATAAGCTGGAAAATTACTGCCTGCCACTGTTGATACACTCATACTCGTCCTTGTTCTCATCCTTGTGCGGTATCGCTCTACTTGTACCTCTTTGTTTGTCAGGGACTGCCGTGCCGACATCTCTTTGGCCGGTGCATTGAAAGTGAATGTTTTGACAAATTTGTATTGTATGGATTATAGTTTGGTCAGCTAATAGAGAAATTAGCAATTATTCACTTCAGAAACAGAAATGAATCGGACAGACAAATCCGATGGATGCGTTTAATATGGGAAGCTCTTGTTGTTTTGTGGGAATATTTACCATCTGCCGGAACGTTTGTAGGCGATTAGGACTCGGTAAATCGCTAATTGTTTTGATTTTTTTTTCTTTTTTCTCAACAAATAAAATCCGCTTTGCTGATGTAATTTTTGAAATCAAGGTTTCTTTCGGGTTGCGGAATAATTAAGATGCAATGCAATGCAAATGTGGCTTTGCTGCAAGCATCTGCGGTTGGTGGTTGGAGTTTTGTGGATAATTAACAGTACGAGTACGGGTGGTCAGTTTTGAAGAGCAGTGTTGCAGATTTAAGAACCAAAATAAGGTAATAAATCACACTTAATGAAGATCTCTCTCAAATAAGAAGAACTCCTAAGATACAAAAAATAGTACATATAGAAGTTAAACGCGACCGAATTCGATACAAATGAGTTTGCTTGAGTATAAAAGTACAATTTCTCTTAATTCGTTACAATTTATCAATCTGCATCTTGCAAATTATTTTGCAATCTGTATTTATCCAAAAACGAGCAAATCGAATCAACACAGCGTTGACTGGATTCTACTTTTTACGATCTACCTCTCTGAACGTAAGAGGCAATATTTTGAGCACAAATATGCAAAATGAGAGCATAAAGCCTGAAAATGAAGATCTCAGATACTAAACTATGTAGGTTAAATGAAGTATTTTTGTTTGTAAGGTTTTGCTATGATGTTATTTGTATTTATTTATGTTAATTATGTAGACGACAGACAATATCAGCATTCTATAAGAAGGGCTCTGTCATCCACATCCAGATATATTTATAGCTGTCTTAGCCATTCTCAGGGCAGTAGTAATTACTTCTCTAGTCGTCTTGGACTTGACCAAATAAGTTTAATCTTCATGACGCTCACTGAATTACTGAGGCTTAATCACAGAGCTTATCAAGTATATGTTACTTTGTAACCTCAATGCAGTGGAAGACGTCTTCCACTTTATAGCAGTTTGTCCTATTTTGTCAGAACTATGCTTGTTTTACTTTTCCAAGAGAACTTTTGCACTTGAAGAAGCTTTACAAATTCTTAATGGTTCACAGAGTTGGAAGCTGCTTTTTCGGTACTGCAGCGATAGCTTAATGCTTATACTTATAATTGTATAATTTCTCATGCATATAAGAGTTATTACATTTGAATTTTTTAGTTTTTTTAATTTTAAATTTTCTAAAAGTTAACTAATGTAAATTTTTTTCGTCAGACGACACTTTTTGGCCATGTTCTTTCTTTAATTTTTTTAAAATCACATTTTGTTATTAACATTATAGAATAAATAAATAAATAAATAATAATAATAAAAATAAGAATAATAATAATAATAACAATAAATAAATAAATAAAATAAATAATAATAATAATAAATGAATAATATCTAATAATAATAATAAATAAATAATAATAGTAATAAATAAGCAATAATAATTATAATAATTATAATATGTTCATTTATTTTTGTTTGCTAATATTTCTTCATTTGAAAGATAGTTTTCAATGCAATCTTAAAACTGTTTTAAGTACAACTCAAAAATGTCATTTACCATCTCTGATACAGAGTGTGAGCTTGGATCCATTGATATTTAGCATTGCCGTTGATGTTGATGATTGGTCGGGCCTGTCTGCTCTTGGGATTGTCGAAATAGATCCACTTTGAATCGCCAGTGACTTGAATCGTTTGACATGGATCGTTATCGAGCAAATCCCTCCAATTCTTTATCTTCAAACTTTTTCGGCCGTCCAGATTGTTCCTTGTCTTCCAAGTCGAAATTACCACTTTTACAATGTTTGCTCAGCTAGAGCATACCTAGTCACCATTATACTTCCACTAAAATATGATGACTTTTGGCAGCACTTTTTTTCATATGAAATTTTCAATCAATCTGCAATCTACAGCAAGATAGATCAATTTTCAAAAATTTGAATGCAAATGTGAGACAATGTTAGCTTAAGTTAAGTAGTTTAGCTTATGATATTTAAGGTAAGCTAAGTTTTATAGTATTAACCCTTTAATGCATACGAAGCCATACATGGCTTTTCGCAATTATTACTTATTTTCTTTACTATATGGCATTCGAAATGAACAAAACACAAAATGATTACTTCGTATGTATTATTAACAACATAAAACGGTACTTTTCAAATTTCTGAGATAACGTCTGTCGGCTATTTTCGCGTTTGCACTTTTCAGTCCATCGCGCATTGAAAAAAAGTGACAAAAAAAATGAATTCTGTGTGCAAATAATCGTGTTTAATCAGTAAGCACAATTTAAACCCTCACAAGTTCGTTATTAACCAGGGTTAATATGGGCACTTTTATTTTATCATATCTTGGATACTTTTGAACTAAATATCTTTTCATTCAGACTCAGTGAATAAATATTTGATATATTTCGAAAAATATAGAAAAAAAATAGACTTTGACAGTTTTTCGACTGATTTTTCGTCAAATTGTAGCAAACGTACTTTATTAACCCAGGTTAATATTTTAACTTTTGTATGGAAAAATTCTAAATTTGTCCTATAGTTCTTACTCTTTTTTAGGAAAACATACATGATATATGCATGCATATGAGTTTGTATGTATATAATCATATAGATATGTATGGACATATGTATATACCGATGTTTTTACATTTATGAGTATTATGCACATACAGTTTCAGTTGGGTGGTATCTGCAAGCTACATCTTCAAATTTGTGAACGAAAGAAACCAATTTATTGTTTATTATATTTCAGTACCTCTATGAACATGCATAGGTACTATGTTCATTGTACATATTACCTACATTTATAGATTAGTAGTTTCGCACTTCGTTATTGTCAAACTACGCACTTAGGCTTCCTTCACTATATACAACTCTTTCGTGTTGCTCTTTTCCATTTTTTTTGTCTGATAACATATGAAGCAAGAACCTGTAATTTTTTAGCGACCTTAAGATTCTTCCTGAAAAGCACCATCAGACGAAAATGGCTGGTAGGTGTATTGTGTTCAATTTGATCAATTGGAATACCTAAAATGCATTTCACTGCGATTTTTAGTGTTACTTTGCCCACATTTCGAAGAATTCAAGCTCTTCTAGTTATTGTAGGCGTACAAAAATGCTCCCTCAAATCTTCAAGAAACTCCCTGCGTTGGCTCGACTTCACAGTCTTAGACAATCATGCCAGCAGTTTGTTTTCATCTTGGTTGTGCTTTGACCAAGCATTTGATTCATCACATCCACACCTCCTTTTGTTAAAAACTGTATGCTATTTTCTTCATCATCCGAATGAAGTGTATCAAGAATCGATTTCAAGTATTGTTGTTGTACTTCCTGTGCCAATCTTGAAGAAAAATAATATCATGTATCAAATTGCACATCCTACATCTACCTATCTAATTGTATGTGATGTGTTAATAAAGTCTGTTGCATAATTATAGCACCACCTTGAAAATTGCAGTTTCTTTAAAGTTCTTTTACATTCCAGCTAAAATACAAAAACGTATAATTGTTATGCTAAATTGAAGAGGGTATTATTTAGAATATTTAGATAAAATCAAAATAGTGGTTATTAGTCCTAATTTTTGATTTTTGGTGCTTTTTCTTTGTTTCAAAATTATAGCACCACTCAAAATAAAACAGCAAACCTTTTATTTCAACAAATTTAATGCCGGAATTCTTTGATAAAACAAAAAAACTAATATTTGGTGATGCCACCCTTATTTTTGATTAGTTCAAAAATTCTGTTTTTCATGCTTCAGATTAACGTCTTAAGCAAGTCCACATCCAGATTACTCCATTCTCTAATAATGGCTCCTTTCAATGCTGCAACTGAATCAAATTGACGATTATTAGCGTATACCCTTCGAACAAGGATGCCCCAAATGTTTTCGATTGGATTCATGTCGGGGCTGCACGCTGGCCACTTCAAAAAGTCAATTGATTCCGACTCAAACCACCCCATTGTTTCACGGCTAACATGAATTCGTGCGTTATCTTGCTGAAAAATGTATTCGATTGAAGAATTTTGACGCAGAAATGGAATTAAACTGCCTTGGAGTACTGTTATGTATTCAGAACTGTTCATTCTTGACGTAGTGAACTGTAGCTCTAAACAACCAACTGCAGAAATTCCCCCCCAAATCATCAAACTTCCTCCACCAAAATTCCTTTTTGAAAAATATTGAGGTTCTTTCCTTAGGTCTCGCCAGTAGAACCTAAAACCATCTGGGCCGTCCTAATTCCACTTTTTTTCATCCGAAAATATCATCTAAAACATTTATAAACCCATTAGAATTAAATTTTATAAAAAAAAATATTCATTTACATTGTCCCAATTTCGATCCATATTCGCCTGAGCGAACTCTAGCCGAGCAAGTTTGTGGTGAGGCATTATTCGTTGTGCAATCTTCATTTTTGATCTCACAAAATTAGGATTTCGCTTTATGGCTCTCCATACTGTAGTCCTACTCACAGAAGGTTCAATCATTGCGGCAATCTTCCTACAGCTCTTCGAAGAATTGGACACTTCTTTCATTATTTTCCTTTCAGCGCGTGCAGAAAGTTTTTTTGGTCGTCCTGGATGGTTGGTCTTACCATACCCTTCAGTATCTTTTAAAAAATTTGACACAACTTTATGACTACGCCCGATTTGGCCAGCGATCGCGCGTAACCCCAATGCTTATCCTTTAAGAGCCAATATCTTTCCCTTTTAAATGTCACTCAACATTTTTCCACGTGGCATTATCTTCACAACACTCTTTCAATAATTTGTATTCACAAAATCTGCACTCAAATGCATCTGGACTGATGGGGAACTCAGAAACGAATAGTGGTGCTTAAATTATGAAACACTTCCCGAGACCCTTTAATTTACAATTTCAGGAAGTAACGGTTAATTTTTACTCCTCGGTGAAAGTAAAACGTTTTTCATGAAATAAGTCATAGATTATCTAAATACGCATATCAGGTGTTCCCAGTCATATGTATTTGAAGAGTAACTGCGTATTTACATGTGGTGCTATAATTATGCAACAGACTTTATTTTACATGGATAATGCCTACACTTGAAAGAAATTTAAATTTTATTTTGATCCATTTTCACACAAATAAGGAAATTCGCTTAATTCACATAAAATTTAATTTTCCAATGTTAATCATACTAACTCCCCTTGTTGTTTTTTTATGTGCACAAAAAATATAATTTAAGAAATTTATTCAAAAAACAACAAAGAACAATTAAAAGGAAGACAGGAAGTAAGAATGTTGTTTTTGTAGACCATAGAGCCCATAGAAAGGAAAAATATTAACCTGGGTTAATAAGGTACTGATTAAGGGGCAAAAATAGTCGCCCGTGTGAAGGTTAAAAATAAATTTTGATGGGAATACTTAACTTATTATATTGTTTATGTATTTGCATTGTTAAAAAACTACTTGTTTGATTAGTTTAATAACTGATGCCATTTTAAAAAAAAAATTATTTTTTAAACTACATATTTTTTTCAACTTTTTTTAATAAATTTTATAAAAAAATAACCTAACCTAATAGGAAGCCATTCCAACCGTTTTTCATCTTTTTCACCCACGCAAATTAATTCATGCATTAAAGGGTTAAGAACAAAATAAAAATTATTGATACTAAACCAAAGTTTTCTTGGGATGTTAATGATGGATCAGCTCAGTCGTAGGATAAATTCAAAACCTAGCCCCCAGATTCGAGATGGTCCCAAGCTATTGCGGATGCCAGAGCTATTGGTCTGGAAAACTGAAAGCAGCATTCCCAGGATGGCTGCCGTTTCGCAGGCAGTGACCCTCCACGGGTTGGGAGCCCGTTAAGTAGGTATGTGAATAAGGTTCAGCAGAGAGTATGATTTAATAAAAAGGTTTATAAATAAATTAAAAAGATCCGTAGATTGCCTGGTACTTCAAAACTTTAACTATATTTCTGACACTTAGATTTTAGCTCTCAAAGAACGTATGCCGTACATCATGCAAATCCTTCCAACATCCAGACTCGAATACAATTCAAATTAAAGCCTCTTAAAATTAATTTCAAAATACAACACAAGGCATACGCTTCTATCTTTTAATGCTAATCCTGCTAAAAAAAAACCTCCCAGCTTCTATACCACTACCACTGCCAAATCGACGTTTTACATCATCATTATAATTATCACTTCAAAATCTGCCAGTTCCAGTTAAAGTTTTAAGAGGTAGGTGTGTATTTTGAAATTAACAAAAAAAAAAGGATTTTACTACCAGCCAGAGCCACCAACTACTCGAGTGAAAATCCCCCAACGTACGAGCTCAACAGCACATCCCAATCATTTTAATCCCAAATCGCTTATGACAGGCAAGATTTTGGCTGCTACCACAGATGCTACTGCCGCTGCCACCACCCCAAATCAGTCCCACCTAAACAGGCGTCAAGCAGGCTGCCACCGCACGACAACAATCGGAGCAAGTTGCTGGGATTTATTGTTCTCATGTCCTTAATCGGGTTGTTTGTGACATTTGTCGTTCTGCGGTCGATTTCCACAACTGAATACTAAGACCAAACCCACGAAGGATTCTGTCGAAAAAAATCTGAATGTCGACAACGACGACGATTCAATTCAATCGAACAAAACGATCATCGTCATCAACCAGGGGGATGAACAGTCAGTGTCAGTCAACGGGGGTTAAAGTGCGTAGCAGAGAGCGAACATCATCACCCGCAAGCAAGTGTGAACTGTGATTAAGGCTTCACGCACAGGAGGGATGATAATACTTGGAGGCAATACAATGTCACCGCAATAGTGGGTGGGTGGGTTTGGCACAGGAAATAGCCAAATTGAAGGTTTCCGCACGTGAATGGGATTTTTCCTCATAATTGGCTTCTTATGAGCCGAGCTGTCATATATTTTCTTTTCTATTTTATCTTTTCCGGAGGAAATCAACTAACAGGAGCATACGAGTTTATCTGTTAATCGGTGAGGGTAAGTGGAGGATGCACGACCCACCCCTGTGAGTGTATTATTTGCTGTGATGATGAGAAAATTATTATTAACTTGGTATCGGGGGGTGGATTGTCATTTACCGGGCAAAATTAGTAAGGCAGATGTATGTGTATTTCCCTCCCGAGCTGTGCAATTAAAAGAAAAAGGGTTGGGTGCCGTGTCGTTTTTGGCCACAAGGTTAAATTGACCAACGTTTGTTGGGAGACACAGATACTCGTACCTATGTATGTAATTAATTGCGACAAATTGGACGACGTTCAGGACACACGACTGATGCCGATCGCTGGGAATGCGAAAGTCCTTAGTTGTTTATTTGGGGCGGCAATAAATTACCTTGTTTCCGATGCATGGCCCGCTCTTCTTTTTTTCCATTTCCGGTACTGACGACCGACGTTGACGAAGTCAATTATTGGAAGTTAATAACTTTTCGTGATGTTTCGTTATGGATGTCCTTGTTCATGTCCGGGAAGGAAATACTTTTGTATTTAAGTTCCGTTTGTTTTGGGTGTGGCATAAGTGGTTGTTAAGATTGTTTACTATTGATGGGTTTATTTAGACGTGACCATGGTTTGCGTCTCCCTTGACAATTTGCAAAGGTAAACAATTATTATCTTTGTTTTGTAAATTTATGACACCATTTATCACCCAAATAGGGACACTATCTATTCGTCCTTTACATGAGAATTTATGTATGTACGAGTATATTGACTTTATCATAACGGAGACGTACAAGTTCATACACGAATATTTCCACTGCTTACGTATGTAGAGCGACCATTGAAAAGTCGAAACGTTAGCCTCCGATTCTTCACTTTCTCAAGTACTACGTTTTTAGGTGGCTAGATCGAGATTTCTAGCTCTTTGCTTTATCCTGACAGAGATGCTAAGACTCTCTTAACTGGATTGTTGTCGTAATTTCACTCTAATGTGGCCAAGTCAGTGAATTCGATGCTTACTTGCTTACTTAAGTGGAGCTACAGTCTGGGGTGGACCAAGGCCTCGACCGACAACCTCTTCCAGTTAGCCCGGTCCTTAGCTAACCGCCTCATGTTGCACACTCCAAGTTAGTTAAGATCCTTTTCGACTTCTGCGCGCCACCTTAGGCGAGGTCGTCCTCTGCTGCGCTGACCCTCCGGGTCGAGAATCAAATATTCTCCGAGCTCGAGCGTTGATGTCCATACGCTCTACATATCCCAGCCATCCAGGTGTCGATGTCGCTATACAGCTCGAACATTTCGTGATTGAATCTTCTCCTCCAAAACCCGTCAACGCAAACGGGACCGAATATCCTATAAAGGGCTTTACTATTCAATTGCCTTCTTGGCCCAAAGAAACAGCGACTTCGTTTGATTTCCGATGATTTTTGATGTTATGGCAGAGCCGAGGTAGACAAAGTCCTTTACTACCTCGAAGTTGTAGCTGTCTATTGTGACGTTCTGTCCAATTCGTCGATATTGAGTTTCCCTTTTCCTTGACAATATATACTTTGTGTTGCCCTCGTTTACCGCTAAACCCATTTTAGCCGCTTCCATTTCTATACTCGCGAATGCAAGTAGTTGAACGGACTTTTGAAAGATCGTTCCTTGTGTGTTAACTTGTGAGTTTCGATTAATTCTTTCAAGAATGATGTTGAAGAAGTCGCATAGCAGCGCGTCACCTTGTCTGAATCCTTTTTTGACACCGATGGTCTCGGTGAGGGCATTACCGACCTGCACAGACGGATGAGTTTGGCAGATATGTCAAAACTAGACATTACTGCTCTATATAGTTCATCCCTCCAGATACTGTCATAGGCGGCCTTGAAATCGATGAACAGATGGTGGGTATCGATTTGGACTTCTGGGTTTTTTTCCAAGATCTGCCTAAGTGTGAAAATTTGGTCTATGGTATGCACTTTCCTGGCCTGAAACCGCACTGATAGGGACTAATCAGGTTGTTGGATCGGGCAGACGATGCTGAGATACCATTCATCTGGTATACCAAATCTTAGAGATGAGTTGGTGTATGCTCACCACCAAGTCATCTCCAGCTGTCTTAAATAGCTCTGCGCGTGATCCAATTCGAACCTACAGTTCTTTCTATAGTTTTTTCTCGGCTCTGACCATAAAAGTGGCAGAGTGGCAGTGGCATAGAAGATGTGCAACAGATTCTATTTCATCTTTATCCATGCAGCTTCTACAGAAGTCATTTGTAAAGATACCGTATCTTTTGGCCATGTTTCCTATTATATAGTATCCGGTTACAACACCGACTAGCACAGGGATTTGGCTTCCTCCCATTGAAAGTAGGGGTGTTGATCTTTTCTGATGGACTGCGAGCCACAGGTTGTAGGTTATGGCATAATCGGTAGTATTATGCAATCGGTCCTCGGCTAGATTAGTGGTGATGCGATCAATTAGATTTTTAGCTATGTTGAGGGCCGGTAAGACCTGTCTGTCTGGTAGTGTTATATCCTTGTATCCATATCAAAGCCATTCCTGGCCATTTCGTCTGCTGTTTCGTTCTCTTCTATTCCCACATGCCCGCCGCCCGGGTACCCAGCAGAGTAAAACTGTGTGGTGTTTTATTGCTCTAAGTTTGCTCTAAGTTTGCTCTAAGTAAGTGGAGTCCAGTGCTTTAAACGTGATTTCATTTGTGGGTAAATTTCTTTCTAGGTCAATCTGTGCTGCTTTCCTAATAGCATTTATCTCTGATTGGAAGACGCTGCAATAGTCGGCTAGTCGATAAGACTCGTTTATGCATAGTTCTTCCGAGTAGACTCCTGCTCAGGTACTTTTCTCTGTTTCTGAGCCATCTGTAAAAATGGGTGCTCCCATGATGGCATTGTCGGAGTTGTTCCAGATCTGTCTGTCTGGTATTTGACCTTGAAGTCAAGTTGGAGTTTCTCGTAATCTGTGCAGGGCATGAGGCATTTTTGATTGAAAATATCCGGTATGAGCGTTTGTCCAGACGGACTGGAGGCCCCCAGTTGCCATATTCTCTAAATCTGATTGCTCTTCATTTAGCTGCCGTGTTTCTTATGATGAGATTAATGGGTGGAAGTTTCAGAAGCGTTTCTAGGCCAAGTTGTGGTGTGGATTTGAGCGCACCTGTTAGTCCCGCCATTCTTTTATTTTATGCTCATCACTTGATGCTTCTGGGCATCATATCCTCAAACTAACGTAACCTGCAGTCTATGTTTCGGTCCATATTCCGAACTGTCAAATGATGGCATCTATTGACATCTACTGCTGTCAAACAGTTTTATCGTACATTTCGAGTCGCAGGGGCATATCAAACGAAAGCTTGACTCGTGTCTAACGGTCTAAGTTATAGCTTTATGCATTTACACAAAACAAAAAAGAACTCTCTTCGACCAACCAAATCATATCGAAGCAAGGTGTTTTGTTTGACAGACATCACTTAGTTGCGCCCCATTTCACTCAAGTATTTTACAAACCAAATGTCGACAAATGTCAGATGTCACACAATAGCTCAACCAGTGCTACCAGCAATTGTTTGCTTAAATGATCTTTTGTATACTGGCACTGGCATGATATTTGATATCAAAGTTGTTTCCTTAAAATTATAGATGCCAATTGGAGGTCGTGAGCAGCCGGCTGACAGAAAAAAGAGAAAAGCATGGGACACGAGCCAAACATTCCAGTCACCATTGTTCACCAGCTAGCTACCCATTCAATTGTTCTGACACTCAACTCAACGATGTTGATATTTGTACTCAGCGTTGATTTTTTGTTTTCTTCGTTTTTACTCTGATGTAAAAACGTAAGGTAATACCCACCAGATCTGTCATACGTAGGACGAAAACCCAGGACCTACGGTCGTTTTAAAATTATAATTAACCGGAAATTGAACACGCGCCACAAATACACTTCCAGATACCATTTTCAAGGACAATAAAGAACCTTAGACACTAAATGGGAAAAAAAGGTAGCGCGATGTGCGAATTGAGAGAGAGAAGGACGAACAAAATTACACAGTGAAAGCAATGCTTCCGGTTAATTGAAACCTTCAATGTCAGTCAGCTCGCCTACTTGTGTTACGGTGAGTCCTTGTGAAGGAGCAGCAGTAGCAGTCAAAAAAAAACACATTGCGTTGTACGCGTTTTGTTTCGCGCAATGTGCATACACAAAAATACGTATGGGAAGAGTGTGGAGTTCCCCTTATCCTAGCCAAGAAGTACAAGAAAATAGGATCAAATCTCAACACGCCCATAAAGATGTGTGTGTATGTGTGTGGTGCGCTACTCTATAATAATTGTCCTCCTCTAACTCGTCCCTGCTGAATAAAACATCTTAACGCCGTCTACAGTACAGCACATGCCATTTGTGTTCCATTATTCGCGCCGAGAGGAGTTGAACCGGTCCTTCGTACAGATTCCAATTGTCGCACATAAATTTATCTTCGGGCATTGCTCCGAAGCCTGTCTCCCTTAAGAGGTGCACATCGGCGATTCCAGCAGCTGGAACTTTGCAGCGCCAGCGCTAACTGAAGAATGGAATAATTGAATACTCGAGAGAGTGCACATTGCTTCCTGTTGCAAGGAATTAGATAAACCGGATATTTACTTTGCAATCAGATGTTTGAAGAGGAACGTTAGCCGTCGCGTCGTGGTTACAATGGTTGCGGTACGTGTGCCGGAGGTGTAACCCTAATGTGAGCATATATAACCAACTTATTTGCGAATATAATTACATATGTTTGTCAAGATAAAAGATCGAAGGCGTAACGCAAAGGAACTATTCTAAGAAGTGGTCACCTAGTGATTATGTCAGAGCAGATGTTGTTGTGATTCCAGAACTCAGATCTAAAAGAAGTGAACCACGTTTTATTGCAACAAAAGCTCATATTTCCATCAATCAGCGTCGTAGTGGAATTTACGGCCACGTGGGGTAGTCCAAAGATATGTTGTGAATTGAGAACTGTCATTTTAAGCGTGTGTTTAACGAAAATGCGAAGTTCTCGTTTAACAGATGTCAGAGTGGACGACACGTGTTTTTGGTAGTAGACTGAATTTCTATCCAGCAAAGATTAAGGAAAACAAGTTAAGGAATTAGAGTCCAGCACCAGGTGCAAGTGCTGTTTGAAACAATTGTGTGCGTCTTTGTTTGAGATTACCAAAAAGTTAACACAACAAGTTTTGGGCTCGGGCCGTAATTATACACGTCCCGATTCCGACAGCCGACTATTTAATCCTTTTCTCCCTTCATTCTTAACGCGCTGTGTTCGGAAGATGTTGCTATCAGTATAGAACTAAAAACAAAAAAAGTCTTTAAAATGCATGGAAAAAATATTGAAATTTTTCATGATTAGATATAGTGTATTTATGGTTTTATTGACGTCTTGGATCTAGACGGTAGCAATGACCAGCGAATACATCTTGATTTACTTAAATGCTGTGAAACATCACCAGATTTACCTAAGAAAAATCAGAATTTCAGTAATTGAATTTGCTTTCTTAACCATTTTAATATAATCTAGATGAGCTAGATTATAAAGATTTTCGTGCATTTGAAAATGTAAAATCAAATGTTTGATTAAATCATGAGACCACTCAAAACTTTCCATAAAACACAGAACACTCACCGAACACAGTCTCTACAAAAATTCCTCCGGCGACACGAACTGAACTCTGAGAACACAAGAATAAAGCAAGTGAATGGAAATACGAAACGAGATAAAATAGAACACGCAAAAATCGTCTCGGTTGCGCTACCCAGCCGAGGCGAGCTACACCCTGCACTTCTCACCTCCCTTTCCTTGACATTCGGGTCCCGGCCGATCTTTCTCGGCCAATGTAAAAGGTGACTAAGAATCGATAAAAAAAGGTCCTTTGTCTCATTTTCCACTATTGTGACTTAAGACCACTGAATTACTTGAAGCTGTTCGGGCGGCAAAGACAGAAGTGGTCTCTATTTCACTGAGGCAGTAAGAATAGGTATGTTCCTTTACTTGAAAATTGTTACTGATTCTTACTGATTCTTACTGGTTTTAGATAAATCGCGTTCCTTTACACAAAAAAGTAGTAAAAGAGAGAGGCAACGAGAGAGTAAAAATTTCCTCTCACTAAAAAATCTTACTATTTCTTACTGGACAAATTTCATCCAGTAGAAATTGAATTATCTGTCAAAGTCAGCTGTTTCACTTGTTTGAATTATTTGCATTTTTTTATTTTAATTCAAAAAATAAAAAAATGGAGAGAAAAGGAACATAGATGAAAGTTGAACGTTCTGAATGTTGAAATTTGCATTTCGCAATAGATTGCATACTGTATTGGTTCTGGGAAATCATCGGGGGTGGACTTTTCTGTTAAATCCAAAATCATACAACAACACTCTGGTTACTTTTGCTTCACATATGTTTATGACATTTCGTTTGTAGCAGCTTTTGTGGTTCATCGCGTTCCTTTACTTTTTGGTGATTTTGACTTACTCTGAGAGAATTTTACCCCCACTCCTTGAAATTCAATAATTTACTATTTTTGGAGCAAAAAGTAAAGGAACAGACCTAATGCTTGCACCAACAAAACCTTATTTGCCGGGATAGGGGGACCAAGACGGTGGCTACGCAACTCCATATTGGAAAATATTTTGATAGTTTTTGAACAAATGTAAAAAGAGATGCCTGAAATGTGCATTACGGCTTCTGAGAGCTGACATCGTGCTCTTGACTAGGTCGACCCCTGTAGCAAACATACACTGATCCAAGAAACTCGTCCTAGATTATATGCAAATTATCCTCACAGCAAAAAGTTTAAAATTCAATCAAATAACTTCAAGGACCAGTTGAAAAAACGCACACTACCATTTGAAATGAAAGTACACAATTTAAAGTTGTCTATCGTAACTGATTGTAGACTTTATGTAGGTTTTTTTCGATAACGATACAACAATTTTGTATTTAAATACAAATGCATTGTTACTTTTTTATGATCTGTCAATGTCAAAACGTTATCCAAGGTGAAGTTCACGAACGAGCAGCGTTTTGAAGTTTTTGAAAATTACTAGCGAATTTCTCGCTAGTTTAAGAGCGCTCAGGAGCTCAGGAACAATATCGGATGCGATATTGCCAACGTTCAGGCCGATATGTGTGGAATAGTGGTGAAAATTGACTCCAAAGAATCGATCGCTGCAAACATGCTCGCGGTGATCATAATGTTATGTTAGGATCGAGATTGAATTAAATACTTAAATTTAATATGTCTACCTACCTGTAATAAATTTACGCCCGATAACTCAATTATTCTGCGTGTTATTTAAATACAAAATTCTTATATCCTTATTGAAAAACCCTTTAGAAAAGGACATTCTTTATGGAATCCCGGCTCTTATCTGAGTTAAAGCGCGTACCTTGTATTACGAAATGCTTAACCTAATCAACTTTAAAAACAATTCTCTCATGCCACTTCCAGCATTCCTTCGTCTTAGGAATATATATAGATTCATCAACCTTAGCTCGAACAATATGCACCGTAGAAGTAACTCTTTTCATTAAGCTAATGAAGCATTACCCTCCATCCTATCCTCCGTGGTGCAAAAAATAATCATCGTTTATAGTAAGTGTGCTTACAGAGTGGAGCGTGGAGCAAAGCTGCGAAAATCGCCCGAGTAAAGAGCAAAGAGCAAGGATGTAGGCTAGCATAGGAGCAAGGAGCAAAATAAGCAAAAGCTCTTTTTTTCCATTTGAATATTTGAATAGACGAAAAATTAAACATGTTTGAAATCGCTGCTTTGCTCTCCTGTCGACACTTTGCTCTATCTTCGAAAAACGTCGCACTCAGTGCGCTACGCTTTAATTGAACGTGTTTAATTTCTTCGCTTTGCTCTTTGCTCTTGCTCACTCCTCGCTCCACTCTGTAAGCACACTAACTCTGTCCGAACAAATAAATGACAACATAGGCAGCGGTGTACCTATACCAGGCACTCTTTCTCGAAACAATGACTGAGCTAAAATCTGAAGGATGGAAACCTATTTTCACAGACGGCTCTAAATCAATACAATCCACCTCCTTTTCTGATTCTTTTGAAAATGGATCCCTATCGAGAGCCGCCATTTTGCCAGAGAATGCGTCAAATTTCACTGCAGAGACATTCGCAAAACATCGATACAACTCCGTGGTGAGGACACAATCTGTTTTGAATGCCACTCTTATACCACCACACCGATCTTATAAACCCCAACAAAACGAAACTAATGCACACTCCAGTACTCACGGGGATCCAAGGCAATGAGATTGTTAATATGGACGCGAAATCCTGCAACAATGCGCCTGTTTTCACCTTTAATATCATTCCAAAACTCGATCTGCAAAAACAGATAACGCAAAAGTTAAAAAGGTGCCGACTCTTGAATTGGCCGTTCACCAAAATCGCTACGCTAAAGTTAACATGAAGCGTAGATACCACTTCCGTCTACCCTACATTGACATGTAAAGCGATGAACACCAACTTCGCCGGAATTCGTTTGGAACTCACTATTGAAATGGAAATTCATTGCCATATATCCGGATCATTCAATGGTTAATGGCGTCTTGCTCACAGATCAATCAGTCTACCTATAGCTGTCAACCTATCAAGCTATCTATCTAATATCAAAAAAAAGTTAATAGTTTCCTTTATAGTGCGAATTTAATTACAGTGGAATCTCTCATTACCGGACATTTTGTTTAGCGGACGCACACTTTTTTGGGCCACCAATTTCTAATTTCCCGCACAAAATGCGTTCTTATAAACGGACAGCACTCATTACCGGACGAAAAACTTTGGTCAGCCACGGGTCCACTTAAGACAGATTTCACTGTAAATATGAATATAAAACTTATCTTATGTGTATTGGGACAATCAGTTTAACGCTCTTATCGGAAAGGCATATGGGGTGCTTCGATGACCCAACCTTATACCCCTATAAAGACACGTCAAATGCATGCGAAAGGCCTAATCTTACCCATATTAGCCCACGGCTGTGAAATTTTGTCCACTTCTCAAGCTAAAGAAAGCTTAAAGGTCGTCTTCAATAGTACCATTCGTTACATCTATGGACTCAGAAGATACGATGGAGATTCGAATTTTTGCAATAGACTCCTCAATATGCCACTCGAGAGCTATTTTCAGTTGCGCATATATGATAATTGCATTCGAATATTCTGAATACACAGCAATACCTATTCGAGAGGATCACAAGGTTTTCTCGGTAAGGTTTGATCAGCTGATTCAACCACGTACAGCTTCTCTAATATCCAATATAAAAAGAATGGCCATATTAAATAAATGAATAACTCAGCAACCCAACTAATATTCTTTTTTTCCGTTTCCTAGAACATAAGCCATCCGCCTCCTCTACCCCCTATTTTGGTGCCACCCACTCTTTCAATTTAATAAAAAAAAAATGGTATACATCCCTTGCGGGGATCGAACCCGCGACCTTTGGATTAGAAGTCCAACGCGCTATCCTCTGCGCCAAAGGGACCAGTGTCATCCCCCATTCCATTTGCACAAGCGACTCTGATAGTGAAATATTCTCGCATGATATTCTCCCAGCTATACGATCACGCTAATTACATACCCGAATACATACTCATAACACTGTTCAGTTGTTATCACCCGCAGTATCTGCTGCAATCACTTGACAGTTTCCAGGGCATCAATGTAATTACGCCCGAATGTGATAATGGCTTAGCACTTTAAAAAAAAAAATTACACCACTCACACACAGATCGACCACTAAATCCGCATCGATCCGACGCCGACGTCCATTATCATCACCATCATCGTGCAAGTTGGCGCTCTTTGTGTCAATTGAATGAAAAAGGACGAACGGAGTGAAAAGAATGAAAATGTTTCGCATATCTGTGCTTATAATCTGCTGAATATCCACTTTCATCGAGAGGATGGAGAGAGACAGTGTCCAGGACAATAAAGCAACACTTTCGCCCCCGCAATGCCATTAACCAAATGAGGAACTCAAAAACCACCCCTTGTCACCTTCGGAGCAGCAGCTCTCCACAATGCCGTGCTATCGCTTCATGCTAAATAAACAGATCTTAATTTCAGATACCGAATGCCAAATCGTGACATATCAATTTCTTAGCGAGCACAAGAAAACTACCCCCCCACCAAGTGAAACACCCCTGCTCCGTCGCGCTTTTGTGCTTAGGCAAATAGTTGTTCGGCGATTTTGCTTATGCTCTGTGGATAGAATCATGTTAAGTGGGTAGCTTTACGTATCTGGCTATCTGATCTCTGTGGCTCGGAGCAGAGTGTCACTTTCGAGTGTGAATCCACCCTCGCTTTTGTTAAACGCAACACAACACACACCACACGCAGACAAAAACACATACACACACACACAGATGAACACACTGGTTGTGCATTGATTATGCCATGTTATTCGTTTCTTTGCTCCTTTTTTCCACTCAAGTGGTAGCCATTGTACAATCTCAAAGGATCTTTCCATTCCATGGACGTGTTTGGTTCAATTTATAAAATGCGACTACAATGTGCCTTGGCTACGGCTACAGGCGAGTACGGGTACTTTTGGGTGCCACAAGTGCATAGGGATAAGAAATAACAACTACTCACAGTACAGCCCGGCTGCGAGGGGTTGTTGTTTCACGTGACCAACTGCAATTAGTCTAATTTGTGTTGTTGCCAGTTGCTTATTGCATTAATCAAAACATGAAGTTTCGTAAAATGCGGGAAATTAACGAGCGCTAGCCTGCCGTCAACGGAAGCCGAACATTAGCCCAAGGGGTGATGATGAAGTCTCGTAAGTTAGTCGGTATTCGTTACTTCTTGTTTTTTTTTTCTTTTTTTTTTGTTAGCTTGTCGACTGGCAATGATGTGTTGAGTGAAATTCATAACCATCATGATCATCGAATTATGATATGAATTTCAACAAGTGGAGTCGTTTCGGTCGGAGTTAAATGGCGGTAAATCGTTTTGACACGCAATTTGTCGTTGGCACTTATGATTTTGATACGTGACATGCATATGCGAAGGGGAGGCATTCATAATGCGGGAGTTCTACTTATACATAATACACGAGAGTAATGAGATTTTATCAGGTCGAGGTCTTGAAACAAGTGCCTTAAAGTCCTAAATGGCCACGAGAAAATCGAGGACATAGGCAAAACTTATTTACTGCTTTTATTATACAAGAAATCAATGAAGCCAATATGGACAAATAGCGTTCAGCTACAATGATGGGGCTGTACCACAGAGAGAACAACGCAAAAATGGTTCAAAGATTTCAAAACAAAGGAATAATGACCTCCACAGCTATATAGAAATTCAATGCGTTACAGATAGGAAATTGGGAAAAATGCACAAAGTAACGAATCAAGGCTTCAAAAGCACACAAATACAACAGTATGATGCTGCACAGGGTTAGTAGGTCTGAACAGTGTGGCAAGAAATTTTGATGTAGTAGCTCTCCTCTTAGCTTAAAGATCATATTAATTTGTTCTATTGAGTTGTTGTTTAGAAAATAAGTTTTATCGTGAAGGTGATGAATCATTTTGCTGTAATAACACCTAAACTGGGAGGACCAAGCTTCGTAAGAGTACTTTTCGTATAAGATGTGGACTGTTTTCTTAAGCAACATGTAGAAATGGATCCTTAGCATAGTCGGTTGGTTAGGAGCAAACTTAGGCCGCAGTCGCATGTAAGACGTTCCCACTCTTGGACTACTTTTCCTTTCGTTCTTATGGCATGAGTTAAAAAGTTTCCGTATGCTTTCATCTTCTATCGCCATCACTTTAATGACATAGTTAAAATGCATTTTAAGCGTGTCTAAAATGATAGGTGGTGTTCCAGTTTCAAGGTACAGCATATAATTTGGCGTGTTACTGGGCAGTTGGAAAATACTCTTAAGAAAGTAGCGGAAAAACTTTTCTACTGCTTCAAAGGAATAATATCCCCATACTTGGGCCCCATATGAAAGAATAGAGGCTGCAAATAAGCGATACAGTTTTTACTTAGTACTGTGGAATCATACTAATATATAAATCTCAATGTCACGCTCGTACCTGTGAATTTTATGGTTCGATAAACACAAAAACTAATACACACAATGAAGTAAAACTCCCTATTCCAGTTCATTAACATCCTGTGCCGATTATAGGCCGATTTTTAAACTAATTTATTCGCAATATTATTAAAATTAATGCAAAAATAAAAACACTCTATCAAATGCCACTTTCTTGCGAAATGTCACTTATCCAAACTACAAATACTTAGAATCCACACGTTTTTGTGGATTGTATATATTGGTAGATTGCAAACCTTGGGGTGCGATCGCACTGTCTTTGATTTCTCGAACTAAATGACAATGTATGTATTGTAAGTTATACTATATTTTTTAGACACGGGCGAAGCCGGGCGGAACAGCTAGTACATAATGTATCTAATTGTTATGCCTTATGCATCTATTCCAAATCGTAGATAAAGCTCGCTTCGCCTCCGAAAATGTTGTCTCAATGTGCTTGTTCATATTTAAGTTGGCAGATGCCAGTACTCCCAAATGTATGTACATATTATGTACATTATACACTGGGTTACAAACAAAAAATTAAGTCAAAAATCTAAACCCCGACCGGGGGAAAAACTAACTAAAAAGTATACGAAACAAAATGAAACGAAACGATGATGTTCAGAGTACCTATAGCCGTGGTCGCATGTCGTTATAATAACGACCTTATACAAGTACGCATTCATAGGGCAAAGCGGCATGAAACCACGGCTATACTCACGGTTGCCAATTGAAAATAAAATTCGTGTCCAAAATTGAAAATTAAAATGACCAATGTAGCTAAAAATGACCAAAATTATTTAAGTCTGAAATCTTTTTTGTAAACGCAGAATAAATAATTAATCACGTTTTTTTCTCATATTATTACTTTTTATTTTATTAATAAATAAAAATCAGGTACAAACAAATTGGCTGAGGTTTCCATTATAGGAAATCGACTTTGGACTTAAAATTATTTTTTTTACTTAAATGGTTTATTCTAAGATATACTGTGTAAAAATACTGGAGAGGAAATTCGTTTTTATATTTTTTTATAAATTTTTAAAGTTTTCGGTTTTAACTAGAAAAATGCATGTTTTCTTCCTTATTAACTCAACTAGCATACAGATTTTATATAATATGTAAAGAAATTTTGCATACACCCAACCTCGCACAAGGTTTGAAAATGCCATTTTGTAGATCTCGGTGAAATAAGCACAAAATATAAGGCAAAAATTTTGATTAATCGCTTAGTTGAGGAGATTAGGTTAACAATCGCGCGATTTTTTTGTAGCGAATGGTTTTTTTTGTTCATCTTGAAGCTCTTTGGCAAGCATAATTTTATTAATAGTTTCAAAATTAAGTCTGTTTCTCAATTTTGTTGTTATAAAACTTAACTCATAAAATTTTCTTTCCGCGGCAGCTTAGCTTAGCGGTAGATACATCAAATTGTTAATAAATTCACTTAAATTTTGAAAACAATACTCGTTTAACCCGTTTTTAAGACAACTTACTTTCTGCATTCAGTGATGCACGATCACACATTGCGTTCAATTAAATGGACAGGTATGAATTTAATTTTTGAGAACATGAAAACTAGTCGAGTTTTTCTTTTTTAATTTCTTAAGAAAAATTACCAAATGGAATAAAAAATGACCAAGTAACCAAGTGAAAAAAAAATGACCAGATTTGGTCACAAATGACCAAAGTGGCAACTGTGGCTATACTCTGAACATCATCGTTTCATTTCACCTTGTTTTGTACTTTTTAGTTAGTTTTTCCCATAGTCGGGCTTCATAAATCAACATTTTACATTTTTATTACTTTTTTTTACGAGTCCTCGTTCCTTCAGTAGTAGGTATTTCCTCCCCGAGCATCTAATAAAGCAATAATTTGCCGGAGCATACTTTGGATACGATGGTGTCCTTTAAATTGTCCCATTCCTCGATCAGAGTAGATCTCACGCCGCTGGGTATCTCTGGAAGGGCAGGTCGCATCCTAATATTTTTCCAAAGCAGGTTCCAAACGTGTTCAATGGGATTTATGTCTGGGCTCATCGCAGACCAAGCCATTACGTCGATTTCCACTTCATGCAAGTACTCGGTAACGCACCCGGCGAGGACGGGTGATCTAGCATTGTCCCGCATCAGCAAGAAGTTTTCCCAAATAAACGGTACGAACGGAAACACATATTCCTCCAGGATGTTGTTGTTCTAAGGTAGAATTCACCGATCCACGCATGGAAATTCCTGCCCTCACCAAGTGTTGTGGGCGGGTAAAACCTGCACTCATCAGTTAAAAGGACTCTTCCCCAGTCGGCCTCTGTCTAAACCTGGTGAAGGTGAGCAAATTTCATTCGACGTCGCTTATGCTGTGAGTGTCAGTACACGAGCAGGTTTTCTTGCTCCCAGGCCACTTTCCACCAACCGTCGCCCCACCCCACCGTTTAAGCACACACAGCTGTCCCTCTAGCAGTTCGAATTTTATGAGACAGCTCAACCGCTGTTTGCTGACTACTCCGAAGGCTTTCAAGCATCAAATATCGGTCCTTTTTCCAGAAGTTACTTTGCGGAGACTTGAGCCTTCACACCAGATGTAGAAGTTGTTTTCCCTGTACCTTTTTGTGGCTCTGTTTTTTTTAATCATAATAACGGCGCGTACCGCACCCTAGCGACTTCTTTGACGTTATTTGCATATTTTTTCACAAAAATCGCTACCAAATTATAAATAATCAAACTAAAACAAATCTATTACAATGAACTTAGTAAAACACTAACGGGATCACGGAAGCCAAAATTGATACATCTTACGTCTAGTGTGAAGAAAACGTGTACTGTCACCATCCGAGCCTAGCCAACGGTCTTAACTTAGCAACCTGTCCAAAAACCCAGGACCCTGTACCTGTTCGCTTATGTATTCTGATTTTTACTTCTTTCTAAGAAATAGTCTCCATCTAAGACTCTAATCGAATTTGAGATTACAAAAGTTAAGCAATAAACTTCCATATTCAAAGATTGCCTTTTTTTGAGTCACTCTCTCCCTCTATTGCGCCCTATTTAACGCAAGAAAATATTCTCATGAAATTCAAAACCGTATGAGTTAATTTGCAAAAAAAAAACAACATTTTCAAATGCTAAATCGCAAAGGCTATAATTACTTTTTATTTAAAAGAACAACCCCCAACTGTTTACCTCGTCCTCGCAGTCCATTTAGTAAAAAATGAGCAGAAAAGCGGAACACATGTTTCCCATAGAGACATAGAGCACCTAGTGAGCTGTGAGTCCTGCGAATGTTAATAAAAAAAAAAACTTTTGTGAGTACCATTTTAACAGTTTCTCTCTTTTTAAGTCCTACCCTTGTACAAACTACATACAGACAGACGGTGGTGAATCTCATCAAGCCCTTGACTACCCGGATGGCAGCGAAGAGTACGTCTTTATTCATTCTAGCTGGTCCTATGTACGACTTTACTACCCATACAAGGGGGAGGGTCAAAATGGCAACAATGCGAGTATCTAGGTCGTTCGCATAGAATGCATTTTAACCCCTGCCGTGTTGGACAGGAAACCCTGCAGACTGGCAACATTGTATATAATTTTTTTTTTTTCAATAAATGCTGTGTTTATTATTACCAAACTTGAAGTTTGTTATATGAGTACTTGAGAGCCATTTTTATTTTTTTTTTTTGTTGCTCAAGTGCCCGGACCGCAACACATTTTCCATCTAGTGGATCGGAGAGGGGATGAAAATTGCCAGTAATTGCAGTTAGTGCTAAACAAATCACACATCTGCCATACTACTGCGATTGTCGCTTCTGTTTGTAGCTCTGTGATTGCCAGAGTGTCTGGGCATTTCGGGGTAATCCGGTCACAGGGCTTACATTGAGACTTTTCAGGGGTTCTCCTTCTCTGTACCGAGTACAGACCTCGTTCATGCTGCGCAAATTGGTGCTTACTACATATGAGTACATAAGTATGTAGGTATGTACTTTTATTGTACTATTTCATTTGCGATCTGAACGGCGGATAACCAGACGTCTGCAGCAATGCAGTGATTGCGAGGGTTGTTTGATCGGCGCGGTATATATTGTATTTGTCTTTTTTTTTTTTTTTTACTGGGACGCTGCTGGTCTTTTTTATGGCGCGAATTTTAGGGAACATATGTTTTTTTATATAATTTCTCCGGGTGAAATCAGTTTATTCTATTTCTGCTGCCCAAACAAGGATATTTAATTTTAAGATGGTGCTAAACTGGAAATGTACATACGAGAGTATGTATGGATACGGCTTTACATACACACGTACATAATTTGTTTAAGAGGGGGAACATGTTAGATTTGATTTGGATTAATTTGTTCATATAGTTTTTTGTACGCAGTTTGTAGGTAGATCATCTTTTCTATATGCGGGTTGGTTAGATTTTTTTTTATATAAAAATTTGCATTTGAAAATAGGGACGGATTGCGCGTGCCCATGTTGTGTAAACGATAGCATGTTTAGCGAAGTGTACAATTGCAGCTATTGAAGTGCACAATTCCGTGTTGTTTTTCTTTTGGTTTATTCAAAATGAACTTGGACGTTTACAATAAGAACATGAGGAAGTTAATATTCACCGACCGACGCTGGGTACGGTTTAGAATGCTAAAGCAAACTTATCATAATATGTACATATGTACATATATATTATTTTATATAGGTACCATTTGTGTCTCTCACACTTAACCAATCTTAATAAATGAGGTATCAAAAGAAAGAGAATTTCCTAGAGCAGTGACGAATTGAACTTTTACTTTATAAATTATATAAAATTAAAAAACCGATCAAAACAATAATTCTACCCAAAATTAACTGCCCGAACATAATGCATGCCGCGGCCGCGTAGCAGTAGTAAAGAGGCCGCGCTGTCATATGTTGTCGCCATGTACGCATAAAAATTTGCCCACAATGGTGCTGCGCGGCATGTTAAATAAATTCCACTTTAAACTCAGTTGGTTGGAATTTTGTTGTTTAGATTGACAAAATATATTGCGGAAACTAATTTTCTTGTAAAAACTATAACTAAAATAAAATAATATTTCACTTTCAAAATCTTTTTCTTCGTCGTCCCCTTCCATTTCTTTGATTTTTAAGAGAGTTGTCCAACGCCGCGCGGCAAAAGTTAAAAGTTGGCCAACTTGTACTACGCGGCCGCGGCATACTACGCGGCAACTACCTCATTGTGGGCGCACTATTGAGTTTCTATATATTTCTACTTTGACAGCGCGGCATACTACGCGGCCGCGGCATGCATTGTGTTCGGGTAGTAACTCCCAATAGAATAAACACTTCCCGTATGATTTCCATGGGATTTCCATCAGTTGACAGATGGAAATCATATGAGAACTGGGATGTTTGTATATTGGGAGTTGGATTTTCTCTTGTGAGAGTTCTCGCACGGGCACACTAGTTATTATTATTATTATAACTTTATTTATATGTACATATGTATGTAAGTAAATTATATAGAAAAATAAATAAGTTGACAAAGCGCATAGCTGCGAGGGTTTTCGGCTCAAAAGTGGAAAACGTAAGAAGATTTGTAGGTGGACTAGCAAACTTTATTCGAAGCTTCTTCTTCGACTTTCTTCGATTTTTACGCTTGGCTTTCGAACGAATGAATGAATGATAAGTGATCGTCAGCCTAAGATCGCTGTTGAAGAAAATTTTATTTTTCAGTAAAGTCTAACAATTCATCATGGAAAGATTAATAGCGCAATACCGCACAGTGTGGCAAGCCACTTTTCAAGGTGTCTGTTTCGTTGATCTAATTTACTTTTCTTACAGTATTTTTCCGATAGAATCTGGCTGTGATAAATTTTTTGCTAATAAAATATATTTTATATTACGTCGCAGGGACATAACTCCAGGGGACATAAATCCATTATGGACTTATATACCACCTAATTGGGACATATGTTCATAATTTATTTTTCAAAGATGGGACATAATTCCAACTAGAAGAAGTTATCAGAAAACAAAGTCCAAAACACAATTTTGAATATATTTTTTTATTCGCTTCTTCTTTTTCTCAAATGTTACTTAATGTTTCCTTTCAAATTTAAATAGAAACGTTATGTAAAATAAGATTTTGTTTATGAGAAAGCATATATTTTACTTAACTCTTCTTTTTCTCAAATTTTAAGCGTGCAACAGGTACAGCTTTTCTTTAAAAACAAAACATGTCAGATGGGACATAAATCCAAATTTTAAGTTATGGACTTTGGTGGGACATAAGTCCATAATGGATTTATGTCCCCTGGAGTTATGTCCCTGCGCCTTATATTTATTACCACTTCTATATTATTCTAAACTCATCCTATTCAATGTATGTATGTATGTAATTGATGATCATACACTACTCATACTCAAATATGCGACTGAAATGTTGGTTGAAAAAACCATTATGTATGTAGGAGAGATAATTTAATTTAATAATATTTAAATTACTTTAATTTAAACTGGAGCGCTTTCTTACGGAATTACAGCACAAGTACATATATATACAAAGTAAACTCGTATATATGTGTTTTTCCGTACTTATGTATAAGTTAATTATTATTTTCTACTGAACATACCTTATAAATTGACAATTTGGAAATTGTGAAAGTATATTCATATGTAATATGTATGTACGTATGAACGAGTATGTACACATTGTGGAAAAAGGACATACATAATACGATTATGCAAAATGTCATTTTATTATTATGCACTTTTATGTATTGTTTCATTTTCAGTTGAATGAGACTAATCGTAAGTCGATATGACTGTCCGTTCTCGAGATATGGGTTTTTTCCGCTTTTCGGGCATACTGTGCAACGTAACATAATCACGAAATATTATACTTCCGAAATTACTGTCAGCATATAAAGGTTTTTTCAATAGCTATATATGTATGTACTCGTATATCCGAACTTTGACAACTTACTGCTCTAACATTTCAAGTGGCAATGCTCTTGTTTTTTGACTTTTGTGCTCTACCATAGTCACCATTTAACCATCGAGCGATACACCATTCAACAACGCGTCAAAATTGTTAAAACTTATTATAAAAAATCGTGTTCTGTTCGCCAAACTTTTCGCAAGCTACGAAATACATTTACGGCCGAAATGATTTTTGATTGAATGACTTCGTGAACAAGCTAAATTGCCGCATTTGGGGTTAGAACAACCTACAACATTGCACCCGGAGAAACTTACTATTTAATGCGGATTTTGCTCAGACAGCATTTAGACTTTAATCTCTGGGGCTATCGCTGGTTTATGGCAGCAAACCAACATAAATTGACCAACTGGAGAACAACATCATTCAAACCATTAGTGAGATGCAGCCCGACTTATGCAACGGAGTCATAAAAAAATTGGACCTATGGGGTCGAGTCCTGTAATCGAAGCCGGGGAGGCCATTTGAATGACATAATTTCAAACATAATGAGATTGAATGTTCTTTACTCCGTAATAAAGGTTTCTGTCATATCTCACACACAACTCTTTTTATTCAATTCAAAAGTAAGAACACGCTTAATGAAAACTACTTTACAAACTTATCGAAAAATATGATCAATTGCCCATCCGAACATGCGTTTTGTGGATACACTTCGCGCTAATTTAATACGACTTGACATTTGGCCAACAATCAGTACGTTCCGAAGAAAATATCGCCACAATTGAGGCCAGTGTTAATGAAGACCCGAAAATTTGTCATTTCGCACATTTTATTTCGTCAAATTTCGTCAACAGAACAGGCTTTGTTACGCCTAATTCACAATACAGCGTTAGTGCTAGTGTTGAGTGAAGTCTAGTATTCAGCCAACAAAGTCTAATGGGAGCAACCACCAGTCCACAACACCGTGTCGTCTATTACGTGACCAAATATTTGGACTGTATAAGGTTTTAGAGATTCGTGATAATCAACAACTCCAGACCACTACTACTACGAGAATTTAGATCAAACTACACCCCATTTGATTCCTCATACAAAGTAATCGCATATTGCTGCTTTTTCGGGTCCGTACCTTGTTTATCATCTCTTTAAAAATTACAAAAATACCTACATATGTATACGTCAACTCTCTCCAAGTTGACATTTCATTAATTGCGGCATGTCACAGCCATCAAATTAAATTACTTTCACTACAGCATAATGCGTGAGTGCAGTCATTCACATTTTGGATTCATTCGTGTGCAAAACGTAAGAACACCAACAACTTCAGTGAAATACATTGGCCCCTTTCATTCTCGTTCTCAGATTGATATTGATTTACCGTGAAAGTAATTTACAAGGACCACCGCCAAACAAAGAAAAGAACAAACCACCAACAGCTAGGGACTCCAAATAAAAAGGTACACCTCACCATCACAACATTTAAGTCCTTCGTCGTCGTAACAGTGGATTTCGTGCGCCCGTGTCAACATCCGCTAAACGCGCGCTCATATTCCTTCTGTTCCAGGACGAAATTTTAAACACTACTGCATTAGGTCGGTGTGGTAAAAAAAAAACGGGTACAAAGACGTGGCAAATATTACATTCAAACCGTTCATAGAATTCAAGAATTCAGGGTCTGAGAACTTTGAATCGATTTGGAAAACACCACGAGCTCATTACACACATACAATACAAATGTACATGTATACGACAACGTGGCAGCTTACCCTTGGATAGTCATTTCCCATCCGACTTTGAAAACTCCACTATGAACTACTGTGCTCTCTGTTCTCGGTTAGTATTTGCACAAATTAACTGAAGCGTACACTTGATCTTTTTCCGTGTTGCCATTCCGAAGCGGCGGGAAAAAAAATGAAAAGTATTTCGATATGCAAACAACAATTGTTGTAGGAAATTTGTTTCATTTTGCGGTGTGTCCCGTGCGCCGGTAAATCAGGACGCATCTTCATAGAAGCGAAACTAGATGTCATACAGTGGGACCTAACGGCTATAAGGGTAAATTTGTGGGAATTTTACTGGAAAACCCATAGGAGAAAGGCACTTCTCACAAGGGAAGTCTTTTAGGACACCTTTTCGGTAAATTTTTATTCCATCTCAGAACTTTCTTTGTTAAATCAAATAAAACCGTTATTAAAGGATGATGATCATTTTTATATTTATTTGATCATGCTTATGGTCTAGCGTCCAATATTATTATTCAATGAAGAATAAAATATTAATTTACAAAATTTGATGAGGTAAATGTACTAATTTGTTCAATCGTATTCCTTAACGTCTCTCAAGCCTTTGACAAGGTCTGGCATAAAGGCTTGAAGTACAAACTACGACTAGTTCTACCTGAGCAGCTTTACAGTATTTCAACTAGATAATTACTTTTAAATGTAATCTTCAGATTTATGTAAACATGTCAACACAAATTCAGAATTTAAAGCGACAACGGCTGGAGAACCACAGGGTAGTGCCGTTGACCCGATCCTATATTTACTATGTACATATACTCGTAACTCAAGATATACCGCAAGAGATGAAAGGCACCGTACTAGCCATAGTTGCCCGATGACACTTACATTTTGGCAAAAGGAAAAGCCTTGGATCGAGTAAACGAATGGTCATAAATTGGCTCTTAACGAAGGCAGATTACTCACTTTCTGTGTGTAAAATTGACTTGAATTTGCCTTCGTTAAGAGCGATTCGCCCATTTTCCGAAACACAATATGAATTCCATATGTAAATGAGCCAAAATATCTCGATAAAAGTTGAAATGAGAGTCGCATGTGAAAAAAAATCCTCCAAAATTAAGTACTAAGAGCTATAATCAACGGTGGTACATAAGAATCGACGATATCCACAAAGATCTTGGCATTATAAAGTTCAAAGATGAAATTTATGAAAATAATGCTAACGAAAGAAATTTATTGCGCCGCTTCATCTGCAAAGGATCAAACCTTTCTACATAGCTCGATAAAAATAACATCCCGAACTTCGGACACCGGGCGAAATTCGAACTAGCCCCCAGCCTTCTTCTCAGCAAAACGGGCTCTACTGAGAGGCGACCTTCCTATCCCGATTACTCGTGGGAATCAAAATAGATAATTCCAAAGAAATTTTCATAGAGACTGATGCCTCTATAATAGCAGCAACCTCTAGGGATGCAATCATGCCACCCGCAGCTGAAACCGACAAAGGGACTGTTGCTGCCAACATCGACGCTGACATGATACACAGACGCATACACTTTATGCGAGGACACCATTAGCATGCCATCAGATAAGATAGCTGCACCATCCGTCACCGAAGATGATACCGTAGATTCGAAGAATGAGTCTCTTAAATCTACTGGTTACATCAGACCTGCGGAGAGCAGACGGTTCAAACAAGCCTTGCAGCAAGGCAACTCAAGGGAACGTGCTCTTGAGATTGCTACTGCCAACATCGACAAATATGGCACAGAGGCAGTGCTGACTTTTTGCGACTAAAGTTGCATTTTTCCCCTTTTTTTTCTCTATCCCCAATGAGACCACTTTTCCAAAATTGTCCAGAATTGCCCCTTTTTCTGTATTTCGTTGATACTTTTCCCCATTTTGAAAAAAAAACACGTTTTTGTATGAAACACGAAATGTTACATAATAAATACTTCACGAAACTAGTTCACAATTAATTGGGTTCTGAATGCGTCATTTTTCTATCGGCTGTTGTCATAACTTTAGCCTTTAGCCATTTAGCCATAACTTCCATGTTCAATGCAACAATAAGATAGAACGAGATGAAATATGAGATGCGTAAGCCATTTTAAATTTTGTATGTGCTGTTTTACTTCTGATTGTGATTTGTGGTGGATGCTGAGTCGTGTTCTTGTTGTGACGTGATATTGGTGGCATTAATATGGATAGGTAAGTGTATAATGTACTTTATGTACGTACAATATTGAATTATATACCTATTCTATTTATAAAAATGTTAAATGAATTAAATACTTTAGGTTTGTTTTGCATTTTGGAAAAAACGTAAATGAATTGGAAACATCCAGTCAAAATGAAAGCCAGGCACACGGCAGTGCACATAATATGGAAATAGAACCAGAATCAGAGTCGACATCTTCAGGGTCAAACTCAAATGAAGCCTCTGTTTCCGAGTTCGACAGCACCACTGGGAATCTAACCTCGTCATCGTCAAAGACAGCATGTCGAAAGTATTCGAAAGAGTGGGAGTCCCTTTACCCGTGGGTAAGGATCGATGTAGAATCCAAACGTCCCATATGCGTTGTCTGCAAACAGTTGCTGATAAACCAAAAAAATCACCTGAAACGGCACGAAAGAACAAAAAAACATCAAAACAACTTCAAGAAAGGTAAACAAAATGAAAAAATGCAGCTGTCAGATTGCGTCTACCAAAAACACACATAGAAAACATAGACTACAAAAATGAAGTATCTATAAAAAACACCTGTGATATATACATAGGACATGAATCTGAAACTTGTCTAAGAAATGAACAAGTTCCAGAAGATGAAATAATGATAATAAAAAAAAACATTTTAAGTTACTATCAAACACTTTGTGATGAAATAATTTTACGTATAGATATAAAATATAAACGATTATCTGTGTTAAAGTTCTTAGACCCTTTTGTAATTAAGTCAGGGGAAGAGATCTTATATTTTGACCTTGTTTTTGCATTTAATAATTTAATAAGTGAACCCGAAAAGGTTGTTGAGGAACTGAAAGTTTTAGAACATAAAGCAAAAGAAAAGTCGTTTGAAAAATTATTTCAAATAGTCAACATTGAAGAATTTTGGTTTAAAATTGGTCATTTAAAAAATCATCTTGATGAGTATATGTTTCCAAATTTATTCAATTTTGTGACACAAATTTTTACACTTCCGCACAGCAGTGCAAGTGCGGAAAGATTTTTTTCAAAATTAAGCCTCATGAAAAACAAGCTCACAAATGCTCTTAAAGTGAGTACTTGCCAATCCAAACTTTCGGCTCTAAATTTACTATCGGATTAAAATTTAGAAGATTGGGTGCCAGATTGGGAGCTTCTAAAAAAATATAGAGACAAGGTCACAAATAAATAAAAGCCAAAAGTCCACATATGTAGTTATTTTATTCGTAAGATTTTTTAAGACTGATGAAAGAATTTTTTTGTTATATTTATGGGTTCAACCCATTAAATAATATGTCCGTTATGATACATACAATTATTTTAATAAATGTGAATTTAACTAGTTTTGCGTTTTTTTTTGTGTCATTTGTAGACAGGTTAGTATTGCCCCTTTTTCTATGCAAATCCCCTTTTTTTGCGACTTTTTCAAAATCTTCGAAGCCAGCCCTGCACAGAGGCTTAACAAACCCGATCTGATGACTCCACTAGTCGACAAGGCTCCCTATAGCAATGTAGTGGGTCGTGTCAGGCTAGGTGTAGTGCCTACGGACATCGACTGCAACCCCCTCAGTGTAGAGTAAATGACTCGTATACAGGAAAGTGACTATCGATGTGACTATCGAGCTTCGCGACGAAGAGGTGAAGCCGTTTTTTGACAGCTCCAGTTATAGGACTGGCTAGCTCCAATCCGTTTGCCCCAATGAAACTACTGCTAAGTGGTTGAGGAGCAACTTCCTGAAAAAAAAAGAGAAATGCGGTTTGGATGTGATACTAGTGGAGGACGATTCATTTCCGAAACCACACATCATAAGGGGGTTCTTTCCACAAAATATCGGGCTAGCCAGTGAAAAGAACCATTTCGAAAGTTGGACAATTTTCCACATTCTATTGATATTCGTTGAGGAAATATCTTGTAGGTCTATAACTATATAGAAGTATTCTCCCAGAATCTTTTTTCTTAAGGAGGAGAGTGCTGGGTGGGCAGATTCATAGGAGGTGATAGGAGAGTTCTTCCTCTTCGTCATGCATGCAGCTGCGATAGAAGTCATTGGCGAGAATTCCCGATATGCTGGGGTGTCCGCTAATGACCCAACTAGGGTGCCCATGGGGTTCACTTTTAGTGGTAGAATTCCTTAGTTTTGTACCATTTTTGGCTAGTTCGCCTATACTTCGCAGTTACCTGGTATGTCACTATGACCATCAGGAGCTCAGCACAGTGTGAGCCGCTTGGCTATCAATATAAATAACAATGTCGCGATTGTACCTACATCGCTCCAATACCATCACCCGCCTTAGATCCTTCCGTGTAGATCTCCAGTACAAATTTGTCATATTATCTAGGCATTCCTATCGGCTGGGAATATTATTCCTATATTTGATATTGAAATCTAGGAGCGGAGTTATACAGTCCGTAATTCCTGTATTAAGGTTATTCATTGAAAGTATTCTGGCCCTTAGTTGCACTAAGTTAAAAAGTTCTCAATGTGAGATGTCCCAACGCCGTTTTTGCCTACCGTAAATGTCCAACGGAAGCATTTCTCATTGAACTCCATATTTACTTAGAGAGAGCAAGATCTCGTTTCTGCACTCAGAAATGTCCAAAAAGATTTCGAATCAGTTTAGGTGCGAGACTTAATGTTCATCTTCTATTTCTGAACTGATCTACTCAACTGGACCGAAAACTCACCAGACATAGTCATGAAAAACTTACATGACTTTTGGCTGAAATATTCTATATCTTGAGAATAATTAAAAAAAAAACTATAGGAATTGATATCTGTGGCACCGTGGTGTAGAAGTAACTGCGTTGGACTACTTACTACACAATGTTGCACGGGTTCAATCCCAGCAAACATGTAAACGTTATTTTCACGGTGCCACCACTTTCGAATGTCTGACAAGCAATCAAAGAGTATCATTTGTCGCGATTGTGCCTCTCAACTTGCCATTCGGAGGCGGCAAAAAACTGTAGGTCCTTTCCATTCGTGCAAAAATATAACACGCACACACATATGGTTGCGAGAAGTAGGCTCTGGTTCACCCCGAATAGTAGCACCACCTTAAGAAAATGTAAAGAAAATTTATTCGCGTTTGTATCAGTTTAAGTCAAATGTATGAACATCGCCTTAATTGTTTTGGTGCCGAATTGTTTGGTTTTTTTTTCAATGCGAATAATCGACAAACAAGCAAATCTTCACGTTATGCCAGATCATGGAAAACAACATATGTATGTAGCTAGAGCTACGTAATCAATTAGCAGACCGCTATCAAAAGAGCACTTCATAAACGAATCGTTATCATCCCAGAGCTTCTGTTTTTTGGAAAGTATTGCCTTTGTCAAAATGGGTTGAAATACATTATGAGTCTTTGGGATGACAGCATAACTCTACTGCGTACTATACTATACATAGAACATACATATAATGACTAGGTAAAAAAAAAAGGCACCGTAGCGGAAGTGGTTAGTGCGTCGGACTACTGAGCCAGCGGTCTTGGGTTCGAGTCCCGCCGCAAACACCTAAAAGTTTTTCACAGTGCCCACCTCTTTCGAATGTCTGACAAGCATCAAAGAGTATCATTTGTCACGATTGAGCTTCTCAACTCGCCGTTCGGAGTCGGCAAAAAACTGTAGGTCCCTAACATTCGTGCAAAAATATAACACGCACACACAAATGGTTGCGAGAAGCAGGCCCAGGTTCACCTCGAGCTGTAGCGCCAACTAAGTAAGTAAGTAAAAAAAAAAACCCAACCTTTAAGGTACCGTTTAAGTAGTATGTAGATCATGTAAGGTGGACAACAATACTTTGACCAAAAGAATTTAAAGATTCTTCATCTACGCTGAAAAGGCATACCTTTACCAACCTATATAAATCCCAATCAACGTGCTGTATTCAATCGTAACTAAAGACAGTTGGCAAAGATCCATCCCATGTCAAGAGGCTTATGAGCAAGGTTCGGATTTTGTTGACCAGAAAAAGCCAAAAAAGGCAAAATTATACCGCAGAAAAAGGCAAAAAATATAATAAAGATTTGTATGCATTGTTATTAACATTGTCATAGCACTTCGCAACCCAAAACATTTTTAAGTTCTCTGATCGCCTGCGATTATCTCTCAAGAAAGCCTTAAATGAAATAAAGGATCAGTCGCGGGCAGAACCAAGTGGAGACACGATAAGAGATGTCACGTCGTCGACATTAATATTTCAGTCCAATTTGAAGTTTGCAACGCTATTTCGTTTATTTGCTGAAAAAACCGCGTACAATTTTTTCATCACATCTTCAGCTACTGACGGTTTAGCTTGTTGTAATTTCTCCTCGATCCCGGTTAAAGTCTTCAACACCTCTTCAATGGGCCTTTCTTAATAAGCATTGCACTAAGATCAAATGCTCAAATTCAAATACATACAACTACTAGGAGTCACCTATTATTTGTAAACTCTTAAATATATGCTCATTCGGGTCGACTACAAATCTTTTTAGAGTTTCACCACAAACGTTTGGAATTGGCTTGAATCTTTACACGGGTCTTGGGGCATTTTCACTTTGAATGACAACCAACAAAATATTTTCGGAACAGCACGCATTTAAGCAGACGCAATATTCAACAGACTAGCACTATCTGGATGAAAAGACGCACAGTTACGAAAAAATGCTTTCCATATGTCTAACGGTTTTTTGTCAGATGAAAAGATGGTAAATAAAACTGCGGCGAATGCCTGAGGTTACACTCACGGTACGAGAAGAATCGCATGAATGTATGTATGTTGAGTTGATTCAATAGTATTTAGGGTTGTATTGGTATGTAGAGAGTTTTTTTATGCACGCTAGTGTAAACAACGCGTGCAATGATGTGCATGTTTATACGAGAAAAAGACCTGCTCTCATACGTGTGGACACTGAAATTTCTTTCGTGTGAGCAAGGATAAATCGTATAGGTAAGAAGAAAGTACAGAGCTACGTTGACAAATAGCACCATAAAGGCATAAAAGGGAGTGTGGATTAAAAATGGCAAAAAAAGACAATATGAGTAAAAACAAACAAAAAGGCAAAAAAAAGCAAAGTCAACAAAATCCGTTCCCTGCTTATGAGTTAATACTGTTAAGCTTAAAGAATCTTGTTAAGCTTTAGGAATCTAAAAAGAAAAGTTATCTGCAGATACTGACACTTAAAAAAATCTTTTAGAACCCACTGTGTTTTTCTCCCAGTGTTGTTTTTTTTTCATTTGTAAATTAAACATCCTATTAGCATTCGAGCATGAGATCTGTGAATGCTCAGTGTAGACACTTAAAATCCTAATAAATGTCCACCCTTCTTCATCACATGACACTGGTCCTTTTTCGATTTTCAAATATTCCAATTCTACCGAGAGATCCTTTGTTGTATGCCTTCACTGGAACTCTGCACGGGCAGTGGGTATTGTATTTCAATTGAAGATTCAATCTACGTATGTAAATATTGATTCAAATGTACGTTTTGTCCTTTTTCAAAAAAAGAAAGAGTACCAGTCAAATCGAAGCCAGTTATTGAAGCAATAAAGCACAGTGCAACAGCAACCATAATCAGGATACTCTGCGGCCGCCGTTGGATGAACCAATCCGATACTCAATCGCGCCGTGTGTTGAACTAGTTAAATGATTTCTTCACGCATTCATTGATCTACTGATGATGGTTTGATGATGATGATTATGGTCGACATGGCCTACAGCTTATTTGCCAAGATGATGAGATATGTACTCGCAGAGGCAATAGCAAAAACAAACAACAAGGATCAAACGAGACTCAGTGAAAGTTACTATGGCTTTGTGCAACTACTGATGTGGGATTTAGTCTTTTCTTTATCTGTCGCTCTGTTGATTTTCCTGCCAGCCATCTAAATTTTGTATTTATTTTATTATTTGTTGATGGTTGAGATACTTTTTGAAATAATCGTGTATTTTGCGCTCGATTTGTCGTGGGCCATGTAATTTATTGTTTACTCTGTGTGCGCCTTAACTCAATGGTTGGAGGGTGGTTTAGAGCAACAGATTTTAAAGATCAAATAGCAGCTGCGTTAGAGTGAATGCGTTTTCGAAAGAAAGTCAAAGTAAATACATTTTAAATGTAATTCAGGCGATGTGAATCTAATCTCATAGACGAAAGGTATAAAACATTTTATGAAATTCAATTTCTTTGAGTAAATAAATTTTAATGAGATGATGTTTACTGCAATTTTGCACCCGGGGGCAATTAAAAGTTTCATAAAACCTAAATTATACACAAATAATAAGCAAGCAATGCGTTGGCGTTAACTCCCACAGACGTTCGTCTGGCTGAAGGAAGTTTGGAAATTATGTTCTGAGATGGTATCCACCAACGTAATTTTCAAAACTATGAAACAGCAAATAAAACGTAAGGAGACGTTCAAGAAATACCTTGACATCAAATAATAACAGAAAATTTGAAAGTAAATCGAAGGAAGAATGAGGGGGAAATGATTGCGATAGCGATCCTCATCCATTGAAGGCATATTGTTTCAGTGTACTAGACCTAGCTCTGGTATCCACAGTTGCTTCTTGGTTAAACTAAAATAGTTTTTTTTTTTATTTTTTACACTATCAGATCTGTGTTGTGGTGTGCTTAATACAAGCAACAACCACAAGCAGAGATTTGCCGGGGCAAAATATGCATCAACAGGCTCATCATTTAGTGCTGGTGTTAGTGGTTAGGCTACGCTACTTTACAACACTACTACAAGCAATATATAAACAAAAAAATAAAAAATACATATACATTATTAGTATTTATGTGCGGGGGACTACATTACGCAATACATTTTTAAGTGTAATCTTGTTAAGATTAAAGTCAAGAAAGTTTACATTGAAATTATAGAGTTTACTTATGCGGTTAATAGGCTCATGCATCCCGTAAATTGTTCTATGATGAGGAATATGCAGTAACTCTATACTACGCAGGTAATGCGATCCCCCACTAAAGTTTAATCCTAGATAGGATAATAAATCAGGTGCATCAATCAAAACTGAGACCAGTTGATCCATAAAAATAATATCATTATTGACCCTTCTTCGAGCCAAAGGTTGCATTTGCAACAGTTTTATACGATACAAATATGGAGGGAGGTCAAAAGGATCGTCCCAGGGAAGACCTTTCAATACGAATCAAATGAATCGTCGCTGTACGGCTTCAATACGAGTACATATTAAGATTTTTCTGATAAAGTGTCCATACTTGCGAGGCATATTCGAGGTGAGGACGGACAAGACTGTTAAATAGTGAGAGAGTGACATAAGGATTCTTAAATTCTTTACACCACCTTTTAACGAACCTAACATTGAGTTTGATTTATTCGCAATGTGATTTATATGCTCTTTAAAATCAAGTTCAGGGCTAAAATAAACACCAAGGCCCTTCAAACTATAAACCCGACAGAGATGGTGATTCGGGCTCAGTGTCAAATCGCCCAAAATGCAAAAAAAAAAACAAAAAAATGTCAAATCACCCAAAAAAAAAAGTTGGGCGATTAGACATTTTTATATTTTGGGCGATTTGGCATAATGTCAAAATACCCAAAAAGCGATTTTGGGCGATTTTATGTTTCGGCTTTTTTAAAGCGGATCTGTGTCATATCGCCCAAAACCAAATCACCCAAATCTGAAAAATGTCACATTGCCCAACATTTTTGGGCGATTTAACACTATGACAGATTGACCAAAAAATAAAAATGTCAAATCACCCAAAGAAGAAATGGGCATTTTATCGGAATCCGAAAAAAAACCAGCATACATATGTGAACAAATTAAAAGTGACACACACATTTTCTTCAGTTAAATACTTAAATTTGTTGATACTAATAATTCCACCACTTTCTATAAACATAGATTGTGCGATAACGTATTATAAATTTATACAAACGAAATAAAATACAATACATAGTGAAATTACGGCTTTTCATAAATTCCTCATCCTGTAGGACTTTGACGAATTTGAGAAAGTTTCCTTTTTTACTCAGCATCCGTCCAAGTACACCATTGCATTGTAAAAACTGAGCAATGTAATGGCCCGATCTGAAGTACATAAGTAAGGATTGAAGAAATTGATATATTAAAACAAAAAGTCAGCTCCACTTACAATCTAAACGAGCGGGGGGGCGTCGTCGCAAACGCGCGAAACGTTTCATATACTTTAACAACATTCTGCTGTGACCGTTACTGTAATTGTTAGAATTCGCTTTGAAAACACTTTTAAACCCAATTTAACGAAAATGTCAAATCGCCGAAAATGTGATATGTTTGGGCGATTTGACATAAATAGCCCAAAAATTAAAAATGTAAAATCGCCCACAAAGATTTTTGGGCGATTTAACATTTTTTGGATCTTATTTCATTTTGGGCGATTTGGTCTTAGGCGATCTGAAGCATGAGTTCTGACAAAACGCCCACAATTTTTTGGGCGATTTGACATTTTTTTAATTTTTGGGCGATTTGTCATAGTGTTGAATCGCCCAAAAATGTTGGCCAACGTGACATTTTTGCATTTTGGGTGATTTGGTTTTGGGCGATTTGTCATGGAGCCGGTGATTCGATATGGAGTAGGTGAATAGACTGACTGACATGGACTGACACTTGAGTGGGTTAAGGACTGAACCATTTTTACAGCACCGGGTACTGAAGTTATCAATATCTGATTGCAGAAGTCTACAATCATATATGGTTGTAATTGATTTACTAATCTTCATATCGTCAGCATATATATGTAAGAATGTTGCTATATTTTATCATTGATGGAACATCATTAATAGCAAGAATAAAAAAAAGTGGACCTATGTGACTCCCTTGAGGGACTTCGGATCCTGCTAAGAAGGAGTCTGAAAGAAAACCTCTTAATTTAACCTGATATTACCTCTGGTTGAGGTAAGAGGCAACCAACGAAACAAATAATGGGGGAAAACCTAGCGCCTCGAGTTTGTAAATAATTATGTCATGAGAAAGCTGATCAAAAGCTTTGGAGAAATCAGTGTAGACACAGTCCATCTCATGACCATTTTCTAAGGCATTCGAACAGTTATGAGAAAATGTTAGCAGGTTTGTGACAGTAGACCTGTTTCTGACGAATCCATGTTGTTCTGTACAGATAACACCTCGACAAAGAAATGTTAGACTATCACACACCACTTGTTCAAATAATTTTGGTATGGTTCACTTCTATATCCTTTAGATATTGAATTTTTAAATTTTTAAAGGTGGAACATGGATCCAAAGGTAATGCAGAAAAATGCTCAGGGGATGAGGATATCTTGCCAAAAGGACAAAGTCCTGGTTCAATGGCGATTAGTGATGACCAGGGATAGGATTTTGCTTACTTTACCTCTTTTTTTTGCTTGATCGGAAGATAGTATCAACTTTACACAAACACGTTTCATGTCCTCCTGATTCTAAATATATGTATTTTATTTTGCCTTTTTTTGCCTTTTTTCCCGTTGTTGCCTTTTTCTGCCTTTTTTGCATATTTTGCCTTTTTCTCAAAGTTTGTTCGCTAAAAAAATAATGCTCGTATGCGCATATGCATGTATATCAGTGCAATCATTATTAGGCGTGTTTTTTTGTAACCTATATAGACTTCGAAAGAGCTTTCAGAGTAAAAATAAGACTCGATAATTATCCAGGCTAAGGTTTTGTTGTATTTTACATGGGTAAACATGCCGCTGACACATGTTTAGCCTATATAGGTTACAAAAAAAACAGTTAACATTGACTTTCGCGATGTTATTGCAGTACTATTTAAAAATTAATTTTAATAAAAAGTTTCGACAAAATTGAAAAATATTTTCCAGAAAGTACCGTCAAACATTGATGTAAGTAATGTTGAAAGCTTTAAATGGGTTCCACTCGTTTCAGCTGAAGAAGAAAGGTCATTTAGCTCCTTCAAGGCGCTTCTAAGATACAACCAAAAGATTATTACCTGAAAAATTTAAAAAAGCTCTTGGTAGTTCAATGCTACTATAATTAAATGTGCATGTAAGTTCCTTTTTCTTGTGTTTTTTATAAATGCCTTTTTTATGCCTTTTTAAGTCTTTTGTTTTGCCTTTTTTTTACTTTTTTAGGTCCACAAAATCCTATCCCTGGTGATGACAAAGAAAGGTATTTATCTTAATTATGAAAATAGAATAGCATGTTTTTTTTAGTTCTTGGAACCTAACTCCCGTTTCGGATTCGCATAACACGGCAATTTTTTGGAGCATATAGCTCCCGTGTTATACGGAGGTTACCTGTATTTCTTTTTTTTTTCTTCAGTTACTGCAATACATTTTTTTAAAAAAGGCCAGAAGGCATTTGACGTATCATATTTTTACTCCACATTTCACAATGTTTATAATTTTACGAATCGAAGAAGCAGCGTACAGCCGTACCCCGGAGAACTACAGGTAACATTCCAGAAAATGTCAAATTAACTTAAATCGAGTCAAGCAAGGCGAGCACGGGTCAGCTAGTTTTGTATGTAAGCGCGCATATTTATGTATGTAAGCTTTGCTTCTGCAAATTAGTATACGAACAATGAACGTTACACTTTTTCCATGACGGCTCAAAGTCTTCGTTAATGGAGATAAGATGGCAATTTTTCGACGATTTATTTTATGTACATACATATGTACATACAAAACATATGAAACGACTTAAGCCGGGGTATGCCTGTATAATTCTTCACTTCAACCTAATTTCATAAGTGTCAAAAACTTTGTTTCACAAGGTTTTCAATACAATCTCGAAAGCCAGTTAGTAACTCTATTTGCTTGTGGTATCTCTGGTTGCTGTATGTAGTTTGTGAGCTCCCCAGGAGCAATAGTTATGTTTACACATCAAATTTCACGAATAACTGGTACTCACGCCTTTTTTTCTTTTCTATTTGGAAAAAAAAGCCAACCACTTTTTTGGTTTTATTCCTTTTTCAATTTGGGAAAAGGGCCAAAAAATGTTCTGGCGTTTTTTCCAAACAATTTTTTTTTGCGTTTTTTCATATGTATTTCATAAATGGAAAAAATGTCTAAAAAAGTTATCGAAAAATTGCCAAAATTCTCAGCATTTACGCCAAACTATTTGGGTGGTTTTTCCTAGGAAAAAACGCCACAACTTTGTATGAAGATTTTCGGGCTGTTTTTTCCATTTCCTTTTTTTGGCGTAATTTCAGGGAGCCTAGTAACTACGATTTTATTTTCAGTCTCGAACGAAAAGAAAGTGCGCGTAAAACGGTAATCCCAGCCGAACAAATATACTGATCGAAGGGAATGTCCCACATGCGAAATTCGAGATGCGATATGGTGCCCACAGTAAAAGCGGTTCTGTGCTGTTCTGATACTTGTGGCGATGTATTCATCTTCAGAGAAGGAAGAGTTCTTAAATGACAGTTTATATTTGCGAAAGATTTGCGAAAAGCTCGTAATTGTAGCACAGATATAAACACAAAATCACTTCACTATGCGCACGTTCATGAGAATACATGCAAACATTTTTATCGCATGCAAATGCTTCTCAGATCGCATCGCTTAATCGCACCACTGCACTGTACTGTGCGCGTAACCTTAGTGTCAGTGTTTGTGCTGCCATTAAGTGACATTTAAAGTTTAAAAAAAATCAACCAAGGCTTTTGCAATAACACGTTTCACTTTGAATCTCACGACTGAGATAAATTTAATTCGTTCGTATTAAAAGATGACGATTTTTCTGATACAACGTAAGCACATTAAGAGATCAGTATTTATGTAGGCGTGTTTGGATTCCAAACTATATGGTTCGCGTCCTGGATAACTGAAGAATTACTGCCATACTTTGTCTTTGCTTATAATAGAGCTATCAGTACAATTTTTTCTTCGTCGTATCCAGTTAGTATCTGCGAGTATGTATGTAATGTATGTATGTATCTCTTTAAGAACTCAGGCATTTCCATATGTAGGTAGGTACTTGTAAGTATCTCACCCTCATTTTATTGTTTTGTTTTCCTACCGCCCAAGCGATTATCCCCTAAGGGAGTGGATTTTGGTAAAACAGTGCGGCCAAAAGAGCCATTGCACACGCATAACCATGGGCAACACATTTCTATGAGTATACAAGTAAGCAGCAAAGCAGCAACACACAAATGCAGCAAAACAAAACCATTGAAGTGAAAACGTGTGTGCAGCATGCATACTGCACGTCCTTTGCATATATATACAGTCGTAGTTGTAGTTTCTAGTGCAGGGCGGATTTAAAAAGACAGATTTTCTCGTCCTTAAGTTTTTCGTGTGTCACTGTGAATTGTGTCTTTTTATCGCACACTGGTTGCCTTGTATTGCATATTTAATGCAAACGTTCTTATTTATATATGTACTCGTATGTATGCATAGTCCTTGCTGTTTCGCTGGTAATATTCATCATCAGAACCAACATTTTTCTCTGTTTTTGTTTTTGTTTTTTTTTTAGTTCGTGCCACCCCACCAGGCATTCAACACACTGAGTGTAAAAAAAAGAAGAAATAAATAAATCCCCCGCAGCAGCCACTGAGATAGAAGACAAACAGCGGTGACACAATACACGGTTAAGGTAAGCCATCGGGAGGAACGGGACATTTCTAGGCACACAGTCATTTTAATGCCTGCGGAGTGTGAGAAGCGAGGCAAATGAAAACCTAAGTGTTTTCTCTTTCAAAATATAATCACACGAATACCAACACAAATGTTTTTTACGTTCGTTTCACCGTCATTTGAAAATCTGCGAGTTGAGTTCCTTTCGAGAAGATTTCTGCTTTATTGTATTGTTTTGCGCTCCATCCCGGCACAACACAACCACAACGAAGACCACGACTTATTTAGGTTGAAAATAAAAAACAAAAACAAAAAAACACAGCTTTTCCTTTATTGTGTCGCCCTAAGTGTTTTGGGATTTTGTGGAACACTTAAAAGCGTGTTTTGTTTGTTTCCAATTTTTGAATTGCACAATATTATGGTTTTGGATAATGTTAGCCTCTTTTGTTAAATTAGGGATTTGTCGTTCTTTGTAGTTTCTTCGATAGCTGTATGATGACCTCAAGAAATAGATAAGATTTCCCCACCTTTTTTGTGAAAAGCTTTGTTGAGTTGAGTTAACCCATTTCCATCGCATTCTATATTAATTCTTAGAGATCCTTGCAAACCGTAACCTCACTGATGCCAAAACCATGCGAACTACTGATTACACTTGAAGTTGATTACATCGAGATACATATTCGCTAAGTAAATCTAATTGATAGACGATGCGGTACTTATCATTGAAGTTCACAACCAGATCCAATAAACTAAACATAGGTACACATGTACATATGTAAGTATATGCTGTTATTGCGAAGGGATACTTAACAAATTGGACAGAACATTACATTACATATGTATGTAGCTACAACTTTGAGATAGTAATGGGTTTTGTCTACTTCGGCTCCGATATCACTCAAAAACATATAAAGATAAAAAAAATTTTTTTAAAAACAAGCTTTAATGAACTAAAAAGTAAAAAAAATAATTTTTTTTCCGAGTCACCAATGTGTGACTATAAATTAAAGCTTGGGGCACTCAGGCACAAGACAACACATACACGATGTGTGCAACGAGGACGGAAGAAGAATTAGCAGAACACATTTTGTGTCACTGTTACTATTTAGTCATCGTCATTTAGCCAAATTTTACCTTGAGCCTGAGTGCCCCAAGCTTCAATTTATAGTCACACATTGGTGACTCGGAAAAACATTATTTTTTTACTTTAATGAACTAAAGCTTGATTTTAAAAAAATATTTTTTTATCTTTTCATTTGATACCCATGGCATGGTGGTTGTGAAGAAAAAGTTAATTCGCCATTTTAGGGCACCCACGATATTGAATTTAGAATGACGTGACAGACTAACTAATTCTGCTTGTCAATCCCTCTAAGTTGATACCCATATTAAGGAGATTGTGAAGATAACGGCAATCCTCCATCTTATGTCATCCGGCATATTAGATTTACAACGTCATAAAATATACTATATTGTTTTAGATTCTATTCGTCAAACCCTTCTATTTGATATCCATGTCATGCGGGTTGTGAAGAAAAAAGTGATCCGCCATCTTATGGCATCCACCATATTGAATTTAGAATCACGTCACGTAGCTAATTGTATTCTACTTGTCAAATCCTTTCATTTGATAGCCATATTTAGGAGGTCGTGAAGATAATGGTAATCCTCCATCTTTGGGCGTCCGCCATATTAGATTTACAAGATCATGAAATATACTATATTGAGTTGTCACCGGATACGCAAAATTTCAACATAATCGGATATCTGGAAATGGGTGTTAAATCGAATCCCAGATTCCGCCCTCGCAGAAATTGAAGTTATAAAAGCGTCCGCCATATTGGATTTACAACGTCATCAAATAACCCATATTGTATTGTCTCCGGAATTATACACGTGTGCAAAATTTTAGAATGATCGGATATCTAAAAGTAGGTGTAAAATCGATTTCCAGATTCCATGCTCACAGAAATGGAAAAGTTAAAAAAGCGTCCGCCATATTGGACTTACAACGTCATTAAATAACATATATTGTATTGTCTCCGGAATTATACACGTGTGCAAGATTTCAGTATGATCGGATATCTGGAAGTGGGTGTAAAATCGATTCCCAGATTCCATGCTCACAAAAGTGAAGTTAATACAAAGCTTGTAAAATGACACCTCATAGGAAATCAAGCTAAGAAAGCAATCGAGTCCGATCAACTAAAGAAACTCTATATAAGAGCCTTATCATCCCAGAAATGAATAAAAACTGAATTGAATTGAATTGAATAGATGGAGCTGAAGCATGGACTTTATCCAAAGCAGATGAGGATATCCTTCATCGCTTCCAGAGAAAATGTATTCGTAAGATATTCCGTCGAATTCCCAAACTGAGCGGTTTTGAAGAAGAAGATTTAACGACGAACTATACGAGCTGAGCAGCGACATTGATTTAGTTCAGAAACTGCGCACTGGACGTTTGAGATGGAGGACGAACTTGGCTAGGGTGACCTAAGAGAGTTTAACGTCAAAGTCATGGAAAAATATAACGAAAAAGAGGAAATTGTGTATGGAGTCCCACAAGGATCAAAGTTAGGTCCACTGATTTTTATTACATGTGTGAATGATTTGCTCTCAGCTCTTAAATAAAGAATTGGCTATGCATATGCTCATGACGCAGCAATTATACATAATAAGTCATAGAAACGTTCAAATGCAGTTACGAAATCGTGCCATGATCATGGTCTTGCAATAAATTCCAAAAAAAAAACTAAAGTCGTGCATATTCCCCCACCACACATTATGATCTACAAAATTAAGAACTACTGGGGGCTATGAAACTTCGACAGAGTGCATACGTTTATTTACACCTAAGCAAATGTCTTACGGCAGAGCTACTTTGAACTGGTCCAATTCCACCTAAGATATAGCATACTTGCATGGCGGAAGGCACCTCAACTTACCTGCCTTGGGAATATACACATAAAATTACAAAAACAAAATATATAATATATAGGGCCACATCCGGGCAATAGTTAACCAAGCGGCAATTCGATAACGATTAAAATTTAACCAATATATTGTAGATATACCAACTAGAAGTAATATCAAACTTTCATGATGATAACACATATAGTAAAAGCTCCCATAAGCGGACACTCGTGGTTCGCTTATTTTTGTCAGATTATGAGAGCTATCCGGTTATGAGAAAAAAATGATTAACGTTAGTATTGTGGTTGATAAAATTAATATTAGGAAATCATTCAGAATCCATTTTATCTTTCAAAGAAAGCTTTATTTTCTTGTTGACATCCTGCAGCCTGCTTCTGGTGACATAACAGAATGAAATTACTGCGAAAATATAAGAGCAGAAGAACGTGTACAATGCAAGAATTCAGGGGAATCCCATCACAAACTCACAATAGCCGTATTTTGTTATGCCCGTGATCTGATCCGGATCACTGATTACCATATAATTTGCAACAATACGTGATCTAACTTTTTATCTGGATCAGTTTTCATGATACAGAATTTAGTTCTTACATTCACTGCATGGCGATCCATTTTGGTCGTGTATGTTGGCAGTTCTATCAAAAAATGACAAATAATGTGGCTTACAAAATCCTATGGACGATTAAAAACAAAAAAAAAACAGTTTACTCCGTTTCTCAGATAAAAAAATATGTCCTCAGAAGTAAACAATGGAGCACGATCGAAAATATATGTAAGCAACAATAAGTACATATTTGCAAACCAAAGTGTTTTTACTTCAAATACAGCTTGCTCCTATTGGTTTTGTTTACATCATACTTTGAAAGATCAAACGTCAAGTTATTTCAGTAATGCTACACTTCAAGTGTACAAATTACTATTGATCCAATTTGTTTTAATATTCTGATCTAATCCGGATCAGATTACGGGCATAATAAAATACGACTAATGCAACATCACCCTGTCCGCTTAATAGAGCTTCGCGTCCGGTTACCGGAGATTTTCCATGGATTTGTATATGTTTAAGAAAAATATAGACACGAATCCTCTGCACCTTTTTGTTTCAACTGTTTATACATAAAGAACCCTCTATTTAATTAATCCGTCCGTTTATGAGAGACTTTCTATTTTAATTGAGTAAAATAAGTGCCCGCGTCCGTTTAGGAGACTGCCCGTTTATAAGAATGGGAAATATGAGAAAAAAATTGGTTCCCGAAAATTTGACCGTGCGAATTGTCCCCTTATCGTAGCTGTGCATGTGAATCTTTCACTGTACACTGTTCCCACCCAACAAGTTTTCAATACGAGATGAAGACACCAAAATCAATATGAAAATTACGAGATTTTGGAATGAATATGGACGAAGGCAATACGACGTTGCAGTCCCCAAGAAAAGAGAAAACAATTTTGTCCATATAAAAGAAAAGTAGAGAACTAACGTAAAGAACTCAAAATGAAAAACTATATGTTTTTTGTATACAAACAGTCTTCTGCCGGCAGGCCCATAAGACTTTGCAGATCTTTAACCAAATACAGTGTACTCTCTCCTTACGGACACCTCCAATAACCGGACAGATTTCAAAGAACGGAAATAAATATGTACACGATTTTTCATATAAAAAATTCTCCCATAATGATTTTTGCTGGGGAATGCTGCAATGACACACGCATATCTCCGCATTATTTTGTGCGAAACTTGTATAAAGATAGAAATGATTCCGCTGGTCACAGTGAAGTGAAAATTTGTCTCTGGTAGGACAAATAATGCCGAAACATGAAAGTATACCTTAATTTGTATTTATCACGTAAATATGAATTCCTTTATAAAATTAAATGAATACCATATGTATGTTCATTTGGTTTCATTTTTAAGAAATGTAAATTTATTTTTTTCTCCCATAACCGGACATATTTCTCGGTACCGTCAGTGTCCGTTTATGAGAGAGTTCAATGTATTGTAAACGTTTGCTATGAATTATCAATAAAAATCTGAATCTGAACTAAGACAACTGAAATGTCTGTAGCGTTGCTAATGTTGATACCTAAAACATATTTCACTTCACGGTGCTGTAAAAGATTGTAAACAGTTTTGCTCGACTCAAAGCCGTTGGAAAAATAAAATGCGTAACATTAATTTGCCGTCGGTAAAACGTTACAACTTACATATCATCGAGAAAATAAAAAAAATCCACTAGATCAGCATTTTCACCTAAGTATCTCGAACCACATAAAACACGGACACATCTAAGTATATACTCGTATATATAGGTATTTACACTATGAGTAACCACACTGGTAATTTTCACAAAATTTTCTATTTTCAAATCACTGCCAGTTGCACGAATCTTTAATTTCAATTAGCACTATTGCCAAGGAGAGGAGGCATCCGGGTATTTTCGAAATTTCTCAATTTTAAGCACGCGGCAAATAATATTTTACCACGGATTCACATTAAAACGTCAAATTATCCTGGATAACTTTTGCAATTGAATTGAAATTGTAACCACACCACTACTATACTCGTAGACTGTGTGAACGAAGGAAACCGTTTAGTATTTGTTTGTCGACGGGAGAATTTATTCACTCATACATTCGTACTGCGAATGAAAAATCTCTGGATGTACGAGTACGAGTAAATATATATTCAACTACCCCAAGTCGCGAATTGGCGTTCGTTGGTATTGTATTTGAGTCAACCCCTATCAGAATGCGATTGCTCAAACGTGTTAGTGCACTCTGTCGCGCCGCGCCGGTGTTGGTGTGTCAGCCATTACTGTATATACACGATACAAGTACATACGGGTGTGTATGAATGTACACAGAGCAGCAACAGTCTATTCATATATAATTGGGGAAGGACACTACCCGGCTAACTGTCTTTTTTTCTGTTTCTTTGTTCGCGGGGATGGAGCCTCCAATTTCTTGTGCATACAATGAACTTCAGTTGACCAGGGTCGTGTGTAGACTTGACGGCCTCTACAAATGGCATATACTGCACATTCAAAATGTACTTCATGAATTTTGAATTCGATTTTCTAATTTGCTGAGCAATTTGTTGTTTCTTTTTCTTTTATTTCAAGCGCGAAGAGTACCTAAGGGGAAGGAACAATATTTCGGATGGAATTTTGGATGGAAGTGAATTTTCCATTTCAACAGTTTGGAATCGATTGATATTGAGCATTTTTAAACGGTCTTATGAGGTCTTATGAGGTCTATGCTCTAGCACACCTATCTCCATGTAGAACGCTTAAAGACTTTAGATGGTCATTGAAAACTCTCGAATTTCCTGCAAACCTACACGCCGTGATAGGTACAAGGAGCCCATGTGTCTTCCCACAACTATTCTTATTGTTCGAGTACTTCCATGCGTATCTTCGCACTAAAATTAAAGACGGTCTAACTGCTGACTTCGAATGACAAAACTAATAACGTTGTCATTTATTTTAGGAGCCATCGTTGGATAAACTGAGATCGTAAATAGAATGTTTGGGTGTTTTTGCTCTGATTCTCCTAAGATGTTTAAAATATTAAATATGCCTGAAAACATCTGCAGGATCTTTAATGTTTTGAAAAATAATGATCAGCCTAGCCTATAAGTTAGACAATAGAAGTGAAACTTTATAAAGTTTGATTAATAGTTAAAATGAGGATGTTCACTCTAGATCACATTTTATAAAAAAAAATAAAAAAACATAAATAGTCTCCTAGAATAACGCCTGTGACAGACGGACAGACATTAGGTCCATCCGCGTACGCTCCCAAAACTACGAAAATCTACGTAAAATAACGAAAAGTAACGAAACCCCGTTCGCGTACGCAAAAATTTCGTAGTTTTTCGTAAAAGAGAGTGCCCACGAAAGTAACAAATTTCTCCATGCTACGAATTTTACCACAAGAAATTTCTTTGGGGTAATATAATGAAAACTGTCAAATCACATACATTTTTCATTTTTTGGTGCGCGTTCGTTTATTTTTTCGTAATTTTTCTGTCTTTGAGAGAATTTCACCCAAACTCTTCGAAATTTAACAAATAACACATATTTAGTGCAAAAAGTACGCAAACGGACCTAATGAGGTGATTCCATAACTGTTCCGTTTTGCCAATTGGGTACCGAATACTAAAAAGGAACGAGTAAATCTCCTTAACTTGTTCAGTAAAAATTGTGAATAGTGGAATGCTTCGGTGCAACATTTCTTCTATTCGCAATTTTTTCCACAATCCGCAATCTAGTTACTTTTATTATTAGGTCCGTTCGCGTACTTTTTGCACTAAATATGGGTTTTCTGTCAAATCTCGAAGAGCGGGGGTAAAATTCTCTCAAATACAGAAAAATCACGAAAAAGTAATCGAACGCATTAAGCACCAAAAAATGAAGATTGTATGTGATGTGACAGTTTTCATAATATACCCGAAAGAAATTTCTAGGACTAAAATTCGTAGCATGGGGAAATTTTTTACTCGTGAGCACTCTCTTCTACGAAAAACCACGAAATTTTTGCGTACGCGAACGCATTTTCGTTGTTTTTCGTTATTTTTCGTAGATTTTCGTTGTTTTGGGAGGGTACGCGAACGGACCTATATTCGGTCAATTTAGATATCGGTGTTCAGAATGTGTACGTACTTGTTGAATGTAGCCGCTAGCAGAATGAGACGCACACGGAAAGAAACAATTGCAATGTAAAAATTCTCGGAGAAAGAAACAAAGCCGACAAAATTTTAATGACTTTTGGCGCATTCATATCTCGATTCTGCCATTGAAGAGTGAGTGTGCATGGTAAAAGTCAAAATTCATAGAAAAATGTTCCATTATTCAGATATCGCAGGTTTCCACTATATAAAAGTAAGTTTGTATGAAGAAAATCAAAATTGGCAATCGGAAATGTCCACTGTCCAAATTTCGCAACATACTATTTTTTTTTTTATATAATACACGCGCGCTAAAGGGGTTATGAATACCCTTAAAATGTCTTGCACAGTGCGGGCCAAGGGAAATTTAGGGAGGATGGAAGAGGAGATATCGATGCGCATTGGTCTTAAATGCTTGTAGAACGTAACGGGAGGGAAAAATCGTGTTTGATAAAGCATTCCACATTCGTGTTGAGCGGTTAAAGAAAGTATCTCTATATTTTACTGTACGTCCGAAGTTGGGCTTAAGGGTAAACTGATGGGCATTCCTTGCGAGACGTGTAGTGTGAGAAAATTGTTGAAGGGGAGGAATGCAGCTAGCTATTTCGCTGGAGCACTGTTTGTGGAAAAAGCGATAAAACAGGGAAAGACAGGAAAAATTACGACGGTGATCAAGAGAGTCAATTGACTCAGTGATGTTTCTATCCCCTATAAGTTTTATCGCGCGCTTTTGTATTCTATCGATCAGCTGCAGTGATGATTTTGGAGCACCCGACCAGATATGAGCATTGTACTCGAGCTTGGGGCGAATAAACGCCTTATAAATTGTAGCTAGATCAGAAGGGGTGAAGAATTTCTTACATCGTTGGAGGAAACCCAGGCATTTCGCGGCGTTTTTGTCGACTTCGAATATGTGGTCATTCCAAAGTAGGTTGGCATTAACACACATACCGAGAACGGAAAGCTTTTCGGTTTCAACAATGCAAGAGCCAAAACTGAGCCATAGGGGACACCAGCATGACACCAGGTGAATTACAGACTTGAAACCATCCAATACAACTTGTATTGAACGGCCCGAAAGGTAGTTTCTAATCCATTGAAGAAAATGATCATCGAAGCCATATGCACGCATTTTCGACAAAAGAGCTTGATGCCAAACTCTGTCAAATGCTTTTGAAATATTAAGTGCAAAAATCTTTTCTTACAAACATGAAATGAAGAAAAGATATACAGAGAAAGTGATCATCTTCGTTGCAGATAATTCTCCAAACCGCTGGGTTTCTGCTGTCCATGAAAAATGCTTTACCCTGTTTATAATTTACTTCATTTCTCATCGCTTATTTCTATTATTTTCTTGCTGAGGTTTATATATAATAAATCGCCTTTAGTTATGCTTACGATACGATATTATAAGCCCATTGCGATATGATGAATCTGGGTAGCGGTAGAGATGTGCACTAGCACCGCGGCCAATGTATGTCTATAGTGCCTCCTTTTAAATCTAGGAATCATACACAATTTTTAGAAATTCGACAATTGCTGGACTGGAATACTTTTATAGTCTTCTTCCCTTATTATGTATTTGCCTTGAGTTTTGGCTCATCTTTTTGCTAGAGAAGGACACTCTGAGATCAGGTGCTCCGTAGTTGCTTTTGTATGTTAAAAGCATCTGCAGGTGTCTGTATGCTGAAATTCATTTTGTACAGGTGACTCTTGCAGATTGAATGTCCTGTAATTCCTGCGCAAAGAATTTTTAAGATTTATCCATTCAATTCTAATATTTCATTTGTTATTTTGTTGTTGTGATTAAGGAATTTTTTGAGTGCTTTAGACCCTCTATGTTGTTTCAGTAACTTTTGAGTTGGTTTGTTATCCTTTCTGCGATGACATTATAGGTGTCTATTCTTATGAAGGTCTGGTCCAATAAATGGACTGTTGGCTTCTTTCTTGGCCAAGATATCAGCCTTCTCGTTGTCCTCATGTCCTTCATGGCCTGGTACCCATATAAGTTTAACTATGGTGCCTGCAAACAAATAGAGACTTTTAATAAACAGTTTTAACACATTCTAGGTTTCATACTTTCTCCAAGCACATGAGTGCTCTTTGTAGATGGATAGCTCTTCATAACGCCAGTGCAGGGTATACGTAGGGTATGCATAGAGTATGCTATCTTTTTTGCCACAGAGTTGACAAAAGTCGTCTTCAGATAGTTCCCATTTTCAAGGCAGTGCGTTATGAGTTTAACAGACCGTACAAAACCCTGTGTCCTGTACCTGAAGAGTGAACAAACAACACAGTAATGGGGCACATAGACACTGCAGTCTTCACGGACGGGTCTAAAACTTCAAGCCGCACGGTATCTGACTTAAGACTCCCGGATACCTGCAGCATTTTCCAGGCAGAAGCTCTAGCCGTACTTAGAGCTGCAGAGCCTCTGAAAAGGAAACGAATATCCGGTAAGGATATTGATATTTACATCAACAGCCAGGCTGCGCTTAAGGCGCTAGAATAGTGCACTATTAAATCGGCACTTGTCAAGAGCTGCCGCACAATGCTCAGGGAATTATGCACGCAGAACCGGGTCCCTGGTCACTCCGGGATAAAAGGCAACGATTTTGTCAATGAGCTGGCAAGAAAAGGGGGGAAGCTACTAATACCCGATGCGGTGGAAGTCGCTCCACCGTTTTGCTGTACACAATCAAAGGTAAAAGACATGATAACGAGTAGGGAAGCCCATAGATAGCCTAACATTGTAGGACACAGGGTTTCCAATGCAGTTTGACCGGCACTAGACCGTAAAAGGACCAATGAAATCCTTAAATTTAGCATCCGGTTATTGCCTTCTTGGCTCGGACTCATACACACGGATATGTGCAGATACTGCAATGATGTAGGTGTGGCAGAAAATATCGCACATATTCTGTGTGAATGTCAGAGCATAGCACGCAGTCACATGAACATTTTAGGCTCCTACTTCTTAAGTAACCTGGAAGAGGTAAGTCGAATCAACCATAGACTGGTCCTTAAATTTAGGAGGTTAATAAAATGCTTTGAGGAAATTGTGACGGTTTAGGTGTCATTCTTGGATGAATTCCAGGGGATCGCGGTGGGCCCACTTTAGTGCCTGGTGTGTTTGGGCTGGGTCAGCCTCTCAATCCCCCTCAACGCAACCTAACCTAAGGTGGTACCTTAATGGATATTTCTATAACCACTTAAAAGCTATAGGTCTTATTTGTTATGTTCAAGCTTGCCCCTTTGGAGTTAGCTTCCGTCCTAATATTTCCTATTTATTAAAGGAATGCGACTTTAAGAGTTCAGGACCGGTGAGCAGCCGGCAAATGCCTCTTCTCGCTATAAATTTATCATGCTCATTACCCTTGTTTTGTCTTACGGCAGATAGATAGATAGATCGGGGAGATAAAGATAGTCCCACAAGCAAGTTTTAACTCTATCGTATGTGCTAGTAGCTTGGCTGTCCAAAAGTATGCCAATCGCAGGCGTCTTTTGTACGCCATCGTAAGTGTATTTCCAAACAAATATACATATGAATCTCTTGTGTGATTTTGCAAGAGCTATTATTTTTTGGACCCAAAGACTGCAGCTACGAACCGTCTGCGAACCTTAGCGTTGGTGTATCAAATTTGTGTCCCTGGAGCATTATGTCAGACCCTAACATTCTCAAACGAATTAGCAGGCCTATCTGCTCGCTAGGTGCCATACATACAAAACAAAGTGAAAGCACTAAAAATAAACAAATACTTTTTAAACAAATTAACCTTTTTGCGTTCCCGTGTACACATCTGGTTGTATCCTGTTTTCCCAAACTACGGTGAGCTACATTCTTTGAAAGTCGCAACTATGCATCGCTGCGGACTGGAATATATGTACGTTGTGGAACGCTGGTATTTTCATCAAAGGAAATGTCTAAAATCTACTAAAGGAATCTGAGTACCCGCGAGCATTTACTCCAAAAAAAGATGAGAAACCTCAGATCCATTAGAACCATGAGAAGGTATATGCATGTCCTTCTTCCTCATAATCAGCATCACAGAGGATTCTCTTTCAAATTCGCTTTGTACAGTGTATACCATTAGAGTAGGGTATCATCCCCTATGTGGCCTTTGTGCATGATCTTCAGAAAGTTTTTTACAAGTAGGTACACACGTATGTGCATATGTAGGTACCGCATATGTAAACTTGTACATATGCAAAGTACACGGGCGCGGTTTCATTATGATGATTTACTGTGCGCTTTTTAAGCACCTGCCACAATTCGGTGTCAATATAACTCTCGTCCTTCTCCTTAATCAAATATTCACCCTTACCATGGCAGGAGTTATCTTCTCCTATGAACTTCCCTAAAAAGTTGACAACTTAATGTGCTTCCCCGCGCACGCCTACCAACTGCAAGCACAAAGTACGAATACAAAAGAACAAACAGCAGAAGGGACTTTGCATCGTATCACCTTAAAAGGATAATAAATGTTTACATTAAAGTCCTTTTTCCCAAATGAATATGAACTACCTGATGGTGGATCTATACGCAAACACACACACACACACACTAGCAGCCATCCCTTTGAATCAGAGTGCTGTAATGCAAGTTCATTGGCAACGTAGAGGCGTGTCGATACGGGGGTAGCATTGATAAGTGGGTGCAGTGCATGCGCTCTGTTAATTGACAGACATGAGTTCGACTTTTCCCATGGAAAGCGGAGGCGTGGCAATGTGGAAACAGAAAATAAAGGGGAAAAACACGCACACCAAGATCATTTGGCATGCTCGTCCCGTAGGCTCTGCTGATATGGCAGGGTGTCGGGTGTGCGCTGTGCGCCATCTGCTTGTGTTTTTTTTTTTGTTTAGCCTTTGAATTTCGCTGCCTGTCAATGATGATGACGATGAGAGCTGCCCTGGTTGCAGGCACATGGTGGTGTGTCATTTCGGCAACAGGGGTTACCGACAAAATGGCAACATTTTGTTTGCTCGGCGAACTCTTGTGAATTGTGATGAATTGTAAACATTACAGTTAGGTTGGTTTCGGTTCGCTTTTTGTGTGTGTTTTCAACTGTTTGGCGGTAAGCATTTCTGAGTGATGTTGTAGAATATAAAAGCATTGCTGACGTTGAACACAATAGCAGACAGAGACTAGGTTAAAGGGACTTAAATTCGATTTTCTGTTGCATATGTTAAAGTGCCCTGTTTGAACGAGTTTTAAATGCCCTAAAATTAGAAAGTGTTAAAGCACAGGTTTAATGGTAAACAATAGCTTTGTTTGATGTCTGCCCCACGGTGCACCGGATTAGCACTGATGCGTTCGATGTCCGCATTAAAATTGCTCCTCTGTTCTGTTCGATGTGGACACTGATTCAGCACTGGATTCGCTGATTTGTCATTTGGTTTTTTCTATTGTATTGGCTTTGCTCATTTTGCTTGTTGCACTATGAGCACTAAACTAGTGCACACGAAAATTAACAGATTTTGCATAGTTTTCGGTTATCAAAGAATGACAGTTGTCTGTCAGGGTAAGCTATTTTGTGTTCGATGTAGGTGGGGTTGCAGTGATAATACATTGACAGTTGTCAGGGCTGGGCTCATCGAACAAAGCTAATGTCAGGACCAGACCTGCAACTTCGCTCCTATCAAAGCCTTCCAGTATGACATGAAGCTCTGTTTTGAGATGCGGTTAGGTAGGAGAAGGAATTGCTGCCAAAACCTATAAGCCTACAAAGATGGATGTTTCCGCAATTTCGATCTTCAGATCAAACGAGGTTAAAGGGACCTTAAAGTTGTTCACATGTTATCGAAGCAAAATGCTCCCAGCCAGAGGAAGCCCTCTTTTACGGGACTGAGCTGGGCAAATGAACTATAGAGGTGCTCCATATCATCGTCAGAGTTTCTTCTATGTTAGTACGTACGAATGTCCTTCTTGTCGGATAGATAGAAACAATATAAGGGTTCCCATTCCCAGTAGTATTCGAATACTATCGATAGTATAAGACTATCGAAAATTATCGATAGTTATTATGTATGTAGGTAGGTAGAAGTGTTGGTTTCGGTAGAAAGAAACCCAAATAGCGCAAAACGGGCGGCGTTTTGATACCACACCCTCAAGTGATCCGTTTATTCTCCACCCAACCCTTTGGAGTTTAAGAAGAGGACCAGTTCTCCAATCCTCTTCTCGGATTTCTCGCTAACTGCCACTACTCTTGCGATATCAATGCAAGTTCTTGTAACAGCTCATTTGTTTTCGACCTATTATAACTTGACCATATCTTTCTGGATATGTTTCGCAGTTAGTAAGACTAGTTCAACTGAGACCAGCTAGCTTTAGGAGGTGTTGAAGTATATTGCCCTTTACAGCACCTATAGGAATATGAACATTTCCCGCTAGTGAGCTATTAAAGGCTGACCAACGCCCTATGGCATTACGACCTAGAACTGGAACTCAGAGAAGAGTGACTCTAGCCTGATTGCATAGGCGATTAAGTATTGCTTGGCATTGATCAATCAGTTTTGATGATGTGATTGCCAAATTGTGGTTTGGCTATCTGTAATAATAGCGAGGTTGTGTTTGGGTGTTGGGTCATTTATTCTGTTGTGACAAGCCTCGAGGAACGCTAGTAGCCTGGAAAACGCCAGCGTTGTTAATATGTAATGTATAGGTACTATATCGAGAGCGAAATTATTGTGTCAAAATTGATAGAATAGAAGAAAGGGTTCTTTCAACCAAAAAAAGGTTTAATTTTCACTCTTGTGGTATTTCTTGTTGTTCTTTTTTTTATTATCTAGTAGGGTGGTTCTTTATTGGTGCAGTTCGTTACATTATTTTGATTGAACGGGCACTTGGGATTTATAACACAGGTTAGGTTAGTTTATGGGGTGGCGGCTGAGCCTCTAGCTGACTAGCGTTGGACCAAAGTAATAATACAACTCTCGAGAGTGATTTAGCTAAATATTATAATTAGAAGATGAAGTTTTAAGTTTGCGACTCCTTTGGGTGAGTGATATATAGTCTGTGACTCCTTTAAGCAAACACATTGACAGCCAGGCGGCCATTAAAGCAATAGCTGCTATACGTAGATTACATCTTAGCTTGTAAAGAAACTAAATGTTCTTGGCACGCAGTACAGTGTAAGACACTGCTGGGTCCGTTGTCACAGCGGGATACCACGCAATAGAGCAACGGATTAATTGGCCAGAAAGGACAAGCAGATGATATGGTTATACCTTCACTCTGTAACCTTGAAGCAAATAACAGATAGAAATAACCACCAATGAAGTTTCAAAAAGGCTGTAGCCAAATTACGATGGAACGAGAACTTCTACGGGAAAAAGGCTCCCTATAACCAGTTCCAATAGGAATAATGACGAGAATGATGTTCCTTCATCTAAGACTTGTAGCGGGCACAATTATTGACCTTAAGGTCGCGGTGAATCTCACCCTTCAATAATAATAATTATAATAATAATAATGCTGATAGGAGTGCTAATTGGCCATAACATGATAAGATATCACATGGAAACTTCACGTCGGAATGATAATGACATGTGCAGGGGATGCGGTGAGAAAGATGCTCATGAGGACACGGCCCTTTTCCTCTGTCACTGCCCAAAACCTCTGCCAACTGAGAAATAGAATCCTTGGCAAATTCTTTTTCGAGCACATCGACGAGCTATCGGATGGATCATCATCGGACATATTTAAATTTGCCAGGCCGTCCGGATGGTTGGTACCAAGACACTAATTCGATACGGGAGGGAACATATTATGGGTATCACGCAATGGGCCCACATGGACCTGAGTGTGATGAGAATGTGACCCGCAAACATAACCTAACCTAAGTCAGGAACACTTTAAATGACACACCCAATTTGTGCGCACCACCTACAACTAATTAAATTTATGATCCAACAAATTTTGGTTATTCAAATGCTTCCCAACATTTTTATTGCAACGAATACGAGAACGATAACATATTCAAAAATATGTGATACCTAATTCAATGCGAATATGTATAGTCGTACCAATCTTCCCCTGCCTTCCAAATAAACTCAAATTGGCAAATAAATACAAATTCATATTCTATGGTTACGAAATATTTGAATATCAGTTACAACTCTCGAGTGTCTCCATTCCAGTTGAAAAAATATTTTTATTAAAATATTTTGTAATTCGTGTGTCCATAGGTAGCAAAGCGAAGAGAACCCACTTAAAGCAGAAGCAATCATCATAACATTGAACTAACAAAACGAAAAATCATTAAATTTGTATGTACCTACTCGTTGTAATCATTTTACCCCGAATCTGGATGCAGGGTAAAGCCGACAGACATGCTAGCTGTGCTTATGCGAGCGAAAAGGGGTCCTGGCAGTAACCACTACGGGTGTACTCGTATATAGGATTAGCAATAACGCGTAATTTTTAAATCGACGAAAAAAGTCAACTATTATGTGATTTTCCAATTGTCAAAGGACTTTTCTGTACATTTTAATTGTTCTTTAATTTGCTTTTGTGGTTCCATCCAATTTTTAAACAATTCAAATGCAGAGTGTCATAATTAGTACTACCATCTCTAGCAGCGTTACTTGCCTTCGATTTTAACTGTATAATAACAAATTTATTTTATTAACAACGATTTTGACAGTTTAAATAAAGGTTTTACTTTAGCAATAACCTGTTCTTACGTGAGCTCTGAGCACTGTGGTGTAGTGGTAAGTACGTTGGACTACTACGCAATGCTGCCCGGGCTCAATACCAGCAAACACCTAAAAGTTTTTTTCACGGTGCCACCTCTTTCGAATGTCTGACAAGCAATCAAAGAGTATCATTTGTTAACAGGTGTTAACAGAATCAACTTAATTTATTTATGTTAAAACCATGCAGGTTGGGTATAAGATCACAGAAACTCCAGGTCATCAAAAAAGGTTCAGAAAATTAAACGAAAAATTGGTGGCAAGAATACCACATTCTAATGGCTAAACTAGTTAAGGGCTATTAAAATTTATGTATTTTCCTTAAATATAAATGCTTGTACAGTAAAACTTGTGTATAGTGGAATCTGCTAATAATAGAATTATTTTTGGTTGCCAATTTTGATTTTCTCCATACGATCTGACTAATAAAACATTTTTCAATTAATTTAGTTTACTCCCCATGCAAATTCACTCTTCAATAAAAGTCATTAAAATTTTGTCGGCTTCGTTTCCTTTTCTAAGAATTCGGACATTTAATTTTTTTCTTTTTGTGTGTGTCTCATTCTGCTAGCGGGTACATTCAACAAGTAGACATTCTGAACTCTGATATCAAAACTTACTTACTTAGTTGGCGCTACAGCTCGAGGTGAACCTGGGCCTGCTTCTCGCAACCATTTATGTGTGCGTGTTATATTTTTGCACGAATGGAAGGGACCTACAGTTTTTTGCCGACTCCGAACGGCGAGTTGAGAAGCTCAATCGTGACAAATGATACTCTTTGATGCTTGTCAGACATTCGAAAGAGGTGGGCACTGTGAAAAACTTTTAGGTGTTTGCGGCGGGATTCGAACCCAAGACCGCTGGCTCAGTAGTCCGACGCACTAACCACTTGCGCTACGGTGCCCTATCAAAACTGTCGAACAATAATAAAAGAAATAAGTTCGCCGATTGTGGAAAAGATTGCGAATAGTGGAAGTGTTGCGAGTAATAGAGAAAAAAGTACACCGAAGCATTCCACTACTCACAAATTTTACTGTACTACACCCAAAAAGTTAACGAAATGGCATCCCTGGTCTACACGTGTCTAAAAAAATTTTAAAACTATATCCAAAGTGTAACCGTTCACCTTTGTTTTTTTTTTATCTTTAGCTTGAGTGGAAATCGAACAAAAAAAGTATAAAAAAAATTAAAAAAAAAGTCTACTTACTTCCGCATAAAGTGTAAACATTGTAGATAGTATACAATTTTTGTTAAATTTTTTCAAAACAACTCAGGATTTAAAACTGGAGTATTCAGTATATTGTTTCAATAAAATCAAAAATTCTATGTATATTTTTTTTAACAGGAAAAGTTGACTTTAACGACTTCCTGCACAATAAATTAAGCAAATATACAGCAAGAATAGGTCTTATCAAACGGTTCGTTATATTACGAGCTGAAAAACAAGTTTTCGTTCATGGAAGACCAACTTAATTTTTTGAATCAAATTCTGGTTGGCTGGAGACATTTTTCAAAGGACATGTTTAACAAACGAGAAGAAAAACTAGAGACTCTATCGTACCTTCTCAATCCGAAAGTATAACGAATGATTTGGTTGAAGACAACATTAAAGTTTCCTTTTACTAGCGTAGCTAAAATTTGAATATATTTCACAACCATAGGTTAAAACAGGTATAACTAGAGATTTCGCAAGTAGTATTCTGGTATCTCGAGGTGTGAAATATTGTGTGGTCCATAATGCACGAAGTACGCCATTGGTTTTTCGCTATCTAAAATGACTGCACATATTGAGAAAGAGCATTGAGAATAATTAGATATCTTCACTAGACACAACATTTTGAATTTGAAAAAAACTGTCACTAAATTACTTGCATTCAAAGTTAGATGTCACTACAAGTTCATTGTACTAGAATGTCTCATTTAAAAGTACTAGAAAGGACACGTAGTGTCTGCTGTCAACCAGATGACAACTATAATTTTCCGATTTGGTATTTTGATTATTACTTGTAGAAGTTCATTACGGTGGTTTATTAAATAGTTGATTTTTTTTCAATTAAAAACATACAAAAACTTAGGTAGCTATACAGAAAAACAATAAACAATGGCTGACCTAGGTACTTGGTACAAAAATGTACCCCGATTTACGAAAATATGGTTATCGGCTACAGTTGGCATAAGTGTCTTAGCACGATTCGGTATCCTGCCACCGGAATATCTAATTCTTCATCCTGATTTCGTGTTTAAAAAATTCCAGGTACATATTCCATTAACGTACATAATTAATGTAATTACTTATAACTATTGCGAAATTTAGATATGGCGATTGCTCACTGCACTGTTTTACTATCCACTGTCACCCAACACGGGATTCCATTTCATGTTGAATTGTTATTTTCTATACAATTATTCCACGCGATTAGAAAATGACCATTTCAAAACTAGCCCAGCTGATTACTTTTTCTTGTTGTTATTCCAATGGATTTGTTGTGCCATTAGTGGTTTGGTATTTAATTTATACATCCTTATGGATCCAATGGTTTTGGCCGTCTTGTACGTGTGGTGTCAGTTAAATAAGGAAGCAATTGTGAATTTCTGGTTCGGTACGAGATTTAAGGCAATGTTTTTGCCATGGGTACTCTTGGCCGTCAACTTGATACTTTCTTCTGGGTAAAATAAATGGATATAGTTTTTATTTTATTGTTAAATAATTTTGGTTTTTTTTTCTGCAGTGGATTTGATTCGCTTTTGGGCATTCTTATTGGACATTTGTACTATTTCTTGAAGTTCCAGTATCCTCAGGAACTCGGAGGACACTCGTTTTTGGAAACACCTAGTCTCTTGTAAGTATGATCGGAGATTGACTTTCAACGAAGTATGACGTGGTTCGTCTACCAAGAATGAAATTTAATTTGATTTAAAAAAGAAGAAGCATAAGTCATCTCCACATTTGGTGATTGTGCATACGATTCTTTCATCGCATAAGAAACTTGTCAGTCTAGCCAAGACTTAGCAATCGAAAATTTTAAATTACTCTCCCAAGTCCCAACCAAAGTTACTTGTCTATTATATTTTTAGAAAAACATTACTTGTATTTCGTTGCGTTGCTAGACAACTAATTTTATAATTTTATTTTATAGAAAATCATATTTCCCCGATGTCTCAGGCGGTGTTCATGGCTTTGGCATTCCACCAGTAAATCAGCGACCAACCGAAAGAAATCCCCAACCAGCAGGCAATCGATTATTTGGAAATGCTTGGGGCCAAGGGAATGCTTTGGGACGGGACTAAGCAAAAATCATCGCTTCACCATTGGAAGGATAATCATCCGGATTTCTTCCTAAAAATATTTTCATCAAATAGCCTATCTTTAGACGAATAATGAACTACTCTCATCATATTTTCTATAAGTCGTATTTTTGTAATATGTCGGTGTGTAAATAATAAACAATTAAAGCAATTAACGTTAACAATTTGTAAAAATAAAAAGAAATAAAATCAAAAAAAAATAAAAATCCAAATGTTTCTCATTTGATGTCACAAAGCAATGCAACTCCTCTTAAAATCCAGTGTTCTGGTAATTTGTTCGATGGCAGCCACATTGGCGTGATGTAATTTAAATCAGTTCGGTTCATTTTCTTGTAAACCGGGCACTAAAAGAAAATATAAATAGTTTGGCGATAAAAAGAAGGGTAAGATAGTTTGTTACCGTGTATAACTTTGGATTCTTGGGTGCAACAGAATTTATAGCGTATATATGCACTACAGGCATTGCGACATACAGTACTTTGTTTGTAGCTTCAACTAGTTTTGAAGTTTTGCGATCCCAGCCAGCACCATCTACGAACAGCCCATGTACAAATACTCCCTCCTTAGGTGGCTTTTTCAATTCTTCCATAGACTGCTTCAATACATCGTTGTGCATGGTGACTTGATCTAGCGCCCAGCCATGGTGCGATCTAGCTACTTCCTGTTTCATTGCTGTTAAGAATCCTTGAGGGTTAAAGAACCCAGACATCCAAAACACGACAGGGCGACTCTGCAAGTTAAAGGGGATATTAGATATAACGAAGCTAGAAAACGGAAGTAGAACAAAAGAGCTGCTTCATTGTAATAACTACCGACTCATTTTTAAAGCCACCTATGATAGTATGCACTACAGTATTGTATACACCATCAAAATGAAATAACTCTTACCCCGAAACACCAGCCATGGAACTGATTGTTACGTTCCAATAACTCGGTAAACCAAAAGCCCAAACTGGAAGACAGCCAACTGCCACGTTGCCAAACGGTTGGCACTCTCGCATTAAATATATTATCCAATGCGTCACGCAATTGTTCACTCATAATAATGGTTCCTTCAATAGCCAAAAGTAGATCTTTCAATGTTACTCGAACCAAAACTATTATCTTAAAAAAACAAGAAGAAGCATTTTAGCCATGATTTTATGTTGAAGATTGACAAACCTTTTGCATTCTATCGATTTCCTGCCTTAAGAAAATATTCATGGAACTTGTGGCTCCCATGGCTTTTAGTCGCTCCTTTACTTCGAAAAGATCATATGGCATCGGCATTTTACTCAGCATATCCTTAGTTGCTCTGGCAACTTTCTCCTCACGTGTCTCCCCACTGCCAGTGGATGATTCTTAAAGAAAATGCTTAGTGAAAGCCTTCCCTTAGTAATCAAGTTTTTAAAAGCCTTACCTTTCGGCTGAATAGAAATGACTGTGTCCAAAATGGATTTGGTAGCATTCGTCTGGAAGGTTATATCGGCATTCGAGTGGAACCCATACACTTGAGGGGGATCCACTGTTTTCATGGTATCAATTGCCTCGAGATAATCTTCCTTTGTCTTGAAGGTAAATATTTTATAGCCCTTAAAGAATTGGAACGTTTCTGCGAAGAGATCATCGCTGAACCAGACTCTGGCGAATGTGTTTAACAGACGCTTGTCGTAATCGTCCGTCACTCGCCCTCCGTATTGTACTTCGCCCAGCATATAACGTACTGTGCTCCAACTGATTCCCCTCACAGGGTCCAAGTCATCCAGATGATTCTGCACAAATAAGCAGCTGGCATACCAATCGGCAAAGTTAAACTCATACGGTATGTTCCAGCCAAGTGGCCCATATTTTCGACGCTCTTGAACCACAGAGTGCAGGAACGAGATAGCAAACACCAGCGGGTGGTAAAAGTTCGACTGGCTGTAGTCCAAAAAGTCTTGTGACAAGTTTCCGTAGGTTCGCTGTAGACCAGCTCGGATTCCAGCTGGCGGTTCATTGGTAAACTTAACCGACATTTGAAGCAAAGTGATCGGAAAAGAATTATGAGGCTCTGTCGTAATCCAAACACGGAAATTCTCTACAAAACCTTCTCCATTTTTCTCTAACTCAAGCAGAAGTAGTGTTAGTTCGACCATGTACTCTAACCCCAAGTGGCAATTCTGTAATAGAACCCAACCACCCTCTTCCAGACATGAAGCCATCAGTTTTCTTGCGTGAACCTCCTGCCCTTGTCCCATCGAGATGGAATAGCACTTTACTTCGTTTTTCTTCGCCAATGACTCGATATTTGGGGTCGGATCTGAGCCCATAGACAGAAAGCAAACAATTGGCGTGAGCGGCTTGCTTTCGGAGAACAGCTCGTCAAAATTCAGAATAATAGGCTCTGCGAAATTCGGCCCCAGTGAATTGGCAATATACTTCCGGCTTTGAGCAATTGTCCGATCCTGACACCATGATCGCACCAAAAGTAACTTACGGAACGGATCCAAGTTATTGAATCCATCAGGTATATTCTCGTTTTCGGGATTGTCTTTCTTGAACCAGTTTTGCCAGCCGCGTTCATTGTTCGTGACCTTGTCCAAAATATTCGTGAATTGGCTTAAATGCGACAGCTGAACCAAGTTCAACCATGTCTCATCGGTGATCCATCGGAACGGGTTCGGTGGGCAATCATTTAGATTAAGTGCAGCGCCTCCTTTAATGAAATTCTGAAACTCATCATAGGAAACATTGTCCAGCTGTTGGTCGATACGCAGAGCAATTAACAGCACAAACAGGTACTTGTGGTCTTCGTAGAGTCCTCGGGACTTGTAACGGTAGATTTCAAAAGTAAGATACTTAATTATTCGTCGAATTCTCTGCTGTGTAATATGAGTCTTCTTCGAATGCTGCATTGAGGCATCAAATCTCTCTAAAAACTGCACCAACGACGTTTGGTACATAACATTTACCATTGCCATGGTGCAGACTAAGAAATACAGTACACTCCCCCGAGTCGCCACGGGACGGTATTCTTCACGAGCGATATTGATCTTGGTTTCCGTTATTCTTGCTATCTCGAGTTTTTCCTTCACTTCAATGGCGGTGTTCTTAGACGTATTCAAGACCTCAATGACGCTCACATCATCCAGCAAGCTGCCTTCAATAGTTGACAACTTATGGAGGAGATTTGCTTCCAGTTCCTTCATCTTTTTCATGTTCCCTGTGACTGTTTCCACCAAATTCGTACGCTCCTCTTCGAGTTCTTTGCGCTCGAAAAGGATGACGCGACCAAGAAGTTGATCCTCCAAGCCTTTCATCGTCACAGTGAAGTCAATAATAGAAGTCCGCGCAGACACCTCGGGCGTATATGCTGGATTTGGCAGCTTTGTAGTTATGTACAACCGGAATTGATCATTGTAATCGATTTCCTTGTCGCCGAGTTTTATTTTGAATGTTGTGCCCACTTTTAGTAAATTCCTATCCAGGACGTTATCTAAGCAAGGATCTAACTCTTCGCCGACATCTTCTATGATCACCGGCATACCCATCGACACTGCGTCTTCGATGTGGTTGCGGAAATACTTGTGATTGAGTGAAGTCACAATCAGCGAGAACTCCTTTTCCTTCTGCTTGATCCAGGCCTTGCCCTGCGACTGTGGATCTATGAGCAGTGGAAACCGAACGGCTTTCGTAGAAATAATGCCATTCTGTATTGACAGATCGTCTGATGGTAAACCCTGCAAATTCCATTCACCAATCTGAGTCCGATCGGTGAGACTGTCGATGATATTGATATTAGCCGATAACGGTATCATTCTATCACTGAGTTCCTTGAACCAAATGTCCTGCAAATCGGTTCTGTACTCCTGGTTGAATGGGCCAGTGTAGGACAAAAATGCCGTTAAATAAATAATATCGCCGACTAGGCGCTCTGTTTCACTCTTGAACTGGAATATTTGTTCGGTCCATCGAATTTTTTCACCGGCAAGGCCTCCAATCAGTGCGGTAGCTGCATCCATCTTGTCTTGACACTTCTTAGCTTCAGCTAAAACCAAGTTCTTTTTGTCCTGTGCTTCATCGAATTTCTTCTGCACCTCCATCAGTTCCTCTTCGGCCGCTTGTAACATATCTTCAGCTTCTTGCAAGTCCGCAGAAGCTTTGCGATGTTTAGCCTCCTGAACGGCTAAGTTAGCCTTCAGCGGTAGCACTTCCTTGTTAACCTCAAAGTACTTGGCCATAGCAATGGTCCACGATAGCAGGCCAGCAACATTACCACAAGCAGCTTTAGCTGCGTCAAAAGTATACAAACTGGCGAAGAAAAAAGAAGAAGATTCTATAAATTCTGTGAAGCACGCATGTAACCTTGCTTACCTATATTCAAAGTATGGAAGCAGCAAGTCCACCATTTCAGCGTTGATGACATCAGTTGGGTACTCGACAATCTTTCTTAAGAAAGCAGTATCTGCCATTACTTTCAGTGATTCATCCCAAGATGAGACCAAAAATCTCTTCTCCGGATCTGGGGTGACAAGCTTAAGTCGTTTTCGGAATAGAAGACATACGGCATCCATAATGAGGGTGATTAAATATGGCGGTTTTCCAAGTTTTCGCACCGTTGCAATGTCCGCCGCTTTGATTGTCTAAAAACAAACAGTGACATGACCCACTAAAATAGTTGGAGTAGAAAAGCTATCTCACCTTAAGAGCCGCTTCGGCTTCCTCCAATGCAGGCCTGGCCTTTTCCAGTTTTGCCTCAGCCACTTCTTTGTCCGCCGAAATCAAAATAACTAACTCCTCTGCTTGAATCTTTTTCTCAGCCACCTGGGCTTTTATAATTTCTGCCGCTTCAGTGGATTTAGCTACAGTTTCTAGCACGATCTCTGCCTCCTCGGTAGCAATAACAATCACTTTGTTCATCTCTACCAAATCAACCTTAAGAATCTCCACCGATCTTCCAGCTTCGTCTAACTTATGCAGACCGGATGACATTCGTTCTGACATTGTTATAATGTTCTGGCGTTTATCTTGGTACAGTTTCTTGTAACTTTCCAAAAATGAGATCAACGACTTGGGCGTTACGAACGTAGACCGTCTGAATCTTTCAAAGTAGGCGATGCAGGTCTCCGAAACGGTTTCATGTATCGTACTCATGATTTGAATTACTTGCTCTTTGACATTCTCGGAGCAGACGATTTCAAAGTCTTTCAGATAGTGCCGGGATACAGCAACACGGGCGTCTTCTGGCCACTTCTGGAACCAGTCAATGACGCAACCAGATATCAGGCCCGGGAATTTCAAAGCGCGGCCACGAAACTTTTCTCCAATCGGTGAAAAGCATAGCGCAATGTGTAAATTGTATCTAGCCCTGGATATAAAGAAATCGTAGAGGTTGTCCTGTGTGGGTGGTCTTCGAGGTTGAATCTTCTTCATAATCGGTGTGATTTCGTTCTGAATTTCATCTGTAAATATAAAACCGTTAAATCCATGCTGTAATGCATAAAAGGGCTGAAACCGAAAATGGAGACCTACTACCGGTAATCGATTATACCAGATTTGATTATGCTGTCGGAATCGAAATTGAATGAGTTTAAAATACGCGACCGTTTCAGTCCACAGCCGAATAGCAAAGATGTGAATCTGGACACGGATATATAAAGCTAAGGGTAATATCTTCAGCGAAGAAATGTATTGGATAAGAAGTGACAGACAAGAGATCATTTATTGAAAATAGGAAAGACAGTCTGAGACAAAACTGAGCCCTGGGCGATACCAGCATTTATAGGGTGAATTCCAGACTTAAAACCATCCAAGACAACTTGTATTGCCCGAAAGGTAGTTTCTAATCCATTGAAAAAGTTGTTCATCGAAGCCATATGCACGCACTTTCAAAAAGAACTTGGTGCCAAACTCTGTAAATGCTTTTAAAATATCAAGTGCAACAATCTTACACTCACCAGAGTTATGAAGAAATTGGTTCCATTTTTCGCTGAGATATGGCATCAGATCACCAGTGGCACTATTGGCATATTGCCGGTCATTGAGGTGCTTTCGTGATTCAACATACTTCATTAGCTGATGGCTTATCAGCGTGTCCGTGACCTTGGAAAGAAGGGTCAGTAGCTGGGGAGAGATGAAGATTCGCTTTTTTTTGGGGACTGAACAAATATTATTTTTTCGGAGTACCTACTGGAGTTCAGATATAAGATATACCATCGGGACCGGCGGATTGGTAAACATTGAGATCTTTTAGCACTCTTGCAATTGTACGAACGTGCGAAAGTTGATTTGTCACTTTTTTTTTTTTTTATAATCTTAACACGTTAAATGGGATAGGAATACCCTTTTAATGTATACACACAGCGCGAGCACATGAAGGACGAGAACGAGAGACAGACAGATCGACGTAGTGGTAGGAAACTCAGATGATAGGTTTCAATTTCAACTAACTCTATGGGTGGTGTCCAGGATAACTGGAGAGTTGTGTGTTATTTTTGTACTTGCTTATGATTCACAGGAGTTTTTTCCAGGTGTTTCTTATTATAGTTCTGGGCGATCAATTTCCATCAGCCATATCCAACATCCTACTGCCAGTGTTATGCCTTCGCAGTAGGTTTCGATATTAACTTCTGAAACTGATCAACTTATTTTTATTTCGTGAGAAATAAATGTTTCGAAGACGTGAACCTTCCGCATGACAAGCGACGACGACTACCACTACGCCAAGGCCACGGTAAAGCGCAATTTGGAAGCGTTGAGCTAGATGGTTTTGTTAAACACACTCTAAAAAAATTAACTGCGAAGAATTCCTATGGCTTGTCCGCCTTGACATAACCTCTTTATCACTGAAACTAAGTACATAGACGCTTTTTCGAAGGACGAAAACACAATTAAAGGAATCGCAGAAAACCTTTACTAAGCGAAGAAATCGAAAACCTTTTTGTTCTCACCCAACTCATCCTTGGCGAACAAATTGGCAATCTCTCCAGAGCTTAGAATATTGTTGATGTACTCCAGAAAAGATTCATCTTTGATCTCGTTGTCCGTAAAAATAAATGTTATTCCTTGTCCTTCCAGTCCAGCAGTTCTATACAAATATTTAAGATCATCTACCAAATTCGTTGCATTGTAGGCACGAGTCAAGGTGATTTGGAAGAACTTATAGCCCGCTATAAAAGACGATAATCTGGTTAAACTCTGCTTGCCTGAGCCTCCGACACCAACCAAAAGTGCGTTGCCCCTATTAAAGTATTTAACATTACTTGGAAGTCTAAACTCGAATAAGCTACAAACCTTGGCATTCCAATAATTCGTGAGACAATAATTAAATGTACCAACGCATCGTGGAAGAACACCAGATCCAAATGATATCCGCGTATCAGCTCATTGAATTGGCCCATGTAGAATAGCACTTTCAATCGGGTAGACTCCAAACTGTAAAAACAAACAGAATTTAAAAAAAAAATGTAATAGAATAATTATTGTAATTCTATTCACCTTGCAATTTCCTCATAAATCTTCGGTGCATCTAATGCGACGTCTTCGTCGTCTTCGCCACCCTCCGGAGGATCTCGTAAGAAATCTACAAAGAAAGTCTCCTCTTCGGGGTACACTTCGAAATATGTGTCCAAATGCATTCTGGCATCTATTTTCAAACGATCAGTGAACCATATTTTGTCCTTTTCAGCAGTAAATCTATCGGCTATTACTCGAGTGCATTCGTGTCTCCACAGCTAAGTGACAGAAATATTGAAACTCTACAAAGTTTAAGAAATCTCACACTAATACCTTTATAACAGTTTCACTAGAACTGCATTCCTCCGGTGCAATCTTCAGAATGCCTTCCCATATTCTGGATAAATCACGTAAATTAAAAACATAATGGAAATTCGCTGGAGTTGGCAGCATCTTTGTCTTGATATTTTGCCAAAAGATCCGAGTTAGTGGAACCAGAAGCGGAATAACATTAACGACGTCTTCGTTAAACCGGGCCAGGCAGAAATATCCTCGCCCGATGTTATTGAAAATCTGATCCATGGAATTGTGGCTTGGCAGGGTGCAGTTGAATATCGAAAAGTTCCGTTTCAGACGATTCGGAATATCGTTTCGACCACCACCGGGATGGATCATGGCAGCAAGTATTTGTATATCGAGTATGGTTGAAAATTCACCTGGAGAACAATTACATGAATTTTATTATGAAAAAACCTCAATTTTGTATACTTAGAAAAAACCATGTCATGTGTACTTAGAAAGGGCTGTCTGTACCCAAACCCTGGCTTAAAATATGATTTCAACTTAGCCAATTTCTCCGTCCCCAGATTATACACTGGCTCAGTAGAGTAGTTAGACCCATACTTATGAATGGAATTGTAGTCTGATGGACAGCAGCAGACAAAGTCAGCTACGTCAACATACTCAACAAAATCCAAAGAACGACTTGCATCTGCGTTACTGGAGCTATGCGAACCAGCCCCACTGTGGCTCTCGAAGCATGCTTCCGTTGGAAATTTATGTCTACCATAAAGAATACTTTCAATGAATAGCCTAAATACAGGAATTATGGACCATAAGACTCCGCTCCAAGATTTCAATATCAAATGCAAGACTAATATTCCCAGCCGTCAAGAATGGATAGGTAATATCTGTCTAAATGACAAATCTGTATACTGAGGATCTAAACCGATGGATTCAAGACAGGTGATGGTATAGGAGTGGGTATCTTTTGCGGCCAGCTCAGCTTGAGCTTGCCTTTAAGACTTCCAAACCACTGTAGTGTCTTCCAGGCGGAGGTAATGGCTGTTCGTGAAGCCGCTAAGTGGTTATCGTTGAAGTCGAAGTGGATACAATCGGCACATTTTTATTTAATTCGATAGCCAAGCAGCACTCAGCTCATCAGTTATAAGATCAAAATTGGTTAGGCACTGTCGCGCATCTTTAAACGAGATATCGAGCAGATACATGCTTCACACTGTGCTGGGTCATAGTGACGTACCAGGTAACTGTGAAGTAGACGAAATAGCCAGACAAGGTATAAACCTAGGGAATTTTACCACAGAATGTGAACCCCATGTACTAGTAGAAAAAATAAGGCGCAACATCTTCACGCAATTACTGTAACAGCTTAATGGAAGATGGCGTAACCTTGATACTTGTAGCCATGCTAACCTCAGCCTAAATCGGCGCAAAACTTACAGCCTGCTAAAACTTAGCAGAGCACATATCGGCGCAAATTGGCAGACACGCCAGCATATTGGGAATTCTCGCCAATGACTTCTGTCGCAGCTGTATGGATGAGTAAGAAGAAGAATCCACCTATCACCTCCTGTGCAGCTGCCCACCCAGCACTCTCCTCCTTGAAAACGGATTCTGGAAGAATACTTCTATATAGACCTACAAGATATTTCCTCAACGGATATCATTAAACTATTCCAATAAAAATCAGCTCATGTGGCAACAAAATGGACTTACTTTGGCCTAAGTGAATCCTACCGACCACCTAAGCCCTCAATCCTTGTATCAGGGCGTAACATAAGTATTGCGTTTTTTTTTTTCGGGTGTTATTTTCCAACAGCCATAAAACGAAACGGTTATTGAAATAAGTTTGTAATATATTGCTCATTTAGTCCGCAAATCTCGTTGTAAGCATTTTTAACTGAATTTTGAAAGGGTTGTTTTCCGATAAAAATAAAGAAGGGAAGTGAAGCCACTAGCGAAATCCAAAATGTGTAAGGGGACCTAAAGCATGAACCTCGTTCGGCCTTGTAGGCCAGAAGAGCTAGACGATGAGCTCCTAAATTCCACTGTTATGGCAAGGGAACTCAACGTAAGCCATATGACCATCCATAGACACCTTATAAATATGGGAAAAGTTGGAAAAATAGGTACTACACTACCTATCGCAAAATACTCTTCAGCAAAGAGTCGAAGCTTGGACCGCGCTTCTGTCGCGTCATAAGCAAGAGCCGTTTTTGAACCGAGATCGTCACCGAAGATGAAAAATGGACTCTTAATAATAACATTAAATGTCACCACCAATATCTTAGTCCAGAAGACAGACCAGAACAACATCCCAGAGATGGACTTCACCCGCTCAATGTGTTACTGTCTTTATGGTGAGATGCTAAGGAAATAAATACTCCACTTTGAGCTATTTCCTAGTAACCAGACTATCGTCGCAGAGTTTAACTGTCAAGGGATGAGCAGCTTAAATCCGGCACTATAGCAAAAACGGCCAGCTCTGGTTAATCGAAGAGGAGTTTATTCCATCAGGATAGCGCTCGCGCTCATACAGCTACGACCACCTGCTTCAGATTTCATCTTATTCCTAAGTCTGCAAAACTTCCCTGATGGAAAAAATTTGAGATCTCGTGATGATTTTCAAGAGGCTCTTGCGGTATTTTTTTTTTTCGTAAAAGCCAAACGATTTTTTTTTTTGAGACGGCATTAAGAAGTTGCCGCAGAGGTGGCCAGAAATCTTGAATTATGAACGAAATTACATTGACGACTACATTTTTTCATTTAGTGCAAGTTTTTTAACATTAGGTCCGTTCGCGTATGCTTCCAAAACTACGAAACTTTGCGAAAAGTCACGAAAATCCGTTCGCGAACGCAGAACTTTCGTACTTTTTCATAATGAGTGCTGACGAGGGAGTAAGAAATTTTCCCATGCTACGAATTTTCTTCGGGCTAACATATGAAAACCGTCAGATGACATGCATTTTTAATTTTTTGTCGTTCAACGCGTTCGTTTACTTTTGCGTACTTTTCGTATCTTTGAGAGCATTTCACCCCCATTTCATCCCCCCTCGAAATTTGACAGAAAACACATATTTGGTACAAAAAGTACGCGAACGGACCTATTAAACAAACATTCAAAAAGAAAAGAGCCAAAGAGTGTCAAAAATTTCCCCCCAATTAAGAAACTTGAGAAACATTACGAATTCGTGTACCGCCATTTTGTTCGGGTGACATCTGTCAAAACAGCCGTTGTCATAATTCCTTCGGTCTGTTCCCGTACTTTTTGCACCAAAATTTACAAATTCTCAAATTTCAGTGGAAAAATCTCTCAGAGAGAGGTAAAAGTATGCAAAAGTACAGAAACGCATTGAACAACAAATTATGGAAAATGTGACATTTGACAGATTTGGGAGTTTTCATAAAGCTGCCCAAAGAAATTTCTTCAGCTGAAAATCGCGGCATGAGGAAATATCTTACTCTTTGTTAGCTCTCTCTTCTGTGAAAAACTACGAACAATCTTTTCGAATTTCGGAGTTTCTGACAGGTGTGTCGATAGTTTTCGCAATACTATGTAAGCTTTCATAGAATCATGACAGTTCCATGGCTCTCAATTTTTTTTGCTCTCATTTTGCTCGCTCTTTGCGATGAATTATCTACAAATATCTGCAAGACCTTTTCCTCGGGGTGGACTGTTGAACTCTGTCGAACCAAGCCATCTGACAGTTCGAGAAATGTCATAATCTTCATTGTAGTGGAAAATAAAAACAAATCGACAGGTTTTGTTTCAAAAGCCGTTGGTCTTTTGTCCAAGATTTTTCTCTTTGAGAGGATATCTCTCTCATTCAGAGGATTTTACTATTTGACAGATATCAATCACTTACGCGAAAAAGACACACCAAACAGACCTATTGTAAAGTGGAAAACAAAAACGAAAGGTTTAAAGCAATAAACGTTAAAAATGTGGTTCAACGCGTTTGGGTACTTTCTTGCAAGTTTTCCACTCTCTGAGAGAATGACTTCAAAAAGTTATCAAACATGCATAACATATTTTGACATTTAACATTTTTGTCTGGCACAACGGGAACAGACAACAAACCTATTCAGATAGACTCGGATGTCTGTGTGAAGATTTAACTATTGAAAACATATCATAACATCTCACCAGGCTTCTCGAGTGAATAAAATCCTTTCTGCTCGATCATTTGACGAACAATTTCATTAGTTATCTGATCACCCCACTCATTGATTACTGGCATATTTATGTCGTCTATAAAGATTGTCATAGCTCTTTGTCCAGGTGGTCCGTAACTGGTTCCGACACGCTTTTCAACATAAGATTCAATAATCCTCTAATATGGAGAACTTGGAAAATTACATTTCCTGCCAGAAAAATGTAAAGCATTACCTGAAACATATTTGGTGTAGTAGCTGAAGAAAAATTAAATGATTTCGACAAATGCATTTCCGGATCATAGTTGGACATATATCCTTTGATCATAACCGTTTTCGCTGTACCCTGTTCGCCGATTAGCAGCACCTGTTTCTTTTGTTTGGCTATATTGTGTATTAGAAACGCAGTGCGCACATTATCCACATTAGGGACTAGAATCGATGCAAACTCTGGAATACTATCCTCAGGATAGATGAACTGTTCAACTTTTGTACTCCAGTGTTGCCAATTGCCAGCCTCATCCACGTAGTACTCGAAAATGGTTTCATTTGGTTGTTTTTTGGGCCACCCTTTGGAATAGATATTGAGTTATTCATCGATTGTTTACTGGGCCAATTTACTTACGTAATTTCGAAGGATGCTTCATAATATATTCCTCTAATTTCTCTCTCTGGTCGATTTCAAGCACTGCACCAATAGTCCACATAAGAGCGAATAGGAAAGTTCTTTCCAAGAATCTTTCAGAGCGATTAGCCTCGTCTGCGAGCAATCCGTCCATTATTTCCAGCATTTGTTTTATATAAATCGCTTCAAGAATTTTCATTTTAGCTACTAGCTTCGTCTGCAAGAACAGATGCACATCGTCATAAATGGCACTGAAACAGCGCCGGAATACTTCTCCATCCTGCGGATTGCATGCACGGACCCAGGCTAATAAAAATTAATCTCGCCGTTTATCTTCTCAGTTGTACAATGTATGTGCATCGAATTTACCTTCCATATAAATAGTCCAGTTAAGCACTGACGAGCTCATAAACACCATACCCATGCGACTAACGGTGGCAGGAGATGCATTGTCTAAGTTGTCTGGCTCAAAGGTTAGTTTTGAGTTTTCCGCCATTTTGATACGATCACCGTTGGCCAAGGTCAAAGTTTTGTTGTCATCCAAAACGGAGTTTAGATTTTCAATCCAAACAGCATCAACCGGACCATCAAGTATAATCCAACAGTATTCAGACTTTTTGATCTTTAAAGCTCGCCGCCAGAGGGTGGAGAATATACCATCTGTCCAGTCGTTTGTGGCAACATCCAGGCGACCGAACATCTGAGGTGCGGTGATTGCCTGTGAAGATAAGATGGACCAAGTAAAGTATGCTAATTAAAATATAAAACCAATTTTTACCTTGGGATTCATTCTCATTTCCTTATGTGGCAGTCCCATATCAGTGAAACATCTCAGTAGCGTTACCGTGCAACTTGTCTTTCCCGAACCAGTTGGTCCCATCATCATAAGTCCATGACGCACTAAAGACGTCTCATAGAGTTGAACAACTTTTAGATTCCATTCGGGATTATTAACATAGCCCAACTCCTCTGAGCATTTGGTAATTGATTTCTGCAAATCCTTGTAGACACCCTGTGTCAGTTTAATGCCCGGAAACATGTCCTCAATCAGAGACAAGAATAGACCTTCATCTTCATCAATCAATTTCGACACATTCATATCTCTCAGAACTCGCATTACGATTGTATCTTCTGTATCTAGAGGGTTGGCTCTTTTTTGTGATCCCAAAGTTCGTAGAACCGAAAGGATATTCCTTAAACCGAAATCATAATGCACTTGCTTAGACAATTGCTCTTCACACAATTTGTACAGGGTAAAGAACTTTCGTGATAGAACTATGTTCTCTTTGAAACCACAACTGGCCAGCTTGACTCGAATAATAATTTGTCGATCGGGCACCATCATAGCAACAGTACGGAACATAATTTTTAGATTCTCTGGCAATTCCTGACGACCGGCATAGCCAGGATTCATTGTAATAAAAAGTCCAAACTCTGGATTGAGTGTGACCAAGTCTCCATCGCTAAAAATGAAACTGGTTCGTTTTTCCTTACGAGCAGTCAATACGATACTGAAATAAATCCATAAATACATACATGTGTATATGTGTATTAATAATACAGTAAAAGCTCCCATAAACGGACACTCATTGTCCCCTAATTTTCGTCGGGTTATGAGAGCTGAGTTGTCCGTTTATAAGAACGCATTTTGTATGGGAAATTCCCGAAAATGTGTCCGTTTAAGGGAACTGCCCGCTTATCGGAGCTGTCCACAAGTAGAGCTTTCACTGTATTTCTAGAATATCTATATGTATACTTTATCTGTTGTGCTGCCACAGACAATACGGGCAACTCAATTCGATTGAACTCATCAAAACAGCCCCAGGATCCGGACTGAGCAAGTCCTTTGTAAATTCTGCCCAAGCCTCTGAAGTCCATTTGATCGGAACAATTGAATACCACAACCAATTTTCCTAAAGCTCGACCCATATCTTTGGTGGTCTCAGTTTTTCCTGTTCCAGCGGGACCAGCAGGTGCTCCGCCCATTGACATACCTAAAGAGAAATACAATGGCGTAGGACACGAATTAAGGATGAAGTACGATAATTACCGATAGCTTGAGCTAATGTGATGTAACATCGATCTGTTAGTGGTGTAATTGCCAATCTCTCTGTCACACCCAAGTATTCGTTTTGATAAATAAAGTCGACATCAGTAATAGCAACGATAATGTCGTCGTTCTCTTCGTTATAATAGAATCGCGCTTGTTTTTGCCATTCAAAATCTGCTGCAGTCCTTATACGCATTGTGCATAGATCATCAAAGATATCTCTAAATTTATTGAAGAATTATACAGATTTAAATCTCATTTCACAGTCCAAGCAAAGCTCAGAACTAGATACATATAAAGGGTGATTTTTTAGCTGGTTTGGTATTGGCAACACTGGTTTTGACAGCTGACGTGTGTTTAGTACCTTGTGTCACTGTCAAACAGCTTCAGTTTGGTTTGCAATTTAACCATGGATCGTCTTATAAATGAACAACGCTTGCAAATTATTGAATTTTACTATCAAAACTCGTGCTCGGTTCGAAATGTTCATCGCGCGCTGCTTCCATTTTATGATCGGCATTCTCGACCTTCTGAGCAGTCTATTCGGAAGATTGTGACCAAATTTCGCACCAAATTTACTTTGTTGGACATTAAACCACCAACACGTTTACGTACTGTGCGTAGTGAAGAAAATATTGCGGCCGTATCAGCTAGTGTGACAGAAGACCGCGAAATGTCGATTCGGCGCCGTTCCCAGCAGTTAGGCCTTTGTTACAGCACTTTTTTTTGCCCGAAATGGAAGTTCTTGACTTGCATGATATGTGGTTTCAACAAGACGGTGCCACATGCCACACAGCACGCGAAACAATGACGCAATCGCGAGGCGAGTTTGATGAACAGTTAATTTCACGTTTCGGGCCGGTCAATTGGCCGCCTAGATCGTGCGATTTGACACCATTAGATTATTTTTTGTGGGGGTATGTCAAGGCTAATGTCTATAGGGACAAGCCCGCTTCGATTGACGCACTGGAAGCCAACATCCATGCATTCATTCGTGAGATACCGGCCGATATGTGTGAAAGAGTATGCCAAAATTGGACTCAGCGGATGGGCTACCTGAGACGCAGCCGCGGTCAACATTTGCATGAAATTATCTTTAAACATTAAATTTCAAGGTTCAAACTATCGATTCAAATAAATATTTCATTCATTTTTTCGAATTTTTTGTGTTTTTTTTTTAAAAAAAGTTCTCAACCTCTTAAAAAATCACCCTATATAAGTTCACTTACCTTTGATGAACATGAATAGTGACCATGGTCTCAAATCGAATTCGATCGAGCTTCGTTAAATCCTTAACCGTTAAATCAATGAAATGATTAAGTAACGTCAAGAATCTTGTATTTGTTTTCTTCATTATTGTTTTATCCGTACGGCATTTCCTCAATGCATACTCAGCGTCTCGCGTCCAAAGCAATTGTACGCCTATAAGCCCGGCCTGACCGCAAAAACTGGGAAACTCTTCGGCAAAATTAAATTCTGGATCACGCAAGCTCATAGCCATTCCAGCTAATATAGTTCTCATGGAGTCCTGCATTTCTTTAAGCAACTTGCCGAGCCACAATTCAACGCCACCCACGCACTGTACAACATTCTCCAACATAACCTTAAAGAGTCACTTTGAAAAATAACCAGAAAAAAAATCAAAGTCCAACGATATATAAACCTTTTCGCCATTGCATGAGTTCAACGCAATGATTGTATCGGTAGTCCTTTCTTGGAAATCGACCTAAAATACTCATTGAAAATATATGACTTCTTTTGAAAAGGACCAATAAAGCCTTACAAAAGCAACAGCATCGAAGATACTGAGCAAGTGCTGTTGAATCGTTGTCGGATCAGAAGCTTGTCCCAGAATTTCCAGCAACACCGGATCAGACACAAAGAAAAACCGAGGAAATAGCAATCTCTTGGATTCCAAGTAACCTACAAATGAATATCGTTAGAATTTAATGCATTTTCCAACAGCAACATTTTTGCCAACCTGTCAAAGACTTCTGGCATGTCTCGAGTTGTTCCAACAAAAATGTCAGCATAGTTGCCAGTGTTTCGTCGCCTGTGCAACATTCCACAGCATTGGGGATCTCTCGTGCCCGGTACATGATTCTCACATAATTTTTATCGATATTCGTAAATCTCTTCGCCTCCAGTGGCAATTGTTTGGAGATGTCACCACCCACGAACACCGCCTCCAGGTACATCCACAAATTCTGCACAATCAACCATTTTTCGAGAATCTCTCCAGTGTTAAACAGTTTCGTGAGCCAAAGCGTGATGTCTTTCTTGAACGGAGCATTATACCTATTTGATGCGAGTGAGTTCATCACCATTAAGCTGTCTTCAAGTGCAGCAATAATGTCCATTGTTTCGCCTCCCTTAAGGACCAAATCACCGCGACTTTTAAACGCACCCAATTGAATGTTAACTATCGACCAATCCGCTATGACTTGTTTCAGTTTAGCCTCAATGTCCAGTTCTTTGCTAGCTCCAACACAAATATCTTCCACATCTTCCTTGTGCTGTAGAATTGGAGCCTCTAATAGATTGCCAAGCGTAAACTTCGGACTAGTGACATCGTAATCGGTTTTGAGTAGCGCGTTAAGTCGAACCCAATGACGCTCTTTCATTGCCTTGTTAGTCATAAGCTCAAGAAGTGGACAAGTTTCATTGAAGTCATCGATTTTTGTCTTGAGGTCAATAAACGCTGGCCACGTTTGCATTCCTTTGGGTAATTTGCGACATCTAATAGATTGATATAAAATACGAGCATATCAAGAAGTCCCGAGAAATATTTTACGAGTACGTATGCATTAAGTGTAAAATGCCTCATGCTAGAGAAATATTGGGTAGCAAACCTATTGTGCGCCTATGGGTACCATTGGAGACCTCATGCAAGCCGCGCTCAAATCAAGGGCTCTTTATAGGTTCATCTAAAACCACTATAGTCCTTTTTACAAAAAGAAGGATAGTAGACTTCTGCAAATTCAATATCAAAGGCATAACAATCACTCCAAAATCAGGGCCCAAATACCTAGGAGTGATCCTAGATTACTAATTAACATGGGAGCAACACCTAAATCCCATCTAAAACAAAAAGCAAAAAAGGCACTATGGTGCACAAAGCAACCACTAGGGAAATTATAAGACTCGACCCCAGGGTGGCCCCACGGATTTACACACAAATGGTTAGACCCAGAATACTCTACCCGTGGTATGGTAGAATAAATCTAACCAAAAAGCTGCCACTAAGAAGACAAACAAGATCCAGAGTCTAGCATGTGTGAGCGTAAAAGGGGTGGTGAGAACGCACCAACTGCAGGTCTGGAACCTCTAATGAACATTACCCCACTTCACCTAGCAATATAGGAAGAAGCAGCTAAGAAAGCTTGTGCTCTTCATAGGATCGATAAATTCAAAGATGGGACCCTAAAGACAGTATACTAAACAGGGTATATCCAGTTAAAGAAAAGACCAGTACCAGTGATCACATGGTATGGCGGAAGGAATTGATCGCACAAACAATAATAGGAAACATCTCGAAAAAAAACTTCTGTAAATCATAAGCCAGGGCAAAACTTCCAATAATATACAACTCTCCAGTTATCCTGGACACCACCATAGAGTTAGATGAAACCTAACATCTGAGATTTCTATCACTACGCGCGCGCCGATCTGTCTGTCTGTGCCTCGTTCTTGTTCTTCATGTGTTCGCGCTGTGTGTAAACATTATAAGGGTATTCATATCCCCTTTAGTGTGTAAATTACAAAAAAGGGACTGAAAAGCAATTACATATGTACGGTACAAATGTGCAAAATGGCCCACAATATGTCACCCTATTGGAAGATGCTATTACTTTTGCAAATGGCGGCAGCTGTTAGTTTTGTTCCGGTATTCATGAAGTAAACAGAAGCAGTATACACGTCGACAAGCCATGTAACGCTATATTCCTCAATACGGAATAGTAGTGACTATTTTTTTTACGGAATGATTCGTCAGTGATTTTGGCGCAGATTCCACGACCGTCCTACGCCAACTGGTCGAACACTAAGGTGCTTAGCTGCTCGCCTCGAATAGACTGGAACCATACATAACAGAAGAGGTACCAGAAGGCATCGTAGTGCTCGTTCCGACGAGAATATCGCCGCTGTGGCTGAAGATGTCGCGGATGAGCCGTCAATGTCGACCAGACGACTGGTGAGCGATACAGAACCATGATCAACGAGTTTTAATGCCGCAAATTGATAAATTGCGACTGAAGGACATGTGATTCCAAAAGGACTCGCACACACAAATGGTTGCGAGAAGTAGGTGTCACCTAAAGAAAGAAAGAAGTGCTTTTTTGGACCACCCTATGCATGTCCTTTAAAACTTCTTCTAATGAATTACACTCTGGAAGTCTAAGCACACATTTTGAACGATAAAAAATACTGCTGCCTTCTACGATTCGAATCCAAGTGAGCACACTAACCACTGATCAATGGCACAAGCTTAAACAAACAATTTGATACCTGATTTGAAAATCCCCAAGTTCAACGCTTATTTTCTCAATATCCACATCACTCCAGGGCATTTCATAATAATCCGCAATTGTCTTCAATACCACAATATACAACGAGTACAAACGGTTCAGATAATTGAATTCCCTCTTGCGTTGATGCAAAAGTGGATAATCTGTAATAGGAAGGCCGAATAGCTTCTCACCACTGCTGTACATCTCGTACTTTCGCCAGAGTTCATCGAATCTACTTTGGAAGAGAAAAACACGATCGCTAGCTTCTTTCGCTGAAATGCCTTCAATCATTGGCCCCTTGGCATCAAAGTCCTCATTGAATTGATCGAACTCTTTAACAAACTGTTTTATTCCCTCTTCCAGTTCTTTCATGAGCGGCTGCTCTATTTCAGCGATACGAGCAGAGACTTTCTTTGACTAAAAACAAAGAATACATTTAGGCGTACCAGAAACTTAAAAATTCGTATCCTTATCTTACGTTGTTCATCATGTTGTTGAAGGCCAGCTGAAGGCTGTCAACTTTGTCGTAATCTTCCTGTGGTATAAATATATTATATGTCGAGAACATAAGGTATGTATCTGTTATCAGAGTGAGGTCCATGTCCATTCTATAAATAAAATCATGTCAGACCTGATCTCTTATCTTATCCTTTTCTATTTTCCTTACTGAATGGAATTATCACGAATTTTCTCCAAGCATGTCATAGCCAATCGTACATCATCAAGATCCTTGATTGGTTTACTAAGAATAAATTCCATGTCATTGATGAAGTCAATCATTTCGTTCAATTGCTTCTTATATTGAGCACTAAGCAGTTGTCCCAGGGTTATTTTCCATTTCTTCGATTCTTCGACAAGTTTCAATATAACGCTATCTAAAGAGGTAACAAATTAATAAAACTCGTTAGCTAAGTATGAATAACAAAGCGAGGGAAGTTTTATTCGTACGCATTCTGATCTCGATGGCTCCAATCACTTCTACGGGTTCCATGTTTTCCAAACTGCTCATGATGTTGTCATAGTAAACGAACTTGTCTCGTATGTCGACAGTCAAGGGATTTGTTTGAACAAAGGATTGAATAATTGTATCCCGATTTTCGTCCCAAAGATATTTGTGCTTTTCGAAAACTTTCTTTTGACATAAAATTTCAAATTCAATACTCGTACAATATAAATGCTGTAAAACATCTCTCTTACGACTTGTAATTCTTCAATATCCTGTTTGTATATGTATAGGCCAGTTGCTAGATTTTGTATCGCCCGGATAATGTCCTTGTGTTCGACAATGTACTTGAAAAATGTCCTTTCATGGCGATTCTCATCTGAAAAAAATAGAAGGTTTATAATACTCGTTCAATTTTCATTCACGCCATCTATTGGATCATTTAAATATGAAATTCAAAATACAAACCCACCAATTGTGACTCGTCGAAGTTTTCTCTCAGCGGTCTTAGCCTGCCTACCCCAATTCGTAACAAAGTAATTGATTTCGGTACAGACTTGAATGGCGGCATGGAAATTCGTTTGCATCAATTCTAAGTTCGGGTGAATATAACATCCACTTTCGAAATCGATGTCCATGTTCGTGTATAGAATAGGTTTATGATTGCCCGTTTTCCAGTTTGCTCTGTAAAAACGGAATATTTTCAGAACCCCATTCATAACGAAAAATCGTTAACCTACTTAAGAATTTGATACTTGACGAAATCCAACGAACGTTTCGAGCACTGCACCAGCGCCACAATTTGCTTCATTGTATAATATGAAAACAAATCCATGCAATCGTTGCGCAAATGACTAAGTTCGTATCGTAGGTGTTCATAGTTTCGAAATTGAAGTCCTCTCAGGATGTCATCAGGTACAATATAGATTGCTCGATAGATCTTATTAAACTGTATCCAATCGTATTTATCAACTGGCAATGCAGCTTCCGTACGCCAATTACTGTCGTTGATTTTTTCAGCCGATAACTGATAAACTCGACGATTTTTCGAGTCATGATTGGGAAAATCTAGCAAGTCGACAAACATGTTTATCACATCAATTACAGCTCTTTCCATACACACTGACTTCCGCTCGAGAACTTTTTCTTTGTTTAAAAAAAAACAAAAATGTTAACATCTATCTTATATTATTTTATATATATATGTATGTATATATGTATGTATAATTCAATTGCTGCGCGTTAGTCTAGCTAATAGTCGAGAACTGCTCGATCGATTTGGATGATTCTTTTGTTCTTTCGTTTGCCTTAATTCAGGGATGGTTAATGAAAAAAGAAAATTTAAAAAAAACCCCAAAGAAAAGACGAAAAATTGAAAAAATGTAAATTTGGGTTTTGTATGGGAATTTTGAATTTTTTTTAGTTTTTTGTGTATAGTATCTACGTGGAAATAAAAGTCATTTAAAACTAACGAAAAAAATGTAATCACAATTTTGATAAGCTATTCTATTATCTGTTAACAATATCTATCTGTCTTTCTATCTATCTGTCTGTCTGTCTGTCTATTTGCTTACCTATCTATCTGCCTGTCTGTATGTCTGTCTGCCTGTCTATCTGTCTTTCTATCTCTCTGTATGTCTGTCTGTCTGTCTATTTGCTTACCTATCTTTCTGTCTGTCTGTATGTCTGTCTGTCTGTCTATCTGTCTTTCTGTCTGTCGGTCTATTTATCTCTCTATCTGTGTATCTGTCTGTATGGCTGTCGGTTTATCTGTCTGTCTGTCTGTCTGCATGTCTGCCTGTCTGCCTGCCTGTCTTTCTGTCTGTCTGGCTGTCTGTCTGTCTGTCTATCTGTCTGCCTGTCTGTCTGTCTACCTATCTATCTATCTGTGTGTCTGTCTGTCTGCCTGTCTATCTGCCTGACTGTCTATCAATCTGTCTGTCTGTCTATATTAATTGACCAAAATGCTTTATATTCACATTTCACCTGAAATTACCAAATTTTGTATGACGGGTACCAAAACCACCAGTTGTTGAGTAATTGCACTGATGCTATGTTGTTTTCTATATGTATACTATATGTATTTCACTCTCCGAGTAATAGTCGATCCGAGTAGACGTGCGTTGTAATCATCTTAAATAATCCTAAAGTAATCTTCTTATAGTTTTCACTTTCAATCATCTTTTAATCATCTTTTTATCATGAACTCTAATTGTTTGCATTGTAATAACACGGTATCCAACGATTGTATTCCTTGTGGTATTTGTGGTCTTTTAATTCATTATGATTGTGCTAGCATAAAAAAGTCATTTATTAACATTCTTAACACGTGTAACAACATTTGTTTTAAGTGCGATAAATGTAACTCAAGGCCCCTATCTGTCTTTTTTGAAAAATTTGATAATCTAACTAATTCAATAAGTTCAATAAAACAAAGTGTTGATTCTCTAAAAAATTACTTCTTACATCATTTCACTCCGAAGTCTAACAAAATAAATGAAGTCGTTCGTAAAATTGACAATCGCAATGTGAGTAAAGAGGCGCGCCCAGCCAATCGCAATTTAAGAAGCAAAAGGGTCAACGAACTTTCTTCAGGTTTAAAAAATTCTCCCAGCCTACTGAAGAAAAAGGGAAATAAAGAACCAGCAACAAGCAAAAAACTTTACTCCCCCACCGCTATCCCATCATCAGCACCATCATCATCTATTGCAAAACGGCATAAATCAGCCACAGACTGCATTGATGTTACAGATGACGTATCAGCGGTTACCAACTCTCGGCTTCTGTCTGCCAGTTCAAACAATAGCACGATTGAGAGAGATAACATCGATATCAATAATGCTCTTCTTTCGTCTGCCATAAAAGATAAATGTATGAGTCAATGCACTACAGCAGATCTTATGCCCCCGTCCGCTGTTGAAGAAGTTTTCGCCGCTATCATAGTTCCATCATCATCATCTTCATCTACTGCCAAACGGGATAAATCAGTCACAATCACAGACTGCAATGAAATTACTGGTGACGTAATAGAAATGGAACGACGTATTGAAGATCCATCAGTCGTTTTCAGTTCTCATCCTCTGCATGCCATTTCGAACAATAACATGATCGAGAGAGAGAACACTGATATGACTAATACTCCTCATTCATCTGCTGGAACAGATAAATGTATGAGTAAATGCAGCTCATCTGATCATATGCCCCAGTCAGCTGTTGATGAATTTTTCGCCGCTGCTTATGAGAGTGGTGACAATAACACTGCTGCCGCTGCTGCTCGCACACGTAACAACAAAACAAAATCTAAACAAAATGTTCGTCCCGTGTTGGTCGGAGCTGATATTAACACCTCACTGAATGTGATTTTGGACTCAAAATGGATTCACATTTCAAAATTTCACCGCAACACTGAGACTGCTGACATCGTCAATTATATCACATCCAAATGTAGTATTCCTGCTAATCATTTAAAGTGCTTTAAGCTTATCAAAAAAGATATCTTACCGTCGGAAGTCAAGCATGTCAACTTTAAACTGTGTGTACCCGCCGAGAACTTCAACATGCTTATGAATGATTCATCTTTTTGGCCATATGCTGTGAAGGTAAAACAATTTTTTAACCAGCCAAAAAACGAGGATATTGCCTCTCACATACCCCCAGCCAATTAACGTTGGGTTATCTCAATGCTGGTGCTGGTGTTAACGCTGTGCCCATTGTCGCGGAAGAAGCTACTACTCATGAGATGTCATCGTATTATTCTTCAAATCTATCTTTTTATTATCAAAATGCAGGTGGTATTAGAACCAAATTAGATCAAGTTTTTCTGTCTTTTTCTTCTGATTTATATGATATTATTGTATTAACTGAAACTTGGCTAACTGAAAATCAATTAATGTCTGAAATCTGTAATTCGAATTGCTATACAGTATTTAGGAAAGATAGATTTTCTGAGAGAAAACCGGATTCGAACGAGGTGGAGGTGTTCTGATTGCGGTTCGATCTGGTCTATCTTGTAGGCTCATCGAACTGGCATCTGACTCTTTATCTTCTACTTCCAATGTGGACGTTGATCAATTAATTATTAATGTTACAATAGACAATAATTTAGAACTCTTTGTTATTTGTAGCTATATTCCACCTAGAAGCTCTCTAGACTTATACAACTTACATCTTAACAATTGTAATCTTATCATAGAAAATCGATCGAACTCACAGCATGTATTATATGCTGGAGATTTTAACTTAGGTGGCATCAAATGGACTTTTGATCCAGATGACAAATATTTAGTCCCTTTAAATATAACAAATGAGATTGAAGCATGTGTAGCCGATTTTTTCAGTCAGTTGGATTTTGTTCAAAGCAATAGCCATTCCAATGATCTCGATAGAATACTCGATCTTGTCTTTGTAGATAAAGAGCTAAACATAACGATTGAAAAGTCTGAGCTACCAATGCTTCAAAACTCCATTCACCATTGCGCTTTAGAGGCAAGTTTGAGCTTTTTGAGTTTTATAAAAAAAAGTAGTTTCATTAAGACAAAATACGTTTATTGTTATAAAAAAGCTGACTTTGATGCAATTAATGCCTATCTTTTTTCATTATCTTGGGTTGATATGTTGAATACATCTGATTTAAACGCTGCGTATAATTTATTCGAAACAAATCGTATTAGTACTATTAATCGCTTTGTACCAAAAAAGAAATCTATCTGCAATTCTAATCCAATTTGGTTCAATAAGAGGTTGTCTCATATTAAAAACAGTAAGAATAATGCCTATAAGATGTATAAATCTAATAAAACGGATCACAATTTGCGTAACACGTACTTAAACTTGCAACGTGAGTTCGATTTTCTTAACAAATTTTTATATCGTAACTACATTTTAATGACAGAGGCTAAAATCAAAAGTGATAGTAAACAATTTTGGAAATTTATTAATTCTAAGCGAAAAACTAGTGGGTTTCCAAGCTGTATGCACTACTTAAGTTCATCAACCAGCGACGTCTCAGAAATTTGCAATTTGTTTGCTAAATATTTTCAATCAGTATATGCTAATGATGATGCACCTTCTCAAGAATTACCCACTGTTCCTGAGATGTTTAGCATTGGCTCACTAAGGATCGATACAGCGGAAGTTGAGGAGGCCTTAAAAGAAATTGATTCATCCAAGTCGGAAGGGCCAGATGGGCTTTCCCCATTATTACTAAATAAATCAGCTATCTCCTTAGCTGAACCTTTAACGTATATTTTTAATTTATCTCTTGATTGTGGCCATTTCTTAAATCGATGGAAGGTCTCGTTCTTGTCTCCTATCTACAAGTCAGGTTTAAAACAGGAAATAACGAATTACAGACCAATTTGCAAAATCTCATGTATTCCCAAATTTTTTGAAAAAATCATTAGCAAAAAGATTTTCTTTATTGTTAGAGAACACATATCTATCTCTCAACACGGTTTCGTGTCTGGTAGGTCAACGACTACAAATCTCTCTGTTTTGATTAACTACGTAGTATCACAATTTGAAAGTAATTTACAAACTGACATTATTTTTACGGATTTTGCAAAAGCGTTCGATAGGGTAAACCACAAAATCCTGCTCCATAAGCTGGCATGCTTGGGCTTCCATTCCAATGTATGGAAATGGATACAGTCTTATTTGAGCGATCGAGTTCAAATTGTAAAAATAAATAATTATTTATCAGAACGTTTCCTTGTACCATCTGGTGTTCCGCAGGGTAGCCATATCGGACCACTATTATTTATACTATTTATAAATGACATCTCCTCAATTTTTAAATATTCGAACTGTCTGCTTTATGCCGACGACTTAAAAATTTATAGTAAAATTGCCTCTCATCAAGATTGCTTACATTTGCAAGAAGATTTATTAAAGCTGTCGCAATGGTGCGAATTCAATTCGCTGCATTTAAATTTATCCAAATGTAAAGTGTTTACTTGCTGTAGGAAAACCGAATTCATTAGATATGAATACAACGTATCTGATGTAACTTTGCTTAGGGTCACCCAAATAAAAGATCTCGGTGTAATTCTAGATTATAAATTAACATTTCACCTTCATCACGATTATGTTATTAGCAAAGCGAATTCGATGCTGGGATTTGTTAAAAGAAATACTCGCGAGTTTTCTGATATTTTGTCATTGAAATCCCTATACTTCGCATTTGTTAGATCTGCCCTAGAGTACTGCTCAACAATTTGGAACCCGTTTTATAAAAACACTTCTGATAGAATTGAAAGAGTTCAACGTAAATTTACCAGATATGTGATCCTTAAACTCAACTGGAACTGTGAGACTCCCTCTTATAATACCAGATGTTTACTAATTGGCATTCATCATCTTTCACTACGCCGTAAATACTTCTCAATTATGTTTATTCGTGATATTTTAACTTTTCGTATAAAATGTCCACTTCTTTTAGACAAATTATGTTTCCATATTCCCCCAAGAAATACTAGGTTACGGGTTCTATTTTATGAACATTTTCATCGCACCAATTATGGGTGCAATGAACCAATATCACGTTGCATCAAGGAGGCTAATTCCGTTTGCCAACTCTTGGATATGTTTAGTAATTGTTCTAGATTAGCATTTAAGCACATTATTCTATCTGTGTTAGAAAGTCATATTTAATTTAATTCATTTTTGTTAATTCTCACTGACATGTATAAACTTGTCTGTTTTATTATGTATGTATATGTATATCTAAAATGTATCTTAGTCTTAAGAGAAATTCTGATTGACAAATAAAGACAAATTAGTAAATTAGTATACGTATTAAGAAAAACGTACTCTGAAAATTTTACCAAAATCGGTTGGGTAGTTTTCGAGTCTTTAAAAGACAAACAAACAAACAAACACACATACATTCCGTATTATATAATAGATTTAAAGCCATTGGCGCAAATTCATAGTCAGTGCCTATAGCCGACTATAGTTACAGCCGGCACTAAATAAAAAAGCCGTCTATAACTTTTCGTTATTCATAAACACATTTTTTCCTGTGTATTAGTTAGTATCGACTTTGGTATGTTTTTCTAAAGTGATTTGAATGAACAAACCCAAACGTCAAAATATTATATGAGAAGTTTAGAGCCGACAATAATTATTTAAAGTGATGTTTGGGTAATTTTAAATTTCGAGCCGGCTATATGTTTGAAGCCGACTATAAGGTGAATATGAATAGCAAAAAGTATATTTAAGGTTATGGTGGTGAATAAATTATTTTATTTTCGGCTTTATCTGACTATGAATTTGCGCCATTGAAATAACCAGTTTCATTTAATAACCGAACAAAACTCAAACCATACACAGTGCCAATATTGCCGATCTCAATGTATTGGAGTTAGAGCGTTGATTGGGATTCATAATCGCTTATGAAGAATTACAATCAAATTAAAATTAGGTGATACGAATTCACCGGATCATCAATAGTTTAGTACTTAAATAAAAATATATTCTGCATAAAATTATATTGTGAAAGCGGAAGTACGTTTTTGTACGTTCTTTTACTCCAGTAATTTATCAATCAAGTAAAGATTAAGTACATATTTAACTCAAACTCATCGCGTTACATACAGGAAAGGGTTAAGCAACATCTGGGAGTTAAATTAAAAATTAAAATGTCAGATTTGGCACGCCTTATTTCTACACAAAACCACATTACTAGAGCAGCGTTTTACCTAATAAGTGACACGACTGTTTTAGTACACGGACGAAGCCGGGCGGGACAGTTAGTTGAGAAATAAAAAAAAACCCAAGGATATCATCTTGCTGCAAAGGCAACCCTGCAAGTATGTAGGGCGTGGTACAGTTTTAACTAAACGACGCGACGTCTGTGAACGACCCCCACAGTAAAAAGTGCAAGTTTTAGATGGAAGATACCCAAAAAAAAATGGAAAGCATCTTCCCACTGTTTTCAGCCACATGGTTAGAGCCACGCTTCGAACTATAAAGGACCCCGTTCGAGCTCTACAAAGCTTTACCAGCAACAACCCTACCCAAGTCTCGTATAAAGAAACTCGTATAAAGAATTGAGCTTTAAAAGCAACTAGTTGACCAGTGCATGTAGAAACCCTACGGCTTACGGTTTACAAATGAAACAAAGAGAACGTAGGTATAGGTAATAATGTTTTTTCGTAATAAAGGAGATGGGGCACTTTTGGGCCAAGGGCGTACATCAATGAAATTGGTATCAAAATAAAGCTGAGCTTGAGTACATTAAAGTTGTAAAGTTTTATGAAAATCATATGTGGGGACTTTGAGATTTTTGTATGTGAAGTTCGTATTGCGGATAGATCTTCTGATGATTTTTGTCCGTTTTTATGCATATAAAATCATAATATCATAAGAACCGTAAGACGCACACACAGCCATGGATATATAAAAGGCACAAAATTAGATTTCGAATAAATGTTGAAATTTTTCAACTAAAAGTTTATCAGAATGTTAGTTTTTTGCGTTCAGCTTGGTGTTACCAATAGCTCTTGTCTCTACGGCGCACAAATACCACAGGATACCAGAGTTTAAAAGGAAACAATTATTTATTAAAAGGTCGTCTAATATCTCGACATATGTATAAACTCAAGTCTAGAGTATATTACACATAAATACATTCTTGTTAGCAATGAGGAAAATAGTGATAATAGAAGCAATTCTATCAATTTTTATTATTGCAGTTGTCGTCTGGTTGGATTGAGAACTGTTGGATGTTGTGCTCACGTTATACGTGTTTTGTAGTATCTTGGGTATGCTCATCATAAAAGATAGATAGATATTTATTTCGTGTATAATTTACATATGGTTTGTTACCGCACATTTTACAATACAGAGATTTGATAGGCTTATCTTTCTTCTGAAACATTATTTGATGATTAGATATACAGTTGACACGGAGATAATATAAATTATTCTGAAGGAAAATACGAAAAAAAACCTTCAATTTAAATTAAAAAAAAAAAAAAATAAAAATAAAATAATAACACAAAAAAAAAAAGTAAGAACAATGTAGCTACATTATAATTTGTATGTACAAAAATATGACATAGGTACATATGTGCATACATGTAAATAAATAAATAAATAAATAAATACATAAATAAATAAATAAATACAAACAAACAATATAAATAAATAAATATATAATAAATAATAAATAAATAATAAATAAATAATAAATATATAATAAATAGGTAAATAATAAATAATAAATATGTAATAAGTAAATAAATAAATTATAAATAAATAAATGATAAATAAATAAATAATAAGTGAATAAATAAATAAATAAATAAATAAATAAATAAACAATATGAATTACAATGTATAAATAGATAAATAACAAATAAGTAAACACAAAAATAATACATTAGTTAGCTTAAAAGTAGATATCACAGTTGGAAAATAAGTTTATTATAGTGTTCTTAGTGTTCATTTAGTTCAATTATGAGCGGATTATCAGCAAAACTACAGCGGTCTAAGAAACGCGAGTTAAGTTTTTCAATTCTATGGAGGATCAATTCAACATTCGCTGTATGGTGAATATCCATGGTGGAGTGATGCCAAGGAAAATTTAGCATCAATTTTAATAATTTGTTTTGCGATATTTGCAATTTATTTATGTGGCACTTTGCACAATTTCCCCATACTTGGCAGCCATATAGCAGAATGGCTTGAAAAATAGTTTTGTGTATAATTACTTTATTTTCAATCGATAAAAGTGATTTTCTATTGATAAACGGGTATAGCATCTTTATGGCAATGGCGATTTTCTTTATTGTTTTACTGATATGATCGCTAAAAGTCAGTTTGGTGTCTAAGTATATACCAAGATATCTTACGGAGGGCTCCCAGTTTACGTATTTCCCATTTACCTGTAATTGCCTGTTGGGAAGGAAACAAGCTTTTCTTTTTCGAGTAAAAAAGATGGCCTGTGTCTTTTCCTCGTTCAACCTAATTTTCCATCTTGTGTAATAAATATCTAATAATTTCATCGCATTTTGGAGATTCCTCTCAATGATAAGAGCGAACTCATGAGATGAAAATATCACAGTATCATCGGCAAAAATAGCTATATTACAGTCGGGTAGATTAGGTAAATCGGACGTGAACAGATTATACAAGATTGGACCAAGAACGGAGCCTTGGGGGACACCCGAATGATAAAAAATTAAATTAGACGCACTACTATTGACATGAACTTAGAAATACCACCTGCACTTTTCTGCATAACATTTTAACAGATGACCAAGCTGATGAAGAATATTATAATGAGACATAACTTTTTATTTAAATATTTAAACACGGTTTCTTGTACATACAACATCCTCTTTGTTAAAAAAGTAATAGTATTGTTTTTTTTCTTAATTTTCTCTATATTATGTTTGTAATAGTTCTTGCCTCAATATCTTTATCATTATGTTAAAATCAAAAGAAGAACATTTTTTCAAGCTTATGTAAAAAAAAAATATGTAAGAACTCACCATTGAGGATTGGTTACTTACTGACCATTGGTGATTGATTTGCACCACGTAGGATTTTGAAAGTGTTTTTCTTAGTTAAAAATAGCTGAATCTTAAATCATTATACATAAAATTAAAGCTTGAAAAATGCTCTTCCACATAACTGTCAAAAAAGTTATGTTGTCGCTGAAAATTTTTCAGAAATTAGTGGTTTTAAAAAAAAAATACTTTACTTTTAAAGTCTTCAGAGATTAATTGATTATTTTAAAACTGAAAATCTTAGACCCATTATTTTCTCAGAAGATATATCCGCAATACGAACTTCACACACAAAAATCTCAAAATCCCCACATACGATTTTTAAAAAAACTTCCCAGTTTTGATGTACTGAAGCTCAGCTTTATTTTGATACCAATTTCATTGATGTACGCTCTTGGCCCAAAAGTGCCCCATCTCCTTTTTTTGTTTTGTCTGTTTCACTGAGTTGATGACGGCGCTCTCATTGGATTTCATGTATTTTTCGCCTTTTTATGCCTAAATTTTTTTCTCGTTTTTGTGCCTAACTTGACTGTTTTGCTTAACATAATTTTTTGCTTATTTCAATGTACGTAGTCCCATAAATACACGTGCGATTGGTTTCGCTTTATTCAATGGACCCCCTCCTTCAATGGACTCGCATTGAAATGTTTAGAAAAAAATAAAAAAAATTTTTGTTTATCTAACACAGTTCTGTTCTATTAAAGATTTTGTAAAGCACAAAATGGTCTGCTGTTAAGATGCTCTTTCCAACCTACTTTCTACTAAGACCTATGTATAAGCCGACATTTATTTTCAACATCAACTGAACAACTAAAATCATTGTGTCGCGTCGTAGCTTTACTGATTCAAACTGAGAGTTTCCGGATGTGGCGAAGCAATCAGAAAATGGCAGCGCGCTCCATTTCGTCCCGCTCGTGTCGTCACATTCCCGACTAGGTGAAACAGAATCCTTATTTCCCTATCACGGGCTATTTTTGATTTTTTGAGTTGAAGCGCGAAACGATTTTCTATTATGCTCCCAGTACATAGCAAATTTATAGACTATTTATAGGCGTCAAAATAAAGAAGTCTTACCAATTTCTTGTCGCAGTTTATTGCTTTCTTCAAGGTACTTGTCGGACGATACCGGCTCGTCAGGCACAAAGACATATCGCATTTTTGAAAGACTTTCCATTTCCATTGTAATGCGAATCGTTTCAACATTCAAAACAGCATAATAAAATGTAACAACCTCATTCACTTTCTGTTAAGAGAAAACAAAACATTAAGACGAGCGCCATCTCAACAATCTGATCAGCAAAACCTCATCTACAGCTTGCGCAAAGGCGTCAATGTTCTCCGATATCCAGGTTATTTTAGATAAACCTGGACTCATATATAATAAAACTTCCCTTAGCCTGAATCGCATGATATTAATAAACACTGGAGATATTGCCCTTCGTAAATCGTCAAATTTTCTTATCGAGTCTTGTAGCATCACCGCTGGATTAAATATACGGTCCTTGCAATATGTCACCACACTGGCAATATTTGGCACCTCTGCAATAGAAGACTTTTATTAGTGGAAGCGTTAGGATTTTAACAAGCAAATATGTACCAATTTTTAGCTTCCACAGGGATTCAGTTTCCTTCACAAGTTGAAAAATGGAATCGTGCAAGTTAACACGATACTTAGCGTTGACTTTATGCCTTGTTAGAACGGGCGCATTCAAATGACATCGAACTTCTTCGGCATAATCAAACCAGGCTTTGTGATGTGTCATTTCATAATGACATATTATTCCTGCCATATAGTTGTAGTATTGAATTGTACGTTGTAGCTTTTTGTGTCCAAGGACGCATGGCCTTTCTCGTATGACCTTAAAATTGAGTTCTTAAAAAGAAAAAAAAAATTTTAAATGAAATTTAACCTTCATTGGTTCGTCGATTTTTTTAAAAATAGCTCGAATCCAATTGATGCGACCTGCTACTGGGGTAGTATTTCTTGGAATTGGGGGGCTTCCTCTTTCGATGTTGTATCTGAAGGTATTTAAGAAATTTAATTAATAAATGGTAAAACATGAGGGACGTAATCTAAGTGCTTAAAATTATGAGCGAAATTCCGTAAATCAAACCTCAAATCTGTCTTTAAATGACAGATCGTCGAAGGTTAAATCATTGAGGAAGAACACGTTTTTATTAACGACAAACAACAGCGTTTCTCTCAGATGCTTGGCAGAAATTGATGCACTTTATCGTTTTGGCGCCCAACAAAGTCCCACAAAGCAAAAACATATTAAAAAACAAATCATTATCTTACACGTCCTTAAGATCAAGCATTTCCTTTTCCAGCATTGCAGCAACTTCCAAATACCTTCGGTCCAAGCACAAGCAATCCAAATTCAATTTTTCAAATCTTTTGAGTATTAAAATAACGGATTCTGTCGTTGGAAAATCAGCAACTTGTGCCTTTACAAATTGTTGCATTTGGAGTTCAGCACTTTCGATCGAATTGATAAAAATATCGTAGTCCTTATCGAAGGAATCTATACGATAGTCCAAGGGATCGTAAGCCTTGCCGCTTATTACTTCCCTGGCCGCTTTGATTTGAGCGGTAAACTTTTCCATTCCACTGATTCGTATTTGATCTAATACTGCGTAGGTTAGCTCTGTATTGAAAATATCCTTTATCTGCAATCAAAACAAAACCAAACAGATATGCAAAGAAGCGCAATGGGTAGGTACGATTTATGTAATACCAAAGAATATATAATTACCAAGAAGACGCATCTCATATAAATGCTTGTACTGAAAATTTTTGTATGGCGGGTTCCAACGTTGGAACCCGCTCTCACAGCTTTTGTTATTGATTTGCTTTACCAAAAACTTTTTAATATTTCGCTCAGAGAATTTCCTAGAACAGTCCAACCGATATACAAAATACAACACACACGGCGGCACAGTCATCCAGACGATAGTACGTGTGAGGTGTACGATTACCTCTGTATGCCTATACCCATCAGGTAAACTCACATACCTATACCGACTAAATATTCTGTATAACCTGTTCTTGGTAAACGACGATGAGGATCGACGAAACTATCCTGCACAGTGCTTTTGTTTTGTTTTGTTTTTTTTTCTTTTGTCTCATTTCTTATCGGGTAAGATCAAAAATAAAGAATCCTTACTTTATAATACATGCATTCATATATAAATGTATGCGTGTGATCGTTTTTCATGGTATATATTGAACATGGATCGAAGGAGGAATAGTATACAGTGCGCGCCGCTTTATATAATCCCAGTTAATATTATCATTCGCATAATATTATCACTTTGACACAGTCCTTAACAATTATACACAATTACACAGGATAAATTTCGTTTTTTTGTAATCATCACATCGGTTATTGTTATTATTTTATCATAGGTATAAATATACTTTTTATGAGTTTATTTTTGAGTTTCCCATTCCCTTCTACACCGGTTATTGTTATCAATTTAACCAGGTCCCAAAGTAATCATATTAAGCGCCGTGCACTGTATTTATATTGCTAAGAGGAGCAGGAGATTTGTTGGATTTTGTCTTGTTGAATCTTCTTCCTTTGTTTTGAATCGCAGTATGCAGTATTGGAGATTTCCATTGTGTATGTATACGTGTGGATTGAGGTTGTATGAGAAAGAGCTTCTTTCCCAATTATTTTTCAGTCGGCTCTTTTTTTATTATTCAAGAAAGAGCTTTTTGCGTTCGATTTCATTTTCAAAGGCAGATAATACTTCTTGGTAATTATATATTCTTTGGTAATACCTTTCTTAAGCGATCTAGAAACTTTTCCATGTTTGTAAAAATGTAGACCGGTGACATCACCCAGGGTTTCTCATTGACTTCTTTCATATCTTCAACGTTTTCGAAAAATGTAACCCTATAGAATTTCATAACCTCTTTGCATTTTTCAATTTTGTGAATAAGCGTTTTGGCCGAAATGTTCCATAGCTTTTGTCGATTGTTAACGGTTATGAATTTCTTGCTTATTATTGTTAATTGATTTGTTATTTTTACAAAAAGACCAGTTATGTTACTGGGTGTGTTAAAAAAGTGGGCCGTCTTACAAACATTTCGAATTGCAACCATTAATCCGGGAAGACTACTCATTATGACGTCTGGACTGGATCTGGAAAAATAAAAGCCAATCATATAACAAATAAAATTGTTTTCATATTTTGTGAGGCCCTACTTGCAAAGCGCAAACGAAATATACGTGTGTATGTATGTACGTATATATTTACAGGGTGTTTTTTATTTTATTTATTTACTGCGCTTCGCTCCACCTATCTTTTCAAAATTTCACCGCGTACATAGTTATTCGGGTATCTATCTATCTATCTATCTATCTGTCATGTCCTGTTTTTCTGTTTATCTGTCTGTCTATCTGTCTGTCTATCTGCCTGTCTATCTGTCTGTCTGTCCATCTGTCTGCCTGTCTGTCTATCTATCTGTCTGTCTGTCTGTCTGTCTGTCTGTCTATCTGTCTGTCTATCTGTCTGTCTATCTGTCTGTCTATCTGCCTGTCTATCTGTCTGTCTATCTGTCTGTCTGTCTGTCTGTCTATCTATCTGTCTATCTACCTGTCTGTCTGTCTGTCTATCTGTCTGTCTGTCTGTCTGTCTGTCTGTCTGTTTGTCTGTCCGTCTGTCTGTCTGTCTGTCTGCATGTCTATCTATCTATCTACCTGTCTGTCTGTCTGACTGTCTGTCTGTCTGTCTGTCTGCCTGCCTGTCTATCTATCTATCTATCTATCTGTCTGTCTGTCTGTCTATATTAATTGACCAAAATGATTCACATTTCACCTGAAATTAAATTTTGTATGACAGGTCCCGCAACCACCGGTTGTTGAGTAACCTCACTGATGCTATGTTGTTTTCTATATTAAGAAAATCGTACGCTAAAAATTTTACCAAAATCGGTTGGGTAGTTTCCGAGTCTATAAAAGGCAAACATAAATACATTCATTTTTATGGTATATGAATGTAGATCTAATAACTTGACTCCAGCGCTACCTATCGGGTCAAGATTTTATAATTTTCTCTTTTTGCACTGAACCAACACATATTATGAATATGAGCATTTTTGGTCCATAAATATAGAAGTTGTTAATAACTTGACTCCAGCGCCACCTATCGGGATGAAATATACTTGCCCGAAAACAATCACATTTCACTTTCCCCCTATTATATTGTGAGTTTCGCCAGAAACTTCATTCGGGCGAAATGAAACACCATTGACAGCTAAAATTTTCACTTACTGGGGGCATTCCGGAACCTAAATACATGCAAATGCAAGCAGTCAAAGGCCTCTGATTGGTCGAAATGCCGAAAAATTGACGGAACATGTAGTCTACTTTTATTGAGGTCGGGGACTGAATTTTAGTCAAGAAAATCTTGACTAAACGTCGAAAACCGTCGAAAACCGCCCGTTGTTTGCTTGTAACAAAAATGAAAGTTTAAGTAAATTATGAAGGAGTATTTTTATTTTTTTAATTTTTCATGCAGTTCATATACAATCGATGAACTCTGCAAATCATTCATCCTCTAAGTCGTCCATTAATATTTGTAAGTTTGTTTTTGTTCTTATTTTCTTTAAAAAAAATAATTTGTTGTGCTACAATCACAATTCTCCAAACAATTTCAGAGCGAAAATAGAAAGTAAATTACGTTTTTCCCATTTGAACTGTCGACTAAATATCTTGTCATTGGGGGCGTTCCGAAACTTAGAATATTGCATTTGCAACAACAATTTGTTTGTTTATTTTAAAGCAAGAATAGTAGAAATTCTAGTAGAAATTGATATTTTTTAAATCTCAACAAAACGAGGTAAAACCTTATTCGGGCGAAACTCAGAATAGCTTTTAAAATTTCGGGCCAGCAAAAATGTTTCGGGTGAAATATTTTCCGGGTGAAACTCACAATAAGACTGATCGAGTGTTCACCACAATCCCCTAATTTGATAGCCGCCGATTTCTTCCTATGGGGGTACTTGAAGGAAAAGGTGTCCACCAACAAACCAACCACAACCTTTATGCTTATGGACAACATTCGAAATAAAATTGCTTAAACAACACCAGAAGTCTGCGAAGTTGTTATGAAAAATGTAGTGGAAAGAGATCGCTCACCAGCATGGAAGCGAATCAACGAAACACAAAATTATTTCCTATCAACGAGAAAACTTACCTATATAAAGGTTCCCAGAATTTCTGAAGCGATGCTATGTATCTTACATTATCCTTAGCCTCGTTCAGTGCCAAAGTAACCAGATTATCGATTTCTGCCCATTTCTAGAACATCAGGTGTCAAAATCATTTAATATTTTCATAACCAATTACCTTAAGCAACTTAGAAGATCTGGACATGTCTAAACAGGTTTTGTGATTTAAAAATGCTCGCCCAGAAACAAATTCAATGATTGAAGTGTATTTGGCCAACAATCGTCTCCAATTGACCAAAATTTGCAGCGGCCCAGCATCGCTTGCATCACGTTGAATCTGTTTGCCCTCAATCAAGATTCCTTGTATCTGCTTAAGCCACTGTGCAAAATAACGCTGCACCAAGTACACCCTGGGAATATTCTTTGAGCTAGCTTCAATTTGATGCTTGGCGAGGAGAAATCCTTTGAACAGAGTATGTGAAACATCGAATACCACTCGATTTTGCACTGTTTCATCAGATGTGCTTATAAATTTGTTATACATATCCAGTCCGTGGAAGAACTTTTTCTTTTGATCCTCTTCGCAGAGACCAAAATCTGAGACTGCTTCCAAAGAGGGTGTAAGGATGCGCTGCATCAAATCCTTTACGACAGAAAGTGTCATATCTTTCGCTTCGGCGAACAGTGTGAACATTGCTATTTCGTCGGAGATGTTACGAGTTTCGACCGTTTTATTGTTGACATTTCGAAAGGCAACCACCCAACGACCGTCCATTTCTACTTGTTCGCTTTTATAGCAAATCATACGGACAACCTTAGCATATTTCATCTTATCAACGTAACGACCAGATGCCGCTGGATAACCATTAATTGTGGCATTACAAAAGAGGGCTGAGAAATTCCCTTTTTCCCTAAAAAGTCCATTGAGGAGATCCGTAAAAGCCTCATCATCAGCAAGGCCGCTGATTGCTTCGTCTGTAGTAATTCCAAGAAAATCAGCGACAATTTCCAAAATATAGCGGTGATTTGCTCCTAAGTTGCTTATTCTTTGCTGTCGCTGATCTTTAAAAGCTTGAGTTTTCCTGCGTTCAAGTTCTTCTTTTTCACCATCGCCTGTACTTCCGCGTCGTGCAGAAAGTTTTTGTATTTTATGGGAAACCCCAAAAAGTTTATGGAGTTTGGTTACATTTCTTTCTGGATCCATTGCGAGTGAGTAGAGCGTGACAAGTTCTCAGAAAAAAATTATAAAAAATTAAGCTATATTTATGTACAATATTTTCTAAGCTCACTTTGTAGTAGAACAGAGTAAGTGAGGAGCTGAGGTGTCAAAGCTTAAATACTTCGATGTTTTTTAAAAGTCTCCAATCTGTGCTCCAACCATCTGCAACCGAATATGAAGCCTACCTTCTGACTAGCAAATTTTTTATTTTTTTTTTTCCAAGTGACTGACGATAACTAATGAGGTCGGTTAACAAATAGGAGTCACCAGACTGGTGGATAAGCTATTAAGTGCAACTCTAAATTTCCTTCGGTTTTACTTAATTCGGACCCAAAGATTTGTGGAACTTATTTGTTGCACTTTTCAAAGCTGTTTCAATTACACATATACATATATGGTATACTTACATGCAAAGCAACATGCCTTGTTGTATGTATGTTTTATGGGACTTATCCTGACGGACGACAAAAATGTAGACCTATCGGTCCATTGTGTACTGAGTCAGTCACTGACGCACAACAGTTCTCAAGTCTGTTCTTCTCTCAATACTGTTCTTAACCCTGGATCTGTACTACATGCTTCTTAACCTGCCTGTTGTTGTGGTATGAGATGAAGAGATCACTTATCTGGTAGACCGTCTCGGGATTCTTCACAATCCACATTATAGCAATGTGGAATAATAGCAATAATCAATTAAGAAAATCACATTTTGGGGATATATGTATGACGTTATGTAGAGGAAAGTGGGCCGCGTCGACCAGTCAATTACTTACGCAGCCCCCTCAATCCCCTTTGTTACACACGGTGTAAAAAATTATACTCGCCACGAGTGTTTGTCCGAAATGTGTTTTTTTTTTACAAATGCATTAATTGGATGACAGTTCAATCCATTTGTATGAAAATGGTATATGAAGCCAGAACACCCGGCTTAAGTTCAATTGGAGTCCAAGGAATCTTAACCTATGAAAAGTGCAGAGAACTAGAGCTACATAGTTTCATACTTAAGCTATCATGTTTAACTTATGCACTTGATACCTCACCTCATTTGAACCACCGACGGATATTTCCCACGGCCCACACAACTTAATAGAGCACACATGACTGCTGAAAACCCACAACGTCTTTGAGGATATACCGGTCGTTGCGTAATACTTTCATGACTTGGTATGGGCCTTTGAACTTCGGAATAAGATTTTTCAATACACCAGAATGTGAGTCGAAATGCCTTACCATTACATAGTCACCTCATGCCTCTGGTTTCCGAGGTTTTCTGTCTACATACTAATTATTATATGCTTCTAACTTTTCTTGTTCTGTTGCTGCTAGCTCTCTTATCCGTCTATGGTCTTTTTGCCCTATGGTCTGTTCTATTTCGACCAAACTTTCTCTTAACGAATATGTTACCTCCCATCTTTGGCGGATTCCAAAAAGCAAAACACTTGGGTGTTCGTTTATAGAACGATATAACATGTTATTAAGTGTATGTTCAACCGTCTCTACAACTGAGTCCCAGTAGACGCCACTATCCGGCAACTATCATTGGTCCTAAAATCCGGTTCACTCTGTTGACCTGGCCATTTGCCTGTGGCGAAACCTGACGTAAAAGAGCTTCCCCTATCAGACACAATACGCTTAGGTCGGCTGTCTCACCTGAAATAATCTGCAGCCGCGAGAATTACTTCTTTCGTATTAGTTGTTTTGGTAGCATACAATCTAACCAACTTGGTGCAGGCGTCAATCACGACAAGAATATATCTCTTCGCTATTCGTGAATGATCAACTGAACTGTTATGTTATTTTGTCGATAGTTCCAGCAATTTGTGTTTATAGTAGGCCAAACATCATGCTTTGCCTAGAGTATACAACATATCTACATATGTATAACTTTCTCTCTTCAAAAATAAAAGAAAAAATCAAATTTTTATTTTTTAAATTTATTTTTAATTCAATGTACACGCATTTTAACAATAAATGTTTTCCTACAACTTACATATAAGAGTGTATTATATGTATTCTAAAAACCTAACATAACTTTTGCACTGCACTTCTACTGAGATGGATACTTCATTGATAATGTTATTTATACAGTGTTATTAAAGTTAACAAATGCCCCAGCCACGCCAAAATACAGATTTTTGAAGAACTCTGCCTTGTATAGATGTGTTGTCTACAAAATTATTTCTACTGTACTTCGAATCAACAAAATAAAAATATATTTAAAAGCTTATTCAAAGACACATCAAATTGAAAACTTACAGTAAATATATGTATATATGTATATAACAATCGGGGGAGAAACGTTTTCTTTTTTTCAGTTTTTGTGAGCAATTCAAGTTGATTGTTTTATTTAATAAATTATAGATTACCAAGAGAAAATGAGAAATAGAAATAGACCAAAGAATCAAATCTGAATCCAAAGTGAGGCATAAAACAAGTTTTATGATTTGAAATAACTCAAATATATGCTATAAGCATACTTAAAAATATGTTAACTCTTAAAATTGTAAATAAATGAGAGTGGGTTTCCCTTTGACAACTTTTATTTTTTTTGTAGCACCTCTCTGTTGTACGCATACACACTATAATCTCTTTCGTCAGAATATACAAACAACAACAAAAAAAAATGAAATTGTATCGAAGAAATTCGCGTTTGCCACCATTAAGTCGAATTTGATTCAATTAATTTACAACAACCTTTGCAAAGCCATTTCCGTGTTTCCCTTTCCTTTTAGTGTTCATCTTGTAGGCCGGAAATATTTTGTTGAGTTGTAGAAGTTATCTCTTCTACGGAAACCATGCAATCGTTTGATGACTGGGACTTATTTTCGCCAGACTCCAGTGGGTCTGCTGAGTGGTTAGTTGATTGCTTTATGAGAACAATATTACTGTTACATTCCATGGTTTCCTTTTGATCGTTGGACGTTGAGTCGATTTTTTCCTCATAGCCATCTTGATCTTCTTCAACATATTCGATTGCAATGTTTTCGTCCATGTCATCATTTGCAGATTCTGTTCAAAGTAAACGAAACATACATAAGATTAGTTAAAAAGTAAATCTGCAAAACAAAAAAGATGATCATAAACAGGCAAGGCTTAAACTGGCGAGTGACAAATGAGAATACTCATTAGGCTCCCACTTTAATCTAATTTTACAGAGTGTGCTCACAAGACTGGCATAAAGCATCTACAGCTCCAGGATATATAAAAGAAAACAACTATTGTTTTCTAGTAGAATCAGTGTATTTGTTTATGGACGCAACACGGAAATTTGAATGCCCGAACCCACGAATAAACTAATACTTACCGTATGATTCATCATACTGAATAACATCGCCATCGCTCTTCACCTGTTCATCTCCAACTTCAATTGTTTCCTCATCATCATCATCGACATTGTGCTGGTGATGATGTTGTTCATTGGCCGATTGGTGTTCACTTTTACTATCTACCATTGTTCCAGCCATATCACATCCATCATCAGTTTCCTCTTCTGTTTCTTCCTGTTCCTCAATAACGTCGTCATCAGCGAAGTGTTCATCAGAGCTTCCCTCCTCTCCACCACTGCCAATTAAAATACTCTCAACGCTGCTGTGCTTTTGCGATCTTTGAGCATTTAATGCTCGTAATTTGCTGGCTTCCTGGTCGAGTTCCATTTCCCAATCGGTTACACCGATCACCATCGAAACATTACCGACTCTGGAAATCTGGTCCTCAGAAACAACAATACCATCCATTTCTTCGCCGCTGCTTTTTGCTGTCGATTCCACGTAACACGCATTAGAAGTTTGTCGCGACTGTAATACTTTAGATTTAGATGGTACGGTGGCAGTTACTGTTGCTCTTGTTGAAGAAGTGGGAGTCGTATTATCTGCAGTAGAAATCAGATCGATTGTTTCGGTGGACTTTACAGATTGTGTGTCTATGCTATCTACGTCCACAATGATTGGAGTTGTTATAATATCTACAGGCGTGTCTTCGGTTATCATGTTATTCCTGTTGGTGAATCCTTGCATTTCTTTCGACATAATTGTCTGTGGTGAGCTTGGAACGGCACCGATTACAAAGACATTACTTTTAGCGGCGTTGGGACTTACAAGTGATGTTTCTTGAGTCATTGTTGTTGGAAGCACTGTTGTAAACTTGTTGCTCTTCACAATAGGTAAACCTTTTACTGAGGGTGTAGAAGCCATGGGCATGAATATCATATTCGGTTTCGTAATTGCAATCGGTTTTGGTACCACACAGCCTGAAGGGGTTGTAGTGGGTGCCGGGATTATCTGTACCTTCTGTATTGCTATGCGACCCGGAGTTGGAGTGGACTTCACTATATGACCTGATCCCTTTTGTGTGGTCATAATTGTATTAACCTTTGCCATTTGTTTACCTGAACTGTCTGCCGATTGAATAAACATCTTCCCATTTGGCGAAGAGTAGATTTTCACACTTTTACGGTTGTGCATAGGTCCGCCACCCGGTACACCTTTGAGATGCAAGTGAGGAGACATTTTTAAATTCGCCACATTAGGAGGACTGATGATCTGTTGATTTGTAATTTGAATCTTTTGTTTTATCGGTACGCTGCTTTTGATGATGTTCGGTTTGCGAAAAACTGTAGGCGTCGTAGATGAATTGGGGTGTGTGATGTTTTTCATGTGAACCGAACTCCCATTACTTGATTCTAATTTACTGCCTGATGAAAGCATCAGAGGAAGTAATTTTGTTGTCAAAACTTTGCCATGTTCAGGCTCAAATTTACTGCTGATATTTATGATTGCCGGTGGTGTGTGTGGCACATACGATTGAGAACTGGCCTCGATGACGTTGAATACTTGCGGTTGACTGGTGACCGGCATCGAACACACAATATCTGCATTTTTCAGTGTTTTCACACTGGTAATTTTCGCTTTTGATGCTGATGAGAGTGCTGTAGGTACAATTGTCGTCATCGGTTTCACTTTGGACGTGATCACTTGTTGTTTGTCTAACAAATATGCGGGCAACGTGGGAGCATTTGACAATAGCATCGGGGTGCGTTCTTCAACAATATACTTTTGAACTGGTGTGGAGAGTTTCTCAGTCTTGCACTCCGAGAGCTTTTCTTGGTGTTGTTGCTGTACAGTTTGATTTGTAATCATGTTCAGTTTAGAAAGATTCTTTGAAATGTCTTTCTTCGAGGTGGCAATTTGTGGTGTTGCAGTTGCTGCTGATGTCTTTTCTTGTGATTCCATAACAATATCTTGAGATGATGACGATGGTGGTGGTACTGGTTCAATAGCTATAGCCGTAGTGGTGGTCAATAATTGAGAGTTACTGGGTGCCTGCAAAATCGCAGTGGTCACATTATTCACTTTATTAGAATCAGCAGAATCTCGACTAGCCAGTCGTTTTTTTATAGTTGCCGTTGAACGTTTTGCCGGTGAATTGCTGAGCTTTTTCGCGAAGGCATTTCTTTGTTTTGATTGTGTTTTACTGTGATTATGATAGAGTTTACGAATTTGTGTAGATGGACTTAGAGGTGATTCACTGATGGTGGCACTGGGAGAAAGATCAGATATTATTCGCCTTTTTGTGGTGGTAAACATATCTGAAGGGAGGTTTCTTTTCAAATTTTTTCGAATCTCTGGGTAGTCTAGATGAAGCTAAAAGTAGAGGAAAAAGTAATATGTAAATGTTAACTCATCTATGTACATAAAAATAACAACTAATGCGCTTCTCTATAGTCTTATTTCCAACGCAAAATATCTAGTTATTCGGTAGCAAAATTGGATAGTGACATATGTATAGCTTGAACCAATCGCTTACAGCATAGACGTAGGGTGGCTAACGGCCGAATTAAATTTACCTACATACAGCGTCGTAGCTAGGGGTACTCTCCGGCACACCGTGGCGTGGATGTATTCCCGTTATTTCTGTCCCAAAACTCACAGATTCTCAAATTTCAAAAAGTGGGGGTAAAAATCTCCCAGAGAGAGGTAAAAGTGTGAAAAGGTACAGAAACGCATTGAACAACAAAAAATGGAAAAAATAAATTTCTTGGGCTAAAATTTGCATCATATGGAAATTTCTTACTCTTTTGTTAGGGCTCTCTCCTGTGACAAACTACGAAAAATCTTCGTACGGGAACAGGATTTGACTGATTTTGTTACAATTTCATAGTTTTAACAGTTTTGGACAGGTATGAGAACCGTAGCGCAAGTGGATAATGCGTCGGACTACTGTGCCAGCGGTCTTGGGTTCGGATCCCGCCACAAACACCTAAAAAGTTTTTCACAGTGCCCACCTCTTCCGAATGCCTGACAAGCATTCAAGAGTATCGTTTGTCATGTAAAGCTTCCCAACTCGCCGTTCGGAGGCGGCAGAAAACTGTAGGTCCCTTCCATTCGTGCAAAAATATAACGCGCACACACAAATGGTTGCGGGAAGCTAGGCTTGGTTCTACCTAGGACTGCTGAAGCCAAATATTATTATTTATTATTATGAGAACAGCCCTCCAATCACTTGCATTGTGGATTATTTTAATGGTTTGAGAAAAAATCAAATAGAGCTCTGTTTTGATTCAGCAAAAGATCGTATAAACGAGCGAACTCGTATTGTATTGTTTCCCTTCCTACATACATAGTAGTAAGTAGGAACTAATTTAATGCTTAAATACATGATTTAAATTACACTTTCAAAGTTACTGTATTGTTTCTATTCCTAAAAAATAAATTTTGGGGGGCGCACAATTCACATCTTGCTAGGGGCGGTCATGACCTTAGCTACGACACTGCATACATACTTAGTCACATACATGTTTGAACATATTCTAAAGCTGAAATGAGCTTTTAATATTTGCAAGCTATAGCTAGCATGCTTGTTATAGGCCCCATACACCGCACAAGCATGTATGGTGTTGATTGTGTGATTGCGCATGCTGATTGCATGATATCAAAAAATGTTGGTATTTTTTTATTTGTGCATGCATGATTGTGTAGTGTGTGGCCAAAATTGCTCAGTTGCGTTAAGAATTTGATGAGTAAACATGGCAAATAGCGGCAATAAAAAGTTTTGGGAGGAGTTTGTCGAAGCTATCGAATTTTGAATGCCCAAAATCATTTCTTCCTATTTTTTTTTTTTATTTTATTGCCAACACGATTATAATAAGCTTAAGCCAAATCTGTCATTTTTCGACGAAACAACCTTCTCAGAGATATGATGCCGAATCAATATTGCACAGTTTGCTTGTATAGAGTAGAGGCGATGTGTGATTGCGCAAGCTTCTAATTGTGCATGCATGCTTGTGCGGTGTATGGGGCCTATTATTTCCGATAGATTGAGTTTTTTTCTAAACCATACTTGGTGTCCATGACACGCATACGCACGAGTGTGTTTGCATATTTTCTATACAATACAGCTATTTAGTACAAGTACGGAAAATCACCACTGGAATGAACGATATGTATATTAAAACTCTTAATATACGCCATTATTTTCCACTAGAGGATAACTCAACTTAATAGTTCGAAAATAAAAGTGTCGGGTACCTGCAAAAGTACATACATGGGCATTGAAATAATATTTTTATATTTTCTATCTTATGATAAGCACTTATTTTTAAGAATGCTGATCTGATGAACGTGCATTACGCTCCCGATAATTTGCTGGCAATGTTGCCACTTATGCTAATAGCACTTAGTTAAAGTAGATATCCATGCGTAGTTAAAAATAGCAAAAGAAATATGCGTTCTGCTTGTGTGGTCAGAAGATTAATGATAAGCAGAAACGAAATAAGTTTGGAGCACAACTGACAGAAGTTATAAAAGTTTTCTTTTCACTATCCTTGATCACTGACTAAATAACTGTGAAGCATTGTATTGATAAACGAAGAATTGCTCTGGGTCATAAAAGACGAGGAAGCACTTAACTAACCATTTCAAGATATATAACTGTTAAATATATGTACATAGCCTGGCAACACATTTAATGTCTTCAGTGTTATCTACTTACGTTTTATTCTAGGAACCTAACCGTAACCGTATTGCACGGATAAGAAACGTATTAGTTTTTCTACTAATCAACTCTTAATTGGTTATTAATACTACATTTGTTACAAATTAAATGTTATAGTACAATCATTTGAGTGCATTAGCAAAGTTTTATAGTGCAATTTCTGTTTTATATTCTACTTTTGGTTATGGTAAGTTTTGTCAATTAGAATTTATGTATCTCTAAACAAAATAGAATTATTTAAAATAAATTATTTAGACATACATAATATGCAAGCGCAGTTAAACATTAATAACTTAAACTTACAAATGAACAAAAAAAAATTGTCTGTCAGATCGTACTTATACTAATGCTTATGTACTAATGCTGTTGTCTTACACACTTTTTATTCCTTGCCGGGACACAGGACCCCTGTGAGATGCCTAAAAAAGCAACTATCGTATTATAGGCTTTCAAGTAAGTCATACTTATTTACAGGACGTATTTACTTGGTATATTTACATACATATAAGTGCATACTTTCTTCCAAAAGCAAAAGCAACGCAAATCACAATCTCTCTATATTTGATTCTTTAAGAAAAAAGCATTTATGTATTTAAAATTGCCGTTTACTCTATGAAACAGTCAATAGCTTTAAAATAATTCAATCAGACAATATTGTTGCCAAGTTATCCGAGCACTATTGCTAATTCAAGGTCAAATAGACATTTCGTTTCCAAGAGCCCTATATACATATACATACTTCAAATGGATTACTTTTCTTACTTTTTGTTCTTACTAAGATTAATATCTACGAGTAAAACTATAGTACATATATAATTTACCTTTACTGGATCTGATTTTACAACTGGTACCAATTCATTGGTACGTTCTGTTGACAGTGAAAATTCCTGTTGCTGCTGTTGCACAGCTCCTGTCTCTGTTGGGTATGGCAATTTACTATTTTCATTTGTTACCTCTGCTGCTACATTATTAGCAATTATGGACAAAGCTGTCTGTGGTGGTACACGCGGCAACAGAGGATATGTACGACGTCCCTCTCTACTCCACTCTTGCCAGGTATTGGGACCAGAAATTCTTTAACGAAAATATATGAAAAAGAAAAAAGAAAAACCATTTACGTAAGTGCACCAATATTTTAGGCATCTATTGAAAAAAAAATAGTTACGCGTCTGCAATGGTGGAGAGCTGCTCATCATTGGCCACTCTACGAGCTTCAGCTCGATGTCGCTCCTGGGAGATATGATATATACTTCGAAGATCATCAAGCAGCTTTGCCTTGGAGTCACTAAGACCTCCCTGTGCACGGAACACGCTTATCACATTTGAATAGGATTCCAATTCTATAAAAAAAAATTCAAAACTCTTTGCTTAGAGGACCAACGCTCGGGAAGCGCGAACTTTTTTACTCGTTTACCCAATCTTCTCAATATGCCACGACATTCGTCTCGTGTCAATTGTAAAGCTGATGGCCACATGTTATTAAGAATTTCCTTTGCAGGCGATTGACTAAGTTCACACTTAAATAATTCGATTTTATGTTGAAATATTTGAAAATAAATTTGCAAACGCAACACCGCACAAAAATCCTCAAGCAGCCATTAATGTTTATTTGTCAAAAAGTCTACTATATCGTTCACTAACGTTCGTTAAACTCGAAGAGGTGTGTTCGGTGGTTGCTGTACAAATTAACGAACGATCAGAAATTTTTCAATATGGCGTTCACTCGATTTTTAAGCGCTTATTAGCAAAAATAGAATTAATTATTAGGTCTGTTTGGTAACTCACGAATTCGTACGAATTCGTAAATTCTTACGAATTTCTTGTCTTGTGAGGGGAAAATGAGATAGTAAAAAAATTCCCCACCTTACGAATTCCTACACTGTCTTTTTCTTTGGGTAAGCTTGAACAACACTGTCAAACCTCATTTTATTGGTAAACAAAAACAAATTTCCACTGGCTCAGAGTATGGTCCCCCACTTCTCAAATTATTTAGGATTTGACAGTGATGTTGGGCATTACACAGAAAAGATAACAAACAGACCTATTAGAACATTCGTTTGTAGTACTGGGGCCGAATTACCGCATCCGTTAACGAGTTACTCGTTATCGAAATGTGAAGATTTGGGATTACCGCACTCGGTATCGAAATTTGAGATGACAGCATACGTTAACGAGTGTCATTTTATTCGAAAGCAATCTGGCTGTCGAGTGCAAACAAAAAAAAATTATGTGAGTATTTTAGAATTGATTTTTTGTGGTTCAAGACAATCCAAAAAAATTGTCTGGCTGAATTTATGGCCAGACATCCAGATTGGCTGAGGTTTCCATTATGAACATTGCGGTAAAAAAAAAAAAGTATGATTTTGGTTTAAATTGATTTATTTTAAGATATTCTGCATAAAAATGTTTGCGAGGAGACTTGTTTTTCTATTGTTTAATTTTTTTTTTTAAAGTTTTTAATTTTCCCTACAAAAATGCATGCAATTCCATTTAAAACTGCAGAAATGGGCACTATTTGCTACATTTAACAATGGCGAAATTGTTCTTCAACATAAATAAATGAAACACAATTGAAAATATAGTAGTCATGTGTGAATTGCTGACGGACCTACAGCCATACAGGACCCGGCGACTTCTTTAATGATTTCAGTCGATGTCCTGTCCATAGTTTTTTTTTGTTTTCACGCGCAGCGCGCCAGGCACCCAACTGCTAACATTATTTATTAATTGCAAATATGTATATATTTCACTATATTTCCTCATAAAATGACCACTATTATAAAATGTTAGTTTTCAGTATTTTGAGGTTAGAATTTCGAAAATTTAAAAATTTTTTTTGGCTTTATTTGTTATTTCCTCACTTCGATTTTATTTATTTTTGTGTTGTAGGGGTCATTTGGGGCCTATAAAAAAAAATTGTTTAGATCCGAAGGTTAACCTATTGGAAAGCGACACTTATTTTGAGGTTAGAATCGAAAAAAAAAGTTAGTTTCCTCGCAAAAAAATTATTATACATATTTGTGTTATTTGGACCCTAAAAAGACAAGAAAAAAAAAATTACCGTTATTTTCATAATGGAAACCCGCTCCAAATATTTCTTGGATTTAACTAAAATAATATTTTTCTATATTTGAATCTACCAGAGAAACGTCACTTTATTAGTTGTAGTAGAATTTTTCTAGTACAATTTTATTTTTATTCGATACGTTAGCTATCGAGTGCCGTCATCCCAATGAGGTTACTCGATCATTCGATAACGAGTCCTACTCACTCACTCGTTAACGGATGCGGTAATTTGGCCGGCCCCTGATTTCAAATGTCGTTTTCGATTGGGCTTTTCAGATTTTGCTCCCAGATTTCAGATTTTGCGTGCTGGATGGAAAACATACGAGATTGATCTATTTTTCTGCAATAGTATTAGTGTGTCATTTGATATATTGTTCGTAAAAGGAAATAAATAAAAAAAAGAATCTTTCTTTATATTTACTAATTTTGTACGGAGTATCGGATAATATTTTGTTGATTGATAATAGCCGTATTTTATTATCCCCGTGATCTGATCCGGATCAGCCCATACACAATTCAATTCAATTGTCAATTGAGTTTACAACTGAATTGACATTCGGCCACACACTGCACCAACTGAGTTGAAGGACTTTGTATAAAATGCCACAAATATCTGGAATTTTCTTTATGTGTACGTTTAAAGTCATCTTACTGTTTACGTTTCGCTCACACACACTTGCACAGATTTCACAAGCCTAGTACAAATTCCCCTCAATTTGACAGCAAATCAAAGACTTCCCCACACACATTTCAGCTGAGTTGCAATCAACTTCCAAAAATAAAATGTAAGAGATTTCAAATATGAAATGCACTTTAAATTTAATAAAAAGAATCTTGGCCACCTGCTCTCTTATGGTAAAATACTGTTTAACTTTTATATACATATGTACAGTCAAATGACTTAGATCACAGTTTTCTGCGATCATTCGATTTCTTGCCGTTTGTTTTATTTATTTACTAGCGTCAAAAATTAGCCAGAGGATAATATTTTAACGCAATTGGCACATGGCCTTAAAAGGTGACTATGAATGGCCGCATTCAGGATTTGAGATGACAGTTAGTCAACGGCCTCTGATTGGTCGAGAGCCCGAAAACTGACAGAACAGCTAGTCAACTTTTTTTTGAGGTCGGGGACTGGATTGTTACGGCCACCTGTTAAAGAACAATGGAAAATTAGATAAGAATTGGGTTGATAAAATTATTTGAAATTTCACCAAAAATAAACAAGTCATGTCAAATCAAATTCAAAACAGCTGTTTGAATCGACCTGTGCCTGTCATCTCACCTGGTTCTGTTCACTGTGTGGAGACTTTTGTCTCAACAATAAAAGATTACTTTTAAAACGAAAATTATTATTTATTTATTAAATTTATAAAAAAAGAAATCAGGAGAAACGCTTGTTGCGTAATTCGATTTAGACGAATATTTCAAGATGACTGTTAATTTTAAATTTTGACATGTAAGCAGTGGGAAAGAGATGAACATATATATTTTCAATTTGAAAGAGATAAAAAGATAACTTGGAAAAATGAGTGATTAAATAAATGTATTCTATGAACCGCCAGGGCGCGGGTGTGTTCCCACAACTGCTACCGGTCGAGTCCATCTAGTGACTGGTGGCGGCATAAAAAAAAAAATATTGGTACCCAATCCCAGAACCCGGTACTAATTCAGCGATGGCAGGCACAAATATCCAAAATTGAAGAGAAAATCTTACCGGTATCGGATGATCTAGACCAGTGTTTTTCAATCTTTTCAGAATAGCGACCCCCTTGAGCACATAAAACAACTTGGCGACCCCCTCTTTAAAATTAAAATAAGAAAAAAATGTGCAAACTTGCAATATTGTAACGGTGAGTGTCTAGTAACATGTCGCTGTATATTTTTAATATATTGTATATTAGAGGTGGGCCGCTAAAAAGCGAACAAAGGGTTATAAAAACGAAAAAACCAAAAAACCAACAAAGGGCTACAAAAACGAAAAAACGAACAAAGGGTTATAAAACCGAAAAAATCAACAAAGGGTTATAAAAACGAAAAAACGAAAAACCAACAAAGGGCCATAAAAACGAAAAAACGAAAAAAAGGTCATAAAAACGAAAAAACGAACAAAGGGTCATAAAAACGAAAAAACCAACAAAGGGTTATAAAAACGAAAAAAACGAACAAAGGGTTATAAAAACGAAAAAACCAGCAAAGGGTTATAAAAACGAAAAAGCGATAACGAACGGGTGAAGTAGTAAGTGTATAACTCTATATATCACTGGTGGAATCATGTTATGTAGTCGTTTTTCTTCTTTATGCGTTTTCATGTGTGCGTTTTTAACGCCTTCTGCGTTTTTTCGCAGATTTGGTTTGATTTGGTTTATTTTATAGTTCGAAGTCACTGACGCTGCACTGAGTTCTGAGTTCTGAGTTCTTCTGAGTTTTTTTATTTTTCTGTAACATTTTGCACTATAAAATGGATAAGTTTCTCAAAAGATCTGTACCCGAGCAGCCTTCGACTTCTGGTGATAGTGGTGTTGATTCGAAAGCGAAGAAAAATAGACTTTATGATGACAACTACTTAAAATTTGGCTTTACTGTCATAAATAATAAACCACAGTGTGTAATTTGTTCTCAAGTACTTTCTCGTGAAAGCTTAAAGCCTTCAAAACTGCTTCGTCATCTTACAACAAAACATCCGAGTCACAAGGATAAGCCAGTGGAGTTTTTTTGAAAGGAAATTGAAATGTCTTCACCAGCAGCAAACTACCTTACACCCAGCATCCAATGTAAACGAGAAAGCATTATTAGCGAGCTACCATGTAGCGTTTCGAGTGGCTAAAACAGGAAAGCCACATACTTCGCGCGATTAAAATCAATTATGCCAAACGCTAGATGGATGCACTGTTTTCTTCACCGTCAAGCTCTTGCAGCCAAGTGTTTACCACCTGATTTGAATAGCGTACTTAAAAATGTCGTCCAAGTTGTGAATTCGATCAAAGGTAATCCATTTTAATAAATTTGTTTGTCATACTATTAGCTATGTTATTCTTGTTAAAGGTAAAGCCCTACAAACTCGACTGTTCCGAAAGATTTGTCAAGATATGGGTTCACTTCACGAAAATCTTCTGTTTCACACAGAGGTAAGATGGCTTTCCAGAGGAAAAGTTTTGACGAGGGTTCTGGAACTCAAAGACGAATTGCTGATGTACTTACAAGATGAAAAACCACAATATGCCGACTTCTTTTGTGATCGTATTTGGCTTTTAAAACTAGCATATCTTACTGATATCTTCGAGCATCTTAATATTTTAAATAAGAGCCTCCAAGGACGTGAGGAAAATATTCTATCAGCCAAAGATAAAATCAATGGATTTATAAAAAAATCGCTTTATGGATCACTTCTCTTCAAAAACAGGCGTTTGAATCGTTTCCATCCATTGAAAAGATTGTGCAAGAAATTTCAGCTGATCAAACATTGAATGTTGGTGCTTATATCGCTGATATGATTACGGGCCTAGAAACCTTACAAAATCGGCTTACAAGCTACTTTCCCAACGAATCTGAATTCGATGATAAGCGAAGGTGGATACTAAATCCTTTTCATGATGTATCCATACATAAAGCTGACCTTAATATGCAAATAAAGGAAAAACTAATTGAACTTTCTGCGGATGGAATGCTGAAAATGGAGTTTCAATCTCAGAAGATAGATGTTTTCTGGATGAAGAGAAGGAACGAGTACCCAGATCTTACAAGAGAAGCTCTCAGGCTGTTAGTACCGTTTGCTACATCCTACCTTTGTGAGCTTACGTTTTCTTCGATGCTAAACATAAAGACTAAGGCCAGAAACAGAATGGAACTGGAAGATGATTTAATTACTTGCGTTTCCAGAATAACTCCACGGTTTGACAAATTAGTTAATAAGAAACAAGCCCAACCCTCCCATTAATATAAATAAAACAACTATAAATAAAACTGAACTTAATGTGTTTATTTCTGATTTTGAAGCTCGCGACCCCCTTACATTTGAGAGTAGGTAGCGGCCTTTTTTTTTGTGCGGTCTTTGGAAAAATATACAAAGTATACCTACTTTAATCGCAAGACAGTGAGTGGTGAGACTGCATGTCTCCAGTGGTGCGAATATTTTTGGTTAAAAAGTCCTAATATAGGCAGTTTATTTTTAAATTATTTTAAGTTAAATTCAGTGTAATTGTAAGCGTGCTATAAGGCGGTCACCAAAGTAACCCGAAGCGAGATTGTGACTGCCTCACTCGTGAATATATCTGTGGCAATATGACAGAGTAGCTTATGTCGACATAAGCGATTTTCCAGTTTTTAAATTGATAGCCTTTAACAGGTTGTTATCTACATTTCTAGCTCGCTCCCGTTTTAAAAGCATTCTCCTTTGCAAAAATATCGCACTATTCTTAACCACTTATGTTTGAATGACTATACAATGCATTCGACAGAGAAGCTTATGTCAAGCAATTTTCTTAAGTCCATCCAATTCCAATTTTATGTTTCAACAGAAACTCTTATGTCGTATTTAGTTATATGAATTCTAATTTTATTTGGTTCCCCTTGCGTTTTTTATAAAAACTTATGTTAACTTAAGATACTTTGCTAAAATTTCATTTGGATTTTACTGACTCTTATGTCGACATAAGTTCTTCTGTTAAAATTTAAAAAATACAAATTGGAAATATTAAGTTTATCAGAAACACTTATGTCTACATAAGATTTTCTTTTAATTTTTATTTTGTAAATAACCGTAGCTTATGTCGACATAAGTTAGTTTTGTTGGCTGCATATCAGTTGGATTCATTGACTTAAGAGGGAATATTTTGTATTGTTCTATAGAGCTGAAGAAATCAGAAGTGTTTTGTTTTCAAAGAATAAGTTTTTAACTCCCCCAAGCTCCCGCAAACTACAGACTTTCTATCGGCCGATAGTTTCGTCGTTTTGGGCTGCTTAGTGCGCACACAGGGCCGATTAATACATAGTCGGGTTGGTAGTGAGTGCGCACACTAGACAACAGTCGGCCTACTGTTCACGAACGATTTGCTTTTGATAGTCGATAAACAGAGAACAGCCGGATAATGGCAGTTAATAAGAAAATTTCTCGAGATGTAAGCATTGCTTTAATACAGCATAGGAGAAGGGTCAATATCAAAAATCAAGAGTATTCACATCAGAGTACTCTTTCAAGTTTTTTTTTATAAAGCGCAGATCTTTTTTCGTTTCGACAAGAAGCTATGGGAAATTGGGCCGTTCCATAGTTAAGGACTTAGAAATATCTAGAACTTGGAGCAAACTAATTTAAAACTCAGAGCAATGTGAGCTATCGACAAAATAGGCCGACTTTATAATCGATAGTGTGCGCGCATGGAAGTACACCATACTGATTAAGTAGTCGATCGATAGCTTGCCGATACTTTAGTTTGAACCAATCGTGTAGCACATCAATTTTTCGGCCGATACCGAATCATTGTAGTGTGCGCACTTTCAAACATTTTCATACTGATTAAGAACCCGACCAATAGAAAGTCTGAAGTGTGCGGGGGCTCTAATACTACTATTTAGCGTTGCTTAATTTGTATACATTCACACAATTTGTTCATATTTTCGAAAAATAAAATAAAATAAAAATAAACTTCGACACCATCTAGCACAAGACATGAAAACAATACAAATTGCATAAATGGTAAGTTTTTCCAGTAAGTTCAACATTAAATAGGAAAGTTTAACTAGGTTTAATTAGGTAGGTAGGTAGGTAGAAGTGGTGGTTTCGATGGAACAAAACCCAAATAGCGCGTAAAGCGCCATTTTGATACCACAACCTCAGGTGACCCTTGTATTTGGATATAATTGTTCACAAGCGTTTTCGTGAATCCAACTATGTGTCAATAAAAAGTCTCGTTGTCCTCTTAATTCTCGTTCCCAAATCCAAAAAAAACGAATTCATTTTTATTCTTCTATTTATAACATAAATTCATAGAATCTCAATTGCGTAAGGCAAGTACATTTTCATTTAACCAATGTTCAGAAAAACAAGATTACAACTTTGATAATTAAAATAGTATTAGAAGGTAAGTATTAGAAACATTTGATTTAATTAGCAAAGGTATTTAAACAAAAGATATTTTTTAACAATAAATTGGTATAGGAAGCATGAACAATAATGTTGATATACATATTTATATCCACCCTGTGGAGTTTAGGAAGAAGATCAGCTCCCCAATCTTTTTCCCAGATATCTCTTTAAGATCGTCGAAGGATAGCTTGCCTAATATGCGTTGCCTGGCTCTCGTTAGAACTGGGCATTTGCACAGAAAGTGAATAAGTGATTATTTTTCATATTCATCTTTGCAGCTACGGTAGAAACTGTTATTAACTGACTGTCACTACTCTAGCGATGGCTATGCGTGTTCTTTGTAGCAGTTCGTCTGTTTTAGACCTGTTGTAACTTGGCCATATCTTTGTGCTTTAAGTTCAATTAACTTAAGCGATTTACATTAAACGATTTTTCCAGTGCCGTTTTTTCTTTGTTTTTGTAATCGTCTGAGAAGAAAAGGATCTAGTTTCTCATTGGAATGAAATCTCATACGATTACAACAACATCTATTTTCCGGAGATTGTGAAACTATGATTTCTGAAAATTTAAACCAAAATAATGAAATCACCACCAACGCAAAGTAATAAAAGATTCGCAAAGAAAAAAGAAACTCTGACAAAGCTACATATCTAGAGCTGAAAAAATTGTACAGAGACGAACCTTACGAACTTGGGTAACTATCGCAACAAATGTAGCGAAAAAATAAATTATAAAATCGACAGCTTATTTTTAAAAAATACTGGAACTTGGTATTTATGACCTGAGACAAGCATTTGCTTCCGGGTTCATTGTGGTTGAAGAAACCAGATATGAAAGAAAATAATGTTTAATTTCTAACTCTCAATGAATTTTGTACGGTTTTAGTTCTTTTTGATGTATTTTTGTAACTAATATAATATATCACGAATAAATTGAAATAACAAAGTATTGCCTTATGTCTATTAATTCTAAAATTTGGAGTTTGACACAAAATCTTAAGTCCACTTAAGGCACTATAATTAAATATTATAGATGTGACAGAAAAACTTATGTGACTTAAGACATTCATAATTTGCAATTCGATTTTTACATAACAACTTAAGTTTAAAAATGCATTTATTTTCACTTTCTTCTGATAGCATTTCCATGAAATATAGTAACAAATGTTAAACATACTCTTTATTTTATAATTTGGCCTAAAAAAGTTATAAACTATCATAATTAAAAATTTTAGTGAAAAATTGAAATATCTCGAAAACTCTTTTTTTGACATAAGCTACTCTGTCATACACAGATATGTATGTATAAGAAGTTTCACTGTAAAAGTCAGTTATTTATAAGGTGCATTTAGGCGGCCACCAGTGAACTTTTATTGAGATCGTGGCCGCCACACCTTTTTAATTAAGAGCAGTATATAGATCAGATCGACGTGCATATGCACATGTACATATAATTGCATCCAGATGCATACACACATATACATATTGTTTATGAGGAAAAGTGAAAAATGAAAACTAAACTCGTGTGGAATATAACAAAACTTCATTTAATGTCGCACCAATTCAAAGTATTACAGCCAACTGACAATAATTTAAAGTTACAAGAACAAACAAGATAAAGAATAAGGAATGCAAACAAAAGCGAATTGATAAATGTCAAGAAAGAGAAATAAGAATTGTTGCCTGGGCCTGTTCCATTTGTGTAGCGTATTAATCCCAAACACATATATATACATATACATATATATGTGTCAAGACTTCAAGGTCAGGGAAATGATAGTCCGTCATTGAATTACTGACCGGATTTTTTTATGTATACCTCTCCTGCCATGCACCACACTCAGATAAGTGCATTAAGTTATATATATTGAAACAAAACAAAAACAAACAAAAATTACCTAATTGACACATTATTGCGCCCTAAAGCAAACATTTAATTTAAGATTTTTTATTGGTCATTCAATTTAAGTTATTGTGCAAACGTTTTTTTTTTTGTAGTAGTATTTAAATTCATTTTTTTTACTACCTTTGGTGTATCAGCCAAGTTTTTTTTTGTAAAATTTCGTTCCCCCAGTCGCGTTAACTCAGTCGCGGATTTCAAACAACGTTTAGTGTTTTTTTTTTTACCACCTATATGGAGCTCTATCTAGGTAGGGTCTTCGTAAAATTTTTGTTCACGTGTACGCAAAGGTACAAAATTAGAGGGAAGGATTTTTTTTTGTGTTTTCTTGATTCTTTTTGTTTATAAATTTCCTTATTAAGTGTTTAAAAACATTAGGTGTATATATTTTATTGTATCTACAAAAAAAAATAAAAGATTTTTTTTACGCCTGATGTGGAAAATCCTGCCTTTTTGTGTGTATGTGTGGGTGCGATAGTGACATGAGACGCTAGAGTGACTAACTTTCAGGGGGTGTGGAAGAGGCGCTGCACTACCGGCTGATGGCTTGAGCAGCTGAGGCATCCGTGCGAGTTTGGGGAAATCCAAAATGGCCACCGGATTACCAGGTTGGGAGGGTTGAGATAAGTGGCCGCGCTGATCAACACCAACAGCGCCCCTCAATGTGGTATCCCGCCGTCCGTCCGTTGAAGTAAGTAAAAGTAGTAGATTTCTTGGCACGATTTATGTTTTGTGTATGTAGGTTAGTCGTATGCGGGGACAAGATCCCCCCCCATTTCCGGCGAGCAGAGCCGTGCAACCACAAGCGTACCGTGCTCCTCGTATGCGACCCTCTTTCCCTTTCCGGTCATATCCCATCCTTAGGTCCCATCCACATCCTCATTTCCTGTCATCTTTCAAAATTCCTAACTCCTCCCACTCCACTCCTACATAACAGGATTTTAGTCAAGAAAATCTTGGCTAATCGTCAAAAACAGCTCACTGATTGGTTTGGTTATACTGCGTGGCTGTTGTTTGCTTGTTACAAAAATGAAAATCCAATTAAATTATGAAGGGGTATTTTTATTTTTTTTTATTTTTCATGCAGTTCATATACTGTTGGATTATGTAGAACAATCGACAAACTCAGCAAATCGTTCACAGCAAATAATGCAACTTGGCCTGTGAAATAACTAATTTACATTCCAAACAGATGTGTATCTAATATTATTTACACAAAATTTTATCCTCTAAGTCGTCCATTAATATTTGTAAGTTTGTGTTTGGCCTTTTGTATTTAAAAAAATAGATTTGTTATACTACAATCACAATTCTCCAAACAATTCGAAGCGAAAATAGAAAGTAAATGGCGTTTTAGACGTTCGAACTGTCGACTCAGCGCCTCCTATATGTGAAACAGACCGTAATGTAGCAAAACTACACGTGGTGCTCTTGGCTTATAATTTCATCTGCCAAACGTCAAATCGTATAGAAAAATCGGGGTAAATATTCTTTCGTGACAAAGAATTCAATAATTGAAAGTGTTATAGGTATCATTAAAAGTTAAATGTGGTTTTAAATTATTAGTAATTGATGAAAGCATATAATGTGCTAAAAAAATTAAAATTTTTCGTTTTTTAGTGTTTTTTTTATGTTCTCAGTGTGAATCGGTTTCTCCCGTGTGTGTTTGCGGTGTATATTGTACGCGTTGTTTGAGTTTTCAATTTTTCATTTAATTACAAATTAAATATTAAATACCGCTATTAATTATAATTATTGTACTTCGTATTCTACTCTGCACGTTTCGGCAAATTTTTACAATATCGTTCTGTTGGCCAATTCGTGATTCATATTTTCATAGTATGTTATGTGTTCACATATATGTAGCCGATATTGTGTTCTTAGAGGATTAAAAATATTCAAGTTTTTGTTGATTGATATGCTGTAAACATACATTCCGAATAAAATTAGAAATTAAGATATGTAGTTGTAAATACATATATACTATTTAAGTAAACATATATGTTTGTACGTATTATTTTGAACATTTTTGCCTAGTAAGTAAGTTTACTTTAATAATCCATAAATTGTCCTAACCTGTGTTTATGTTCAAATACATAATTCTGATTTATATTAAGATATTATGAAAAGATGTATTTTATATTATTATAGGTTCTATTTCATTTGCATGGATATATTTATTTGTATGTAAATCTCGTAGCTTAATTTACAAGTGTTAGTATGTATATGATTGTAAAGTTTGTACATAATTATAGTTTGAGTTTCAAACAAAGTTTTGTATGTCGTTTCTGTTGACAATTAAAATAAATGCATATGTATATACATATGCACTTAAAATACCAGACATGTCTTTTTCTATGCTTTTAGTATTTTTTTTCTCGAACGTGTTCCTAAAATTTTAGAATTGAAAGACATTCCCGTCTTAGAAGGTGGCTTTTTTTCAGCTAAGGTACGCACATAAAATAAGTAAGTATGATACTTGCATCATTCTCTTCAACTACAAGATTGCGGTTTATAAGTGCACACTGGGACAGATTTCACAGTCAAGGTTTTCTTGAAAATTGCATCTACGGAAGATATTTCCACACCTTGCATACATACATTTGTGAACCTACGCCGTATGCGGCAAAATAAAACACTGAATTATTTACAAAACAAATTCGTAAATATTCCTCTAAATATCGAGGAAACAATTTATGTAATAAAATAAGCCAATTTGTGTAGTTGCGAAATATAAATATATCAAAACACATTTCGGCATTTTTTATTTAAGAATTGTACAATAATTAAACCAAAAATTGCTCTTGGCTTCCATTATTATGGTCTATATTTTTTCGAGAAAATTCGTTCCCGAAATACAGCACATTCTTTGAAATAACGCACTAAACTTCTATATCAATTTAAAAACCAATTTATTTCATTGCAAATTGTAGTATTTGCAAGTCACATCTATTAATATTTCATTCAATAAATGTGGCATAATTAGATTTAGAATTTCTCTTGGCTTCCGCAGTACATTTGTTTACATTTTCTGTAAGCCAAGAGGTACACGTGGCATTTGACATTTTCGCGGAGCATTACGGCCTGTTTCACATATAGGAGGCGCTGGTCGACTAGATAGCTCAATGACATATTATATATGAGGCGTGTTTTTTTGAAACGTAGCTAGCCAGTCGTTCATTAAAACGATTCCCAGCCAGCCGAACCCAGCTGACTTACCTCCAAGTTGGTGTGTGTGATTTCGGTCATATGTGTGTGATTACGATCAGCTGTTAAGTGTGAACTGTCAAAGTATTCGGCATTCAACCAAATCGATTTTTTATTATTTGTTGTGAAAACAATTAATTTCGGTAATTTATTCAATGGATAATTTACATAAAGTGATATGAAATCATAATATAGTGGATTATTTCTGTGAACCATCATTTAGTAATTGAAATTATATAATTTTCGTACACGGCAGTCTGTCAAATGTTCTACAAATCGCTTTAAGCGCCACCTTGCCATGAGATATCGCAACATTCCTCGCCAGCTGCTTTTGGCTGCGGATAAAATCAAGAGTTGTAGCCAGCTGGTTGTTGTATTTGTTTTACGTGTGAAATTTGACTTTGCTAGCAACTACTGGCTAGCTACGTTTCAAAAAAACACGGCTATGGACTGCTAGTGAAATGTCACTTTCATACAACGTCTGCGGACAATTTGGTTCCAACATAACTAGCGCCACGTGTTTCGTGGGGATAGCAATGGGAAACAATTATCCGCCATCATACTTATTTTACGTAGAAACTGAGGCCATCTATTGCCGTATATACTAGTTACTGCGAAAATACGTTAAACTTTAAATTGTTGCCGCGTTGGTACCAACAGATGCCACTACCAAAATTTCAATACACAATTTGAAAATAGCCGTTACTTTTCTTTGTTGACCCGTAAACTAGATAAATATGGTAAATTTATTTGGAATTCATGTTTTTCGTTGATTAATACTTTGTGTTTTTGCTTTATAATGCAGTACAACTTCTCACAATTTATTAAAAAATTTATTAAAAAAAACCAACGGCTTTCGTGTATTCAAACACAATCTAAGTTTCCACATTTCTCCGCTACGAAAGAAGAGGGCTAGTGCTTATGTTGGAACCAACGCGAAGTTGAGTACTAGCAGTCCATATATAATATGTCAATGAGATAGGTAGTCAAAAAGAGCATTCACGATTTCAGAATATCTAGATATTTAGTGACTAAAATCCTGAATGCCCCCAATCTAGTGACATTTATGAAAGTTTGCCCGAATTGTAGTAAAGGGCATGCAAGAATGCGCACATTTTCGGGCAAATTTATTTTGCTATCCACTAGCATGCATGCACAACGGTTGTACCGATATCGGTACAACTCGCGGTTGTACAACGATTGTATCGTGTATTTGCTGCTTTAAGCTGGCTTTAAACTTTCGTTCTTCATTCAGTGTTCGTTGTTCGTTGTACGTTTGCTCGGTTTTCGAACACCAAACAACGAACAAAGAAAAAGTCGCAATCCACACGTTGACTCATGAGTCAACTCTTTTCTATTTTCTGTTTTCAACTGTCATTCGGTGAGACGCTTGCATCCACACGTTGACTTTTGAGTCTCGAGTCTTTTATAATTTCTGTTTTCGTAGTTTGACAATTCTCTTTTATTTTTTTCTTTCGCATTTGAAATGGTTTGTCTGCTTTTACACTTAGACTTGTGAGTCTAGACTCACATGGATGCAAAAGAGTAAGAAAGTTCGAAAGATGAGAAGGAAAATATTTTGCCCTGTGAGTCGAGGGTAAAGTTTTTGGCGACTCTTTTTGACGTTTTCCTTTTCTCTTCTTCGTTTTATCATTGTATTGCTTCCCACCTAGTCATCTGCACAATACAAAAACTGCAAAATAAAAGAGGAATGTCAAATTTGAGTCAAGGAAAAAAGTCTGAAGTGTAAAGCACAAGACTCACGGATGTAAATAACAAAGAGAAATTCGAAAAAGTCTAGACTCACAAGTCTTAAGTGTAAAAGCAGACTTACAGCTCTGTATTTTTATTAGTTTCTATGAAGATATATTGCTTACATTTTGTAATTTCCCTAAAATAGTAGCTATGGAGGCTATGTACTATGTGTTATACAAATTTGGATGTATTTTATATGCACAGTTATTTAAATCATCAATTTTTGTTCGTCAAATTAAATTCTTTCGTAATTTTCAATACAATTGCGCTCTACGCGCAACGAAAAGAAATTAAGCGAAATAACAAAATAACGAACAAGAAAACGAGAAACGTCATAAAGAGTCTCGGAAAATTCGGCCCACGACTCACCGGGCAGTTTGTTTTCTATCTCATCGTTCTTCTCTTTCGTACTCGTGTGAGTCGCGACTCATGAGTCAACGTGTGGATTGGGAAAGCATTCACAGTAAACGGTTTTCTGATTCAGTTCGCTCTTTGTATCAAAATGGATAACAACACATTGTTGGCAGTGGCGGCGCTTTTAATTTTTCAGAACCAGCGCCCAATTTTTTTGAAGCAATAATTTATTTATGCTCCTTCCGGAAATTTCCCCTCAGGTGAATCGAACATCGGCGGATTCCACGATAGGGGTGATAGTTTTATAAATTCATCAAGAAATTCTCTAGATAAATCACCCATCATTATAAAGCAGTGAAACGATACTGCAAAACAACGTACGATTTACGGTTATCGTCATTTACACACACGTTGTTCCGTGTTTGAGTAAAACCGTGTACCGAAAATTCCAAACAGCTTGGAACTTCTTGCATACGTGATCGTTCTTCGAACGCTTTTCGAACTTTGTTCGATTTTGTCATTTACACTTTCGTTGTTCCGCGTACGTCTGACAATGAACAACGAACACCGGGTAAAAGAACGAGTGTAAAGCTGGCTTTAAGCTGGAAATACACGATACTATCGTTGCACAACCGCGGGTTGTACCAATTTCGGTACAACCGTTGTAAGTAGCACATACACTATACAATCTGCGTGCAATTTCCATACAACGGCGCATCCAACCGCAGGTTTTCGAATCAAAGCGAACAACCGTGCGATATCGGTACAACCGTCGTAAGCTAGCTAACACACGATACAATCGTCGCATACAACCCTTGTACAACGATTGTATCGTGTATTTGCTGCTTTACTTAGTTGGCGCTACAGCTCGAGGTGAACCAGGGCCTGCTTCTCGCAACCATTTGTGTGTGCGTGTTATATTTTTGCACGAATGGAAGGGACCTACAATTTTTTGCCGACTCCGAACGGCGAGTTGAGAAGCTCAATCGTGACAAATGATACTCTTTGATGCTTGTCAGACATTCGAAAGAGGTGGGCACTGTGAAAAACTTTTAGGTGTTTGCGGCGGGATTCGAACCCAAACCGCTGGCTCAGTAGTCCGACGCACTAACCACTTGCGCTACGGTTTGCTGCTTTAGACTGCATTATTATCAAAAGTGTCAAACAACATCTTCAACAGGTGTTTTTGGTAACTTTTATTAACACACATTTGGTGACTCTCATTTGACTCTCTCTTCTCTTGATTTTTGACAGTTGGATGTAAATTTTCATTAAGCGTGGTACACAATCGATCAAAACTGACAATTTTGGTTGACGTCCATCAAAACTGAAAGTGTGTACAACTGGTTGATGGTTTGTCGATCAAAACTCACGAGATGCAAATATTTTTGCTACTGACTGACGATCAGCGGCCATCTTTGTTTTCGCTCGATTGTATGTACACATTTTACACAATTTCGTCATTCGAAAAGCCAACAAAGGTAGAGAGGGTCGAAAAAGAATAACAACAACGATGATATGAGTGTCAAACAAAACCTAGTGTGTACGCGAGGCTCCTCGATCAAAAATTACCTCAGTTTTGGTTGTCAGCATTGATCGATAATAGGTCTGTTTGTTATCTTTTCTGTGTAATGCCCAACATCGCTGTCAGGTCCTAAATAATTTGAGAAGTGGGGGAACATACTCTTAGCCAGTGGAAATTTGTTTTTGTTTTCCACTGAAATGAGGTTTGACAGTGTTGTTCAAGCTTACCCAAAGAAAAAGACAGTGTAGGAAATCGTAAGGTGGGGAATTTTTTTACTCTCTCATTTTCCCCTCACAAGACAAGAAATTCGTAAGATCTTACGAATTCGTACAAATTCGTGAGTTACCAAACAGACCTAATGTGTACCACGCCTAAATTAACAAGTTACCAAACAGACCTAATATACGCTATAAATCGCATGCAAACCCGTTTTTTACACCTAGGTACTACTGTCAATGTCAACATGACAGTACCAATTGCAGCTAAAAAATAAAATTCAATTGAAAAATTCAACATTTGTTGCCAAAAAAATAATGTTAAGTAGATCTGAAAAAACCGGCTGAAACAAATTCAAAAATAAAATGTTTCGTTCGGCCAAAAGCAAACTCGATGTCGGCGAATTAACACGCAAAATAAAGCGATCAATTGACGGAAGCATTTCATATCGGAAATTGTTTATTCTGCTTCTGTGTTTAGCAATATTCTTTTACGTTATGCCACCTGTCTTTCGATATCTTTTTAGTAGTAAACCACAAACAAAAGGTTAGCTTATTGCATATTTAATAAATTCCGGAAGGTTGGTTTATAGCTCTGTCAATTCATTTCCAGATCCCCTCGTGCGATGTATGGATGACCGATTAACACCGTTTGTCCTACAAAGTTTGGAATACAACGCGAATATTCGCCATGAACCTTCTCTACCTGAGGAGAACAACTTCATCCCATACATTGGCAATGGGTATTTTGGTGTGGAGGTGTCCAACGAAGCTTCGATAAGGATTAAATCGGGACGATCCATGCAATTGCCTGTGCAATTTCACCCCATTATATCATTGTCGCAAGCAAATGGTGTGTTTCGAGAAGCTAGTGTCGTAGAATACCAAAGCGGAATTGTTCACAGGTAAATCATGTACACAAAGTAACCAAACTAGAGCTTGATTAATTCTTTCTTTCGATTCGTGAAGATTTCAATGCTTTCAAGATTACTTTGGCTCATATGAATACTATGCGCACAGAACATTTCCAGAAATTCTAGTCCAAGAGATAAAAGTTACAAATACACGTAATCAAATATTTGATGTAGATCTTGTGCTTCCACGTGCATATTTCCAGTCCTCTGTTTCGCGAGCTGTAAACATTAAGTAAACGAGTTAAATATTATGAACCCTATCAGACAATGCAAGTTGTATAATTTTCAGATCCGCACGTGACTCCACACTGATCGAGTATCAAGTTGTCAGTTCCGCAATAAACCTTAAAACCAATGAAAAAATTAGCAATAACATAATTGTTGTTTCGATAGTACATACGAAAATTCCCAAGACATTGACACTTAAGAAACGAGGAGTCACGAAGTTAGATCTACTTATGTCTATTCATTATACAAAGCCAGTTGCTAGCAGTAAATTCGCCGAAGTGAGGGAGGAGAACGAGCGATTAGCGATTGCATCTATTACGATGGCTGTACAGAAGGTTGAAGCTGGTGCTGACTCGCTGGTGGCATATAATGATTTTCGTAAGCAGCACATTCGCGTTTGGAATGATTTGTGGGCGACTGGCTTCTCTATCAGTGCCTCAAAAGCGGAGAGCAGTATAAATGGTGATCGAATCAATGCGACAATATACGCCGTACTCTCCCAAGTACGTAGTTATGAACTTGAAGAGATTGTATCACAACAACGGAAACAGGATATTGCAAAGGCGCTGTCTTACGCAGAAGGATGCTATGATAGTTATCATACTTTGCAGGTTAATGTGTTTACACGTATCATAACGTATAGAAGTTAACAAGTGCATGTGCTTAAAGCTTCAATGACATTGATATAATTTATTGTTGCTTAGATCATAGCATAATTTAATTTGCAGGCGGAGAATCTCTGGTTGAACATGGACAGCATCGATAGCTTGAACAGTTTAGTTTCTTCGTGGATGCTGACCTTAGAAAAACAGGTGAAATCGTACACTATAGGTTGGGATTACCATTACTAATAATTTTCGCTTTTTTAGGGTTGCCATAATCTAATTCGAGCCGGTGCTAGTGGTGTTATCCAAGCAATGGTTCTGAGTTTTGGTAGCTTTCGTTTTAGCAATCAACATTTGGAATTTAATATTCATCCAAAATTCTTACACCGAGATTTTAACTTTAGACGCTTAAATTATGGCAATAAAACTCATGTAAATGTAACCGTTTCTGTGACAGAAGACAATAAGGCCGTCATAAATATAGCACTAGACAGATCGGATAGGAGTTACTATGCCTGTGATGCAGGCTGTTTGGATGAACCTGTTTTGCTAGGGTATGTCAGATTTTGGAAATTTGTTAATTTACTGTTTTCAATTCCCAATTCAAGTCAAAGTAGAAAGCAATTTCCTGTAAAATTGACCGAACCAATAACAGCAATTTTGTACATAACAGCCGATAAGCAACACATGGAGGAATTGCATAAAGCAATTCACGTTAAAGAAGTGGCAGAAGGTAATTATTTAAAAAAAAACATCTTTCACATCAATAATAATAATTTTTCTAAGCTCCCGCCCATGAGCATCATGTCATTGCGCTGCATAAGCACGGTCATCATTTAGGTGGATTGCCGACGTTATTCTGGGTATCAATTTGTGCAATAATCATCGTTTTTCACGTATTCCTATGTAAGCTTATCATAAAGGAGTACTGTGAACCATCGGATAAGCTACGATATCGATATAATAAACCGTGATTTTAGGTGAATAATATTCTTTGTAAATTTTTAGTCGTAAAATAAATAAATCTACGTGTTAGAAAGCTGAAAATTTTTAGAAATAAAAAAAAATTCGAGATTCCTTAATAAAGAACAATAAAAGAATATTTAGTGAATTTAGGGAATCTTACAGAAGCCGAATTCTATTCAAACACGCAATTATCACCGCTATCGTGGAATCTGCCGGATCGGAAATTCCCTTCTCTTGGTCGATTCACTTTCACTTTAGCTTGGTATCGTAGAATCCGTCGGGGAAGTTTCCTTAGTCTGCTTTTACACTTAAGACTTGTGAGTCTAGACTTTTTTCGAATTTCTCTTTGTTATTTACATCCGTGAGTCTTGCGCTTTTACACTTCAGACTTTTTCCCTTGACTCAAATTTGACATTCCTCTTTTATTTTGCAGTTCTTGTATTGTGCAGATGACTAGGTGGGAAGCAACACAATGATAAAACGAAGAAGAGAAAAGGAAAACGTCAAAAAGAGTCGCCAAAAACTTTACCCTCGACTCACAGGGCAAAATATTTTCCTTCTCATCTTTTCGAACTTTCTTACTCTTTTGCACCCATGTGAGTCTAGACTCGCCAGTCTAGGTGTAAAAGCAGACTTACCGACGAAAATGTCGAAAAGGAAGTGTCTGTCAAACAGAATTTGTGACAGCAATGTGAATTTGTGTTTTGGAATTCTTTTGGTTTTGCAATAAAAAAAAATTATAAATGAAATAACAATAAAATGGATAGCATAGCTACATTTCTGGATTCGTCAGATGAAGAACATGAATTATCTTCAGAGAAAAATTTGCACATGCGAAGGACGAGCAGTCCTAGACAGTCGTCATCGTTTTCGACATTAACGATAGCGAGACTTCACGTTGACATAGAAATCGACCGATCGTCGAATCGACCGATTGACTTTACTTAACAAGAAAATCTGTCAAGTACAATCGTCTCGGCGAGCGTGATAGCACGATAGCTGTCGTCCTCCTGGGCTCTCATCACGTAATTTCACCGACTCTTGGCGACCACACGACAGTAAATACGAATTGAATTTGTATAATAACGAATAGAATTTCAAAAAAACGAATTTAAAGTGAAAATGCATAGTCTCCTTTCTGTCTTCTGTCATTTTTCATTTAAAAAAAATTAAACATAACTTAAAGATTTCATTACTCTATTGTAAATGATCTTAATATTAGGGGTGTTTTTTTTTTCAAAACTATAGGCTTATCGGAAAATGAGAAAAAAGACTTGGCAGGACTCTGCTAATTGACATTTGACAGTTTCACACCGGCATTGTTTTCATTGAAAGTAGGGCCGGTAGTTATCAAGCGCTCATAAATAAGTTGGTGGACAGAATTTTTTTTCGTCAAATTTAATTCAATTAAATAGTAAAATAAGGAACATTATTCACTTAATTCATTAAAATTTTGTTTTCCTTGTCGGACAAATTCGTATTTCTTTCCTTTCTACCCATTTTAAAATGAACAGAAATGATTTAAATTTGAAATGACAGCAGAGTTCGGTTGATAGCTACCGGCCTTCCTATTTCTCCCTTGACATTTGGATAAAATTTTCGACAACTGTCGACGAAAAATAGTTTGGTAGCACATTTTTCTATCCAGGCTAAGCACCTAAGACTGGATAATTATCCAGTTTTCGTAAGCCTATATAGGCTTAGTTGTTAGTGTAATTAACATGGAAAACATTTTCTAAGCCTATATAGTTTTGAATACACTCCTATTATTCAAACTATCAATTTTACTTGTTTTTACACGGTATTGCTCATATGAATTACCTTTTTTATATGAAAAATATGTTGAACTGGTTTTTACATAATTTTCACAATGGGTAGTTTTCCCATCGTATGTGTTGAAACAAACTCAGCGTGTAAACATTTGAGAACACATCCATTTCCCTTTATTCTTCCTTTTTTGACATTACCTACATTTTTTCCTATCACACACTCCCTGGCATAAAATATTAAAATCAGATTGTTGTAACGCTTGCATTCTTTTAACTTTTTCGCTTTTTCAAAATAAATTATAACTTGTTTCTTTAAACTTGACGTTAATTATACACGTTATCAGCACGAATAATTATCAGATTCTGCGAAATCTTTGCTAGAAACATAAAAGCATAAACTTAACCAAGATGGACAGAGGTATATCTTTGCAGAAATTTAATGGAAAGGATTTTTTGCTGTGGAAATTTCAGGTGCTAGTGTATCTACATGCTAATGAGCTAGAATTGATTCTCGACGAATTATCTAAGCCAACAGAAGCAGTAGAGATTGTGAAATGGACTCAGAAGGATCAGAAGGCTCAGTTGGTTATCACGTCACCCATGGAATTCAACCAATTAAAATTCATTGTGACCTGTGGTAGCGCAGCCAAAATGTGGACGAAACTGTCGTCTATATACGAGCAACGATCTGGAGTCTCACTTAGCACATTGCAGCAGAAATTCTATGAGTACAGAAAGTCTGAGGGTGACAACATGGCAAGTCACATATCAGCTATAGAACAGATGGTGAAGCAGCTGGAAGAAATGGGTGCTCCAAAGGCAGAGTCAGCGGTTATCATCAAAATGATATGCAGTCTTCAAACGGAGTATAAACACTTTAGATCAGCATGGGATTCAGTAGCTCAAACTGAACAGACACTTCAAAATCTAACGCAGCGGTTGATGAAAGAAGAAATGCTTCTGATGGAAAAGCCCGAGAGCCAACCAGACCAGGCATTAGTACATCAAAATAAAAAATGGTTTTCGCTTGCAGAGAAGAAAAAGAATTCCAACAAAAGGACTCAGCGCTCAAGACATATGTGCTTTCAGCGAGAAGCATTTAATAGTTTAGAAGCTGTCAAAGATTTCGAATATCCAGTACGACTAGGAAATATGGAAACAGTATATGCACAAGGAATTGGTGAAGTTAAGGTCAAGTCACAAATTAATGGAAAAGAGATGTTTCACACACTTAAGAACGTACTCTTCACGCCGAGCATCGGGTTTAACTTATTCTGCCGATCTGCATGGTGCTGCTACTAATTTTGTCGATAGACGAGTAGAAGTAAAGAGGAATGGTCAAACCTTACTTGTTGGCAAACGGTGTAACGATTCCCGTCTCTATATGCTTTCTATGAGTATCGTCCAACCGGATTCAGCAATCATAACCTTGGGTGACAGCATCGAGAAATGGCATAAGCGGCTTGGACACTTAAGTGTGGATGTCATCAAACGATCAGCTTTAGACAAAAAACTTGCTATTAAGAACACTGAAAAATTCTTCTGCGAAGGATGTGCTCTCGGGAAATCTCATCGGCAGAGCTTCGAAAAAGATCAAAAATCAAGAAAGAAGGAACGTGGTGAGTTAGTGCATGCCGACCTTTATGGGCCTATGGAAGTTCCATCTGCTGGTGGTTCAAAATATTTTTTACTCATTAAAGATTGTTACGTCCACCTGCAAACAAAATAAAAATAATTAATAAATGTTTTGCAAATAAACAAACCCAAACGATTTCGAAACAGCTGGCTGAGCTGTCATTTCTGCCATTTTCCATGTCAACTGCGAAATCCACCTAGTGGTTGGTAGCTGCAATACGGGATATTTCTGTTCCCAATCCAAGGACAGAACCCAGGCTAAGGAATGAAATTACCAATTTTAGGAGAAAATCTGTGCAGAATCGGATGATCTGGACGAAAAGAGAGTGTGGGTGGTCCGATTTTGGAGATCTGCGAACAAAATCAATTGCAATGCAATTTAATTAAATTACAGTGGGTGATGAGACCGAATGTCTCCTTTCGTGTGGTGCGTTTACCTATAAAGTCCTATTGTACATATAGGCAGTTTTTGAATTTTTTTTATAAGTTAGCAAATAAGAAATAAGGGTGAGTGATTTTTTTTTGTTTTTTTATTATTTGTGGTTATAGAAAGTGTTTTTTTTTTGTAGTGCATTAAGGCGGTCACAAACAATCCATATTGGGATCGTGGCCGCCACACCTTTAAATTTAATCGTATGTACAAACCACACATGTACGTATAATTTTATATATATGGGCAATTATGTGCAGTACAAATTGGCCTACGAACAACTTTTTGGTGAAATATAAAGCACCCAAGAAATCCTCCGACAAATGACCGGCGGGTATGTGAAGGTGATACAAAGGTCAACCACGATCAAGTAATCGACACTGGCGGTCCTCAGGCCGAATGACACATACATAGAAGAACGTACCACTCGCCGTATATATGTACATATGTATATATCTAACCCTCAAACTTTAATATCCCTTATTTAGATATTAACTAATATGTGTGTTATTTATAATCCACTTTTGATATAGAAAAAAAAATAATAAAGATAAAATAATAGTAATATTGGCATTCCACTTGCGCCCCAAATTAGGTTAGAGATCAAAAAAATTAAAAATAATACAATTTTCGGGTAAATGAAATTACTTTACTATAACATACTCCGAGGCGTGGGGTATCTAAATTTGTTTGATCGTTTTTTTGTTTTGGCATACATATTAGGTTACATAGAAGTTAAGTAAATTTGGTTGTGTAAAAGTTAATTCCCTCGTCGCGTTATCCATTCGGGTTAAATGTTAATGTTTATTGTTGTACCTACATTGAGCTCGATTTAGGTAGCCCCCATTTGGTTTTTTTTGCGTGGACATAAAGGTACCTACAGTAGTGAGAGGGAAATTTCTTCCGTGTATTGATAATTTTTTTTTGAGCTTTGTTTTATTTTTTTTGTTTTTGAAGCATAAGTTGCAAATGCAATAAAATGACAATTGTTTACGACTCATATAAAAAAAAAATTGTTCGTTTCCTTTTATTATGATTGTGGTTGGTGTTTTCGATAGTGACATGAGTCGCTAGGCGTCAAAAGTTTCAGGGGGTGTGGAAGAGGCGCTGCACTACTGGCTGATGGCTTGAGCAGCTGAGGCATCCGTGCGAGATTGGGGAAATCCAAAATGGCCACCGGATTTCCAGGTTGGGAGGGTAAAGAAACATGGCCGCGCTGAACAACACCGACAGCGCCCCTAAATGTGGTATCCCACCGTCCGTCCGCTAAAAAGTAAGTAGAAAAAGTAGTAGTTTTCGGCACGATTTATGTTTTGTTTGTGTAGGTTAGTTGTTTACGGGGGCAAGAACCACCCCATTTCCGGCGAGCGGAGCCGCGCATCGCAAGCGTGCCGCGCTCCCCGTGGACAACCCTCTTTCCTTTTCCCGTCACATCCTACCCTTAGGTCCCATCCACATCCTCATTTCCTGTCAAATTTCAAATCCCTAACTCCTCCCACTCCATTCCTGCATATAACAATGGCGCCCAACGTACAGTGTCCGTTTCCGTCCTCTATGTAGTCATATGTCCACAATTGTTCTTGTTGTCACCACCAAAAAACTCGTAAGTCTTCATCAGGAAAGTCTTCAGAATGGCCAGATTGAATTGCGACGAGTATCGTTGGTGGTGACAACGACAACAATTGGAACCTGTTTTGTCTTCGTCTTCTCTATTTTCTCATTCTTCTTTATGTTCTTTATTCTTTCCTATCTTCAATTTTCATTTTCCATCGTCTTGTGTATTAGCTTGTATGGGTTCTGTGGGGTTCTTAGTTTAGTTTAGTTTTAGTATATGGGTTTCGTGGGTGTTTAGTTTAGTTTAGTATAAGTTTCTTCTGGGGTTTGTTTTATGTGTTGTAACCGTCTCCGAGCCAAGTCTGCCACCATAAGTCCATTATGGGACAGAGTGGTATTGCGGGCCGGAGACAAATACAACGGTGTGTGTCCTTGTAAATTTTAGTATTGTGTTTAGTTTAGTTACCACCACATACCACATTGGGGGATAAAAAAAAAAAAAAAAAAAAAAAATATTAAGTCCGTCTGAAGTCCACATTTTCGTCGCCGGTTAGAGGATACCACACGCAGCTCAAGCCAATAACATCGCCAACAAATAGCCGAAGACAGCAACCTGAACACACCCCCATATGCGTCACAACAAACGAAAACAAATAACACATATTATATACGCAGGTGTATATAATATATAAATAAAAACACTTATTTCCATATATCTGTTGTTTCCGTTATATTCGTATACAGATTTATTTATTTACATTATCGGTTTCTTTTGTTTTTGTATTTGCATAGGTCATAGTTTTTTGTTACATATTTTTCTGCCTCTTGCTCTTCGTTTAGGTATACATCACTTATTTATCTAGTCCAGTTTTTGTTCAGGTAAACAATTCTTTTTGCATTTATAGCCTAATAAGCTTTGTTTCCGAAATAAATTATATACTGTATACATTTATAGTCTGTTCTTTTGATTAAATAGTTATTCACGTCCCTTTCTGATTTCTTATTACGTTTACATTTGCATCTACTTACTTACTTTCGGATTTATATATTTACATTTTGTTTTTTTTTTGAGTATCTAGCTATCCCTTTTATTAATAGGTTTACTTTTTCGGCCACAAATTTATCTACTAGTGTTCTATTGTTTACATATTTATTCATTTGTTTCTTTACAATACATTCCTTTGTTAATTCGGTCTAGGTTACATTTTCGTGTCATTATTTTCGTATTTTCTTATTTATATACATTTTTTCTGTTACTAGTTACATTTCGTTGTTGCGTTACATAGGTTTATTTTTTTATTTATGTTCTACTATTTACATATATAGTTAGTTTCGCGTTTAGATATTTTTGTATTTTCCCTCGTTTACATACTTATCTATTTATTTACATTTTTGTGTCTATTTACATTTCGGTTTACGTTTCATAGTTTTAGAGTACTCATATACATATTTATTTACATTTTGATTTTTTTGTTAGTGCATAGTTTGTTGTTTCACATTTCATTTCATTTGTATTTTTTTTTGCATTAATTTATTTACTTAGTATTAGTTCGTATTTATTTATTTATTTAATTTAATTTATTACATTTAAATTTTTTTTGGTTAGAATAGTATTTATTTCAAACGAATCAATATTTCGTCCTATAGGCTAAATTAAGTTTAAGTTAATATAGTTTATATAGTACCTAATATTAGTCCGCGTAGTTTCGCCTTCAGTTATTTTCTTCTTCCTTTCTTAGCTGTCGGATACGATAAATCCTGCTGAAAAGGAAATGAGAAAACAAAAGATTAGAAGGGAAACAAGATTCGCTAGAAATAAGAACAGTACTTTCACTCACCCCTTAGGTAGCTTAAGAAACACCACCACAATGCCTTCTGTTAGGCAGAGTCCGCCATCCACCCGTAGCAAAAATGCCCATCAGGTATCATCGACCACATACGAATATTCTCCTTGTCCAGAAAATCCGTTGCCTGGGGGTTCTCTAATCAGCTCGGTCCAAGGTGTAGCTGCTATTCCACTGGAAAAAGAAAAACAGACAAGAATCACTGATAACATAGGTAACAACAACATACTTAACGTCCTCAAAATTTACATTAACCTGGCCTTGGTGAACGCGTATTCGTCCTACACTGACTCCCTCAGGGAAAACATTTCTGAAAGCCTGAAAAAGGAAATGAGAAATAGTCTCTTAGAGTTTATGAGAGAAATAAAAATCGTTACTCACGAAATCACTAGGCCAGAAAAAGCAAGTCCAGATGCCGTTCCAAGACCGACACAAATTCCTCAGCTGACTTCAGTCACCAATTCCAAACCTCAGCCCGATCGCGCACCGAAACTGTGTGTTCCTGCTAAGAGGGGCAACAACATAGACTTCGGACAAAACATTGAGGTAAAAGAGGTAAACACTTACGTTAACTATCATCGGAAACCTCATCATCAGGCAAGATCAGTTTTTCCACATAGAGCTCCCACAGCATATTCTTACCCTAGGTTATGTGGAAGAGAAAGAATTGACAAATGGGGAACTAGCTTTAGTGGAAACAAAAAGAAGAAAAAATGATTTCGTGCAAAGCACTTGAGAAAATAAAACTCATGCGTATGTAGGTACATGTGAATATGCATACATAGGAATAATTCGTGGTCTGAATGCAATCTTTATTGTAGTTACTTAGTTTATATGGTATGATCGAGTATGTACATGTACATTTATATGTATGCATTTAGTTTCTATGTATTATTTATTCATCACTTAGGTACCTAGTTATTTATTGACGATTCCAATGAAAACATCATAAAATAAATTAATCATATTGAGTATTTGTTTATTTATTTGTTATGCCTTTAGATGTTATGTATTATTATTTATTTAATGTTATTTATTGATAATTATCAACTTATTATCTAGGTATTTTTTTTTTAGATTCATTCTATTTAATTATTTATTTATTTATTTAGTTTAGTCGAGTAGTTTACGTACTTTAAGTTAAGAATTTCATCTGTGATATCTGTGTATCTCAGTGACATAGTTTAGTAATTTATTAAATTCGGTATGTCTGTTATTTATTATCTACGAATGTATTAGGTAGTTATATATGTATAATGTTATTTATGTATTAATTTATTCATATGAGTTTATTATATTAATTTATCAAGTTAAGACTAAGAATGATTATGCAGTGATTGATGCAATTAAAGTTATATATAAGTAGGAATTATATATTATGTTATGTTAGTATTAACCTCGGACTTACAAGTATCATGATGATAATGAAGGTGCGCCTGAATATGTTCTTGACAACTGAGAGCAATCGCCACCTGTGAAAATAAAAATAAATAAACATAAGATCACCAAAGATCACATTATAATTACCATCCATCTCCTTGGCCGAACATTATTTTTGCCCGTCTAGCTCAGTCAAGAGCATAAGACGATTCCAAGGAAGTGGGTTCTTCCCCACGTTGAGTTGTGTCGCCAGAAGCCTAAACAAAATTTTGAACTGTATAAAGTTATAGACTAGAGGCTGTTGCACTATAAACATGCCTGTAAACAGACATAAATCAGACATACTTACCTTTTTGCCCAAGTTGTCCGTTCTCTCCGTCCTTATTGTCCGAAGTCCTCCAACAAATCCGGAGTTTTGTTACGTCCACCTGCAAACAAAATAAAAATAATTAATAAATGTTTTGCAAATAAACAAACCCAAACGATTTCGAAACAGCTGGCTGAGCTGTCATTTCTGCCATTTTCCATGTCAACTGCGAAATCCACCTAGTGGTTGGTAGCTGCAATACGGGATATTTCTGTTCCCAATCCAAGGACAGAACCCAGGCTAAGGAATGAAATTACCAATTTTAGGAGAAAATCTGTGCAGAATCGGATGATCTGGACGAAAAGAGAGTGTGGGTGGTCCGATTTTGGAGATCTGCGAACAAAATCAATTGCAATGCAATTTAATTAAATTACAGTGGGTGATGAGACCGAATGTCTCCTTTCGTGTGGTGCGTTTACCTATAAAGTCCTATTGTACATATAGGCAGTTTTTGAATTTTTTTTATAAGTTAGCAAATAAGAAATAAGGGTGAGTGATTTTTTTTTGTTTTTTTATTATTTGTGGTTATAGAAAGTGTTTTTTTTTTGTAGTGCATTAAGGCGGTCACAAACAATCCATATTGGGATCGTGGCCGCCACACCTTTAAATTTAATCGTATGTACAAACCACACATGTACGTATAATTTTATATATATGGGCAATTATGTGCAGTACAAATTGGCCTACGAACAACTTTTTGGTGAAATATAAAGCACCCAAGAAATCCTCCGACAAATGACCGGCGGGTATGTGAAGGTGATACAAAGGTCAACCACGATCAAGTAATCGACACTGGCGGTCCTCAGGCCGAATGACACATACATAGAAGAACGTACCACTCGCCGTATATATGTACATATGTATATATCTAACCCTCAAACTTTAATATCCCTTATTTAGATATTAACTAATATGTGTGTTATTTATAATCCACTTTTGATATAGAAAAAAAAATAATAAAGATAAAATAATAGTAATATTGGCATTCCACTTGCGCCCCAAATTAGGTTAGAGATCAAAAAAATTAAAAATAATACAATTTTCGGGTAAATGAAATTACTTTACTATAACATACTCCGAGGCGTGGGGTATCTAAATTTGTTTGATCGTTTTTTTGTTTTGGCATACATATTAGGTTACATAGAAGTTAAGTAAATTTGGTTGTGTAAAAGTTAATTCCCTCGTCGCGTTATCCATTCGGGTTAAATGTTAATGTTTATTGTTGTACCTACATTGAGCTCGATTTAGGTAGCCCCCATTTGGTTTTTTTTGCGTGGACATAAAGGTACCTACAGTAGTGAGAGGGAAATTTCTTCCGTGTATTGATAATTTTTTTTTGAGCTTTGTTTTATTTTTTTTGTTTTTGAAGCATAAGTTGCAAATGCAATAAAATGACAATTGTTTACGACTCATATAAAAAAAAAATTGTTCGTTTCCTTTTATTATGATTGTGGTTGGTGTTTTCGATAGTGACATGAGTCGCTAGGCGTCAAAAGTTTCAGGGGGTGTGGAAGAGGCGCTGCACTACTGGCTGATGGCTTGAGCAGCTGAGGCATCCGTGCGAGATTGGGGAAATCCAAAATGGCCACCGGATTTCCAGGTTGGGAGGGTAAAGAAACATGGCCGCGCTGAACAACACCGACAGCGCCCCTAAATGTGGTATCCCACCGTCCGTCCGCTAAAAAGTAAGTAGAAAAAGTAGTAGTTTTCGGCACGATTTATGTTTTGTTTGTGTAGGTTAGTTGTTTACGGGGGCAAGAACCACCCCATTTCCGGCGAGCGGAGCCGCGCATCGCAAGCGTGCCGCGCTCCCCGTGGACAACCCTCTTTCCTTTTCCCGTCACATCCTACCCTTAGGTCCCATCCACATCCTCATTTCCTGTCAAATTTCAAATCCCTAACTCCTCCCACTCCATTCCTGCATATAACAAGATGATTTCTCAAACCACTCCTCAGTGTATTTTTTGCACGAAAAATCCGAAACTGCAGAAAAATTTAACGAGTTTCTGAATAAAGCACCTGACTCTCTCAGAGAATCCAAGACGTACGAGTTAGTGGACTACGAGAACTGGATGAAACCGATACAGTCGAAATGGATCTTCAAGCGAAAGATTGGTGCAGATGGTGTGATGAGCCGGTACAAGGCCCGGCTGGTGGTGAAAGGTTGTTCCCAAAAATCGGGAATAAATTCCTCAGAAACTTTCTCTCCAGTGGTAAGGTTTGATTCGCTACGTGTCTTATTGTCTATCGGTGCCAACAAAAATTTACATATGCGACAATTCGATATTCAAACCGCATTTTTATATGGCGAATTAAAAGAGAACATTTACGTGTATCCACCACCAGGAGTTGGTAAAGTCAACAACAAAATTTGGAAACTGAAAAGGAGCCTATATGGACTAAAACAAGCGCCGCGAGTATGGAACCAAAAATTAAATGAAACACTAAAACAATTTAAACTCATACAGTGTCAAGCAGATCCATGTGTTTATTACTACATAAATAACAGCGATGTTCTTATTCTTGCACTTTACGTTGATGACGGTCTTGTTTTCTCATCGAATAATACTCTTCTGGACGACTTCATAAAACATCTAAAAAAGGAATACAAGGTTAAAGACACTGAAGCTTCATATTTTGTCGGAGTTCACATCATATCTATTGATTCGAAACTAATTATTAATCAAAAACAATACTGCGAACGAGTCTTAACATGGACTCTTCATCTCCTGCACGCATACCTGCTGATTCAAATGTAAAACTACAAATGAAAACGAAAAAGAGAGCGAAATATTTCCATTCAGAGAAGCAATCGGAAGTCTCATGTACCTCGCAGTCGCCACTCGCCCAGATATTGCTTATGCGGTGAATACACTAAGCCAATATTTGGAAAATCCATCAAGTTCACACATCACAGCAATCAAGAAAATCTTCAAATATTTGAAGGGCACTACTGACTATGGGATGGAATACTCCAAACTAACGGAGCCTGCAGAATTGATTGGTTTTTGTGATTCTGATTTCGCCGGAGATGTCGACACTCGCAGATCCCGAAGCGGCTATGTGTTTACCATAAATGGGTCATGTGTTTCCTGGTGTAGTGAAAAACAAAAAACCGTTTCTCTGTCATCCACAGAAGCAGAATACATTTCGGCCTGCGCAGCTGGGAAAGAAGCAATGTGGTTGTGGATGTTCTTGAAAGAGCTTGGTGTGTTAGCAGCTATAAACGGCCCCACAACGATTTATTGCGATAACAATAGCAGTATAAAATTGGTTCAAAATCCTGAGTATCACAAGAGGACAAAACATATTACAGTCAAACATCACTATATCCGAGAACTGAAGAACGAAGGACAAATTGATTTAATACATATACCAACTGAGGAACAGAAAGCGGACATCTTTACAAAGGCGTTAGTCCCAATCCACACGTTGACTCATGAGTCGCGACTCACACGAGTACGAAAGAGAAGAACGATGAGATAGAAAGCAAGCTGCCCGGTGAGTCGCGGGCAGAATTTTCCGAGACTCTTTTTGACGTTTCTCTTTTTCTTGTTCGTTATTTTGCTATTTCGCTTAATTTATTTTCGTTGCGCGTAGAACGCAATTGTCTTGAAAATTACAAAAGAATTTAATTTGACGAACAAAAATTGATGATTTAAATGATTATGCATATATGGAATACATCTAAATTTGTATAACAACTAGTACAGATTCTCCATAATTTCTATTTTAGGAAAATTACAAAATGTAAGCAATACATCTTCATAGAAACTAATAAATACAGAGCTGTAACCATTTCAAAAGCGAAAGAAAAAAATAAAAGAGAATTGTCAAATTACGAAAACAGAAATTATAAAAGAGTCGTGACTCAAAAGTCAACGTGTGGATTCAAGCGCCTCACCGAATGACAGTTGAAAACAGAAAATAAAAAAGAGTCGCGACTCATGAGTCAACGTGTGGATTGCGACTTAGCAGCTCCAGCATTTAATAAACTTCGAGATTCGCTTGGAATAAAAACAACATAAGATGTGTCCACAATGAAGGGGAGTGTTGAAACACACTCAGCGTGTAAACATTTGCGAACACATCCATTTCCCTTTATTCTTCCTTTTTTGACATTACCTACATTTTTTCCTATCACACACTTCCTGGCATAAAATATTTAAATCAGATTGTTGTAACGCTTGCATTCTTTTAACTTTTAACTTTTTCGCTTTTTCAAAATAAAATATAACTTGTTTCTTTAAACTTGACGTTAATTATTTTCAACAATATGTGAACACTAGTGCACTACATTTGTCCACCGACAATCGACTTGGAAAACCGAAACAAACACAAAGCTCTCGTCGTCTCTCTCATTCCTTCATGGATATATACAAATGTCAAACTTTAGCCACAGGATAATTTTATATGCAGCTCCAGAGCCGGCTAATTTTTTGAAGTCTATATTGACCTCACTAGCGTTAAAAATTAGCCAGAGGATAATATTTTAACGCAATTGGCACACGGCCTAACTCGGAGCTCATTTTCAAATTCTCCTAAAGTGAAATTAGCAGCTTGCATACGATTTTTTCTGAGGGAAATCTCCAATATGGTGTTGGAATTGACTGAATTAATCAGTCTTTTATTTACTGCAAAATACATTTTTTGTAAAGTCTGTTTATTTAAATTATCAAGTAAGCAAATAAAACAAATCAACAGTATGAGATCCGCAACGTTTGAGTTACTAGTGAGAGATGTCAGTTTTTCTATGAACAAATTCGATTCGAACGTTTTCTACGATGCCTTGAAACTCATTTATAGCCATGTTTTATTATCACTGGATCTGATCCGGATCAGATCAGAATAATAAAACAAACTAGATCAAAGTTCTGTGTTGTGGTGATTGTACAAGCTAAGTTCATTTTGACATTTAGTGCGAAGTTGCCATGCGAATGAATATTTTCTTTTAAATGAAAATTTAGTACGCTTGTTTTATTTTTAAGGGGGAAATTGTTAATTTTGATTAACAGATACCGAATGAAAGTAATATATTGTAGCTATAATTTCAATTTCACATCGCTTAAATATCATTATGAGCAGAAAAATAATTTATTTGAACAAAATAACATTTTAAAGATATTTGGATTTCCAATAATATTTTTATATTCTAATCTGGCAACATTTACCCTTGACAATTGTCAATAATACAGCAACATTCACAAACGAGAATGTATCATAGTGAGAAATAGTCGAACAAATTCTTGGATCACGAAAATTAATCCTGATAAAAAGCAAGATCTAGTATTGTTGTTGTAATGCACACAAACTTATAAGTTGATCTGATCCGGATCAGATCACGGGGATAATAAAACACGGCTAATACCGATGTTCAAATTATAGTAAATATTTCCCCCCGGCGCACAGTGGGGCAAGATACCTCAAGATTTGTAATTAATTCCTGTGATGCGCTAGCTTTGCTGAAAATATTTTTTTTTTATATAAAAACTAGTTACATATGCATAGAAAGACCACATTTGACTTCATGAAGTTTTTTTTTTTAACATTAATCTTGGCGTGTCCTTAAAAATTAATTTTTTTCATCTAAAGGCTAGTACGGTGCTCGCGCTAAACTAAATTTTTCATACAAAATTTGACGTTGCTAAACGCAAAGATAAAATTCCGCTGGGAAATTTATTCGAGCGTACGGTGCTCATGCTAAAATGCTCGCTAAATAGGTAATTGTATAGGATATGTCTCCACACAATTTTAGCCAGCCATTTAATGTCCGGGACATTTATTTATGGGCGGAATTCTGACGTTTTAAATTCAAATAGAAATTTAAAACAAAAATCGATTATTCGATTTGAATTTTTCGAGGATTTTTGAGAAAAGAGGTAATTAAGTGCATGTATACTGCTGCTGCTGCTGTTTGTTTATTCAAGCTAGAGTATGAAAATGAAAAGACAATTGTCAGGGGAAGTCAAAGGTAAAATTAAAATAATCAGGAGCACAGAAAAAAGGGTTTATGACAAGGGTGGACTTATCAATTTCTACAACCAACTCTACAAACAAAATTTATCTGGCATTTATCTTCGGTTTTCATGTGAATTTTTGGAGACCGATGGAAATTTAGTTTATCGCGAGCACCGTACTAGCCTTAATGTTTGAAATCCTGATTCCTTCATAAGGTTAAATAACTCCATCCTTGTTAAAAACAAAATTTTTGAATGCGAACCTACGCAGAAATAATGGACTTTTAGAAATATATAAGAATCTACTAAGCACATGTTATAAAGTAGTTGATTCGGAAAAACTAAATAAGAAAAAAAGGAAAACATATGAGCACCGGTTTTTTTTGGAAATCTGCACACAATAAGTCAAATTATATCAACATACAAAAATGTCGGTGTGGAAACGTGTGGAAACTAACTTTTACTAGGTTTATGAACTTACTTTAAACTTCATTGAAATTTGTATGCATGTTTTCAGAAATTCATAAAAAAATGGATCTTATAGTTTGTATATAAAATGTAAAACACAAAATATATACATACTTGAAGCTATCGAATCCATTTTAAAGTAAAGCTTTCACGTGATTTTAACAGAAATTAAAATTATGCAAACACTAGCCAATTTAACCACTTAAGACACGCGTCGCAAGAGAAACTAAAATGCTATTTTCAAGTTGACTGTATGGAGTGAAAAAGCATGTAAAATGTACAACGGTTTTTGCAATTGATGCATTGCAATGTATACTAACGGAAAAATAACCTTGTATATTCTTCTCTTTCATTTCATTTTTTGATTTTTTTTCCGGTTGTGATATATAGGCTGCCCCACTGTGCGGCGCCGAACTCCTCTAAATTGTGTTCTTTTAATTGTATAGACGAACAGAACTAAAAGATTTTTGTATGAAAAAACGCCTGAACTGATCATTGACATTGACGTATCAGCTGTCATGCCGTGTTAACCACACAAACAAATATAGCCGAGCCATGCGACTTCCCTATTTCGTATTTATCCTTTTCGTTTTATAATACATTTCATAAAGTACGGGTGAAATTTCTTTAACAATGAATTTTAAAAGAATTGTAACGACTAATCGTTTGAGAAATCAAATTCAGCCACTGTCTGAAAAATTCAACACTCGTAACGTCTGCAAAATTGCAGTGACTGTGCACCAGGATCTAGCCGAGAAGTTGGAAAAAGATGAATTAAAACATCGTCACCACCCAGGTATAATTAAAACTGGAAGTTTATCTGTGCCGAAACACATATCCAATGCAATAAATAGAGCCGTTGGGGATTTTCCAATCAAAACATTGGTGAGAGATGGGAAAGTTCTAGGCCAATACATCTGTTCACGGCACCCACCCCCTGAGACAATGGATCTGCAGAAGAAGATCCAAGAAATTTCAGTAGAATTGGACAAAAAATTTCCAATGCCAAATGCGTCACAATTACGTGCAGAAGAATTGGAAAAGAAAAGTTACGCTCGTCAGCAGAAACTCCAAAAAACTTTAAAAGAACGCACCTTCGCATGGAAACCAATTACATATGGCACATATGAAGCTTTAGTTTATGCTATTGGACGCAGTGCACGTGAATATGCCGTACTCACAAGTATTTTTAAAGAAATACAAAGCCGGCAACCAGACTTTAAACCGCGTAGTTTTTTTGACTTCGGTTCCGGCGTTGGAACTGCAATGTGGGCAGCCAGTAATCTATGGAAAGATTCCATTTTTGAATACCTTAATGTGGACTCATCGAGGGAAATGAATGATTTATCGGATTTAATCATGAGAGGCGGCAATGAAAACCAACAGTCAACACTGAGAAATGTCTATTACAGACAGTTTTTACCTAGCATTGATGTAAGCTTAACTATATAACTACTACAACCCTTTAATATTTTATTTTCAGACTAAATATGATATTGTAGTGTCGGCATTTTCACTTTTCGAACTGCCAAGTGCCAAAGACCGAAAAGAGGTAATACTCAATCTATGGAAGAAATGCGATGGCTACTTAGTTGTCGTTGAAGAGGGGAGCAGAAAGGCGTCCGAGATTATCAATGAAGTGCGTTCTAACTTGCTTGCTTTGAAAGACGCAAACCTAGTTGGTCATGTTTTTTCACCGGTATGTTAAAAAGAAAGTTGTTTTTTAATGAATCCATCTGAATATGCGGATCTCATTAGTGTCCCCACGATTTACGTTGTCCCAGACTTGCTTCAGCAACTGATAACACTCCTTGTAACTTTGAGGTATCTCACGAACCGCTTTCTTTGGGTGAGAAAAGCACAGGAAACCGATCAGCGCGCTACAGTTATGTGGTCCTGAGAAAAGGCTCGGAACGAGACACTACTGATAGTTGGCCTCGAATAGTTAGACCGACACTGGTTCGTTCGAAACACACAGTTTGCCGCATGTGCACTTCGAAGGGAATTTTACAAGAAATTGTTTTTACCCAATCCAAACACGGAAGGTATGTGCATTATAATTTTGAATACTTTTCAATTATTATGTTCTAATTTTGGCAATCTAGGGACGCATATCGATGTGCCAGATCTAGTGAATGGGGTGATAGATTGCCAATCGAAATCGGTGAGGTATGGGAAAGCATTAAACCGAAAAAAGACAAGGACAAGGAGGTTCAGGCAGAGAATAAAGCTTAGATAGTAGTGTTTTTTATATTATTTAATTTGTAAATACATAAAATTCGAAATATAAAGACCATTCTTTTGTTTTGAAAAATATTTTAGTTTTACTCAAATAAATGCACAAACGAAATTACCGATAAACTACATAAAAAATATAAATTCAGATTGTAATTTAAACATTTTTAATTTTTAATAAGCACACACTCAAAAAAAAACTATAACGATTTACTTGGTTACTTCATGCATAGCACAAGCCAAGTATTCAACATTTTTGCTGGTTACGCCAGCCATGGAAATGCGGCCATCCCTCGTTAAGTAGATGCTAAATTCCTTTGTTAAGCGATCGACATTCTCCGGAGACATTCCAGTGTAACAAAACATACCAATTTGATTAGTAATGTGATCCCACGGACGAGATGATCCTAACTCAATTAGATTGTTCTTAAGTTGTGCTCGTATGTCGATGATGCGATCAGCCATGCACTTAACATCCTGTAACCATATAGCTCGCAAAGCTTGATCATTAAGAATCTCGGCCACAATTCGTGCGCCATGTATTGGTGGATTTGAATACATTGGACGAATGAGTATCTTGATTTGTGAAAGAACACGATCAGCTTCTTCTGCACTCGAACACACAACAGAGAATGCGCCTGCGCGTTCTCCATACAGACCCATGTTCTTTGCAAAGCTTTGTGCTAGGCAAAATTTAATACCTTCCTTTTCGAACATGCGGACGGCAGTTGCGTCTCTATCGACGTCACCACTAGCGAAACCCTGGTATGCCATATCAAGGAAGGGAAATAACTTTTTCTCTTTAATGACATTGCACAGTTCAAGCCATTGTTTAGATGTTGGGTCAACACCTGTCGGATTGTGAGCGCATGCGTGAAGGAGAATTATTGACTTTTCGGGTATTTTCTGCAAAATATTAAATATAAGATTTTAATATGTATACGAAATAAATGGGTGGAGTTTTAACAAAAACAAAACATACACAAATATCATCCAAGCAGCCCTTGAAGTCAAGTCCACAGGTTTTAGGATCGTAGTAGCGGTATTTGTTAACTTTAAGGCCAGAGTGTTCGAAGATTGGTATGTGATTACCCCATGTTGGTGCTGGAAGATAGGCTTCACGGTTTCCCGTCCAAAATTTGCTCAAAAACGCCGCACCAACGCGAAGAGCACCAGTGCCACTAATTGCCTGAAACAAACAAATTTATTCTCAAATATGAATGCAAAATTAATATTAAAGAAAACAGAACAAAGTGACATCGGATATTCATCGTCTATCTTAATATTTATAAGGTCTTACCTGAACTGTTGCATTACACTTTTCCTTCAATTGTTTGGAGTTTGATCCTAAAGCTAATTCGATGGCCTGACCCCAAAATGCAGGTACACCAGCAATTGGAGCATATTCATGGTCCATCTTTCGGGCTACTATTCGCTCCTCTGCCTGTTGACATTAAATTATACGTTTTTTTATTACTACGTACAGTGGCGAGCAAAATAATAGCAGTGCTACTTTGAAAACACCATTTTCCTTAATATTTTTTTTGTATTTATATTTTTTGCGACTTTTACTGTAATACTATACTTATCAACAATATGTCGTTCACCTGACGCCAATTGCAATGGTAAGCCCTAACTTTTGCGTTAAAATATCAATCGGTAGTGCATCTCATACATTTTTAAGGGAGCAAAATAATAGCAGTACTTTTTCGATTTCGGTATACAAATTTTGTTTTAACTTGATTTTTGGATCTAAATAATAGGAATGTAAGTTAAAAGCTTCTACTTTTTATTTGTTATCAAACTGTAGTAAAACCGATTAATGGGATTCGATAAAAGTGGGTCGTGGAATGCACTGCACACCATAGAAGCGCGAGCTAATTCAATTGCTTATAAAAGTCTTAAAAACGTACAAACAAATTAAGGAACTCTTGGGTGTAACGCTAAAATGATAAGCAATGCTGTAAAATATGAAATTAGGGTTAAAACTCGCGGCCGAAACAAAATACTGCATCCGTCAATGGTGAAACGTGTTGTAAGGTACTCTAGGACACATCTTTCTGCAGCAGTTACCCAGATGGTTGATTTGTTTTACTTGACATGTGGTGTTCACACTTTTGGAAGACGGCTGAGGGAACACAATCTCAGTGTTCGAAGTCCACGACAAGTCCCACTTATCTAGAAAATGCATGTATCAAAATGGCTGAGGTTTGAGAAAAAGCATTTGTCGTGCCTCCTGAGAAGTGGCGGAATATAATGTGTACTGATGAGACCAAAACCTTTCTGTATGGCTGAAAAGTATTTCGGCATCTACCCAATACAAAATATGATCCAAGATTCACAATACAAACTAAAAAACTCAGTGGATCTAGTACCATGATTTGGGGATGCTTTTCATAGTATGGTATTGATCCAATATATTGGTATAAAAGTATAATGGACCAGCACTCATACGTTGATATATTGCAGAACATCATGCTGTCATATGCCGAGCACGAAATGCTACAAAAACCGGTTTTTCAGCAGGACGACGACCCGAAAAGCACCAGCTGAACAGCTAAACAATGGTTTCAGGATAATATGATTGAGTTCGTGGAGTGACCTGCTCAATATCCCGATCTCCATTCTATTAAAAATCCATAGGCCTTATATAAAAGAGATAATGTACTGCACAAATAACCAAAAATTAACGAGTTGTGTGGGGTAGTTTAGTAGTCTTGGGGATCAATATCACCCGAAAGGTGCCAGCATCTTTTAGGCTCTGTAAAACGGTTTTTCGCAGCTGTAGTAATTAATCAAGGCCATGCCACTAAGGACTAGTATATCCTTAAAAACACCTCATACTAATTTATTTAAATTCAGTATTTTTTTTTTTAACTTTTTTGATCAAGTAAGCTGGTGAAGAAAGAGCACTGCTATTTTTTTGCTCGCCCTTTTTTAAAGTTCTTTTAGACAAAATGCATTTATGTTAGTTTATTTTAATTAAATCAAAAACAAATAAATGTAGATATTCGCCCCTGTGATGAATTCCGACCGGTTTGAAAACGGACGAAATTACAAGGGATGAATTCGGAAAAATCCGTTAATTTTGAATTCTTCCCTTGTAATTCCGTCCGTTTTCAAACCGGTCGGAATTCATCACAGGGGCGATTATATGAAAATAACGCATTTTAGGCTACTGGTAAATTTTTTTAAAAACTATTGCTTAATTTGTTGTATTTTTTATTAATGCCTTTTCTTCAGCGGCACTGCTATTTTTTTGCTCGCAGCTGTACCTACAACCAACATCTTTTGATTATTTTTACCGTACGAACACTTGGCAACACAAACGGTTTGCCATTATCATCGCGATATGCACCAACACCAACGTTGATTTTCTGTGGATTTTGATCGCGTTTAAATGCTTCTGTTACTCCCAATATAGCATCTGGAGGTCCCATTTTAACATCAGACCACCATGAGCTAAAAAAAAATGTGTCAACAAAACCTTTATCAATTAGCAAATCTGTTAAGCTACTTGCTTTAATAAATTTGGTATAAAATATTCGACAATATTTTTTGAAAAGGAAATTAGATTGCCGACGATACTACAACAACAAAAGCAGTGCCTTATATAATGGCGGGAAGTTTCCACTAGTGAGATTTCAAAATCAGGTATGAAGCACGTGAAACGTGAAAGAAAACCTCAATGCAAAACACTACGTCATTCCTCATACCCGTAGCCCCGTAGGTTATCCCTTATCACAGAGCATGCTCGTAGTAGGTATATGTACATATGAATGTAGCTTAGACATTTCCGAATACAAACATATTATAATGATTAATGAACATACATATCCCCTGCTGCACATACAAAGAACTGAATTTAACCTATAACTATACCAGTTACTAAATTAGAACAATAACTACCAGTGACAGCGTTTTATTGACCAATCTACAAGCATGTCGTTAAAACAAAGTGATAATGAGTAGATGTGGAATCACCAGATGGATTGTTAATTGTATACTTTTTGAGTTTTAACGTACATACATATGCATATAGTATACATATGTATCCTCTAACTAATCTGGTTTTATTTATAGGGAATTTTAATTTTGTTTTTTTTTGGAATGAGTACGATAAGTTTGGCGCAAAGGTTTGAAAATGCCATTTTGATCTCGGTAAAAATAAGCATAAAATATAAAGTAACAAATAATTGATTAATCGCCTAGTTTGGGAAATTTCCTTCCTCCAAACTGGCATTTTCAAACCTTTGCGCCAAACTTATCGTACTCATGCCGTTGTTTTTTTTGTATCTAACCACTTTTCGATTTCGGAAAAAAATAAAGACCACCCTGTAATCTGATTGGTATGTATATATACATGAATACATCAGAAACATGTTTGTTGATCGATTAACGAAGAAAATAGCAAACATATTTTCGTCTATAATCTGAAATGTGATGCAGTCGTGCACCGGATAATGGAATGTTTTCCATGAATGACCTTGCAATGACACTGAATGAATTGTCATCATTTAAGTAAAACGGTGTTGACTATAATTATTGGACTTACCCATTGCGTATGGAGGTGACGTTGATAGCATTTCCTAAAATTCTACTCGCCGGCGTAATAGTTGTGCTAAGTCTATTGCAAATATTTGCCATTTTTTACGCAAAGAAAAACGTGTTTGTAGAGGATCTATTTAAAATTGTAACGGGGAGAACACAGAATTTGATAACACCAACCACGACAGCTGGAGAGAAACAGCTTTATGAAATAAAAATAAAAAAAACTGAGTTTCAGGTACCCAACCAGCGCTGCCACTTTGCTACGATCGTACCAAAACTGCTACGCGATTTTCACAAAAGTCAAATTTGCTACTCTGCGACGCACTCTCCCTAAATACCCCAATTTTGCTACGGTCACAAGCACAACTACAAATCAAAAAAGACAAGAAAAAGGAACTATTTTATTATTACTATTCACTTCTACGACACCAACTTATATTTCTATCGTACCCTACACAGGCAATATACTATACATTTCTTCGGATGTGTTTGAACTTGCCTGGAATCGGACTGATATTGCAATGGTTTTAGTATACCAACTATACAAGTCCTTCGAAAGCTGTTTATTTTTAACAAAGAACTAAGTGATTTTTGGTTTGTTGTCGATGAAAACGGCATATTATGGACTTGAGTTTTGCTACGCAAAATTTGTTTTTGCTACGCAAATTTGCTACGGGAATTGTTTTCTTAGTGGCAGCACTGTACCCAACTGAAGTTAGGCTGCCGCACTGGAACTTTCAATTGCATTCAAATTTTATTGGAGCTTTTTGATTTGTAAGCTGCTGAAAATAAAAAACATTTAACGAATAGCTAAGGTCAAGTACACATCCTGTTTTAATTTAAACAATTTTTTTTTTAATATTTATAGGCGTAAGCGACACAATTTGCGCACTTCAAATCTATAGGCGTGTTTTTTTTGTAACCTGTATAGGCTAAACATGTTTCAGCAGCATGTTTACCCATGTAAAATACAACAAAACCTTAGCCTGGATAATTATCGAGTCTTATTTTTGCACTGAAAGCTTTTTCGAAGTCTATATATTGTATTTGTATTTGTATTTGTATTTGGAGTTATATTTTACATTATACTACAAGATATTAGTATATTTTAGAAGTATTAAATTTAAAGTTACATTAATATATATTTAAAAAACAAACAAATCCTTTTTTTAATTTATAGCAGTTGAAATTAACATAGAATATTTGAATTTAAGACTTATAAACTATTTATGTGAATAATAAGAAAAAAAAAAAAACAAAAAGAAAAAGAAGATAAAATGTCAAATTGCGAAACTGATGTCAGACACAAAGATGAAAAGTTTCTTCTGAAATACGGTAATCGAATTTAATGTCTGCAATTCATGCGGAAGGCATATAGGTAACAAAAAAAACACGCATATAGTAATGAGGCTAAGGTTTTGTTGTATTTTACATGGGTAAACATGCTGCTGAAACATGTTTAGCCTATACAGGTTACAAAAAAAACACGCCTTATATAGATTTCGAGAAAGCTTTCCATACAAAAATAAGACTGGATAATTATCCAGGCTAAGGTTTTGTTGTATTTTACATTGAAAACATGTTGCTGAAACATGTTTAGCCTATATAGGTCCGTTCAGTAACACTGTGCTGGACAGAAAAGTACAGATTTTGGTGTTCAGTAAAAAAAAGTTTGTGCCCGAGACTGATCTTTTTTGTGTTCAGTTACTCTGTGCTGGACAACTTTTCTGCACCTACTTTCGAGGTAGAACAGAATCGTGAGAAATGTCAAAATCAGGTGTGTTGCACATTTGATTTTTTATTTGAAGCGAAAAGTGTTTCGATGAGTTTTAAGTTTACCAAAATGGAGAAATCGAAGTTTAATCGCAAACAGGGCAATCAGTTATTGTTAAATGCTATAAATAATTTGGAAAGCATAAAGTAAAATAATCATCAATGCAATTGTCATTTTTGACAACAAACATATGGCTGTGCTTTTCTGTGGTGACTTGATCTGAGCTTTTGCACAAATCTGTGCTGTTCTGATCTGCCTTTTTTCTCATTGAACAAAGTAATAGCCCAGACAATAAATATATAATATATATATAATATATTTATTATCTGTGGTAATAGGTTACAAAAAAAAACACGCCTAATGTAAAATACAACAAAACCTCAGCGGCCCTCATCACGTAATTTCACCGACGTTTGGCCACCACACGACAGTACCAAACGACGTCGACGAAACGATGCTTCCCGAAACACTACCAGTCTCAAGTCGTCCATCACCTTCATCTTTTTCCAGTTTAAGAACCACAGAAAACAACATTTATAAGCGATTTGACATTTGCTGATGAAGTCATTTGTGACATTTGTGGTTTTGGCAGCATTTTCATATTTATTATTAATTAATAGGCGTCTTTTTTTCCAAACTATACAGGCTAAGCAAATTTTTTCCATGTTAATTACACTAACAACTAAGCCTTAAGAAACCTGGGGCCAAATCGTCTCATCCGTTCACGTACGGACGATCGAACGTATGAAAATTACGGTATACGTCTGTCGAGTAAACGGAATCGTATTATGCCATACGATTGCTCATGGAACGTAATTTTTTAAATTGTACTAGATGTCAAGAGAGAAAATAGAGATGAAACTTCAAATGAATGTCACTTTGAAGCAAAATTATTGAACTTTCAATAATGAAAATATAGTTTTAATGAAAACACAGAGTAAATATGCACATACATATGTATTCATTCTAATTATAAATTAAATAAACTATTAAACATTAGCACATATTATCACTTCAAAGAATAAAAATCACATTTCATTTCATATCACTAGTCTTTGGCCATGCTTTTTTTGATTTTCACGTAAATGAATTTATTTTTTTATTTTCTTTGTTTCTTCTTCTTCAGAATCTTCCGTGGCTCTTTAGTTTTATTTATAGATGCCTTATCGAATGACAATTTTTTTTTTGCTTGAAATTTTTGGTTAGCAAAATCCTATTAAAAAGTAAACAAGACTTTGTTTTACTGAAAATTCGTTCATATTAGTTCATATTAGTGTTTTTTTTAAAAGTTTTACTGACATTTTGTTTCTCTTAAATTCCAAAACACACAAATTACGTTCACTGCGAACCAATCGAATGACATTACGAACGCGCGCTCAAAAAATATACTCGATAACGTATGGCATAATCTCGAATTACGTTACTACTTACACGTTCACGTATGTCATAATTTCAAATAGGCATTTTTCGATCACGAGTTACTCGTTCACGGATGAGACGATTTGGCCCCTGGGCTCTCATCACGTAATTTCACCGACGATTAGTCTGCTTTTACACCTAGACTGGTGAGTCTAGACTCACATGGGTGCAAAAGAGTAAGAAAGTTCGAAAAGATGAGAAGGAAAATATTTTGCCCTGTGAGTCGAGGGTAAAGTTTTTGGCGACTCTTTTTGACGTTTTCCTTTTCTCTTCTTCGTTTTATCATTGTGTTGCTTCCCACCTAGTCATCTGCACAATACAAGAACTGCAAAATAAAAGAGGAATGTCAAATTTGAGTCAAGGGAAAAAGTCTGAAGTGTAAAAGCGCAAGACTCACGGATGTAAATAACAAAGAGAAATTCGAAAAAAGTCTAGACTCACAAGTCTTAAGTGTAAAAGCAGACTTAGCGATCACACGACCGTACCAAACGACGTCGACGAAACGATGCTTCCCGAAACTAATGTTGGGAACTATCGAATAAGAACAATCGACTTATTCGATAGTTGCAAAATATTCATTTATTCGATATCTATCGAAAAATCATTCACTACTATTTTTCAGATATCATTCATTCAAAACAAAACAATCGAATAAAAAAACTATTCGAATAAAAAAATCGTTCAAATGAAAAAATAAGTCGAATGTTTCTCTATGGAAACAAGTAGTCCGATAGTTTGAATGAATGATTATTTCAATCGTTTGGACTTTGGACTATCGGTTGACTTGTGGGCATGCAGACTTTTCATACCTGACTCCGGCGATGGGGGCCCGGATTAGTATTCGATTGTTTTTGTTTTTGTTTGAATGAATGATTTTTTCACTCGTTTGGACTTTGGACTATCGGTTGACTTGTGTGCATGCATTCTTTTCATACCTGACTCCGGCGATGGGGGACAAGAAAAAAGTATTCGATTGTTTTTGTTTTTGTTTGAATGAATGATTTTTTCACTCGTTTGGACTTTGGACTATCGGTTGACTTTTGATTGTTCAGTATCATTGAACGGGTTGTTGTTTAGTTCAAAAGAATTTGCATTTGGTTTTTTTAGTTTTAGGTAACTAAGAAGTCGTTGCATTTATGAATTTTTGTATTGAATTTATGTTTTACTTCGTGAATAGACATATGTATATAGAGGATTATGCCTCCTGGTGAAACCTCTTGAAAAAAATTCATATTGGAGCTCCTACCTGAAATTATGGGTGCGGTGTTCTGGAAACGGACGTGTGAAGCGTCGTATGTGTGAAAAAAAATCATTCAGTTACTCACTATCGATAGTCGAATTCGTTCGATAGTTCCCATCACTACCCGAAACACTACCAGTCTCGTGTCGTCCATCACCTTCGTCATTTTCCAGTTTGAGAACCACAGAAAACAACATTTATAAGTCTGCTTTTACACTTAAGACTTGTGAGTCTAGACTTTTTTCGAATTTCTCTTTGTTATTTACATCCGTGAGTCTTGCGCTTTTACACTTCAGACTTTTTTCCTTGACTCAAATTTGACATTCCTCTTTTATTTCGCAGTTCTTGTATAGTGCAGATGACTAGGTGAGAAGCAACACAATGATAAAACGAAGAAGAGAAAAGAAAAACGTCAAAAAGAGTCGCCAAAAACTTTACCCTCGACTCACAGGGCAAAATAATTTCCTTCTCATCTTTTCGAACTTTCTTACTCTTTTGCACCCATGTGAGTCTAGACTCACCAGTCTAAGTGTAAAAGCAGACTAAGCGATTTGACATTTGCTGATGAAGTCATAATTTGACATTGTGGTTTTGGTGGCATTTTCATATTTCATATTTATTATTAATTAATATTAAGATCATTTACAATAGACTTATGAAATCTTTAAGTTATATTTATTTTTTTTTTTAAAGAAAAATGACAGTAGGCAGAAAGGAGACTATGCATTTTCACTTTAAATTCGTTTTTTGGGAATTATATTCCTTATTTTACAAATGAAGTTCGCATTTTTGCCCAAGAAACCACATTCAATTTCCAAAAAAAACGAATTTAAATTGAAAACGCACCGAAATTGCATTAAACACAGGAGGACGACAGCTAAATAGCTATCGTGCTATCATGCTCGCCGAGACGATTGTACTTGACAGATTTTCGTGTTACGTGAAATCTCGTGAGGACGATCGGTCGCTCCGTCGTTTGAACTAGCGAGCATTTTTATGCTAACGGGAAGCATCGCTATCGTTAACGATGACGACTGTCTTACGTGATGAGCGCCCGATAATTATCCAGTCTTATGTCCTTAGTCTGGATAGAAAAATGTGCTACCAAACTATTTTTCGTCGACAGTTGTCGAAAATTTTATCGAAATGTCAAGGGAGAAATAAGAAGGCCGGTAGCTATCAACCGAACTCTGCTGTAATTTCAAATTTAAATTAATTCTGTTCATTTTAAAATGGGTAGAAAAGAAAGAAATACGAATTTATCCGACAAGAAAAAGAAAATTATAATGAACATGTTCCTTATTTTACTATTTAATTGAATTAAATTTGACGAAAAAAAATTCTATCCACCATCTTATTAATGAGTGCTTTATAACTACCGGCCTTACTTTCAATGAAAACAATGCCGATGTGAAACTGTCAAACGTCAATTAGCATAGTCCTGCTAAGTCACTATTCAGCGTTTTTTTTTCTCATTTTCCGCTAAGCCTATATAGATTTGAAAAAAAAACGGAAAATAATTATTAGTTATAAACCATAACTGTTATTACTTTTATTTAAAACTGGGAAAACAGTTTGGTAATTTTAGTTATAATAAAATGTGATGTGAATTAAATAATTTTTAAATTCTGGTGGGAAATTAAAGAAAAATGACACTAAAAAAAATTCTATTTAATCCAATTGACACAGCAAAAAGCTAAAATGTTATCCACCTCTGATAGAAACGTCAAATATTATCCAGCGGATAAAAATTTAACGCAATTGGCACACGGCCTAAGAAAGTAAATTATACCAATAATTGTACTTATGGACTAAAATAAATAAATAATTAGTTGGAAAGTGTGAAAACATCAACAAAAAGAAAATGTCTTGCCAAAATACTAAAATAGCAGCAGCATTGACATATTATATATGGACTACTAGTACCCAACTTCGCCTTGGTTCCAACATAAGCACTAGCCCTCTTGTTTCGTAGCGGAGAAATGTGGAAACTTAGACTGTGTTTGAATGCATGAAACCCGTTGGTTTGTGATTTAAATATTTTTTTAATAAATCGTGAGAAGTTGTACTGCATTATAAAGCAAAAACACAAAGTATTAATCAACACAAAACATGAATTCCAAATAAATTTAACATATTTATCTAGTTTATGGGTAAATAAAGAAAAGTAACGGCTTTTTTCAAATTTTGTATTGAAATTTTGGTAGTGGCATCTGTTGGTACCAACGCGGCAACAATTTAAAATTTAACGTATTTTCGCAGTAACTCGTATATACGGCAATAGATGGCCCCAGTTTCTACGTAAAATAAGTATGATGGCGGATAATTGTTTCACATTGCTGTCCCTACGAAACACGTGGCGCTAGTTATGTTGGAACCAAATTGTCCGCAGACGATATATGAAAGTGACATTTCACTAGCAGTCCATATATAATATGTCAATGAGCAGCAGCTTTCATTAAAACGTAAAACTAAAAGTAAAACGAAAAAATGCATCAATAAAGGAAGATGTTGGGTTAAATATTGGATTACAAAACAATCAGAGCTAGGATTTCACCACCAAGTTTTAAATGAGCTGAAAAATGAAGATGAAATCTATCTTTGTAATAAGGCGAAGAAACATCCCATAATTCGGGAAAAGTGTCATATTTTTCAATCAATTGTACTACTCCGATGTTCGTGCAATATTGCGGCAAATTGAAAACAATGTATGCAAACACGCAAATAAAATAGGCAAACAAAACTGACATGTTCACATCACTAATATTGCCGCAAAAGTTTTCGTTTGCAGCAAACTGTTTTTTACACCGTTCACACAGGCAAATTTTATTGCAGGCAATAATTTGCTGCGTGGGCACCGTAGCGCAAGTGGTTAGTGCATCGGACTACTGAGCCAGCGGTCTTGGTTTCGAATCCCGCCGCAAACACCTAGAAAGTTTTTCACAGTGCCCACCTCTTTCGAATGTCTAACAAGCATCAAAGAGTATCATTTGTCACGATTGAGCTTCTCAACTCGCCGTTCGGAGTCGGCAAAAAACTGTAGGTCCCTTCCATTCGTGCAAAAATATAACACGCACACACAAATGGTTGCGAGAAGCAGGCCCAGGTTCACCTCGAGCTGTAGCGCCAACTAAGTAAGTAATAATTTGCTGCAAATTTATTGCTCGTCTGTACGTAGCTTAAGTGTAAAAGCAGACTTTGCGAGCAATGCCTGCCCACTTTAGGCGAGTTTTTTTTCAAATCTATATAGGCTTAGCGGAAAATGAGAACAAAAATGCTGAACAGTGACTTGGCAGGACTATGCTAATTGACGTTTGACAGTTTCACATCGGCATTGTTTTCATTGAAAGTAAGGCCGATAGTTAGCAAGCGCTCATTAATAAGTTGGTGGACAGAAATTAATTTTTTTTCGTCAAATTTAATTCAATTAAATAGTAAAATAAGGAACATGTTCACTTAATTCATTATAATTTTCTTTTCCTTGCCGGATAAATTCGTATTTCTTTCTTTTCTACCCATTTTAAAATAAACCTAAACAATTTCAATTTGAAATGACAGCAGAGTTCGGTTGATAGCTACCGGCCTTCATATTTCTCCTTCACTTTCATGTCATATTTGACATTTCCATAGAAATTTCGATAATTATCGACAAAAAACAGTTTGGTAGCACAGTTTTCTATCCAGGCTAAGTACCTAAGACTGGATAATTATCCAGGTTTCGTAAGCCTATATAGGATTAGTTGTTAGTGTAATTAACATGGAAAAAATTTTCTAAGCCTATATAGTTTTGAAAAAAACACGCATTTTATAGAATTGGCGAGTTTTTTCGTGACATCAGCACTCGCATATATTGCGACTTTTGCATATAGTCTGCTCGTAGCTTTATTGTTCTTTTCTGTCCAGCTCAGTTTCATTGAACAGACTAAGCATGGCTTTCGTTAAATAAAAAAAGAACAGACCTTATTTTCCGTTCCTATTTCCCCTCTACTTGTCACAACTGTTTTAATTGTATAACTGTCAAAAATCATTTGAAAGTGATTTTGAAATAAATTTAGAAGAGTTTAAGTTATTTTTGTTATTTAATTTATTGTGAAAATGCATTTAGTTTCAACCGGTCGTTCAACAATTCTATCCGATTTTCCTGATCTAGAGACCAAATACACATATCAACATGCAAATAATGAAAAGACAGATTTTCAATTTTTTAGCCAGAAGCGGCTGCTGTTAGAAGTAAACGAGAAGTCAGGTTTGGAATTTCTTAGGATAAAGGACTCACCAAGTCAAAGTATGTGTTGAATTATGTATGTATGTACATGGTAGGATCGTTTTGTTATTTACAGATCTGAATATCTCTCGAATTCGAAGAATAAAGATAGATAATCTGGTTTGCATTGCTTGTCCGAAGCAGGGGAACGAAGAAGTTGCTTTGGGACTATCAAATGGACAGATAAAGCTATTAAACTATAAAGGCACGGAATTTGCTCATAAATTTCCTGCAGGTAAATAAAGTCACGTCAATCAAATATTCAAGTGTCTGTATCAATTCGAAAATATATTGAGAAGACCAATGAACTGGTCTGGTATCTACTTTAATACGCCAGTATTATGGATATAAGTCCGCCACACTTTGCACACAAAAATGTGAACTTACTTCAACTCTAACTCTAATTTAGATAATTCCCGCAACAGCGTCATCTGCTTGGATTACAACGCGTCCGATGAATATATTTCCTCTGTTTACGAAAATGGTCAAATCAACGTCTATGGCACGAAAACTAAGACCAAATTGCAGACTATTAATTTAGATAACAAGTAAGTGGTGTCTGTTATATTTACCCAGAGAAATTAATTTAATTTTATTTCTACGTCTAGTTCTACTCTCTGTCGCTTCCATCCCACGAAAAGGTTTCATCTATCTATTGCATCCTATAAGGGATCCGTGCACATCTACGATATTCAATCGAAGAGAAAGATTTTCGATTCTCTAGATTGCCATGAAGCTCCATGTAAGGACATTTGTATGTCACCGGCGTTGCCTGATGTACTCCTCAGCGTTGGCTACGATTGCATTATTAATCTATTCGACACACGCAACAAGACGCAACCCCAACAAATTCGTTACTGCCACCCTCTGTCTACGGTTGCACTCTCCGAGTGTGGCAACTATTTCTGCGTTGGCAATTTGAAGGGTGAACTGATCTCGTACGATATGCGCAATACTAAGAATTATATAGCAGCGAAAAAGGTGCATGACTGTGCCGTGACAAGAATTGCCTTTGTTCCCACTGATGGTGAAAATAGTGTAAGTTTTACTAGTACGGGTAATCAGACGCACGCTGACATACATAGTGATACACGAAAATCTCTTGCGAATGGTGATCAAATGAATAAAGGTCGCCGAGATTCGTTTTGTGATTTTCTAGACTTTCAAGCGTATCGAGGCAATGAAAAAGTTTCAAGTCGCTTTACAACACGCCGGGATAGTTTCGATTGGGATGCTCTCAATAAAAAGACCGTGCACGAAGATTCCCGTCGCAGTCTAATGCCGAATTTGATTCAACCGAACTGCACTAGCTCATTAGAGAGCCTTAATCCAAGTAGCAGTCTTGAAAATTCACCATCTTCCGGCAAGGAAAATCCTCCAAGTCCTTTGCGAATTGAAGTACCTACTTTGTACCGCAGAGGAGACGATATCAATGCTTTACGAGATCGTAGCAACATAGATCAAAAACTGAATAAAATTCAAGAGGAAAACGAATTGGACGCCGTTTCACCCGATGATGTTGCCGCTGAGAAGGATGTTGCACTATTGCAAATCTCCCAAAAGGATCTCGATGGAGGATGTTTCCTTAAACTATCAGATGACCAAAAGAGTACTCCGAATAACTTTAAAAGAGTTTCTGCTGAAGGTTGCAATAAACTAATAAATACTAAACCCCCGAATCTGGATCTACTGCAGGAACTTAAGAATATTCGTATTGAGATGGAAGAACGCTTCACGCAATTAGAGTCTGAGATTAAGTTCAATGCAGAGTGTAATAAATGGCAAGTCTTTACACAAAATTCGACCTTGTGGAACAAGCAAATGAGCTGTACCGAAGATATTAAGACTTCCTTAAGTATTCTATTGCAAACAGATCCATTTGTCAACGAATACTTACGGATGAAAGAGGAAAATGAAATGTTGAAAAATAAGCTGTTCCAATTAAGCCAACAAGCGTAAACATACAAAAGAACGGTAAACAAAGAAACCTAACTTTAAAATACATAAATAAAATTCTATTTTCTATTGTAATAAAGTGGCTTTGTATCTGGGCTAATTTTAGTTATAATTATGTACATGCGTTCCGATTAGTATTCTATTCTAGGGTCTTCCTGCAATTAATCGCCTTGTCTAAGGAAACAACGAGTATTGATCACATGGACAGTTAGTAGCCAGACAGCCGTTAAGGATCTGGAAGCAACAGTACAAGATAGACCAAAGCTGGTAAATAAGCGACATCTTATTGAGGTACCTAGAACGTGTTATAGCTATGTTGGTTATCAAGACATATATATAGATATACCAGGCAATGAAAGCGCAGATGAACACGCAGAGAATAGTCGAGTTCCACTTACAGATCCCTCCGATATCTCCGAGCGATCCGTAAGTGGAACACGATTCCACACTGATAAAAGGGAGATTTTTATGCATTTGCTGGGACGATTTTTTTTGGATTCATCTCCTCACTCTTTCTGCTGAAACCGAACATGAGGTTATTTTGGACATTTCATGAAAGTTACTGAAGAATAATACTACTTTTGACAGATAAATTTCTCCTCTACGGAGAATGTTGTTCCACTAACTGAATAGAAGAAGTCTCTGCTGAGGCAGTGTCAGAGACGAAGCCATAAATTAAGCCAATAGACGCTGAAGTATGATCAGAGATCACATTCTTTGGTCTCAATCGTATTCAACAACGATTACTGCAGAAGCGACAGTGACGTATAGAACTCTTCTGTACAGAGCTGAAAAACTTGAGATTCATATAGATCTTTTATTTAGCATTAAATAGCTTTTTACATAATGGTCTAGTGAGCGGTGTCGAAAGTCACAGAGCAACGATCTATTTAACCGAAACAGACAATTTTTGGTCGTGGCGACGTCATAGGTAGAAGTAAATTATCCATCTGCGCGCGCACAGGGTTTGAGTGATTCCTTAGGTCTGTTCATTGAGGCTGTTCTGGGCAGAAAAGTTCAAGATTTTGTTATGGTCACCAATTACGCTGAAAATTATAAAAAAAAATTAAATAAAGTATTAAAAACTAAACTTACCTATTTCGTCCATGCGTTATGGGCATAATGCTTAAACGTCATTGTCATCGATTGTAGAGTATAAAGTCACGTCACGTCGTGGTTGTTGCTTTAAATATTTATTTGTTCCCATTTGTTCTCTGTTAAGGAAATTTATGTTGTCCCGACTAAGGGCAATTTTTTTGAATTCTCACAAAAAAAAAAAGAAAAGGGAAAGAAATATTTTCATTCTACCACAAACAAGAGAAACATTTCTCTTGTTTGTGATTCTACTCAAATAGCGGCGAACGGTTCCAATTAGGTGTGTTTGGTAACATATTAATTTACGTAAATTTACATCCAACTGTCAAAAATCAAGAGAAGAGAGAGGCAAATGACAGTGTCAAAAAGTTTCCCCTCTTGCTAAATCGTTGCTACATCTTTTTCATCAATTGGCCGTGTGCCAATTGCGTTAAATTTTTATCCACTGGCTAATATTTGACGTTTCTACCTCCCTCTCTTAACGGGCTCCCGACCCGTGAAGGGTCTCTGCCTGAGGCACAGCAGCCTTCCACTCTCTTCGATCCAGGGCACGCTGCTTCCAGTCGTCTAGTGTCTAGACCAAGCGCACTGGCATCCGCGGTAGCTTGGTCCTTAAACCGGAGGGTCGGTCTTCCTTGTCGTCTCGAACCTGGGGGCTGTGATTCGAAGATCCTCTTTGCTAGAGCATTGTTGTCCATTCGCTCGATGTGGCCGAGCCAGTGTAGTCGACGTGTTTTGGCTTTTCGGACTACATCCACATCTTGGTACAGCCAGGTGCCAGGTGCCAGGCCAGGTGCTTGGGCCAAGTTCCCCCTAGATTAATTTGAAATCCCCATAGAATCGACCAGTTTTGCAAAAAATCCCCCCAAAAAAGATATTATTAAGCAGAAACATTTTTATTTTGCAATTCACTTTTTACTCAAACTCTAGATATGTGTTTTTATCACTTCTATAGAATCCGCCTGATTGGAGATTCCCTCTACCTACCTAGTTGATTGTGGTCGCCGTGGCCTTGGTGGTTAGTGCGTTGGACTACCACGCAATGCTGTCCGGGTTCAACTCCTGGCCGGGTCTACGCCTAAAAGAGTTTTTTCACGGTGCCACCTCTTTCGAATGTCTGACAAGCATCAAAGAGTATCATGTCACGATTGAGCTTCTCAACTCGCCGTTCGGAGTCGGCAAAAAACTGTAGGTCCCTTCCATTCGTGCAAAAATATAACACGCAAACACAAATGGTTGCGAGAAGCAGCACACACGTGAATGTCGAAAAGGAAATGTCTCTGTCAAGCAGAATTTATGACAGCAAACTTTGTACACATACTTTTATACACATATTATAAGTATGAACATATAAAAAATTATTTGTAAATATATACTGTTACGTCCGGCTATATGTATTATAAAAAGAAAAAGAAAAAATGTGTACAAATAAATTTGCAAAATAAAATAAAATCTAGGCAATTGTTTACCCAAACAGCTGGTGTCTGTCATTTGCATTTCTGTCTTCTTCTTCTTCTTTGCTTTACCTTCCGTATGAATTATCTGTCAAATCCATTTAGTGGGGACAAAAGTAGGGATGTTTCTGTTCCCAACCCGAGGACAGAACCCAATCCCATCTGGGGACAGAACCAAGTTCAATTAATATGTAATCCAGGCATGGAAGATGAAGATTGGGGTGGCCATTATTTAAGGAACCTTCCAGGATCGGACGATTTGGATTAGAGAGAGTGTATGTACATAGGTAGGTCTGACCATAGGGCCGTTGGATAAAGGCAAAAATCATACGCCAGTTGTAATTCAGTGGGTGGAATGACCAAACGTCGTCTTTCAACAGGTTCAACCTAGTGATATACCATATATATATTAATCAAATATAGTGTATAAGACTCAATATATAAACACAAGTAGTGTACAAAAAAAAAAAGTCCTATTAAAATATAGGCAGTTTTCTTTACTTTAGAAGAACTTAAATAAATTCGTCGGTGAGTGATCTGTAACCATTCGTTCTCTATTGTTTGTATATCAGTTTTTATCTTTTTGTGTAGTGATATTACGCGGCCACCGAATTAATTCGAAGCAGGGTTGTCGCCGTAATACTTGTGTACATTTGTATACTATCAGTCTACGATTTTTGGGGTGAGTGAATTAAGTTTTATTTTGTTTTTGATTTATATATATGTAGCATGTGTTTTTTTTTATATATATATATAGTGCATGTAGGCGGCCACACATTAAATTTCAATTGGGATCGTGGCCGCCACACCTTTAATTTATGGTAGTCCATGGCATGCGGATACCTTAGTGCACACATAGATACCTACGTACGTGTATAAATACGAAGTTTGGCATTGATTTAGAACTGCCTATAACTTGCCGCCCTAACTGCAAGGGTGACTTCAAGGTCAACCGAGGAGAAAAGCAACCGCAAATATATATCGTATACATGCGATATATATAAATCTGTGTGCTTATTTTTATACATAATATAATATATATTATAGTCGTCAGAGCAAACGAGAAACTTTTGTAGTATACCCTAAGGCGTGGGGTAATTAAAGTTCTTGTGTTACCTTTGGTGTAATAGGCAAGTTTCTTTATTTTTTTTGTAAAATTTCGTTCCCCCCTCGCGGATAATTTCTTCGCGATCTCACTCATAGGTACGTTTTGTTGATTTTATGGTTATTGTACCCCTAAATAGAGCTCTATATAGGAAGGGCCTCGTATATATATATTCGCTGCGTGTACTTAAAGGTACGATTGGGGAGGAAAGTTTTTATTTGTTGTTCTTGTTTTTTTTGTAATAGTAGTGCATTTAAATATAATTCTTGCCTTTTAAATTTGTTTTAAAACTAAAATAAATATTTATGGAATTGGAATGCCTATGAGAGGAAAGTTCTGTTTCATTTACTTTGGTATTAATACGTTGGCGATATGAGTCGCTAAGTTAAATTTTCAGGGGGGTGTGGAAGGTACGCTACAAGCCTTCGGCTGATGGACTGAGCTGCTGAGGCATCCGAGCATTTGGGGAGATCCAAAAATGGCCGCCGGATCTCCAGGTAGGGTGGGAATGATGGCCGCGCTGAATACCAGCACCAGCGCCCTCTCAATATGGTATCCCGCCGTCCGTCCGCTGTAAGTACAAAGTAGAGAGTAGATTTTGGTAGTTTGTATGGCACGATATATGTTTGTTTATGTAGGTATAGTCGCATGCGGGGACAAGATCCCCCCCATTTCCAGCGAGCGGAGCCGTGCTATGCAAGCGTGCCGCGCTCCCCGTATACGACCCTCTTTCCTTTTTCGGTCCCATCCCATCCTTAAATCCCATCCACATCCTCATTTCCTGTCCAATTTTCAAATTCCTAACTCCTCCTACTCCACTCCTGCGTATAACAATACACCCCTATCGTGTAATTCGCTGGGGAGAACGATTCACTGTAATTTAAGCATCGGTATCGTTGAATCCGCCGAAGTGAATTGCCCTCATCTGCAGTTCAATCGTCTCATATTGTTCATTTGTTTACTTGATAACTTGATAATTTAAACTAAGAGATTTAACAAAAAATTTACTGTGCAGCAATTAAAAGACTAAAATTGATGAATTTAGTGCTTTAACTTAACACAGTAAATAATATGATTATTTTCCAACACCATGTTGGTGATTTCACTCAAAAAAAAAAAAAACCGTGGACAAGCTGCTAATTTCACTTTGGTAGAATTTGAAAATGAGCTCCGAGTTAGATCTATTCGCCCCAAATTATGAAAAAGTCGATTTGTTTTGTTGCACAATTTTACTAAACCTGCAAGATTAAATGGTTTTTTCATTAAATTTAAAAAAAAAAACGATTTTTGCGTGTTCTCTTTTGTCTCGTTTCGTATTTTCATTCGCTTGCTTTGTCACCTATTACATTGGCCGAGAAAGATCGGCCGGGACCCGAATGTCAAGGAAAGGGAGGTGAGAAGTGCAGGGGGTAGCCCGCCTCGGCTGGGTAGCGCAACCGAGACGATTTTTGCGTGTTCTCTTTTATCTCGTTTCGTATTTCCATTCACTTGCTTTATTCTTGTGTTCTCAGAATTGAATTGAATTTCTTTATTGAGACTTTAATAGATATTACAATAGAGTGAACATTTCATTTGGAGAATAAGAAAAATTGCGGCTATAATGTATTGCCTGCTCTATCAAGTAAAATTTGGAATGCCACATGGCTGTCATTAACATTGGTTGGACTGCTCTTGCTCATGAGCGATATATTATATGCGATAACCTATGACTGTTGTCATGAGTAGATACAATTTTTTCTTAATAAATATAACTTAACCTAATATAAAAGAGGAAAGAGTCGATTGTATACGTGGTATGCGTATGGTTTCCTTCTTTTGCGAAACGAAACAAAATGATTATTTTCTTGTGGTTAACTTTTGTCTTTTGTGATGGTTTTTTTTTTTTTTTTTTTTTAAAGGGCGAATATGTACTACATTGAATACATATAATACTTTTATAACACAAAATGTGTTTGAGTTTGTTTACATAAATTGAAACATGTAACATTGAACAATTAGGTTAACTTAACAGAGTCTCTTAGTTATAGGTTTCTGTGATTTTCTAATGATTATCTTTAGTTTTTTTTTTTTTTTTTTTTTTTTAGTGAATCGAATGAGAAATATGAGTTTATACACTTGTGAATTGAGTTTATGTTTTTAAATCGAGTATGCTGTTTGTAAATTATAGTATGTTAAATAAATATATATAAATATATATCACAGAATGTGTTTTGTGTTCTCAGAGTTGAGTTCGTGTCGCCGGAGGAATTTTTTTAGAGACTGTGTTCGGTGAGTGTTCTGTGTTTTATGGAAAGTTTTGAGTGGTCTCATGATTTAATCAAACATTTGATTTTACATTTTCAAATGCACGAAAATCTTTATAATCTAGTTCATCTAGATTATATTAAAATGGTTAAGAAAGCAAATTCAATTACTGAATTCTGATTTTTCTTCATTTTCTTAGGTAAATCTGGTGATGTTTCACAGCATTTAGGTAAATCAAGAAGTATTCGCTGGTCATTGCTACCGTCTAGATCCAAGACGTCAATAAAACCATAAATACACTATATCTAATCATTCAAAATTTCAATATTTCTTCCATGCATTTTAAAGACTTTTTTTGTTTTTAGTTCTATACTGATAGCAACATCTTCCGAACACAGCGCGTTAAGAATGAAGGGAGAAAAGGAATAAATGGTCGGCTGTCGGAATCGGACGTGTTTATAAGTACGGCCGAGCCCAAAAGATAAAAACGATAGCTCGGCCGAGCTTTCTCGGCCAATGTAAAAGGTGACTAATCAGCGTCTTTGAGAGGATTCTACTATTTGACAGATATCAATTCGGTGTGCCAAAAAAGATACCAAACAGACCTAAAACTACCTGTCAAACATATTTTGTTTATTTGCTTCGCACTGGATTTTGTAATTCTGAACAAGGCACAGCGTAGTATATTATTATCTATTAATTAAATAATGGGTGGAGGAGATTTGGTAAACATAAAATATTGTTTTTGCAAATTAAATCTAAACCAATGTTGTCTATGATTTTGTTTACTTGTAGAATTTAAAGAAATCATGGCATCCTCATACAATGAAAAATCAGGAAAAGGTATGGAAAGCCGAGCAGGCCAAAAATGCAGAAGATCGAAAAATGAGTGATCTGCGAAAGGAAATACTAGAAGAAAAGAACCGAGAAGAACTAGTAAAAATCGGACAAGCATCTGGGGTTCTGGCTAAGTCGGATGACAAGAAACTGGAATGGATGTATAAAAGTGAGTTTATTCTTAGTTTTTTTTTTATGCGTTCTTTAATTATATACATTATAACGTAGGTAGTACGGAATTAATCAATAGAGAAGACTACCTCTTGGGTAGACCCATTGACAAGGCATTTGAAACGTTAGCTGCTGAAGAGACTCAAAAGAATAAGGATCTGGTTGGTGTTAAAGTGCCTGTTAATCATGTGGAACACGAATGCATCCCGTTCTCTATAAGAGCTTATCGTAATGCTTCATCCACAGAACAAGTAGACTTACAGAGGAAAATATTAGAGGACCCCTTAATGATGATCAAGCAAAAGGAAATGGAGTCGAGGCGAAAAATTTTGGAAAATCCCGTCAAATTGAAAGAACTTCATCGAATACTTAAATCCGAAAAGACAAATAAAAATAAATCCAAGTCATCGGGTAACTCAAAAAAGAGTAAAAAGTCAAAGAAGAAGCATCGGGGTTCCGATTCTGATGAAAGTGATAGCGTCAGTGATAAGGACCTGGATGAAATGCTGCAGAGACAGTATAAAAAGTTGAAAGGAAGTCTCGATAAGGATAACAAACAATTGGCTGGATTAAATTTAACCAAGCTACTGGATGCAAAGTATGAAACCATATCAAAGGAGTTGGATAAAGCTGCTCAATCAAAGAAAAAAAAGGGAAAGTCTAAGAAGAAGTCTAAGAACCGCAGTAGTTCTTACTCTGAAAGCGATACCGATAGTGATAGAGAACGAAATCGAGTAGATAACAGAGTGCAGCAAAGCAACAGAGATAGAAGTCGATCTCCAGTTAACCGCGGATATCAAGGAAGAGAGAAATATCCTCCGACAGAAAGACGTAATTGGAATACTGGAGATAGAAATAGGAACTTTAATTCATATAACCGTTCAGAAAACAGTTCGCGTAGAAGATCGAGATCTCGATCAGTACAAAGAAGAGAAAACGCTTATCATCGTTTTAAATCACCTACTAAAACTAAATATTCAAATTCGTCGGTTACAACAGGAGATGGGCGTGATGAATCTTCTAAGAAACAAAAGCAAAAACAAGGTCTTACCGAGGAGGAGAAGGAAAAACGTCTCAAAGATATGATGGAAAATGCTACTTGGCGGGATAAAGAACGAACTCGTTACGTGCAAAACTATCGTGAGGGTTACAAGCAAGAGGAGGAACAAAACAAAGCACGCGAGTTCGATAAGGAATTCATTAATACGCAACTACGAAAAGCAATATCCACACAAAACTCGGTAGAATCTAGAATAAAATCCAATGTCAATAACATACAGAGAACGTCGGCGGCCATGAACGCGAACTTTGCTAAGAAATAAAATGATTTATATAGCGATATTTTGGTTTGAATGTTCTCCTTATTGAATTGCCTCTGTATTTGCTCCATAAATTATACCGTAGGTTACTTGTAGTTATCAATATCGTCCGCTTTTCACGAATAATAATAAAAGAAAAGTTTACATTACAAACAACAGTTCTTTTAATAGTTTTTTTTGTATTTATTTTCTTATTTTGCTTGAACGACATCAAAACAATTATTGTAACATGATCAAATCTAAATAATGGGGCGTTTAGTTAACATTCCCAAATTAAATGTTTTATTCGATAACAATTGGTGGAATAATTTAAGCATCAGTTAAAGCGGCGACACCGGGCAATGTCTTGCCTTCCAGCAGTTCCAAAGATGCACCACCGCCAGTTGAAACATGCGAAACTTGTGATTCAGTGCCCCATTTGGCACAGCATGCGGCTGTGTCACCTCCGCCAATAATGGAAACAGCACCGGCCTTTGTAGCTGCGACAACTGCATCCATGACAGCCTTTGTACCGTTAGCAAAGTTGGGGAATTCGAACACACCGGAAGGTCTGAGAGCAAATTCAAGCTGTTTTAAGACATTCGCAATAGTAGATCATAAGCTTACCCGTTCCAGACAATAATCTTGGCGCGACTAATAGGAGCAGCGAACGCTTCGCGAGTTTTTGGCCCAACATCTAAACCCATGCTTCCGTCAGGAACTCCAGATTCTACGGTGGCAGTACATATTTTTGCATCTTCGGCGAATTTGTCACCACAAACAAAATCCACAGGCAAGTGCAATTGTACATTGTTCTTCTTCGCCTTATCAACGAGTTTTTGGACAATCTTGGAGCCCTCCTCGTCAAAAAGTGAGTTACCAATTTTCATGCCATTCAGTACCTTCAAGAAGGTGAATGCCATACCACCTCCGATTATCATTTCGTTAACCTTATCTAGTAAGTTCTCAATCAATTGGATTTTGTCGGCAACCTTGGCACCGCCAAGGATAGCTAGGAATGGACGAGGAGGATTATCCAAAGCCTGAGAGAAATACTTCAGCTCTTTGTTCAAAAGCAAACCAGCCGCGCGTTGACTGAAACCTTCACCCATCATAGAACTGTGGGCACGGTGAGCAGTACCGAAAGCATCATTGATGTAGACATCGGCCAACTTTTGAAGACTCTCACGGAAAACCTTGACTTTAGCTGGATCGGCCTTGACTTTCGCTCCATTAGCGTCAACCCCCTTTCCCTCCTCTTCGACATAGAAGCGGACATTTTCCAATAAAATTACTGAACCCTGTGGAGGGTCTTTACATTTTTCTTCAACATCGGCACCGACACAATCGTTTAAGAAAGTAATGTTCTTTCCAAGGAGGGACTTTAATTCATCAGCAACTGGAGCTAAGGTGTATTTCAGATTCTTGTTGCCATCTGGGCGTCCCAAGTGTGATGCGAGCACCTTTTACAACAGTTATTTAAATTTAATTTGTAAAACAATCGCCTTTATACATACCACTGATTTAGCACTTTTATCAAGGGCATACTTGATACTGTCTAAGGCAGCAACGATTCTTTGGTTACTGGTGATTTTACCCTCTTTGATTGGGACGTTAAAGTCCACTCTAAGATGTAAATTAAACATTTGAAATCGAGCTTTGAGATTAAGTTTTTTATTAATGAATTTTACCTCATAAAGACGCGCTTTCCAGCAAGATCAAGACTTTCAATGCTCAGCTTGTTTAATGCCATTTTCAGATCAGGAGTAATTTCTAAAACAGTGAACAAATTTTTATAAATATCGGCCGATTATGCCTTCGGTTCTGTGGATGAATGTCAGTGGAAGGTCAAATCTGAAACATCTTTACAGGTATGTGATGAGGTTGAAGTAATCAATAACAAAAAAGGGTGCGTTCAAAAATGTAAAATATATTCCGCATAAAGTTTTTAAATATTAGGCGTGTTTTTTTTTTCAAATCTATATAGGCTTATTGTATAGTACGTTAACACTCAGCGGAAACCTCGAGATTTCGATGAACATTCACCGAAACATCAGTAACCCGTTTACACCGAGTTGAAGAGGTTTCAAATTTTGAAGTTGCTGGCAAAACTAGCGATGGGCGATTGAGAATTAGTTTCACAATCGAATAAAAAGACAATTCGGTGTTAACAGAAAACAATCGAGTAACTATCAAATCGTATTCTAGAAAAAATTTTTACTAGGCGAGTGTACTAATGGTCTATTGTAGAAATGTATGTCTCAATTTATTCATCGTGGTATCGTTGTGACTTTTGAACTTGGATCTAAAATCTGAACGCATGCAACCATTGATTTTAAAAATAAAAAGATTTTCTTCAATTTCAATTTTAGTTTAATAACCTCATTTACAATCGAACTATCGCCCAAAACAATCACGCTAGAACAATCGACTCCTGTCAACTAAAGGAGCTAACACATCGGAGCAGTACACGGCAGCGGTGTAATGGTACGAAATCCTATTGCGGTAAATATAGGTGTACACACTGCGGCGGTTAACAATTTTGTACCGCAGCAAGGTACGTTGGCCGCGTACCGCCTGTCAAAATGTTTTCTGAAATATTTATTAAAATTTAATATAAATCAAATTTTCTTTTGTTTGACTCATTCAGAGTATGAAAATATAAGAGAAACGGATGAAATATGGAAAAATAGACAGACAGGGCAGAGAACAATCGAATTATTCGATTGTTTTTATTCGTAATTGCCCATCTCTAGGCAAAACAATTGTTTGTTGACATTCCTCAGTAGGCGACCAAAATGTTCTTTTTTTGTATTTTTTCGCTGCCCATTGTCTCAAAAGATTAACAAATTATATGAATTAAATATTCTCTTGCAAACTTACCGGTGTCCTGTCAATTGGCCGCAATTATTTCGGAATTTAATATTTTGACATCTATAAATGAACACCAAAATAAACCGAAGTTCACGCTTAAGTGAACATGTTCCTTATTTTACTATTTAATTGAATTAAATTTGACGAAAAAAAATTCTATCCACCAACTTATTAATGAGCGCTTGATAACTACCGGCCTTACTTTCAATGAAAACAATGCCGATGTGAAACAGCGCCTCCTATATGTGAAACAGGCCGTAATGCTACAAAATTACACGTGGAGCTCTTGGCTTACAATTTCGGCTGCCAAACGTCATTTCGTATGGAAAAATCGGTAAAACTATTCTTTCGGGAAAAAGAATGTAAAAATTAACAGTGTTGTGAATAAGCGAAAATAGTGAAAGTGGTTTTAAAATATTCTTAAATATTGAGCGCACATGAAGTGCTAAAAATATATAAACAAATATTTTCGTTTTATGTTTTTTTTTTCATAATAAAGTTTTCCCCATATACGCTTGGGGTTATAATGGCTGCCATCAGCATGGCATAGTTCCTCTGTGTTCTCCATATTTTCAATTTTCTGAATAAAGTGCGCGAATTATATGTGTTCCAATATTAATTTCGTCTATTCCTATAAGTAATATTTTCTGATTCGCGTTTTTTAGCTTTTTTAAAAGTCAGTGTACATATCTAATGTGCATATCGTTGAAGTGAATATTATGTATTATAATAAGTTATTATTATGTATACCGCTATAAAAAATATTTTAGAATTGTCTGTATTTCTTAAATAATGTATTGAAATGTAAATATTATATCTTCATTTTGTAAATTCTTGACTTTTTAATTTATTCATTGCACTTCTTGTAATTTATATACAAATTGTCATAATTAAAGTGAACCAAATAATTATGTAATGTTTAGATCTTTAAAAATGTACTTTTTATAGTTAACATAAAATATGTACCTACAATTATCGAAAAAAACAGATTATTTTTTTAATAAGCATATATATACATATATATGTATATAAGCATTTATATAAAAATAAATAATAAAAATCTTTTGTAAGATATAAATATCTGTGTAACTTAAGTATGTATATTTTAGTCCATATACCTTGTATCTCGTAATTGTTAATAATAAAAAAATAATGAAATAAATCCTTATGTACATATGTACATATGTATCTATTTGAAATACAAGTCATGTCTTTTATTTTCTACTTAATGTGTTTTCTTCTCGGTCGTCCTAAAATGTTTGAATTGGAAATACATTCTCGTACTAGAAGGTGGCTTTTCTTTTCAGTGGCACATACAATAAGTAAGTATGCATCATTTTCTTCACCTACAAGATTGCGGTTCTTTCAAATATCGAGGAAATAATTTATGGGATAATGTGAGCCAATTTGTGTAGTTGCGAAATATAAATATATCAAAACACATTTAGGCATATTTTATTTAAGGTTTGTGCAATAATTAAATCAAAAATTGCTCTTGGCTTCCATTGTTGTGTATATTTTTCGAGAAAATTCATTCCGGAAAGCACATTCTTTAAAATAATGCATTTAACTTCTATATTAACACAAAAACCATTTTATTTCATTGCAAATTATAGTATTTGCAAGTCATTTCTATTAACTTTTCATTCAACAAATGTGGCATAATTCAATCAAGAAATTCTCTTGGCTTCCGCAGTACATTTGTTTACATTTTCTGTAAGCCAAGAGGTGCACGTGGCATTTGACATTTTCCCGGAGCATTACGGCCTGTTTCACATATAGGAGGCGCTGTGTGAAACTGTCAAACGTCAATTGGCATAGTCCTGCCAAGTCACTGTTCAGCGTTTTTTTTCTCATTTTCCGCTAAGCCTATATAGATTTGAAAAAAACACGCCTATAGATGAAAAATATAATGGATTCCAAAAGAATCGACGTGGTAATGGGTACGTTCCGGATTTTAGATCTTAACTAGTAGTTAAGGCCTAAAATGTGGAACGAAAAACTTGCCTAACTCTTTAGTTGACAGTTGACATTTCACGAACGCCGTTGTACTTTTTATTTTCACTCTGAGCGGTTTGAGAATTGTGATTTGCAAGATATTTGCATAATAAAGCAAAGAAAATATAAAAAAGATAAAGAAAACAAGACAAGGTTTAGGTTATATCAATTGGAGACTTCGAGGATGAAATTTTATATAAGTAACATAAGTTACACATGTGTTTGGAATATAAATTATTTATTTATTTAGTCAAATTGCATTATTTGCTGTGTATGATTTCCTGAGTTCATCTTTTGTTTTACAAAATTCAACATTATATGGACTGCGATAATATTATTAATACGATAAAATTATTAATAATGCGATATATTCATAATGCGATACTATTAAATTCCAATTAAATTAAATACTTATTGAAATCACAAATTCACTTACACAAATTAAAAAGAACAACCGCGCGGTGGAAAATCTTACATCAAATCAGCTGTGTTTGACATTTCTCAAACAGACTAATAGCACAGACAATAAATATACAGATGGTGCATTCATATGGGAAGAACTGGTATATGAAAACCATTGACATATTATATATGGACTGCTAGTAACCAACTTCGCGTTGGTTCCAACATAAGCACTAGCCCTCTTGTTTCGTAGCGGAGAAATGTGGAAACTTAGATTGTGTTTGAATTCACGAAAGCCGTTGGTTTGTGATTTAAGTATTTTTTTAATAAATTGTGAGAAGTTGTACTGCATTATAAAGCAAAAACATAAAGTATTAATCAACACAAAAAATGAATTCCTAATAAATTTACCATATTTATCTCGTTTATGGGTCAATAAAGAAGAGTAACGGCGTTTTTCAAATTTTGAATTTAAATTTTGGTAGTGGCATCTGTTGGTACCAACGAGGCAACAGTTTAAAATTTAACGTATTTTCGTAGTAACTCGTATATACGGCAATAGATGGCCTCAGTTTCTACGTAAAATAAGTATGATGGCGGATTATTGTTTCACATTGCTGTCCCTACGAAACACGTGGCGCTAGTTATGTTGGAACCAAATAATCCGCAGACGATGTATGAAAATGACATTTCACTAGCAGTCCATATATAATATGTCAATGATGAAAACGAAATCTGCTTTAAAAAAAAGCTCTTTTTTTCTCCTTCCCTCTGTCTACTCCACTCCGTCAAAAGTTCGCATCACACAGAACATTTTTTTTCTCCCATATTCTGTCACACACACACAAGTCACAACGTTGCGTTGGTTACCTCGATTGCAAGAACAAAACAACAAAAATTCTGAATGCTTATTTTAACTGATGGTGATTGGGAGGGGACTGCGGACGCGGAATGCTGATGCCGGCAAGTTCGTTGGTACGGTGGATTTCGTAAATATTGACCTGTGTAGATCGTATACGTGTGAAAATGTTTGGGTGTATACATGCTTGTTATTTTGTTTGTAGCTCGATGTGAGTATTTTTTGTTTTTCATCGATATCGTGTAATTTGTAATTTCAAGAAGCGACCATAAGTTTACAATACTTTTTAATGGATTATATCTTGGTTGACTGATTTGAACCAAACTGCAACATGCTACTTTTTATTTATGTATAATGTATATCATACATTACCTTCATAAAAAATATTAATTTCTCTCTGTAAATGAATTAAGGGTTATTTCATTCTGATTAAGTTTACTATACAGCGAGTTATGAAGTTAAATGTCAATTCTTTGGGAACTGATTCTTTGGTATAATCTAAGAAAAAAATCGTTGTACAGCAAGCGTCTATCTCTAATGTGGACATCATTTATAGAGAATTTAAGAAAAGACCTACTTTGTTGTACCTTGACCCATGCTAAAACAAATATCTCCGCTAATAACAACTACAGAAACTTCATTTAGGGCTTTAATTTTAGAAAAAATAATACACTTTTATTAAACCTGCAAACTTAAATAGAAAAGTCCGATCGAAATAAATACAAGTCCTTTTGTATAACGATAAAAAGATTATTTATTTGCTTCTTCCGAGCACAACCGTCTTCTTCCACTTCTACAAATTTAGATAGATAGATAGATTTTTATTGTAGCAGAGAAATAATACATTGTTCTTAAAACTATATTGCACAATTTACAGAGATATGGTATAAGCTACCTTACTACTGAAAAATTATTAACAATTGTGGGAAAGAAGATATTACAATTAAATTTTAGAAGGAAAAGCTACTTAAAAACCTTCCATTAAAACTAGAAGCTAGCCCAGCTACCCAGGGAGAGAGAAGAGGAGGCCAAACTTGATTTCGAACTTTTACAGTTTATCAAAGTGATGATAGTAAGTATATAATAACAAATTTTAAATATCTTATAAAAACAGATAGTAGGTAAATAAATTAACAATTACAAATGAATAATAAATAATAAATAATAAATAATAAGTAATAAATAATAAATAATAAATAATAAATAATAAATAACAAATAATAAATAATAAATAATAAATAATAAATAATAAATAATAAATAATAAATAATAAAAAATAAATAATAAATAATATATGACAAATAATAAATAATAGATATTAAACAATAAACAATAAATTAATAATAAATAATAAACAATATACTAATAACAAATATGATACATAATGAATAAATAAAGAGGAATAAAGCAATTTATTAAGCAACAAGGTTGGAAATCAAGTGGTTGTCAGAAGAACTACACGATATATTATAACGATCATTTAGTTTTAAAATTCTTTGCGGCACTTTTTCAATATTTGCCAAGACATGTAGGTCTTCAGTGGAAAAATGCCAGGGCAAATCATACATCATTTTTAAGAGTTTATTTTGCGTAATTTGAATTTTTCTAATATGTGTTATTGCACATTTACCCCAAACGGGAGAACCATAAAAAAGTATTGCTTGGAATATAGCCTTAAATATTACTAATTTATTTTCTATGCTTAGCTGCGACTTGCGGTTTATGAATGGATATAATGATCTAATTGTTGTATTCACCTTATTTATAGATTGCTGTATATGTAAGCTAAATGTCAATGTTTTATCCAGGTGTACCCCTAAATACTTTGCGCTGTGTCTCCACTCTGTCTGCACTCCATTAATTTGAAGTCTGTTACTTGGTAGAAAACAAGCTTTTCTTTTTCTAGTCCAACCTTCGCGAGTTGCCATTGCTAAAATTATTTGCGGATTGACGTCGCATCGTTACCAGCGTAACACTTTTTAACTGCTTTTAAATAAACCGATAACTTTTTTGGCTTTTCAGATATTTTATTTTTAAGTCAGTTTACTTTATATTGCCTATGCAAATGTTTAATTTCAGATCGCTTTTCTACAAAAAATGCGTAATAAACATACCGTTTTATTATTTTTTTCTTATGAACGTAACAATTGTTTCTTTTTTTAAATTAAATTATTCGTACCTAATGGTTTTATTGGTGGTCGCCGTGGCCGTGGTGGCTAGTGCGTTGGACTATCATGCAATGCTGCTCGGGGTCAACTCCTGGACGGGTCTAACACCTAAAAGAGTTTTTTCACGGTGCCACCTCTTTCGAATGTCTGACAAGCATCAAAAAGTATCATTTGTCACGATTGAGCTTCTCAACTCGCCCTTCGGAGTCGACAAAAAAACTGTAGGTCCCTTCCATGAATCAAATAATACAGATTACGCATTGCGCATGTCCACCATGTTGAAAACGATTTCTGTCAGTTTTGTGACGTCATTTGCGCTTAATGAAATAAATAAATTCGAGTTCAAATGGGAAAACTGTTGTACTCTTACAAAGTGAAAGATTTGGTGGAACAAAATTATAAATAAAATGGGTGTTTGTGCAGTTTTTGAGTGTAATAGAAGTGGCATTAAATATTATTACTTCCTATTCTGTATTACCGGCAAATTCACACGAGACTCCGGTGGAACAAAATGAGAGAAACGTATAATTCGTTCTTCATTTATTGCTACTTCTTTAATCAACTCATTGCCGAGTCCGGTTCTCCTAGAGCTGCCCGAAATATGGATATGGGGGCTAGTTGATGAATTCGTTTACCAATTCCAAAACTTTGCACAATACAGGTAAATAGATAGATAGATAGATTATAATATTAAAACTCTTGGTTACAGAGCACGTCTTACAGATAAAAGTCAGGAGGAAATCCAACAACTGTACATAATAATGTCTGAGGCATTTTGTGTATTTTGAATGTTCTCAATTCATTTGGTTGTCATCCCCAATTACTAGCTATTCCGCAGTGATCCCCAAGCTGCGCGGTGGCTGGAGTATTTGGAGAATATTCCTTCTACAAGATGTTGAGTTATTTCTTGCTGTGGGACTTTTCCACGTTCATTCACTCCTTGGAGACTACTACCGAGCAATTAAAGTGTTTAAACCTATTGAGATTCACAAGAAGTCACAATATTCGCACCTTACAGCACCAGCGTGTCAGCTTTGCGTGTACATGAGGTGCGTCGTTAAGCTGATGATATTTGCACTTTCTCCGAGATTTTCTTCATTCAACGCACAAAGCAAACATTAACAAGCATAAGCTGAACAGATGTATAATCTTTTGGCTATTTGCTTGGTGTTGTACCCACAATGCATCCAGACATGAGAGGATTCTACTATTTGACAGACTTCAATTCCGTGTGCCAAAAAAGATACCAAACACACCTTTTTATGCACAAGGAATTGAGACCTGTCAAATAGTAAAATCCTCTCAAAGAGAGAGATATCCTCTCAAAGAGAGAAAACTTGAACAAAGACACCAAACCCCAAACGAATTTTCTGCAAGACCAATTCCTTGGGGTGGGCCGAGCCAACTCTGTCAAACCAGCCATCTGACAGTTTGTGAAATGTCATAATCTTCATTGTTAGTGGAAAACAAAAACAATTTGATAGGTTTGACCAAGTGTTGTTTGAAAAACGTTTGTTTACTTTTGTGCAAGTTTTCTGACATTGAGAGGAGTTCTCTCTCTTTGAGAGGATTCTACTATTTGACAGATCTCAATTCCGTGTGCCAAAAAGATACCAAACACACCTATTATGACATTTCACAAATTGTCAGATGGCTGGTTTGACAGAGTTGACGACACTCACTTCAAGGAAAAGGTGTAGCGTTAAATACATCGCCAAATGAGAGTAAAAAAATTGAGAGCCATGAAACTGTCCTGATTCTATGTAAGTTTACATAGTATGGCGAAAACTATTGAGACACCAAACTGATCTATTATGGGATTCACACTAGCGTCGAAATGAGATAATTTCGAGATTCAAATAAAAAGTGTTCATACCTACGCTTATAGTACGTTTACACCGAGCCGAAATCTCGAGATTTCGATGAACATTCACCGAAACATCAGTAACCCGTTTACACCGAGTTGAAGAGGTTCCAGCTGTCAATAGGCGTGTTTTTTTTCCATCTCTAGGCAAACAATTGTTTGTTGACATTCCTCAGTTGGCGACCAAAATGTTTTTTTTTGTACTTTTTCGTTGCCCATTGCCTGAAAAGATTAACAAATTATATAAAATAAATATTCTCTTGCAAACTTACCTGTGTCCTGTCAATTGGCCACAATCATTTTGGCATTTAATATTTTGACATCTATTAATGAACACCAAAATAAACCGAAGTTCACGCTGTAAACTTGTTCGCTTTGACAACCTCTCACGGACGGATGATTTCAAGAAGATTTCGCCGAAATCTCGAGATTTCGAAAGCTCGAAAATGTATGGCGAAACCTCGGAGATTTGGATGAATTTGCCGAAATCTCGGGGTTTCGTTTGGTGTAAACGTAGTATTACTAATTTCGTGAATGGATGCATTCAGTTCCGATAGTAAATCTATGACGGTGCCATGTTATAATTTTTTTTAATATTAAATTATTTTTTTATATACATAAGTATAGGTATAACGTATAGTAATAATAATAGTTGGATGTTATTGTTAAACGGTGGTCGCCGTGGCCGTGGTGGTTAGTGCGTTGGACTACTACGCAATGCTGCCCGGGTTCAATTCCAGACTGGGTCTAACACCTAAAGAGTTTTTTCACGGTTCCACCTCTTTCGAATGTCTGACAAGCATCAAAGAGTATCATTTGTCACGATTGAGCTTCTCAACTCGCCGTTCGGAGTCGGCAAAAAACTGTAGGTCCCTTCCATTCGTGCAAAAATATAACACGCACACACAAATGGTTGCAAGAAGCAGGCCCAGGTTCACCTCGAGCTGTAGCGCCAACTAAGTAAGTAAGTAAGTTATTGTTAAACAGTTGGGTACAAAAATTCGACTATTGTATAGCTAACATTGGATTGATGCGGCGCTGCCTCGGGTTCATGTGTTAAAATATCACTTTTCGGGTGGGTTTTGCCACTCCGGGTATCTCACCAATTATCAGACACGCACGTGGACTATAGAGCCAACTGTAGAAAAGTGCCCCAATGGGCGCGGAGATAAAATAAATGGACAGATATATGTATGTTTATGTACGAATCCTATGGCCGATGCTCTTTTTATGGAAATAAATCCACAATAAAACAATCAATTATATATGTATAGTTATCAAATGAATATTATGTATCTTTATTTATTCGAAACGCGTCTTGTCAAAAGGACCATCGTGCCGTCTCTCTCTCTCTCTCTTCTTGTTTCATTTTAACAATTACATTCTAACATTTCTTTTTTTTCAGATAACATCCCATATTTATTAAACCATTTCATGAGATATTGATGTTTTGTATGTTATTCCATTATATTTTTCTTTTTTAAATCACTTTAATTGTGCTGAGCGCGGCCAGTAGCTTTGACAATTGTAATCTCAACCACATAGTTTATTTATGGAAATAACTATTAAACACTAAATTTCTCCCAAATTAGCGATATATTTTTTTTTTAGTACTGAATAATTTTTATTTTGTGCTTAGATCACCGAGAGCAATAAGAATCCGTTGTTTAATCTTTGCGCAACGAAAACTTTAATATTCCCTTATTAATTTGTTCTGTCATTGTCATTCAGAATCATTCAACTGCATTCAAATTAAGTTTGTTCGATTTTATTTTCACATAATTTTGAACGAATTTCAACGAAATTATGTTGAAATGAGATAACTTCGATATGTCAATTCGTATGGGAAATTATCTCATTCCGAGCATAATTTGGAAATTTGCAACGAAATTAGCTGTTTTGCCCTGGTGTGAATACCGTATAAGGTCTGTTTGATGTGTCGCTCTTTTTCAAAATTTCTATGAAAACTTCATAGAATCATGTCATGAAAGTTTCATGCCTCTCAATTTTTTTTACTCTCATTTGGCTCTCAGCCTGCGATGTATTTTACGCTACACCTACACCTTTTCCTTGGAGTGAGTTGAGAGTGTCTTCAACAACGATTCCACGATAGGGGTGATTATTGCGTGAGAAATAAATTTTTCTAAAACACCTGGATTTGAACAGCGCCTCCTAGATGTGAAACAGGCCGTAATGCTGCAAAACTACACGTGCTGCTCTTGGCTTACAATTTCGGCTGCCAAACGTCATTTCGTATAGAAAAATCGCGTAAAACATTCTTTCGGGACAAAGAATTGCATAATAAAAAGTGTTATAGGCATCATTTTAAGTTTAATCTGGTTTTAAATTATAACTAAATAATAAATGCATATAATGTGCTAAAAAAATAAAGAATATTTTATTATTTAGTGTGTTTTTTATATTCTCAATGTGAATTGGTTTCTCGCGTATGTGTTTGCAGTGTAAATTGTGCGCGTTGTTTCACATTTCATAATATGTTTGTTAATAACAAATTTAATATATTAAATAGTGCTATTAACTATAATTCTGCTTCATATTCTTCTATGTACGTTTCGGTGACATATTTACAATAGCATTGTTGGTCGGGTTTCCAACTTATTGTAGCATCCAAAAGAAAAATGAAACATCTGTTTTGTTCCACTTGGAGAATGCTTTAAAAAACTTTATTTTAAAAAAAAAGAAACGTTTTAGAATTCATAAATTATTATAATTTTTAATTTTACTCACTTTGGTCTGCCGTTGCTGCCGTTTTCTTCTTCTGTCAGATTTGAAATGAAATGAGCGTGTTTAAGGTGTATTTTAAATAGAAATGAAATTGACAGTACACAGAGCTATTTTATGAGTAATGCGGCAGCATTCGGAGACCAACTGAGTTTACAATAAAAAGTCGAAGTGGTGTGTTGGTAACATTCTCCCCCCCGGTATCACGATCATCGTAAGTGCATACCTTACACTATTGAACAACACTGCCACCATCTTTTTTCACATCTAAGACAGCAATCTTGGTAGCTGGCCGGAGATATTCACCATGTATGGTACGTACGGTTGCGCTCCTTACTTGTCCGTCCTTTGCTTCGTTCGTGCTCGTCACAACTCCTTTCGGCCAACAATGCCGGGGCAGATTAGGGTCGACGATAATTACCACATCCCCAACTTCAATGGGCTTAATTTTCTGGAACCACGATGTTCGCCGAGTTAACGTTGGCAAGACTTCAGCCACCCATCTCTTCCAGAACTTGTCAGCGAGGAGCTGCGAATGACGCCATGACATTCTTGCGTATTTGTCGGTGTCTTCGAATTTGCCTGTAGGCTTACAGCCGGATGATGAGCCCAAAAGATAGTGGTTAGGAGTTAGAGCTTCCTCTTCGGCGGTGTCCAAGGATAGATAGGTCAGTGGTCGATTATTAATTATACTTTCGACCTCCACCAGCACATTACAAAGCGTCTCGTCGGTCAGTTTGGTGTCGCGTGTGATGATTTGGTACAATACGGTTTTTATTGAACGAACCATACGTTCCCAGGCACCCCCCATATGAGGACTAGCAGGAGGGATAAAGGTCCACTTGCTGTCCGGACTTGTAAATTTAGCTTGGATTGCGTTAAAATCGATCATTTGGTGGGCTTCTCGAAGCTCCTTTTCTGCCCCTCTTAGGTTGGTGCCATTGTCGCTGAAGATATGAAGCGGTGTCCCTCTACGACCGATGAAGTTCCGAATTACCATCACACACGAATCCGTTGATAAGCTATGTGCCACCTCTATATGAACAGCACGGCATGTTAGGCATGTGAAGACGACACCGTATCGCTTTTCCTGGCGTCTCCCGACTGTGACCAAAAATGGGCCAAAAAAGTCAAGCCCAACGTACGAAAAAGGTCTTGTATAAGCCGACAAACGCGCTTCTGGTAGAGGTCCCATCTCTGGTGGATTAGGATGTGCTCTTCGGATTTTACATAGCTGGCAGTTACTGCGAACAGTTCTGAGAAGTGATCGTACTTTTGGAATGTGGTACCTCTGAAAGATCTCGTTGATTACTGATTCGTGGTTAACATGCTTAAACTTGCGATGGTACCAATCTACCAGCAGCCTCGTAATATAATGATCTTTCGGTAAAAGGATAGGGTTCTTAGTTGCGTCACCTATCACCTTGGCGTTCTCAAGGCGACCTCGCATTTTAATTATCTTATTTTTGTCAATAAAGGGCGACATACAACGTAGTGGACTTGATTTGGGGAGCAGGCAATCAGGATTCTTTAGCAACAGGCAGGTCTCATGGCTAAAGGTTTGGGTTTGGGCAAGGCGAAGTAAAAACTCTTGACTCCAGAGCAATTCGTCAGCAGTGAAGTTAGTTATGTTACTTATTCTTGGATCGATCTTTGAAGCCTTTTTTACGGTTTTTGTTGTTTTCAGACATGTTATAAAACGCTTAACATACGCTAGACATCTTAGCAGACGTTCCCATCTAGAGAAACGATTGTAACATACAACAGGCATTGGTTCATGGACTTGAACTGCTAATTGCTGCGGCTCCGAAGATTGTCGTAGTTCTATGTCACATTTGCTTTCGAAGTTTATTTGATACTTGGGCCATCGGTCTATTTTTTGTTTCAAAAATGCGGGCCCCGTAAACCATGGCCCGCTTGGATCGAAGTCTGGTTGTTGGCTCCACTTAGTGCCTAAATCTGCTACGTTCTGCTTCGTTGGGACATAGTACCAATTCGCTATTTCCGTCGTTTCTTGAATTTCACCTATGCGTAGCATGACGAACTGCTTGTAGCTTCTTGGATCGGAACGTAACCACAACAAAACGGTTTTTGAGTCCGACCAATACATGGTTGTTTCAATCTTGAAATCGTGGGCTTTGATGACTGTATTTCCGAGGCGGGCGCCCATGACTGCGGCGAGAAGTTCCATGCGAGGTATAGAGATAGGACGTAATGGGGCCACCTTCGTTTTCGAGCACACCAGGGACACCTCTATTCCTTTCGCGCTTAGGATTCTCAAGTACGCTACTGCGGCATATGCGGTCTCGCTGGCGTCCACGAATACATGTAATTCCATCTTACTCTCGTTGCTAACGGATAGGCCAAAGTAGCATCTTGGCACCTGAACATCTTGCACTCTCTTGAGAAATGACAGCCATCTTTTCCATGCAGTTGCCAAGTCATCCGGTATGGTTTCGTCCCAACCTATTGCACTGCGCCAGACATCTTGGAGCAATATTTTCATATAAATTGTAAAAAATGATAGAAATCCTAATGGATCAAAAATGGACATGAGCAGTCTAAGAAGCTCCCTCTTGGTCGTTAATTTTTCTCCGCGCAGAATTTCCTGACTGGCCTTTGTAAATTTTAAATTGAATGTGAATGTGTCACTAGCTGTTTGCCACCACAGTCCTAATACCTTGTCTGCTTCTACGATTTGTTCTACTACTTTTCCTGCCCGGCAAAACTTATCCGCAGTACCTATTTCTCCTAGAGCATTGGTGACCTCGATAGAATTTGATAACCAGTTTCGAATATGAAAATTCGCGCGCTTGTGGACTTCTCTGACACCCTTTGCAAGCTCAATAGCCTCTTGAACGGAATTTATACTGTCTAGCATATCGTCTACATAATGCCTCTCGACAATAGATTTGACTGCTCTTGGATAGTCCTTTATACACTCATTGGCGTTTTCGTTTTTAACAAACTGTGCAAGCGACGGTGAGCAAGTTGCACCAAAACTCATAACTCTAAGCACGAAGATATCCGGAGGCCGACTGGAATCCCCGTCTCGCCACATAAAACGCTGTGATTGCTGGTCCTCTTCATCGATGGCTACCCTGTGAAACATTTCACAAATATCGCCGCATATTCCTATTTTTCCTATTCGAAAATTGAATAGGACTCCAGTTAACGATGTCAGCAGATCTGGGCCCTTCTCAAGGCATCCATTTAGGGATATGCCATTGCATTCCGCGGCGGCATCCCATACCACTCTTATCTTATGTGGTTTGTTTGGATTCCTGACTGTAAATATCGGCAGGTACCATTTTCGCGGGAAATCTGTATTTATCTCAGCAGCACTTAACTTGCGAATATAGCCCTTAATTTCCATGCTTTTAATATGGTCGTTGACCAGTATCTTTAAATTTGGGTCCTTATTTAACTTCTTTTCGAAACAGCTTAGTCTTCGGATAGCCATTGTATAGTTGTCGGGCATAGTTATATTGCTTGAGTTCCACAGCAATCTTGCAACAAAACAATCACCATCTCGCCTTACGTGCTCTCGTAGTTTTTTATTTTCACTTGCATCCAACTTATCCTTTGGCTGTGCACCCGACAGTTCGTTTTCAATTCTCATATTCTCTGTCATTAGGTGCTGCAGAGCCACATCGTCATCGCATTCACATACATGTAATTGCCTATGGACCTCACTCGTATTTCCTTTTGTTCCTGTGGCGTCTCGATCCAGTTCACCGTATATTGTCCAGCCTAGGCGCGTTTTAGTAGCCGCAGGTTCATCTACCTTTCCTTCTCGGAATTTTAATGGCATGGCTACGCTTTTGTTGTTTATACCAATGATCACTTTCGGGACAACATTTCGATATGACTCCACTGGAAGACCTTTGAGATGTTTATATCTTTCAGTAAGTTCCGATACCATTAGTGTCTGCGAAGGTAGATCAAGTGCACTTACTGACCGCACGTTTCGTAATGAATATATTTTTCCGATGTTACCTTTAGGCGATATTTTTAAATCAAGACTATCCGAACTCCTCTCTACACGTACTGACCCATCAGTCCATTTTAGACACAGATCTGACTTTGAGCCCTGAATTTCTAATTGCGCAAGGATATCTTTCTCGATAAGAGTGGGACCAGACCCGTCGTCGAGAAACGCATATACATCGATGGATGATTTCTTTCCATGAACAGTAATTGGTACAATTCGGTATAATACTTTGGAGGTCTCTACATGGTGTACTGCGACTACATCTGGCTTGTCTTTATCATTGTTGATATGGGATTTGTGGAGTAGAGGATGGTGCTTAGCGGTGCAGTGATTGATTCCACATTCTTTGCGATCTGGACAATAGTTGGCCTCGTGACGCTTTAAACATGTGCGGCATAGTTTGTTCTTGTGCACCACGTTCCACTTTTCGCCATATTCTAACCCTTTAAACTTTTCGCATTTTACTATTAAATGTGCTTCATAGCATGCAAAGCACCTTAGTGCCTCTGTGCTCTTGTGATCCATTCTTTTTCTCGTGGACTGTCCCTCCTCTTCGTGAAAACCGACACGATGTGTTTTACGTTTCTCAAAGTCTGGTTGACTAGATTTGGTAATCGGGATAGAGATCACACTACTTGCAGCTTCCGCTAGTTCAAATAGCCAATTACTGAAAGTTGTTAAATTCTCAACATGAACTGTTTGGGCAAAAATCGCCCAACTGAGCCGCATCTGTGCTGGAAGTTTCTCGAGAAGCTCTTGAATAAGCAAAGGATTATTTAAATGTGCTTCAAGTTCAGCTGCCTCCATAGTAGCTGTAATATTTTTTACTTCCAAAGAAAAGTTCACCAGAGTTTCTAACTTGTTTGCATTTACACCTGGTGACGCACGTAGCTTTGCCAGTAAATTATATATAATGTGTTCTGGCCTTCCAAATACCATACGCAAAGTAGAAATTATCTCAGGTACTAGTGCCGGTATCATAAGTCTACTACCTACATATTCAAGAGCCTTTCCTTTCAGTGCATGTTGTAGCCGAAGTAGATTCTCATCATTACTGAATCCACACAGTCTTGTTGAATTTTCAAAACTACTTATGAAAAGTGGCCATTCCTCTGGTTTGCCACTAAAAACTGGAAGCTCTCTTGGAACGACCTGACGCGCACAAGCCTGATCTGCATTTAATGTTCGAGCAGTTGACCCTGATTGCACTCCGCTCATATTTAATGACGTTGGTAATTTATTTGTCTGAATGCCCTGTACGTTTTCGTGACAACCGTAACTAACCCTAGCACCTTTTTCACCCTTGCCTACCTTACCCAGCGTGGAACCATTGCCATCCGCCCAATGTATGCCTCGCTGAAGCTGCTGCTCCCCCAAATCAATCTCAATATCTTCGTCGGATTCATCGGAATCCTTATACATTTGCATAGCCGAATACTTTTGCTCTAAGTATTGCATGTTTATTTTTCTTTCTTCCTCCAGACGCATTAGTTCTAATTTCATACTACGTCGTTGTTTGGAGGCGCCGCACATATTTGTATTTGATGAATTAGACAAATTTTCTGTACGTACCTTTTGTCCTTCTTGCGAGGTCACCCCATTTGGTGACTGAAAGTTACCGCCGTCTGTCGCTGTAGATCGCTGTTTGTTCTGTTTTGCTGTCGATGTTGAAGCGGAACACATGTCGCAAATAAAGTCCTGCTTTGAAATCTCGTCGTCGACATGGACGCACTCGAAGTGAAACCACCCATCACATCTGTCGCACTGAACCATTCGCATAGTATCTTCCTTTTTACATATTCGGCAACTTCCCTTGGTTGGATCTTCAACCCCAGTACCACTTGTTGCTTGACTCATTATTGCTCGTTGCATCCGCGTTGAAAATGAGTAATGCGCAGTTGTGGAAGTTTCCAGGGACTCTTCTGAAATCAGCAACGCTTGCCAACAAATTTTTTAAAGAAATGTTGGTCGGGTTTCCAACTTATTGTAGCATCCAAAAGAAAAATGAAACATCTGTTTTGTTCCACTTGGAGAATGCTTTAAAAAACTTTATTTTAAAAAAAAAGAAACGTTTTAGAATTCATAAATTATTATAATTTTTAATTTTACTCACTTTGGTCTGCCGTTGCTGCCGTTTTCTTCTTCTGTCAGATTTGAAATGAAATGAGCGTGTTTAAGGTGTATTTTAAATAGAAATGAAATTGACAGTACACAGAGCTATTTTATGAGTAATGCGGCAGCATTCGGAGACCAACTGAGTTTACAATAAAAAGTCGAAGTGGTGTGTTGGTAACAAGCATTTTATTGGCTAATTTATGTATTCGTATATCATAATTATAATGTGTGTTCATTTATCAGATATGTGTTTGCGCGTTCTTAAACAGTATTAAGAATCTAGTTTTTGTTTTGTGATATTAATGCTATTGATATATAATAATTTTATTATTAACTAGAAATTACGATTTGTGATTGTATATTCTAATTAAGTAGAAAAACATATGTTTGTACTTATTGTTTTGGATATTTTGTTAACTTATGTAAATTATATGTTCCTACTGAGTTTTTTACTTAAATAATCCAACAATAAATTGTTCTAATTTTTGTTCATGTTCAAATACATAATTCTTATTTAGATTAAGCTATTATGAAAAGATGTAGGTATTTTATATTATAATAGGATCTATTACATTTGCATGGATATATTTATTTGTATGTAAATCTCGTAGCTTAATTTTTTTTATAACTACGGGTTAAATAAATTGTATTCAAAATGTTATAATCCAGAAATGCATATCTTTTACAAGTATTAGTATGTATATGATTGTAAAGTTTGTACATGATTGTAGTTTGAGTTTCAAACAAAGTTTTTTATCTCGTTTTTATTGACAATTAAAATAAATGCATATTATATGTATATGTACTTAAAATACCAGACATGTCTTTTATTCTATGCTTTTTGTATTTTTTTCTCGAACGTGTTCCTAAAATTTTAGAATTGAAACACATTCTCGAAGGTGGCTTTTCATTTCAGTTAAGGTACGCACATAAAATAAGTGAGTATGATACTTGCATCATTCTCTTTAACTACAAGATTGCGGTTTATAAGTGCTCACTGAGACAGATTTCACAGTCAAGGTTTTCTTGAAAATTGGATCAACGGAAGATATTTCCATACCGATCATACGTACATTTGTGAACTTACAAGACGTATGCGGCAAAATAAAACACTGAATTATTTAGAGGAAACAATTTATGTAATAAAATGAGCCAATTTGTGTAGTTGCGAAACATAAATATATCAATACACATTTAGACATTTTTTATTTAAGAATTGTACAATAACTAAAAAAAAATTGCTCTTGGCTTCCATTATTATGGTCTATATTTTTTCGAGCAAATTCGTTCCCGAAATACAGCACAGCAAATTGTAGTATTTTCAAGTCACATCTATTAACTTTTCATTCAAGAAATGTGGCATAATTAAATTTAGAATTTCTCTTGGCTTCCGCAGTACATTTGTTTACATTTTCTGCAATTTGACATTTTCGCGGAGCATTACGACCTGTTTCACATCTAGGAGGCGCTGATTTGAACCGTGAACCTTCAGCGCGACAAGTGACGTCGACTATCGCTACCCCAGAGCCACCCTCTGTATATAAATGAACGCAAGCCCTAAGACCAGCCTTAAGACAAGCCCTCTCAAACACTCGAATACTTTCCTTCGAGCTTGTGATCCCACGTTGATCCAAACGGAACATCCATATGCGATCATTGACCGGATGAGGGCTATGCCTTATGCCGTAATACCTTTACTGTTGCATTGAGTTGCATTGCTGCTATAAAACAGTCTACAAAGAG